>OU452223.1:6617715-7267134 GCA_911728455.2 Marthasterias glacialis
GCCATGGACCTCACTTCCATCCAAAGCATCATGCTTGCGACAAAATTTCTTTTTTTTAAATTGGTGGGGAGAACAATATTATTTCTGGTGAGAAAAATCACCATGAGTAAAACTCATCAACATTTTGTTCAAGGTTGTTGGCTTCCAAGAAAGAGATTATGGAAATGGCCTACGAGTTTAATAAACAGTCTTCATCAATCTGCTGATCCTTAACATAACATTGCTACCCTGTTCCCAACTATGGAGCCATTCTGTTTGAAAGAAATCTTGCTGGTTGCATGTATTGTAGCTATGGTTAGAGTTCAATTACTTTGTTCAACTACTCCATACAGAAGATTCAAGATGTAGGTCACTTGAGCCAAGTCATGCTTGATTTAATGGTAACACTGAAGTATCAACAACAGAGGTCAGTCTTTCTAAAGTGGCAGCCTATTCAATCAATATGCCCAATTATGAACAAGGTCATACATACTTTGCACAACTATTGTCAACATACAGGCTTGGTTGGTCCCATTTTCTGCTACCAAATACTGCAATTGTTCAAGTTGCCAGACTGCAAAGTACAGCTGTGAGCAGGTTACTCCAATAATGTTGAGGTAAAAACACCAACAAGTTTTGAGAGTTTACCAAATACTGCCTTAAATTTTGACTCATGGTAGAAAATTTAGAGGGGTAGCTTTGAAATCAATATTTGATTAAATTTGGGTACCCACCTCTTTGACCTCCCCTAGAAGTGTAATGGAATGGTCGAATGTTGGTGGATTGTCCTCAAGTTGCTGTCTCAAGGTATCCCAAAATGCCTTGTGCATAATGTCACGGACCTGTTTCTCAATGCTGCAAAGATGTGTTTGAAAACAACAAAAACCCACATAAATATACTTGCAATGTTTGTGATGGCAATGGTTGGGTGTGGGGTTTGCCAAAATATCAAAAATTCAACAGCAGGTTTTGTTTATTTCTTACTGTGTGTATTTTTTCTTTACAGCAAGGGCTAGACTGAGGACTGCAATGGTAAACTGGTTATACTTTGCATGGGGCCAGTTAAGCTAGGATAGCTTACTACATTAATCAGAGTCATGGGATTTATTTAACTGATGTTGTTACTGTATCAGGGATAAACAACAATATCATTTCGTTTTCACAATAACGATGTATGATCACTTTGGGACTGTGTTGGAGTGATGGATGGTTAATTCTGGTAAAATTTTCCATGGGAGTTGGTGGGTTATTATCAAAATCACACTCCTGGGCATCAAGCAGTTTCAGATAAGCACAACAAAGTTTTGCTTACCAGAATAAGCTTACCAGCCACAGTGCGCAGCAACAGCCACACGTGTCACATGTACCATCTCTGACTGGTATCCTGTTCATTTCTGCTTAGCAGAAAATTGATAAATAAGCAACATTTTCTGCTTTTAAAAAGCAGCTCTATGAAATTGGGATCAGATGATGATCTGTACTTACGAGTTCTCTGGTAGGTCCTTTGGTTGAAGCTTGAAATTACCATCCACTACAATCTCATGAGCAAGAGCCATGTTGGTTACAAGTCCAGATGCTTTTAATAACTCTTCAAATGTTGCATGCTTGTGCGGAGAAGCTATGATGGAAAATGTTCAAATTTATGAAAAGCAAACATGAGGGTAAAATATTTATATAAAAGAGCTAAAGTGCTGGGACATTCACAACATCAGGAGGGAAGCTATTGAATGGGAGGGATCAGTTTGTATTAATGGGAAAACCATTCGGGAAAAAGGTGACATTTTAACATCTTTCTGTCTAACTGGTATTATGTGTGTTTTTAGGTTTGCGCTAACACTGTGTGTTTTATCTATGTTTGCTGTGTAGAGTTTTAGTTCTAACTTGAACAAGTCCCGATTGGTTCTTAAAGAACTTGTCATTTTAATTTTTAGTTCTAAAATGACTTGTCTTGCTAATTTGATCTACTGTCACTGTCAATGTACAGTGAGATAAGTTTAGTCTCAATGTTTCTACTAGCACCTGCTCTAGTAACTTCCAGGAAACAGATGTATTAACAGCATAACTACATTAACTACAGCATTAACTACTTCCTTCTACTCTTCTTTACAATGCATGATTCTTAAAGACTTTTTTGAGTGAATGTTACAATTGACATTACATGAGCTTGAGGAAAAAATGGTTGTGAGTTCATGTTCTTTACATAGTTTGATAGATGCCTTACCAATGGGGCTGTTTCCTCGAGGACTATTTACTCTGGGTTTCTTCCTTATCATATCTCCTTCTCCTGAAGAGTCTAAGGGATGTTCTCCCTCTGCTGAGTTACTGGCCCCTGGGGAGTCCTTACTTTCATCTTCACTTCCGAGCTTAGCATTTTCCTCCTTATCATCAACAGGCATTGTACTGGAAGACTTGGCAATGCAATAAAATAGACCAATTTATCTTACAGTGATCTGTGAAATAACCATAAAAGATGTTGTTTACATGAGTAGTTCCTTATTTTAGCTTCATAATTTTAAACCTGCAAGGAATATGATAGACTTCAATGACCTGATCGCACATTTGGTAAAATGGATGGAATGTAAAGCCGTAGGTCGCGTGTGTTTTGAGATTTATTAATGCACGTAAAAGAACCCAGAACACTTATCACTAAGAAAAGGGGTTCGCCTTGGTTCGGCATGGTTGCAACAGCTATAACAATTAATTATCCATGCACAAAACCAACCCTGCCCATGTAATCCCTGAGAAGGGGTGTTGGTGCAGTTTATATCAAGACAAGAGACAAGAAAAGATGACGCAACAAAACATATAATTTATATAAATATTTTCAGCAACAATACATTAAAACAATTAAAAGGAGCTACATTGAAACTACATAGTTTCTTAATCATCTATAGATGAAAAGGATGCGCAACTCTTCCCACCCAACCAACTCATTAACAAATGCAGTACACTTTCTTTGTATTGTACCACCATAAGTAACACACAATGCAAAAAGGTAAACAAAGAGCTACCTCTCACTTTCGTTCCGGTGTCCAGTTTCCTGTCTTACTTTGGTGGTAAACTCCACCATTTTTGCAAATAGAAAGTTACAACAAAGCAACGCTTACCCAAGTTGCTCCTTTAAATGGCCCTCAATCCTACAGCTACTTGGCGATCTAAACAACTTCATACGTTCCAGATTAACAATCCCTAGATCCGTAGTTTCGACGACATCAACAATCAGCTGATGTAAATTAAGTTTTTTGAGGGCGCTCTTCAACATCGCTCGTATGCAGACTAAGACCCAGACGTCTATTCACCAAATTTTACCAAAGATGAAAAGAGAATAATATGGTTGTCCAACGCATGTTTCTTTATTGCATGTGTGTGCGAAAGGAAAGTACCTGACGTTACAAAAATACATGTACTTCTGAAGTTCTGATCTGTTTTGTTCACATTTCACATTGGGTGCTGTCATTTTTACTGTCGTGTAAGTGCTTGCCAGGAATTTCATTGGTTTTTTAAAGTAAAGCATCTACGATTGATGTCAGAATGTTAGTTTTGTGATGGATGTAGGAGGTCTATATCATATTGTGGGTTGGTCATTTGGACTTGGCTTGGTGTTCATTCATTCTGATTCAATTTCAATCACGTTTTCATATTATTTATACTATATATAATAGGCCTAATTATTAATTTATTAAAACAATTTTTACAAGTTTTTACAACGATCCTTCTATTTTTCTATCTTTGTCCATGACCATCTGGTTATGATGGATCAGAGAGGGGGAGGGGCATCGCATTATGGGGGGTTGTGATAACGCACTAGAACTTAGAAGGGACAAGATGCTAATCAAAAAGCAGTCTTGTCCTCTCGATCAAGGCAACACCGAGCAGACCAGTATGATCTATAAAGTGAACTTGAGCCACAGTCAATGATGGAAGGTCAACACCAATCTCAGTCTTGCTAATAATTCATATGACATTCGTTTTAGTGCTGTTGCTAGATGTGCAGCCTGTAACTGCGCCTTACAGTTCATACAAGCAGACTTCATCCACCACGGCAACACCAAATCCTTCCGTATCATTGTTTTATATCGACCACCCCCTTCCAAGAGAGCCAACTACCCATTGATGAGTTTACTGATCTTCTTGACAGTCAGGTACTATTCACAGGGAACCTCATCAATCTTGGAGATTTTAACGTGAACTGGGGTGACAGTTCCACTGCCCACAGACGACTCAGAGACCTACTAATGCAGTACGACATGCAACAAATAGTCAACACCGATACTCATACGTCTGGTCACATAATAGATTTTGTGATCACTCGACAACCTCATTCCCTCATACAATCCATCACAACAGCAGACTTTATTTCTGATCACTGCGCAATCCACTGCCAGCTTGACTTGGAGAAACCCAAATACATAAGGCGTCAGGTTACTTATCGCAAAGTGAAGACAATAGACCAGGCCAAATTCAAATGGGACATTACCGCTTCTTCCCTCATCAGTAACCCAGTTGACCCCCCCCCCCCCCCCATCGATCAGTACAACATCGTTCTCAGAGTACTGCTCGACACCCAGGCTCCAACCAAAACCAGTTCAATCATTGTCAAACCTATGGTTCCTTGGTACAACGAGGACATAGCTTCGGCTAAACGAAGGCGTCGACAACTGGAATGACGTTGGTGTTCATCGAGCCTCCAGGTAGATTGTGATGTCTTCAAAACTCAGCGAGAACTGGTTAAAGTTAAATTCAACATTCACAAGGCCAACTACTACTCTGACAAAATACGTGACTGTGGAGCCAATCAAAAAGCCCTTTTCCAAGTCATCAACCACCTTATGCACAGGAAAACCACTCCCGTTTTCCCATCATTCCCAAACGCCACAGCAATGGTTGATAGCTTTTCTGATTTTTTCAAAGACAAGATCATCAAAATCAGAGATCATCAAAATCAGAGATAACATTCCCCTATACACTGGCCCCAACGCTGTCTCCAACGCTGACCCCTAACGCTGACCCGCTACTGGTTCTACTTGACCTATCAGCAGCCTTCGACACTATTGACCATAACATCCTATTGCATTGACTACAATTTCAATTTGGGGTTCAGGGAATTGCCATTGATTGGTTCAAATCATATTTGCATAATCGCTGTCAACCCTGCTAAAACTTTTGCACAGACATAATACCAGTTTGACCTTGTCTTCTGGTCATAAAAGTGCGCGTTTGTGTTGACCTCCATTCATAGAGCGTAAAAACAGCCTGTTATGTGTACATTGTACCATAGAGAAAGGACCCACGCTCTGATAACGTGCTCTGTGCGTGCGGGCTGTGTAATAAACATGTAGTCTCCTTTAAAGGTGCGTGCAACACAAAATCCACATAATTACATAAAATTAACCTGATTTTCAATTACGTGATCACTTTATTACGTTCAACCGAACACCGTGAGTTTGTTGAACAAACTCAATTTTCTAGTTATTATTATTATTAAATTGATGGAGATTTATGAAGAAGGGTGTCATAGCTGAGTGGGCTATAGACTATACTTTACAAAGTTCGATCTGGCTTAGTCCAAGTTACTGGACCCTACAAAATGCAACGGTTTTTAACATTTTGACATCTGGCATATGCATGGTCCGAGTGAATGCTCAGTGTTTGTTGGTAGGCCTACCTGTGTACAAATGCCACACAAGATTTAAATCCATGAAACAGGGAGTGACAAAAAACTGCATCAAAATCCATAAATTTTCAGATTGCACACGATGTGGCTCAGTCTATTAGGGAAAATTATGTGCAATAATTGTGCAAATTTGAAAAATGCCTTCCATCAGCATTGATGCGGTCATCAGCTTAGATTTTAGCCTAAAATTTATCAACAGGTTGCTGTCAATGGTAATTATTTTGTCTATTATTGTAGGCATCTTGATAATCATGACGTCAGCATTTATCAATGAAGAGCTTGCGGACGTAAAAAAGAGGTGTCTGAAAGAAATCCAAGGATCTGAAATCATCGCCTGCCATCCAGTCTCAGTTAGAATCAGAATGACGTAAGGGCTCACTCAACTTACTTAACTTGCTTATTTTATCATGTAAACAAACACAAGACATAAAATACATAATAAGACAGGCGTGTCATGGCCAAGTGGTCTACTGCTCTGGACTGTTTGGGTTGGAGTCCCTTCTCAGCAAGACACTTAACCACAATTGCCTTGTCCTTCGATGGGACATTTAAGCTGTAGGTCCTATGTCTTGTGTAATGCAGAACCCAGTACAATTAAGAGAAGGGGTTTTCCCTGCTTATTTCTGGCATGTTAGTTGATTTGATCTTTTAGATTCTACGGTTAGATTCAGATAACAGCACGTATGGTTTCATGCTTTTATTTTTCTCAGGAGAACTGATTTCAAGAAGCTAGAGGCTTGTCTGCAGTTTTCTGAAGGTTACCCTGATACCGGCATAGTAGTTGAGATAAAGAGTAAGACTATTCCTGAGAAGCTATGTGAAGGACTGGCCAGGATATGTGATGAGGAAGCCAATAAAGTATTAGGGAAACAACAGGTATAAACCTGGGCCATCTTTATATTTTGTGCTATTCGGACAAAAGCCAATCTCAGCACACTTTCAGTATTGTTTTCTCCAGACCACCAAAGTGAACTCGTCCTACATGTAGTTTCAAGTTGAATAGAAAAAACATGTGCAGCAAGTGGGGATGTTCATATCAGGCGTAACATTATATAGAACACAGGACCACCAACATATCTGGGCAATTTCATAGAGATGCATAAGCAGACAAACGTGTTTAACAATTTTCTGCAAGCGAAAATTAGCAGGGTACCAGTCACTAGAGATGGTACATGTGACAGGGTATATTTCGGCTGGTTCTTATGTTTACCCAAATCTTTACTGTGTTGGTTTTCAGCATGACTCAATAAACCGCTGACATTTGGCCAGGTATACAGGTCCACTGAGTTTGCTGTGTTTCAGGATTCTGATGGGGAGGTGGGATTAAGCTAACGGTGAATGAGTTTGCAACCCATGTTTACTCACATACCAAAAGATAGTAAAGTTAATCCAACATTTTGTTGTTTTCTGATTTTATTGAAAATTTGGGGTAGGAAAAGTAATCCTATTCTATGTTGACATTGGAAAGTTTTGTTTTCTGAACAAAAACAGCATGTCAACCTAAGCTGAGTTTCTTTTGTAGGGATTGTAACAATCATCACCTATGTCGTAAAGAAGTTTTCCACAAAGATTTAAGAAGATATGAAATAAGTGATATCTCTATACTCTAATTTTTCTGCAGGTTATGCACATGCTGAAGTTTATTCGTCAATTTATTGATGATAACCCCTTCACACCATGTAGCAATGAGCTGACATACATCAAGAAAGAACTTGTAACAGAACAAGACACATTTAAAACCAAGCAGAAGGCAGGAGTTATAATCTACACGATACAAATGTGTGATTATTACTTCAAGGTCAAGTTGACTATACCAGACAACTATCCTGAAGAACCTGTTATGTAAGTATTTATGATACCCCAAGGTCAATCCTGGAATGACATGAAAGTTAGTCAGGACATGGCCTCTATGGCCATGGTCTAACAGCCTGATCCTGGAATTACATCAAAAGGAGACGTCAATCTAAAATGGCTATGAATAAAAATCAAACAGAACGGATAATATTTTACAAACAAAATTCATGTTTATCTTCACCAAAAACTACTTTTAGGAAAATGTATCACACAGAACCTCAATTTTACCAGGTTCTTCAAAATATGCAAAACAAATTTTATGAAATTCATACGTATTGTAATAAGACCCTTATAGTATTGAACCGATGAACGGATGAATCCAGCCTCCCAACCTCTCTTATAAAATGGTTCTAAACATATCAAAGTTATCACATGGTTGCGGTGAATAAACTTGTAGAACTAACAGGTTATTGAATTGACCATATACATGTACACTACAACCAAGCGTGCTCTTTCTTTGCAGAATTGAAGAAACAGGAAATAACTTTCCTGACATATTCATCAAGATGTTCAAATCACAGTCAGAGGAGATTGCTAGGCAATGTGTAACACCTCCCCTCAAGAAGAATCCAAAGTAAGCCCAGAGTCTTCTCGCTTTTAAACATACACCAAGATTTTGATATCAATGAGTCACTTTTACAATTCAAACTTAAAAATGGTGTTCTCTTCATGCAAATGAGCAATTTATACATGATTACATAAGAACAATGTTAACATGTTACATGTTAACCAGTTGGCATGGTTGGTGCCAGATGACCTATTTACACACAACCTTTCCCCTGCCTGGAAACAGAAGACATGTAAAGACGCCATTATGTAATTTCAGACCACTGCAGCACAGATCACCTGGTCATTCCACTGCGGAGCGACACAGGCCGTCTAATGCTTTGTTTCACCCACACAAGGACAAAAAAGGTCTGGAATATATTGGCTTTTGTGGCTATTGAGAGGCAGTTTGTGTGTAGCCTCCGATTACAGACCTTTGACCTTTTGTTCCAAGAAGGGGCCTACGAGGCACCGTGAGGTTTCCACCATTGTTCATTCATTGTATTTCGGCTCAATGGAGGTAAGTCAGAGTGAGCCGGCAATCCAGCCATGGTTTAATGTTTAGTACCACTCCTATGCCGTAGGTAACGGCCGATGTTTTGGAATTCATGGTGCGGGAATTTGACATTTTCTCAGTCGAGAAACGAAACAGACGATCCAATAAAGAGAATCTTTGTTCTCTTGGCATTGTCAAGTCGGGGTTTCTTTGTGCCAGCACTACCCTCAAAGAAAAAAGATTCTGGCAATTCCGAATCCCAGCGGCAACTGGTTAAGTGACCTACCTTGGTGTGATAATTTAATGCATATCTTTAGTGGCGTGTCGTGGCCGAGCGGATAAGAACACCGGACTCAAGCTCTGGTGTTTCTCATCAGCAGATTGTGGGTTCGAGTCCTGGTTGTGACTCTTGTGTCTTTATGCAAGACACTTAACCATTATTGCTTCATCCTTCAGATGGGACGTAGAATCGTAGGTTCTGTGTGTGTGTGTTGCAAAAAGAAGGGGTTCGCCCTGGTGTTCCTGGTTTGATCGGCTGCAAATTGCGACACAGCATTTTGTAAAACGGTTACATGGTGCTATGTAAGGGAACAGGTCTCATAATTCAAACCGTAACTCTGCGTACCTTGGAGGAAAAAATACTGCGTGCTTAGAGATGCCCATGGGGTGTGATAAAGTGCTATATAAGAACTGCTTATTGCTGTTATTACTGTGAAGATTGAATAGCTATTCCTACAGCTGATATTTGAAATGGTCGGCTCAGTGCTATAAGGTCGTCAATTGCAATTTCATATCTGTAATCATCAAAAGGGCATTACAGATTTGGAAAAAAAATAATCAAAATATACAAATAAATGCTTCTTTTTGTCAAACAATTTGTATGGAGACCACTCAATTGATAAATAAACTCCATTTACCGGGAGCTCCAAAACATGCAAAACCAATTTCATGAATTAACACAAACCTGTGAACATTTCATTGATGACCTAAATGATCCTGTGTTTAGTGAAAATAAACAGTTGTTGTATGTTATCTAAGAGATTTTTAGCAAGTTTATTATTACAAAAATAAGCAACAGTGATTTGTAGGGGCCTGGTCTTCAAATGCCATTTCTCTGGTGGATCATTACTGGTACAAAAATGTATAACGAGTGAGCTTACTAATCAATTTGTTTATCTCGAAAGTTACCACTGCTGTACAATACATTATTTTGTTTCCCTGCAGAGACCCACCGTTCAAGGTCAAGCCCTCTCTTCAGCCAGTGTGTAAATTCTTGGTCACTGATTGTGTACGCAAATATCCTGTAGAAGTGTGTCATTTATGTAATGAAAAGGCTTTCCCAAGGAAACCAGAGGTAACAATCTGTATTGGTTATTGCTGTTTATGCACACAAAGAAAATGATCGAGTTGGTAGTGTTAAATGATTGTAGTTCAGGGCAAAGGAAAATATAGCACTAAAAGTACCGAGTATACAGTGCATAACACACATCAGTGTATCATCCCTGATGCAAGGTTAACTTCTACTAAAATCGTTGCAGTACCCACTGTTAAAATATAGGATTCGAACTGCCTCTAGCTACCGGGCAAGCTCGAAGGTACAGTGGTAAGATATCTAGATTGGATAAGGTTGTGGGTTTGTAATAAGTGATTGTTTTATGTACTTGGATCATCTTTAAGTAGGACAGTGTCGTTCCCGCCCGAGTAATATGCCTGTGGATTTGTTTTCACTGGAATCGGGGAAAGTACCAAGTGCACAGTGCTTAACACATATCGGTGTATGGATAAAAACACACACACACACACAAAACAGCAATTATTTTCAATGAGTTGTACCAAAATAATATTTATGTGTACATGTATTGGCGTGGTGAGAAATTTGGTATGGGTGGGTAATAAAAAACATAACAGCATTTATGTAAGGCGCCTTTTTCCCTGGAGCTACAAAGCGCCTCGAAAAGAGCGACACTGTCCAACTTAAAGATGATCTGAGTACATAAAACAATCACAGATTACAAAATAGCTGAGTCTTAAGCAGTCTTATGAATTGTCCAAGTTTCCTTGCATTGCCAAGATGTTATGGGAATGAGTTCCACACATGAGAAGCAGCAGCTGAAAAGGCACATGAAGCAGCTTTAGAGACAGTGTGATGCTCCACCAAGAAATTCTCTGAGGAAGAGCGCAGGGAACATGATGGGACATATGGCTGTAGAATGTCAGAATGTATGATGGTGACTGGTGAACAAGGGATTTAAAGACAAGTGAAGACAGAGTTTGTAATCGTTTCTAGTAGTGATAGGCAGCCAGTGCAATTTCTGAAGTAGTGGTGAAGTGTTGTCCTGATGGCATGTCTTGAAAATAAGTCTGGCACCATTATTCTGAAGTTTTTGAAGACGGTTGATGTTTCTTTTTGAAGTACCTTTCAGAAGTGAGTTGCAGAACCCCTGAAAAACAATCGCGATTGTGGTATGTGACCATATCGCACTGCTGGGTAGTAGCGGTACAAAGTATGGGAATAGTGCAAGCAGAATGTAAAAATACAAACATGACATTACATGAAGAGCTAGAGATTTGGGGTTGGATAATTTTCATCCAATCCCAGCGGAATTTCTTCTTCTTTTTTTTTTTTACTCGCCATCACCCTGCCCACCATTTGTTTTTATTTTTTTTGTGTGTTGTGGGTGTGTGTACTTGTGAGATTCAAACTGAGGACTTATAAAAGAAGAGACAATAAGTCTACAATTGCTATCACAAAGGACAACAATGGGGTCAACGTTTATCAGGACAAAGAGATGTACAAAGGTGGGTCCACAATTGGAGGTCATTACATATGTGTGCGTGTGTGTGTGTGTGTGTGTGGGTAGGCACACACAACGTTATGGGGACATTTTTACAATGGAACAAAAGTCCCCACAACGTTTTTCTTTGTCAAACCCGGTCCCCACAAGGTAATTCAATAGAAAAGGGAATAATAGAACAACAATAGGGAGTCCCCACAACTCGGTGTTAAAAAGAATGTGTGTGTGTGGGGGGGGGGGGTGATCGAACTGCCAAATTTGAATATTGTTTTATATGTCTTGTATAAAGACTTGTAAGTGAAAAGTTTTGACAGTGTATTTTCAGATCTTGACAAACACCTCGATTCAGAGAACGGGTTGAAGTTTATCCAAACACCTGGCATCCAGGGTATGACTGGAAGAGACCTTACAAACCACAGCCAAGACGACCCCATTCTGTCTGTTTACTGATACAATATGTTTTGTTTTTACTCTCCACCAGCATGTTGTGAATGATCCTATGCATGGTAGACATGTAGAATGGATGTACTGTGGCCACTTATTCCATCATGGTTGCTTAGATGAATACATGACAACGCCGCCATTCACAGGTAAAAGATTAGTGTCTTTCATGAGTTCCTCCTTCAACAAATGAGGTGTTGGATATTTGCAAAACCTCCTCCACCCCCAGATTTAATGACTTATATTTATATTGTGCTGAAACAAAGAGCCCCACAAATAACATGTACAAAAATGATATGTACTTATGTCCACATTTTTGAAAAGTGTTAATGAAAAATACCAGTGTTTCATAGCGTGTCTTGTTTAAGAATGGTGCAGTGTGAGAAAGCAGACCATATACAACTAATTTAACATGATAACAATAATTTATTAGTATTTTAAATGAGAGTAATAACTTTTTTATTCACAGGAGGAAAGAAATGTCCAAAATGTGGGAAGAGACTTTATCACAACAAATGGAATGTGACGCCAAAACTTGCAGAGGACAGGTGGGCCCACCATCAAGCACGACAACGAGAGCTGGAAGAAGTAACAGACTTTCTGCAATAGGTTTAGGTTAAGCAATGACTGTAAATATAGCAGGATAGTATCGTATGAAAAGGGTGCTGTCGGTCACCAGTGCTCTTCCCGAATACCAACTGTGACCTCTGAAGTGTCGCACAATTCAACTCGCCGATGTTCTTAATTTGCTAAAATCAACACAAGTCAACACCTGCGTAGCTCCAATGTACAGCTTTACAAATAAACTTTTGAACAGCCATCATAACCTGAAGTGTAGTGCAACATGTCGATCAACTTGTGGGCTTGGAACACATTGGTCAAGTTGAATATGCAGATACCGAGGTGCACACTGAGTACTTCCCTCTCAGTTTTGCTTTGGAAATGTTTTTTGTTTAGGCCACTTGGTCAAGCAGTTACAGAAGCTACTGGGATGACTTTCGCTTTGTGGAAAAACAACTCCCAACAGAGGAAAATGCCTGTGAATTTTGTTCACAGGATTCGGCAAAGTAACACACATGGGTGTTTGGGTAAAAATGACAAATATAACACACCTCTCCCTGTTTCATTATCCTGGTTGGCTGAAACACGGTCGCGTGGGGTGAAATAATATAGCCTAGTGCATGAAATCTGCACCACAAGCACCACACGCGCTTCATTTGGGGGAAATAGTTCGCAAAGCGGGAAATAGTTTCAAAACTAAAAAACTATTGACTGGTAAACAGCGCCCTCAAGAGAACGAAAATGGCGGCGTCTGTGGATCGAGAAGAATCTCTGGCCAAAATACCGCGATTTACTCTTCTAACCGACATTTTGGATTGAGGCGTGTTATAAAACACATATGGACTGGCATTATTCGGGCAATAGTGTACGTCTATGCACCCCTTGGGCCTGTGAGTGACCAGGAGAGGGTCTTATTTCCCTTGGCCTTTGGCCTCAGGAAATAGGACCCTCTCCTGGTCACTCACAGGCCCTCGGGTTGCATAGACGTGCACTATTTCCCTCATTGCTAGTCCATATGTGTATAATAAGAACAAAATAACAAAATTCAAACACAAATCTAGTGTAATACAATGGAATAAAAGAACTAAATGAGCAAAAATTAGATGGTCATGACATCAGGAGTTTTATTAATTGAAATATTTATGAGCAAGCAAGATTTTATAGGGGCATTTCCCCAACCCCCCGAAACTCATATATGAAAGTTTTTGTTCACAATGGTACAAAGCACTTCCTTTGTAGAACCTATAAATGAGAATTGTCAGTCTTACTTCTTATATTTGCATGCCTGGCTATGCCCCTAAGAGGTTTTTGTAAAAACAATGACTGATGCAATTTAATATTTATTTAACATCCTGTATTTAAACAAACCAAGGAATGTACTCTTTTGGGAGTGATGTTTACTACAAGTAACATAATACACGTAGACCAGGCTTCAGCTGTAGCCTGATTTGATGGCTTTGGCTGTAGCCTGATTTGATGGCTTTGGCTGTAGCCTGATTTGATGGCTTCAGCTGTAGCCTGATTTGATGGCTTTGGCTGTAGCCTGATTTGATGGCTTCAGCTGTAGCCTGATTTGATGGCTTTGGCTGTAGCCTGATTTGGTGGCTTTGGCTGTAGCCTGATTTGATGGCTTTGGCTGTAGCCTGATTTGGTGGCTTTGGCTGTAGCCTGATTTGATGGCTTTGGCTGTAGCCTGATTTGATGGCTTCGGCTGTAGCCTGATTTGATGGCTTCGGCTGTAGCCTGATTTGATGGCTTCGGCTGTAGCCTGATTTGATGGCTTTGGCTGTAGCCTGATTTGATGGCTTTGGCTGTAGCCAGATCGCTGTAAAGGCTTATTCTTCAACATTGTCGTTGCAGCCAACAGCCGTAGCCAAAGTGGCGGCAACTACTGTCTCCAAGTCAAACTCACCATGGAAAAGTGTTTTCATCATCAAAGTCAATAATGTTTCTAAATTTTATTTTCATATGTCACCTCTTTGCCATTTTCTTATGTCAAAAAATAAACAAATAGATTTCATGAAAATAAATTGAAAGTTCTCAGAATGAATGCTATGAATAAAAACTTTTATACAAAAGTATGTATGATGTGTATTTAACACTGTACAAACTTCTCTTACATAATCACTAGAAGTGGGTCATAGAATCCAAGAGTGAAATGTTTCATATTATGCACGACTAATCTCAATTATCTTCTGGTTAAAACTTTTTTAAACTCCCAAGTCAAAGGTTTTTTCGCAATGCTATGTGTATTGCCTGTGAGCATCTTGAAATACAGGCCTTGCAATTCACAAATAGGCACGAAGCAGTTTCCTCCATGTACCTGGTTCTTAGTGATAGATTTTTAATTTCCCTCCTAGAGGCAAAATTTAATCCAAGTTGACGACAAGCAGACTCCTTGGATTGGAGATACTATACAAATATTGGAAGCATATGAGTGATTATACTCTGTGACAATGCACAAAGGAAATGCATTAAATATTTGGTTTTATATAACTCACACAAAGATTCTTGTCATTTGACATTTTTTCACAAACAAAAAATAGACAATATAGACGACTCCATGTAGACATCAACCTTGTTTGTCAAAACAAGACCTTGCCTTGTTTTGACAAACGGGTGGGGAACAATTATTTTGAAATGATGCTGCTAAGTGTCCAATAATAATCCATATTGGACGGGCCTATCCAATATTAAATTTTGGATTGTTATGGCAGTAAATACATGGCAAAATAATAAATGACACGTGGTGCGTGTTCCGCCAATCAAATGACAAGGATCTGTGTATGTGTGGTATATAATTTTTTATATAGTTACAAATGAATAGCTTGTTGTGGATACAAAAGACCCTTTAACACTAGCCCTGGAGGCCTTTCACTTTCTTATGAATACTACACTGACGTCTGGACATGAGGGTCCATTTCTTGGGCCGAAAAATTTTAGAGCTCCATAATTCAAATCATACCTGTAAGAAGCTACTAATCTTACTGGATTAACATTCCATGGCAGCATACAATTTTGGCAGTGGATTTTGGACGTCAGATATTCCTCATAAATCCATCACTTTCGGGAAATAATTCAGCTCGCAACATTAAACATTTCTCCAAGCTTTAAACATTTCATCGCGCAAACCTAGTTCGCATATGTTTGTGCCTCACCGTACACTGACCACACAGCACTAAACATATGTACGAAATACGTGCAACTGTCCTGCGCCAACATGCCAAGTACGAGTACACACACAAGTCATTTTTGAGAGAATGAACATAACAGAAACTTAATGTTGAGAGCTGAATTATTTCTGCAAAATAGCGGATTTATGAGGAATATCCAATGTCCAAAACCCACCACCAAAAACTGTATGCATCCATGGATTAATCCAGTGAGAGTAGTTTTTTGGTAGAATCGTAAAGGTAAGATTTGAATTATGGAGCTCTGAAATTCCGCCCCAGAAACAGGCCCTGACAGCTAGGAATTTGTATCTGTGTACAGCACAGAGAAAGAATCCTATATAGGTCTACTTTAACACCACTATAATTGAATTAAATTTGGAAGTAAATCTAAATATCAAGAGTCTCTGGTGGTTTTCCAATTTCTCCAGCTCAAAATATTTTAGTTTCAAGGACTTGATCATTTTATTATTATAGTTTATCAATGTACAGTAACTGTGCAAGGAATTCACACTCATTTTACTTTACAATAAAATAGAACTTTTACAATATTACAATATGCAAATTTATGTTTGCAGCGGTTTCTTTTTATTCTTCTTTTTCTTTGACAAGCTGCCAGCTACAGCTTCACTGGTTTCCATGGTGATATCAGTATCATGTGTTGTACTCGGCTGTTGTGTGCTTGATGATGATTGGTCAGTCTCTGATGTGGCGGATGGAGTAGGCTGCAAACGTTGCCTTTTTCCAAAATGTCTTTGTACTGAAGTAAAAAATAATGTGCAAAAAAACAGAAAAAACGGAGTTACGCTATGACTGGCATAACATAAAGACATTACTTGATGAGAAGTTTATTCCCCTGTTACATCGATAAAATAGCACTTTGAATTGCAGTTAAAACTAGAAGGAAAACAAAAACTAGGTGTTTGGGCCTCAGGAATAGTAAGTAATCATACAAAATCTAAACAAATAATTTTTTCAAATCGGTTGTCATGATAAAAAAAGTTATAAAGATGGCTTCAAACTGATTAATATATCTTGTATTTGAACTTCTGATCTGGACAGGAATCAAGGTCAAATCACACAAATATTGTACAAACAAATATTGCATGCAACATCAAACCTTCACAAGTGATAATATATTCAGTGGTTCCCAAGATTGAACTATAACTAGTAAAGTTTTGTGGGTACAACCATGTAAAAATCTCTTTTAGGAGGAGTGGTGGCTCTGAAAAGAGCCGGTGTGGTCTTGACGTTTCAAACAGTATTCTATGCTCGTCTTCATGAGAATGCTGGACTGGTGCTGATGATGGAGCCTAAGTAGGGGTGGATGGATGCACATTTGAGAGGGGGGGGAAGAATCCAAGTTGTTGACCAGTTGGGAGTTGTTGGGAGTTGGCTGCTGGCTGGATGTGTGTGTGGTGAGGTGTGTCGGTGTTGTAGTGAGCTGCAGGTGGAAGGATGGACTTGAGTAGTGGTGACCAGATGTCATTGATGAAGAACCCGATGTCTTGTGGAACAGTGTTGTGTGACTTGATCTTGATGGTTTCTCTGATTCTGCGCTGGTGCCAGAACTTGACGGGGGCGATGAGTTGTGCTTTCTTCCAGTCGATGTGATGGTCTTGTTCATGGGAATGTTTGATGATTGCAGATTTATCAAGGTGTCCTAGTCTGCCATGAGCTTGATGTTCCTTGATTCCTGTTGAATGGTTGCGGCTGGTCTCTCCAATGTATACTTTACCGCATTCCCTGTGAATGCGGTAAACGCCGGCCTGGTTCTGTGTGTCTTGTTTGTGGTGAAGAGACCAGTTCTTTGAACAAAGCTCTGGGGCCGCTATGGGGCCAGCACAGAATCAGAGAAACCATCAAGATCAAGTCACACAACACTGCTCCACAAGACATTAGGTTCTTCATCAACAACATCTGGTCACCACTACTCAAGTCCATCCTTCCACCTGCTGCTCACCACAACACTGACACACCTCACCACACACTCATCTAGCCAGCAGCCAACTCTCACACATCACCGGTCAACAACTTGGATTCTCCCCCCCCCCCCCCCAAATGTGCATCCATGCAGCCCTTTTTCCTACTTGAGCTTCATTATCATCAGCAGTCCAGCATTCTCCTGAAGATGAGCAGAGTATACTGTTCAAAACGTTGAGACCACACAAGCTCTTTTCAAAGCCACCATCCCTCCTAAAAGAGATTTTTACACTGTTGTACCTGCAAAATTTTACTAGTTTACTAGTTATAGTTTATCCTTCACACTATGCAAAGCTTCAAACATCATTTACTAGACATTATGATTTAAAAGTTATATATTACTTTCAGCTTGCAACATAACAAACCCTTGTAAAACTGAGTCAGCCTACAGAGCCTCTCTATGCACACCATAGCCCTGTGCTTCAAAGAAGGGCTCCAAGGTCAAATTCAGTTTTGTGATGCACTCATTTTCCCATAGTCTTTAGGAAAGTGGGAAAAATTCCAAGTCTCTGACCTCACGTTAAAACAGAATGTCACTATATGTGATACCCTTCAGTGCAAATTCTGCCTGCATCCTATACTATCCAATGATGCCACATTTCAAATGTTAGTTCAATTTTGTACAGATAATTTTTAGTTCATTCCTGAATTTTGATGATAATCCAAAAGGCATTGAATTTGACCTTTTGATCGACACAAACATTCTTCTTTGGAATGTACAGACCCATTTGTTGATACCCAATGACATCATTTTTCAAATTTTGCTTGGAATTTTGAGTGAATATAAAATAAAATGGCATTTTCACACCATTTTAATGCAAGGTTGGAGAATTGTAACTTTTCCCCACTTTTCATAAGGACTCTATTGGAAAATGAATGTATCACAAAACTGAATTTGACCGTGGTGGCCCAATATGGTTGATAACAGTGTGATTTACCTGGTGCATGAGATGTGATGTCTACCAGTCTCAATCCGTCCCTCTCTCCACCAAGCCCAAAGATAAATGGCGAGTTGGGATTACAGTGGACACAGTTAATCGTTCCCATCTTGGGGTCCTTGGAAAGGATTAATGAAGGTTTGTTGTCCTAAGGATAAAGAAAGTGGCTTGTTGGTTTGGAGCATGGAAAGACCTTAACATATTTAGAAACATAACTAGAAATACATTATTTACCTGGTGAAACTGCAATAGTTCTGCTATCACAAATTGAACTTGGTTTACCGAACCCAATATCCCATGAATTCCCACTGGCATCCAACACTTGAAGATGTTTACAGTAAAGTTTAGGAAAATAGTTTTAATCAATTTTTTCTTATTTGACCATGACTATGTGGTGTGTCAGAGTGGTCAACCGCACTGGACTCAAGCTGTGGGTTTCAGTCCCGATCTTGACACTTATGTCCTTAAGCAAGACACTTAACCATCATTGCTGCATCCTTAAGGGACGTAAACCTGTAGGTGCCATGTGTTTTGTTTAATGCACATAAAAGAACCCAGTTACACTTATCGCAAAGAAAAGGGTTACTGGTCTCTCTGGCAGTGGCTTTTGACTGCGCCGCTGCACCTTATAAACCCTTATAAGATGCTGCATAAATGACTCTCATAATTCAATAACTTTAAAAACCTGTCTAAAAATAATAATAAGTGCTTCGAGATGCCTGTAGACAAAGCGCTATATAAAAACTAGTTATTATAATTATTGTCATTATGTAAGGCCATATCTGCTTGTAACACTTTACGACTTGACCTAGAAGCAGGTCATACATTCAGTACCCTTCAGTTTGATCCTCTTCACTATTTAGGACTTTCAATATTTTGTAACTTACACAGAGTTGGCACACATTTTTGTTTCTAAATATTCCAAGTGTATTGGCTGTTAACTAACAGTGTTCCCTGAATATGTATGATTCCACAATGTCAATTCAAATCAATTCAATTCAATTGATTTATTTATTAATTCATCATGATATAAAAACATGAAATTCCTCATTCCGTGTATTTAAAACAAAGACACCACGCTATAGTACAAAATATAAGAAATAACAAGTAAAAAGGCTAAAAATGCATAAAACAACACTCAATAAATACACAAGAACATAACATCATTAAATCATTCATTATAGCACCTCACTTTACAATTAGCATTGGAACCTAGAATTAAAAAGATGACTGGATTTTGGCAAGAATGAACTTCTAGAGCACTGTGTATTTGTGCAACAAGGCCCGCTTCTGAACAGGTGATTAATTGGATGGGTGGGGTCCTGCATGATAAATTCAATGTTTTTTCAGTGTCACCTCCTCATAGATACCCAAATGATCCTCAACACCCACACCAATCAATTTAGCAGCTGTTTTAAAAAACTGCTTTCATTCTAACACTGATGTCACGTCTGCCCATGGTCTGCCATTTTGGGTGTCAAATGTTAAGATATGGTGCGTGTCTAACCATTCGCATGTTGCGTAAACTGACCATTGCACAATAACACATCAGACTCCAACTCCAACCAAGATTGATTGTAGGTGATGACGTCAGGTGATTTGGGTGACTTACTTCTTATTACTTTCTCACCTTAATGTCCCATATCTTGTATTGACAATCTGATGAAGCCGTTACCAGACATGATGGTATTTCTGTGCTCAGACTCAGTGCTGTTACTGCAGATACGTGTGCTTTGAGTGTGAAGATAGTTTTATCCATTCTGACATCAATGCAGTTTACAAAACCTTTATCTGTGCTAGCCTGTAGATTAGAAAAGTTACAGTAAAATACTGACAAATTCATTGTTAATTAGGCATACATTCAGGACCAACTATATGAAATTCTTCAATTGCACGGGTTGTGTATATATGGTGGCACCACAGTGCACATAATGAACTCTGTACATGTATATACTGTGTAGTAGTCTTGGTTTAAGATGTTGAGTATACTATCGAGAACAAGCACGAGAGGGAACTGGTCCAAAAACCTGACTAGCCCACAAACCACAACCAAACAAGACCAGGAGGTAGTCTTGGTGCAAGACATGGTAACCATTGTGTGTTTTATAACTGAACTGATCTACATGTATATTTTGTGTTATTGCTAAACTGAACTATCACGATCAGACACTAGAGGGCTATGTTTAAAAAACCTGGCTTGCCGAAGCCTTGTATCGCCACAATCGCATTTACTGCAGTGATCAGACGCCCTCTACCAGCAGAGTTGTCGCGGCGCATAACATATTGACAGTAACCAAGTAAGAAAGAACTGCATCAAGACTAGTAGGAGGAGGCAGAAACAATGAACTGACCAAAACATGAAAAGGCTGAAACTGATTCCAGATGACTCTCTCAATCTCGCCATCAAGTGACCATGACTTGAAGCTGTCCTTTGGACTACGACAGTCATACACTTTCACCGACCTGAAATAAACAGGGAAAACAAATACTTCATGTTAAACTACATCATGAACAAATTAATTTCCCCTGCACTGAAGTCTATAAAGCACAGTACTGTGGAGAGAAAACTAATCCACAAGCACCTCTGTTTTGAATAAAATACAACCCATAGAAATCTCAAGGAAAAATCAAGGTGATTCATTGCAATTATTTCTCTTCACTATTGAGACATATAGTGCATTGAAGTTATATCTTTGAGATGAAAAAGATTCTACCTTGTGCCAATTTTGGGAAATAAGTTGTGAAAGTAATAATAATGAAGTCTTATATAGCGCATGTATCTATCAACAATAAGGTACTCTAGGGTCTTATTATTATTTTCTTTCAAGTTTGGGGTGCACAAAGAAAAATGGACTGGACAGGAATTTGAATCTGCTCCGACACACCCATTGCTACTCAACATGTTTGCCTGAAATACATTTTAAAGTTTGTTTGCTTTTGCAGCCCAAAATGTTGCACAAATGTTGTGTTAATGCGAGGATGTTTTACATGGTTCAACAAATAAATGTGCATAGATTGTTGTGTTTTTCTCATATGGTGATGAATTGGCTTTTGGGGGGAAATTAAGATTTGAATGGTTACAGAATTTTTTTTGTGTCTAATTTCATTTCTGAAAATGTTAAATCCAAATTCAGGACGGTTTTACAGTTACAGACAACCCCCCCTCCAAAAAAAATCGGCAAATCGGCCCAAAAGAAACGCTTTGTTTATCTCAACTTAAAACTTTATTTACTCGAAACGTGTTTTTTGGCGAGTTGTCACTATGAGAAAAACACAATGAATTGTAAGTGTCATACAATCATTGACTTCAACTGTTTGTTACGTATCTCTTTAAAGTGTTGGTAGACTTTGATAGCAAATCGAATACCGAGTTTCCTGATTGCTTGCTCCCCTACGGTGATGTTACCGTTTGGTCTTGTACTTGAATATAGAACTTATCACAGTGCAGCCATTTTTTACTGTTCAAATCATTTGGAGGCCGGAGCGGCATATTTCAGAAAAACTTGAAGAAATCCTCTCGGCTAATTTGATTTTTAAAGTTTTTTCTTGACTTACATGTCAAAGCTGCCACTTGCAAGAGACTGGCCTTCAAATGGATGCCAAGCTAGGGTTTGCACCTATAAAAAAAACCAAAGTATGAATGTGATAGTTTGTTTTCATATTTTGTGACAAAAATATAGCAATCATTATTTTAGCGACACATATGCTGAGTTCGAATGAGACCCATTTATGTAAAACTTTATTATTATTGTTATTATTATTATTACTATTATTATTATTATTAATAGTTTATTTAAAACAATTCTCACAGCCAAAGGTTGAATGACAGTCAATTTACAATAAAAACATAAAATGCTTAAAATACATAAGACAAACATTTAGATAAAAAAAACAATAACAAAGCCAAAAAAGGAACAATAAAAAAAAACAGTATAAAACTACATGCAAAACATAGTAAAAACCGAGTTGTAATCAAGCCAAACACAAGCTGATCTCAAGTCTCAGGGGCAAACAAACAAACAAACACAAGCTCATCCGGGATAATTTAAGCCTTATAAGGTGATTTTGTGCAGTCTGCAGCCAACCATGCCAGAAAAAACGGGGCAAGCTTCTTCCCTTAACGGTAAGTGTACTTTATTTTTAAATGTGCAAAACAACATGCAGGACCTATGGCTTTACGCCCCATCTGAAGGACAAAACAACTGTAAAATGTCTTGCTCAAGGACATAAATGCCATGACCAAGACCAGAACCCACACTCTAACAACACCAGAACTTGAGTCCAGTGCACTAGTGGGCCTCTACACTCCAATACCACACTCACCCGTCACAACAGTTCAATCATCTTAGATGATGTCATACTGCATGCTGGCATAGTGCCTATACAACATCACTCAATAGAATGTCATACCTTATCAGTGTGATGTGGCAGTGATGATACAACCTTCTGTTGCGTCATATCCCATAATCCAATTGTGGAGTCTGCTGAGGCACTTGCCAGTGCATGGGGCACATGCCTATTCCATGCGATGTCCAATACAGAGTCTGTGTGTCCGTTGCTAAGTTTAGCTGCCTTCTGCATATAGAACAAGATACAGTGGCAATGTTATCTCAGATATAGTCACCAGGCTGGATATTGCCTCCATGTCCCTGCTCGTTACCTTGGTTCCAAGAGGTGCCCTTTTGGAAGGAAAGATTGCCTTGTCTTACAACAACAAAGTACCATGCCAGCAACAGACCATGTAACCAATGTATAAAAAGAGTGACCTTGCACACTCCAGGGCCTTTCTGGCTGATGAGATACTACACTGGTCATATGGGATTTTTTTTAATTTTATTTTTTTGCTGTTTCACAAATAAAAGTAGATTCAGGTCGAGGATTACATAGCAATCTTACCTTTTTCGACTTTTTGACTTTCTTTCCAAGGGTAAATGCTGGTTCCAGACAATCTATAACATCCAGATTCCACACGTCAATTGCAGGAGTCATGTAGCCAATTGCGACAAAGTTGCCTTGAGGACAGTGACAAAGAAAATCAGATTGAATACATACATATGATTTTCTCATCTGACCTCTCAAGGCATCATGCAGCTCACCCTACTATATCACATTGAAACCTTCAGTCACTCTACTGCTAGAAACCGCCCCCTTTTCCCGGCCTATTACTCACCCTGATGTCTGATACTGCTTGAGCTTTTGACTGTGTTTCAATGATCAGGGCCACCAAGTGTCATATATTGATATGATAATGCAATACAAACATTTATTATTTCCACTGAAAACAGCAGTTCAAGTAAATATAGATTTCAAGATTATCATCTTGAAATTCAGGTAATCTCTGAAAAGAACAAGAGATGGGAAGTGTATTCTGAAATCACACTTCATCACAGTTTAGATTATTTGTTGTTTACCCTACATAGATGTGTGATGTCCTGTAATTACTCTGTATTGGTTCTTCTCAGATCCACCGCCATGAGATTACACAACATGCAAAGTTCTTGCAGTTCTTAATACTACTAGATTCATTTGCCCTTCAATGTGTGGCATGGTGTATCCCCCCTCCCTTATAGACTGATTGCGCGACAATGTTTACATGCAGTCACGTGACCTACTATCGGGTATGACGTCATACAGCTGATGAAAAAATATGTGTAAAAGCATAGGCCGTGACACAAAGTGAGTTCAAAAACAGTCGATTTTACTTTCGTTAAGCGATGAATTAGTTAATCAGCCCCTATTATTTAAAGTAGTATGTTGTGGCATTAATTTAAATCACATCTCTGTTTCATAGTTTAACAGAATTCTTCTAAAAAGAGGTTTTTTTAGCCATGCACTACCGGCGTCGGACGACTATTATGTAGCCACCCGTCTGTTATTTTGTTTGTAATGTTGGTCTAAATCACTGTAAAAAAAGGATAAACAACGTTGGAAAAGTGAGCATTAATACCTAGCCTTGCAGAATTTCAAATAGGCAAAGGAATCACACAGTTTTAGAAAGCAATTTCTTTGGAGGATTTCAGCTTCAAAACTTCGAAATTTTTGTGTTGAAAAGTGTGTGGTGATCGCGGTCGTCTGGCCTAATGTTCTGTCTCCCGCTGTACACACCGTGCACATTTATACGGTACTTTTACAATTTCCAAGACTTGCTGGATCTTTCCTTACTGGCTTTATTCAGCCACTTGAAGGTCTCTAGTACAAACTCTGGAATATGTTTCACAGATTTCGAGCAAGAAAAGCCTCGATCAAATAAACAAAATGCATTAATCATCATGTACCGTACCACCCTTTCCTATGGAGGATTACGTGTGTGTTTACATTTTATACCCAGAAGGGGTCACGTGACGAGGGTCGTGCAATCGGTCTATTGTCTCTTCATTGGGTTCGGGGAATCTCAGGAATTCTTTAGAGGATTTTACAAGAGGGGAAAAGTGTTGGAGTATTGGAACATTTTTATTATCATTTTTTATTCTATTTCTATATTTACCTACTTCTTTATTTATTATTTATTTTTTTAGGGGGGACTCCCTGGGCCACATATCAGGCATAACTAAATTCCATACTGTGCACTTTGTACATTGTAACACATACAAAGTCATACTTGGCATACAAAGTCAACAACTACAGATCTGAGAAAACAGAATTAGCTGTTGCATACTACTCACCAACCAAAATGACCAATGGTATAAATGCAAACATTGTTTTAACTGCCTCAAGTTTCAACCCAAGCAGAGTTTTTCTCAAAGGCTAAATGACAACACAACACACAACACAACACACAACACACAACACACATACGTACACGTAAGTACACATGTATGTGTATGCTGTGTTGCCATTTAGCTAGTTTAAAGTTTTATCTAAAGTGTTTAAGTGATAATGAATATTCACCTGTTGAAGAACTTGTGGGGTTAAAGTTCATCCACTCAGCTGTAAGTGGGAATGATGGCAGGAGTATGTCATGGTGAACATACAGGGTGCCTTCCTCTTCATTGTATACTGTCAAATGAAAGTCAAAGGGTATTAGTTGGTTTATTATTAAGTAGTATTAAGGTAGGTTTGAGTAAACTGAGATTCCAGCCTTGGTTCCGGCCGTGGGACCATTTATCAGCCGTGTCTCACAGATAAGTTTTTGCGATTCATGCTGAATGAATCTGATATTTTCTTGAAAGAGGAAAAAAAAAAACGGTGGTTCAATGAGAATCTTTGTTCTCTTGGCTTTGTTTAGTCAGGGTTTCTTTGTGCCATCAGTATTCTCAAAGAAAAACAATTCTGGCTGAGAAATTAATCCCAGCAGGTGGCACAGAAAAATTTGGAGCACCCCGGCGCTAAGCAGTTAAAAGACATAAGTTATTGTAAAATGTATTGCAAAGAACCTATAACTGTCACCAAAATCACAGATTAACAGTAAAAATGACTGCCAAGGACTATATGTCTGACAGATGTTGAGAGGACATCAGATCGTAGTGAAAGATAAACACACAAAATAAATCCACTAACAAGATTATACATCACAACCCAACAGGTGGACAGATAAGCATACCATATACTTCAAGACAGCTTAGATCCTTCTCCATTCGTCCAGCAACGATCAGATTGTCTGTTGGTTTGATGGTCATATCCTCTCGGTCGGCTCTGTCTTCCTGATAGAAAAAAAATAAATAAAAATGAAAACAAAGAAAAGAAGTTATAAATCAATACATGAAATCAGTTTTCCCAAAATCTGGCCGAAACATTGGAACATTATAAGTTACAAATGTTCATATTTTAACCTGATGTTTTCAGTTGTAACAATTCTAGAGGGTACAATATTAAAATGAAACAAAAACCTTGTGACATTTTTTTCTCCACTTTTAATTTAAAAACATCAGAATACTTAATGTTCTCTTTTTATTATAGTGTTTTATTTGTCTCATATTTTGTGAATTCTTTTGTAGCTTTTGTGGTACTCTTAATGAGTGGCAGTCAACTGTGTGATTGGCCCAGTGTTTTGTTAGGGCTTGCTGACATCATCAGCTTATTTTACATGTAGTTATTATCCGATTGTTCACTTTTGTACTTTACTATAAAGAAATGATATCATTATAATTTGTGTCCATATCATAGGGGCTGGTTGGTTTTGGGTAACATTTTACAATTTGAATGGCTCACCTCATCTTCTTGCAGTGTGATGTAAGGATCTTCCGAGTTGCTTGCATACATAGCTAGATTACTGACTGCATCATGTCCAACATACTCTGCCATGCATACATACAATGTATTTTATCACTAAAATGCATTCTATACTTGACCAGGCATGAGAATGGGTGACGATTAAAAAACAAGAAAAATACATTTTGTACGTTGATAATAGCAAATAGACGAGCAGCACACGTAATGGCTGGGTCAAGGCAGGGGATTAAAAATCATTGCTGTGGGGATAATTCCTTAATTAATGCATTTATCACAATTAGCATGATCACATAAACCATACAGGAGATGGATAACACACATTTTCGTAATAACTATTATATGATAAATATAGGAAGGACATAGATGCAAACCAAAAGCAATTAACTTTCTTTAACTTATCCAAGTCTGTACTTCATGTACTGTACCAAAAATTCAGTACTAGAACAAGAGACACTACTGTAATCAGAGAACAAATATTGTATTAGGCCTCGGTCATGCCTTAACACTCATTGGTTCATTTTCATGAGTTAGCAAGGCAGATAAAAAAAAGGACATCAAACTACCCCGCATCGCTGTCTTTCAAATACAAAATTCATGACATGATAAACCTGTTCTGGGGCCAGCTATGTCGTATCCCTCAGACAAACCGGAAGACCAAAAATGGTTTTCCCCTACGGTCATTTAATTATGTAAGAACGTGTCAGCTCTCATGTTGGTAACCCCCAATCTCTCGGTCTCAGTCAGCGCAATGGGTTTTAGTTCCGGTCCCGGCATAGCATATTGCTTTGCAATTTATTGTCGTGAGAGCAGTCATTTACGTACGTCTACAAACTTCCATGTATGTACATACACAGTAAACATGATACAAAACACCGTGCATTGTTGTCAGTAGACTTTCGAAAGTCTCCACACAGGTGCCTTTGCTGCAGCAGTAAAGTTTTAACGGTCATAAATGATCGGTACAGTGAATGAAGTAAGGAATGAGAAAAGTCTATAAATATCCTCTGCATCTTGCTGCATATGCGAAGCATGGAAGAAAAAATCACTGCATATCAGACCAGCTGCATAGTGGCAATTTATTGTAAACGTGCCATTTTTGTTCACTAAGGGCAGTCGATCCGTGATATACATTTATAAAGGTAAACTTACAATTTCTGATTCAAGAAGAGACATCAGCGTAATCCACACGTAAACCCTCTACACCTCAACCCACAATTTTTCTATAAAATTCACAATGAACTTGAAGACCACAAATTTGAAAGGGAAAAAAATGGAATTACGGTTTAAACTGTAAGATTCTCATGCCTGCAAATGACACAACAAATCAGAAATCACATCACATCTGTGATATAATTCTCAAGAAATATAAAAATAAAACATTGGTACAGCGAAGCCTACAATGTTATGATTGGTAAGTGCTGGCATTAAATTTAAGGATTGGAATTACCCCAGGTATTTGGCTAGAAATCATCACAGATCCATAAAAATTCTTCAGCTTATCATAACTTAACACCCAAAACTTTGGTAATATTCCTTTGCAAATCATACTGAATGCCTAAAATTCAGACAAAATCAGGGGTAGGATCTTGGAGGCTTCCAGGGTATTTGGGATGGGGGACCCTTTTCACTCACCCGAATCTTCATCAGGACTGTCGTAGTGATCAAGGTCATACTCAGCAAGGTCATCGTCCGCTTCCATGGCAACATCGGATGAAGCGACATCATTACTTCCTGCACTTGATTTGTCGCTCTTACTGACATGTTTCTGGAGTTGTTTAGATTCCTGAAGCAGGCCTTTTATCTGCTCTTCATCTACCTGAACCTGTATTGTTTAAAAACCATGCATTGTATTTGAAACTAATAGCCAAAATAATTTGCTGCAGAGATGTGGAAATCTAACTACCTGGCTGTCAAGTCAAAATGATAATTTCGAGTTTAGCTGTGATTTATTTTTTATGTTTCAGATCCATCAACGCATCCGAAGGACGAAGCAATAATTGTTAAGTGTCTAGCTTAGGGACACAAGTGTCACGACCGGGACTCTTACCCACTCTGGTAATCTGAAACACCATAGCTTGAGTCCAGTGCGGTTGAATGCTCGTCCACCACAAGCCCATGGAGGTACATGCCTGATCCCATGTAAAGCATGATCAGTTTACTAGGGCCGTCCTCAGCCCAACAGAATCAAACAAAACATGCAGTTGAGTTTGATTTTATGGGATGGGGGTTATTTGGGTTAGGGTAAGGGGTTGGGGACTGGGGGGTGGTTAGGGTTAAGCTTGGTTTAGAGCTATATAAAGATTTACCGTATCTGGATTTTCTTTGGCTGCACCCCGTGGTACCCATGCTAGGCAAGTGATGATGCTACTGTTAGTAAAGGTCTGCTCTCCTTCCTCCATGATATTTTTGATGACAACCAACTTTGAGCTGAACTTCCCAGTCACGTTAAAAGGCGACGTGCAAACTATGACAAAAGTGACCACTACACACAGCTAGACACAACAAAAAAACAATATGAAAATAATTCAGAAATTTTAACCGATTAAAAAAAAACTCATTAACACTTGCATGACCCTTGTTCCAAGACTTATGTAGCCAAAATTTGAAGATTTAGGGATATGTTTCTCATTGTTGAGATTATGCTTCAATGTTTACACTGACGTAATTTGCAAACTCAACCATGCATCATCCTCTTCTGCATTATATATGAAGCTTCTGCCATCCTGTGATCTTACAGCCAGATGCCCTAACTTCTCACTATCACTTATCAGCAAGCGGTAACATAACAAATCTCCCCAAGATCTTGTTAATATATCGTGCTGAATTTTCTTCTCTTGCTAGCTCAAGCTGTAGTGTTAGCGTTAATCAATGCAGACCACTTAAGATAAAACATCAATTCCTATGACAAAGTAATATCTACGACAAAGTAATTTCTGACAGTGTCTTGACATAGAATTGGCTTTGTCATAGAAATTGGAAAGACGGAAAGGAAAGATAAGGCGGTTCATATTCACCAATTCCTAGAGAACTAATTTTTCATTACGGCGTTATATTGCTGTATTGCAATACATCGACGCATACTGCTTCAAGCTTGCGCGAGAGGCTAGTTTGCGTTCAACCATTGAGCAAGGACCGAGAGACACATCTTTAAAAAGTTTATTGAATTGAACAAAAGTAGTATTCTAAATACTAATTTAGTTATTAAACTTCTAAAAAGAAAAATATGACAAAAGAGAAATATAAAATGAATTAAACTAATTCTCATGCCTGGAATAAAGTCTTTCTTTCACTCCACTGGCTTTATAATAATTAGTAATATTCCATATTAATATTGCCAATGTTTTATTTCTAGGCAAGGCCTACTTCTGTTCTAGGTAGTACTGTGCAGAACCATTTCCCTGTTTTGTTCAAGTTTTTTTTTTTTTTTTTTTTTTTTTTTTATGTATTTTTTTTTTTTTTTTTTTTTTTTTTAATACTTGTTTTAACCTAATATACCATGAAAACCGATGGGTTAATTTTGGTTGCATTTTGGATGAGCGGGGGGGAGTTGGCTGGGTGGGATCTCGGCCGGTGGCCTCTGGGTTGACATGCCGGTACGTCGACCCGGGGCCGCGGGTTCGGGTCCCGCTCGGGTCGGTTTTTCCTTGTTCGCCCTAAGTGCGAATCTTAATACCTGTTTGCTGGTTTATGATATCGCTATGTTTTCTGGGGTTTTTTTTAGTTTTTTTTTTTTTTTTTTATAGATTTAATGTAATTGCTTTGTATAACTCTATAACTACCCATTTTTTACTTGCTTTTTCATTTTTTTGTCTGTTGTGTAAATATTAATAATTGTGTACATTTTTTCTATATTTATATTCAAAGATTCATGTTTTTAATAATTAATGTTTCTATTAGAATCAACTGGAAGGGAGAGCCTCTCGACAGAAACTTTGTTTCTTTTAGGCAATCCATCGGGCTCTAGTTGGTTCACTCATCTCCTCTGTGTTTTTATTGTTTGTTGCTAATGCTACTTTTATTGTTGATGTACTTTTTAACTGCCCGTGAAATGAAATAAATATAAATATAAATATAAATACTGTGCTAGTGTAGGCACAATGGACATGATGGAGGAAGGAAACCAAACTTGTTGTCCGGAAATCGGGCAAAGTTAGTGTTTAGTGATTCAAAGTTTTTCTGATGTGGTCAGTGTATTTTTGATGAATGACGACAGCTTGCTTGCTGCCGCTATTATTCTTAATTCTACACTTACAAACAATAAACGCTTGGAAAATAAGGGAAAACCAACCTGTACTAGCTCCACGTCTGCAGTGCAGTATCTGTGTACATGTGTTTTACAGTGGTGTTTCAGCGGTCCGTTTCAGCAGCACATGCTCGACATCAAAGATTATAGAGCGCCGAAGGCGCAATATTGGGAACTGGAGCTCTATTGTTAGAAAGTGAAATATGCATGGGCGCCATTTCTGCAAGTGGATGTTTCCTTTCCCATTGACAGCAATGGTCATTGTCTGCACTAATCTATTGTTGTATCAAAAGAGTAACTTGCTAAAATGGCGTCCAGTGGAATTTCACATTTCAGCCTGAGTTTCCCACCTTGTGCCTTCGGCGCTCTATAATCTTTGCTTGACATACAATGCTGTCAGAGGTCACTGGTGCGTGAATGATCTGTTGTATTGGTGGTGGTAGAATCTGGAGGTATTTAAACGTGACGTCACTTATACCCTTGCTCTATGCATAGAGCAAGGGCTTGCTCTTGTGCATGGATGAACAGGTGGGGCACAGATATCTTGTAGAGGGAGCAATTTAAGTTAAAACTGCCTACCTGACTATAGCAAATTTCAGGCTGACCCAGAGGCTGACAGGGGGGGGGGGGGGGGATGTGCAGCCATTGCACTGCTGCATGGTTATCAAGAGATGATTAAAATGGCCGATTCATTATTCAGTTTTTCCCCAATCACTTGTTTTACTTTCAGTGTTTATAAATTAACATTCATGATTTGTACAAGATGATTTCTCTAACAATTAAGATTCTTTTTAACTAATTTTTTTTATCGGCAACAATTTTGGGAAAAAACAATGAAGGAAACAAGAACTAACAACCACAATATTAAATCAATTCATTTCAAGTCTTTTGTTTTACTTTTTATTCTCAAGGTGATATCTAGGCTCAAAAATATATACATGTACACAACACGTATTTACATTCATTTTTCCTTTCATCCTTTCAACTGGAAAATTTCTTAATGAGAAATGTTTTTGGCTTTATTGACCGGAGACATTTATCTTCAATTAATTCTAATGCTTTTTGACACCTCATCTTGTGTATTTGGAGTATTTGGGAAAACACCACAATTAAGTAACACTTTGCATTGTTCTTATTTAACACCAGAATGTGGGTATTTCACCTGAAAAAAATTGCCTGGATGGTTATACGTAAGTAAATATTAACCTTGTAATTTATGGACGGGAGCCCATATAATGACCAGGCCTCCATTTCATAGAGCTGCTTAAGCACAAAAAGTTGCTGAGCTCAAACAAAATTATACTTACCAGAATAAGGTTACCAGCCAAAATAGCATGTTACATGTACAATCTGTGACTGGTATCCTACTAACTTTTATTAAGCAGAACATTTTAAGCACTACTTTCGGCTTAATCACGTCTATAAAATTGGGCCCTGGGCCTTCATAATTCCGTTAAACAGAAAATGTTGCTTCACAAATTTCATTGCAAGGGAACGTTAAAGGAGAGTGCACAAAATTGGTAAGATTTCAAATATAAATATACACAGATTTACACATAAATAACACTGTATGAAGATGGTCATCATGGAAAACTTCCCTTGACAACTTTTTCTCTGAAATGGTATAGTTTTTGAGAAATGAGAAAAACAACTAATTTTCATCTCGCGAGTCTGAAACTGAGATGTTTGAAAACAGTGAAAACAGTAATGGGGTTTTTCACTGTTCTCTCAATGACCAATTGAGCATCAACTTTCACAGGTTTGTTATTTCATTCGGGCACTGGTGTTTGACAGTTATCAATGTTGGCTGAGGGCTTTACAATGGGTTCCAATAATGCAAACTACATGGCATCATGGTTGGTTACCTGTTCCTTGTAAGCACAATTTTTCATGTGCTTAGCTACCTTTTGTGCTTACTAGCTTTATGAAATTATTAGAATCAATATCCAGTCAGATTTCTAGATGTTTATCATTTAAAGGTAAAATACAGGATTGATAAAGCTGATAGTGCAGTGTTCTTACTTTGTGTGATTCAATACATACATGAAAAATCAAACCTGTGAAAATTTGGGTTCAATCAGTCGTCCGAGGAGTAAATAGTGAAAAACCGTGCACACTTTTCAGCATGTAAACATAGTGTCCTTAAGTTTTATTGTTACAACCAAAATTAAAGTAGGGGTCTTCAAATTCTATTTTCTGGACTTTGATAGTATTTCAGACAGAAATATTTGTTTAGAAGATTGGTACTAGTATAAACTTCATAATCAGTAAACTTTCAGACTGATACTAATAACATTTTTGGATGAATCCTGTATTGTACCTTTAAGAAACATTTCTGCAGTATAATTTGATGGAATCTGGCTGAGTTGTTACCCTTATGATCACATCTTTCTTTTTAAACTATGCTGTAAAGTAACATAACTACAATTACTGCATAGCTATTTAACTGATTTAACATTTAATTGATCCTTTATTATTGAATCACAGTAAATTTTAAGTAAATTTAGAACACTGCAGCTTTTACAATTACAACAAATCTGTAAAATTCCTCATCATGAATACTCCCAGATATTTCATAACCATTTGGCAAAAAAAAAACCACACAAACGAAGCATTGTTAATAAGCTCAAATAAGGAGAGCTTCTTCACTAAATTTATTGAAAAAAGTAAACAAGTCAGAACCCGGGTTCATTTTCAATTTAAATAGCCGCTAACAAATCTGCTAAGCTTAGCATAATCTTTCTCAGCTGAAACAGGTAACCAGCCAAAATGCCATGTCATAAAAACACATTACTCATGGCTGGTACCCTGGTATAATTTGAAGCAATATTTGTTACATAATAGCTCTATAAAAGATGGCCTTAATCCCATCCTATACACATTTTACACTCAACTTCATGTCAAGGCTTCTGATTAGGTGATCAGTAAGTAACTCTAAGTACTTCAAGTACATGTTTTTTACAAAAGCACAAATTAAAAATTTCAAATAAATCCTCTACAAACTACACATATGACACTTTTTTGTGGACGGAAAAAAAATTGCACACAAGTTTACACATACAGAGAATTAATGTTAATTTCAATACAAGTACATGTGTATGAAAACCCGCCCAAATATAATTATACATGTCATCATGAAGTGCACTTTAATTTAAACACAACACATAAACTAATCATGAATCAGTAAATATGTCAATAGTTGTGGTTTTAGTGTTTCAATCATCTAGTCATATCAAAATTCACTGAATATTGACAAATGAACATGGTGAAAGTAGCATTGCTACAAACATAAATAAACACACACAAACTTCTATTTCAACCAAGAATTTGAACACAATAATGAAAACATTCATCATTTACTTTCAACATGAAACTTTTTTTCAAACTTCTGTGAGTCAAAGACATGTTCTTGCAAAATCAAACAGCACTATTTAATAGGTCATTGTAAAAAAAAAAATATTAAGTATACATTCAAACAAAATACAAACTCTTTCTAATGTCAAAATACAATGAAGCAAACAGACACCCCAACAAACTAACAAACTGGATTGTCTCTTTCAGAAAGCACTCTTCTTCCACGCCCAGTTCCAGATTTTGCAAGAACATATCAAATATATCACATCATATTTTGTATATTAAAAATTATTCATAACTTAACTCATCTTAAAATGTATCATGTTTTGCAAACTTGGACACACCTTAAAAATTGTCCAATAACACTTTTTCAAGTTATTATCGACTCCAGAGAGTACAACTGCAGGTGATGGGGTGAAAAAATTGTACATCTTTAAAAACTGTTGATTCTTAACACAAAGTGAAAACTGCAGGGAAAGAGCAGGACATTCTTACATAAAAGTACTAACTGGGGGGGTTGGTCCTGAGTACTATTCATAATACTTTGAAATGATAAAGAAAAGCACAAAGTCGGGGGCAGGTGTTTCTGAGTACTATCCATAATAACCATTCAAAAGGTGGGTAGTCTTAAGTACTATCCATCATACCAAGGAATTTATAGTGGTAAGTACTAACACAGGGGGTAAGTGATCTTGAGTACTATCCGTAAACACCTTGTAATTTATGTTGGTACTAATTCATGGGAAGGTGTTTCTGAGTGCTATCCATACTAAGCACTCAAGGGGTAGGTAGTACCTTGAAATTTATAGTAAAAAGTACTAAGGTGGTCTTGAGTAGTATCCAAAGAACCTTAAAACATTATAATGAAAAGTACTTACTAAAGTGGTAGGTGTTTCCGAGTACTAGACATAATGACTTTTTTATTTTTTTCCTTACACACCCTACAGTGCAAACGCCAATAACAGGATGGTGATTAGGAAACAGGAAAAAATACTCAATTTTAGATGTGGGAGGAAAACCCACATTGGGAAATCCCACGCAATCAGGTAGGGACTGAAAACCCAATCCGTGTGCAAGGCTCCAGTCCAAGGTGGGATTTGAACCGGTGTCCACAAAGCTGAAAGGCAGGGAAAGAAACCACTGAGCCAACCTGATCCCCACTAACGGGGTAGATAGTCCCAATTACTATCGATAATACCATGAAGTTTACAATTACAAGTACTTCATGGAGCAGGAGGTCTTAAGCACTATCCACCAAAGATTATAGAGTGCAGTAGGCGCAACATGGGGAACTGGGCCTTTATCTACTGTTGGAAAGTGAAATAGGCATGGGCGCCATTTCAGCAAGTGAATGCCTATGTTTACCATTGACAGCAATTGTCATTGTGTACACTGGTCCCCACGTTTCAGTGTTGTGTCATTAGAGTCACTTGCCGAAATGGCGTCCAGTGAGAGTTCCCCATCTTGCGCCTACGGCGCTCTATAATCTTTGCTATCCACAACAACTCAGGGGGTAGATGTTTCTGATTATTGTCCATAATAACCATTCATGGGGTGGGTAGTCATACTACCTTGGAATTTACATTGATACAGACTAACTCAAAGGATGGGTGGTGTTAAGTACTATCCATAATACCTTGAAAATGTTTGAACCTGAGGACAACACCTACATGTAGAAAGTATGACTTTACTTGCCCTTTTTTGTAAAATGTACATAACTTGAGAAATGGAATACAATCTTTCAAGGCAATGATTTGTTTTCTCAGTGTTCACATTTTCATGCAGAGTTTGCCCATCTTTTAGAAATAAACACAACGGACAATCTCTTACAACACAATATCACTATCACTTATGTTAGATTAGCAAATGTACAGGTTGATTCAAATACCACAAAGGAGTTAACAGTATCAATTTAAACAAAACTACAATCTCTTCAGGTATATTAATAGTAGAATTTTTACAGAATATGTAACAGCAGGTGTGAATCTTAAATCTTTCTTGTTACAAAGTACATTTCTCCTGAAGACGAGCAGAGTATACTGTTCCAAACATTGAGACCACAACAGCTCCTCCCAATAAGAGACTTATACTAATTATAGTTACTTCTTACATTTCTACAAACATATATTCAGCTACCACTATGGATTCTGTACATCCCTTTCTTCCTGTTTTTACAATGCATAGTTAGATGTACTTTGCATATTTATGCCTCCAAATTACAACAATAACATGAAGTTCTTATATCACACTCATTATTTTTACAGCAGGTACACCCAGCTATGTTTGAATGATGAGATCCATTTATATTAGCACCTTATGCAAGGTTTACAAGGTGATTCTGCGCAATCTGTAGCCAACCATGCCAGAAACACAGGGGCAAACCCCTTCTCTTAATGATAAGTGTACTGGGTTATTTTCAAGACCAACCTTCCTCTTGTATGAAATCCAGAGTCACTGAAACCTATTTTACCCTGATCTGGATACACTTTGACCCCAATCCTGTTGGTAAATGATGACGTTTTAGAGCCAAAAGTGCAATGTAAACGAATGATATACATACTTGTACATGAACATTCGTTACACTGTAATTCTGGCTCCAAAACGTCATCACTCACCAACAGGATTGGATTACTATTAATCTCAATGAGGATAATAAAAGTTCCTACTTGATCTGTGTCCATCTATTACTAAACCTCCTGAAATCTGAGGAAGTTATATTCTAAAACATTCACAATCAAACTCACAGACTATTTGTCAATAACATTTTAATTTTTTTGATCATTTTGTGGCACTCGCTGCAACACTAACATAATGCCAACACAGCATTTTTATTCTCATTTTGTGGTGGAAGGTCCGATATCTGGTCTGCAGTATGGTACATATTGACCTTTGATGATGTCAAGACTCACATGACAGAGACAGGCTCCGGGGAGCCGGTCCCTCCAAAGAAATTGTCCTCTGCTTCAAGATCAGGCTCTGGGTTCCGCGGGCTCTTGGTCTTTTTCTTTTTCTTCTTTTTGATGGGTTTGAGTTCTGGTAAGCCGCCCGGGGATTCCATGGCTGCAGAAAAAGAGAGATAATAAGTGGCAAATATTGAGATTCTTTTTAGGTTTGGGGGCACAAGAGATTAGTAAGGAAGTGTTTTTGTATTTGCAAATATACTTCAGTTTTTTCATAACTGCAAAACATTCCTGTTTTACTGTAAGAAATATTAAGCCAGATAGTTACTGTAAGAAACATTAAGCCAGATAGTTATTGTAAGAAAAATTAAGCCATTCCCAAGGGAAATTCATTTGTGGTGGTTGGGTTGGCGTAGTGGTATCTTACCTCGCCTTCCACCTCTAGGACCCCGGCTCGATTCCCGCCAGGGGCACCTGTGGATTGGGTTTTCAGTCTCTACCTGATTGAATGGGTTTTCCCTGGAATAAATCTCTGGAGTTTTCCTCCTCACATCTTGTCTTCTTTCCAAAGTTCACTTTTCTGAAAATCCTTGGCTTCACAAGCAGAGTTAATAAATTAAATGAAGGTCAGACATGTTTCAAGGTCAGACAATGTCTAATATTGTTGGTTTTGACTAAAACAAATTCAGTAAAAATGTCTGAAAGTAGGTCAAATCTTGTGGCTGTTTGCAGCCACTACTGGCATTTTGGTACCAACTGCTTGTGGCTGCTATGATCTCTAAAGTGTAAAGGAATGTCGATCTTGCCTGTTCCTGGTGAGCAAAGTATGTTTTTCCCCCTTGAGAACACTTGGTACTTTTAGTGGAATATACCAAGCATCCATCACATCGACTTGGTCAGTCACTGTCACAAAGACTAAGCAATTCATATGCAGTGTTTATTAGTGTTCCCACAAGAAGCTGGTATTGTTTCATTTCATTTCATTTCATGTCATTTCATCTATTACTTCTGGTTGTGAAGCCAAGGATTCTCAGAAAATCAAACTTAATCACTATACTAGCCAAGAATCCCATGGAGAGAAGACAAGGAAGGGAGTTTCAGTTTTAGATGTGGGAAGAAAACCCCAGAGATTTAATCCAGGGAAAACCCTTTCAATCAGATATGGATTGAAAACCCACTCCACATAGTGCCCCCAGTGATTTGAACCGCATGTCCCAATACACACGACCAAAACTGATCTGGGGGCAAAGGATTCTGGGTGAACTCCGAGTCTACACAACATCAGCAACTATCATGGTGCGCTGATTTTGAAGCAATACAGTACACAACATGTAAAACCTGGCATCCTTACATGTAAACTACAGCATGGCATCCATCTTGGCAACTTGACCTAGTTGCTTTAAAATCCAACTGCATATACTCTGTTTGACTGCACCAGTAAACTGATTATGCTTTACATGGGATCTGGCTTACCACCATTTCAACCAAGTCCAACAGTTTGTGCATTGAGTTACCCTTCAGAGTTGGATTTTGTTTCAAGTGAGGAAGAGTTCTAGTCAATCACTCAAAGGAGTTAGGGTTCTTAGAAGGATTCAAATGAAACACTGTTTTGAAGAAAGGAATTCTGCCTGTTCCTGGTAAAAATAGTATAAATTCCTGTTGAGAACAGTTGGTGTTTTGGGGGGAAAGTTCCAAGCATCACCCAACATTAACTTGCAGAATAACTGCAATATGTTATTGACTTGTGACATTGAATAACTTACGCATTCCGCCCAGAGGTGGCAAAGCTGTCCCTCTGACCCCGGGACCACCCAGAGAAGGTAGTTCGCCTAGTAGCCCGCCTCCCCTTGGTGACTGCTCTGTATTGTTCATACTGCCACCATTCTCCCCCCCTGGGCTAGGGAGATCTTCAATGCCTGGTGGTAACCCAGCTGGTGGATGGCTGTTACTTAACGGTGACGGCTTGGGATTTTGCTCGCCGAGTAGTGACTGCTGGCTGCTCTTACGGAATTCCATTCTATGTGAAAGAATTAATGCAAATTATTTGATGTTGTCCCTCATCTAGGTAGTTCTGAAAATAAAATGCAAACACTACTGAGAAAAAAATGTGTTATATCAGGCAGGACTTGAGGCTGCACACTCCTGGAAGCTAGAGTAGATGTCTTTTACTATCAGGTATCAGAAACATAAAAGCACATTCAAACACTCAATCCTTTGCAGTTATAATATCTTAATTTTTACTTCACATGACCAAATTTCAAAGAGCTAAAAAGAATTTAGAGAGAAAATACAAATCTTGCATAGCAGAAATTACAAAGCTACCTGCTGCACTCTACAATAGTACTTATGCACATGAACTCACAGGAGAAGGGCGCCCTCACACTGAGGTAAAAAAAACAAACTTGCTCATTGGTCCATCCTGTGCCATTATATAGTTGTGCATTTCCATTACTTTACCTCTTCGTATAATGTCAGCATGACACCAATGACTGATTATGTCATGTCACCTCAAATTTCTGGTAACATTTGTTTCCATTAATACATTTCTGCTGAACAGCTTTATGGTATTAGGCTTAGGGTATTCATTTTACATTTAGCAGCCTCCAAAGAGAAATTTACTCTGCTAATCTTCCCATCCCAACCTTTATTGAACTTCTTAATTGCATCGGAGATAAATAATATTATCTTCAAGCAAACTTGAATCTTTAATTCTGATTGGTTGATGCATAGCAACAGGAGTGTGATATATACCTTTACTACTGCACAGCCCATATCACACCCTGTTCTATAACTTGTGTTGCATGAAGATGAATTTGTTATCACACACGTGCTCATGGAATATGGACAGTTATAACGCATCATTTTTCCGTATTCCACTCGATTTTGTGTGATAACTTTTATACTTTTGATTTTACCCTTACACCAATGTGCGATATGCACTGTATATATTTGGTACTTTCCGAGTCCTGTAGACACCTGTAGACAAACTCCACAGGCTACTCAAGTGGGATCCGAACCCAAGACCTCCGCATTCTAAAGTAGATGCCTTAACCCCTTTAACATTGAATGTGCCATGTGATGAGTGGTCAGATAGGAGATTTGTGATTAGTAGCAGGTATGCAAACAATTTAGTTGAGGCAGTAACTGCATTGAGTATACAGTGCTGATCACATATCAGGGCAAGGGTAAAATCAAAATAATATCTCTTGAGTTGTTTTCCTTACCTCGTACTCTTGTCAGGTACCGTTGTCTCAGGATCAAAGTCCCTTGGAGTAGATGAAGTAGGACGACTTCTTGACTGAGTTTTTTCATTTCTTGCCTCTATCGAAATAATCATGAAAACAGAAAATTTACAATAAATTGTAGTTTGATACTGAACTCAGTGATAGTCTTAAAAACAAAATATGGGATTGGTAATTATTGAAAAAACGAATTACTTGTTTCATTCTGAAAGCTCACTGATTAAGTTCATACCAGTACCAATCCTCTAGATGAATGTTTTTGTCTGAAGTACTGTCCAAGTCAAGGAAATTGCATTTGAAGACCCCCAAAACAGCTGCTTATTTTGATTGCTGCAATTAAAATAATTCCTATATGAATGTCCACAATATCCCTGACAAACCAGAAACTGTTTTCCAATGTTTTCTCTAAAACCCAAACCATCACATTTGATGAAATGTTTAGAGAATGATTGTGTCATGTGTTTATTGAAAACTAGAGGCTGGGAATGAATCTAGCCTTCCAAAAAACACTGAAGTACTTTTAACACTGTTTATTTTAATTCTCTGGTAAAAAAACTGAAGATGTATAAAACTAACATTAAGGTTTTCACATTTCCAATTACTGAGGTATAAACACTTCTAAAGTACATGAAAGTTAGGAATCACATTGTCACACCGTCTGCCAAATAAGAATGCCCTATTACCAATGCATTGACAATTACCAATTACCAATTATCAATTACCTATTCCCAATGCATTGACAAACTTGAGGAGCCCCTTGTTACCACTATCCTAACAAAAGCTTCAAGCTACTGACCTGGTGGTGCCTGACCTTCCATAAAGAGACGAGCTCCTTTACTAAGGCGTTCACACAGCTGTGTGATATGTTTCTTGAGTCTTGAGGCATCACTAGCCATGGTCAATGGTGCTGGATTAACAGCTTGATCTATGGCTTTCTTAGCTAGGCATGTACGCAGAAGGTTGCTCACCCCAGCATCCACTGCTTCTTCCCAGCCCTGATGAGAAAATATATAGATGATACTAATGGGATGATTGGCTCATCGAATTCAACAAATATTTTGTCCTGGAAATAACACCAGAGATGTATAAAGTGACATGGTTGACAGCTTGAGGTTTTAATAATAATAGTAAATCACGCTTCTTTTTTAACCAGTTGGTGCCGGCTGACGTGTATCCACGAAAATATTTCTCAAGCCAGCAAACGGGCGACTATAAAACACCCAATTGTTTAAAATTGGAAAACCGGAACACAGGTCCCCTGGACATTTTTTTGCAAAATGTTTGCTATTGTGCAGTGGTTTCCGTGTAATCTTTGATTCAAGACCTTTGTCGTTTTGTTCTAAGAGGATTACGAGACATCAAGAGGCTTTCATCATTTATTCATTTTATTTATTTTATCTATTTATTTATTCATTTAGGCTTTAAAAACATCAACACACCAAGTATCCAGCCTTGGTTCCGGGTTTAGTACCAATCCTATGCAGGGTTCTCTCCAGGATTTTTCAAAACTGTGGGGCATTCTGGACCCAAATTTTGAAAGTGTGGCCGAAGCATGCTGAATTGGTAGCAGGTCCTTGGAATGTTTTTATTAAATGTTTATATTTGGTTTGAAAAGCTCTACTGTGCAATCTAGAACATTTAAAATGGTTTTATGTTTGGATATTTTGTGAATTTGACATAAAAATCTAAAAAAAATAAAAATAAAATAAATTGCGTATCGGCAGTAATTTCTGCGTATCGGCCCGTAATTCGGCCCGATACGCTAGCTTGTGTAGCTCACGGCGAAGGTTTTGCATTCACGGTACAAGTATTTGACATTCTCTTGATAGAAAAAAACAAAAATCACGGTGCCAATACAGAGAATCTTTGTTCCCTTGGCTTTGTCAAGTCAAGGTTTTTTTGTGCCAGCGGTACTCCAAAGAAAAATGATTCCAGCAATTCCGAGATAAACCTGTCAAGTCTTTTTTCTTTGAGAGTAAAAAGAGAAATGGTTAAAATCAAAATTATTGGCTCACCTGTTCTCCGTCACAAGCCACATGAGGCATGAGACTTGATTTCAGGATCTGAAACTCTTGATCAGTCATTCCATTGGCCAGTTTGATGATGGTGATGACCATGTGAGTGGCACAGCTCAGACCCAGTGAGCAGCGCACCAATGCCTTGTGGTTCTCCTCTACCCCATCAGCCAACTTCAAGATCTGGGATAACAAAAATATTTTTTCAGATTTCATTTTAGGAAAGGCAGAGGGTTAAAAATAAAATTCCCGATTGGGTGTACCCAATTATGCTTTCCAACATTTTGGCAACCACTGGAGTTGGGCAAGAGATGCCCAGAAAAGGATGTCTGCAAATTATTGTGAAAAAAATTCATAAATTGTTTTTAAATGCTCTATCACCCAAACATTTGTGAAACAAACCCACAGTGAAGTCCAAACTTAAAACAATTACATTTCTTCCAATTCATACAAGTTCCCCTATAAAAGCTTTTTAGCTCATATTTGAAAAAAGACCTTCTAAGTTTGGGAGAGCTCAAAATGTGAACAGTTGCAAATTCTTCCTCAACAAAAACAACAAAAAATAATTGATTTAAGGAACTTTTAGCTCAAGGCAGATAGAAAGACTTTTCTGGATAGTTTATTGATTCCTACCTGTCTGTATGTCCCGTCCAGCAGTGTGTCTAGATTAGACAAAGGAGACGGTGTCTTGTCTTTGAATCTTGTCAGTAACCTTCGTTGGATAGCCCTGAACTGTCGAGCTCTCTGATCCAACAACTCCTTGTAACGCTCTGCGTTTATCCTCAGCTACAAATAAAGCAAACAAAATGGTCATCACAAGGAAATCGGATTCCAGTGCTGTGACTGCCTACGTAAGAGCTGACACTGGTACTGTATCAATGTCCTAGTTCAATATCGAGACCACTGAGGCCTCAATCGGTGCCTTGTGTGGTACCCCTTCAAAATATTCCAAGACTTCTAAGGTTTCCAATGAAAGCAAAGTAGTAAAGTTTGTCCAAAGCCAATATCTGGTTCCCTTGGCAACAAACTACTGAGAATATTTCTATTTCCCCGGATAGGATGCCAGTCCATCGCAGGTTACTCTCCAGCTTTTACTCCTAGGTGGAGAGAAGCAATTATGATAAAGTGCCTTGCTCAAGGACACAATTCGAAACCACATTCTGTAAATTACAGAACTTGACTCCACCTAACTAGACCGCTCAGCCACAATGCCCCAACACAAAAGTGCACTTTACTAAATGTAAATGGCCCTGCTCATTCAAAAGATAAAACTCAACAGTTTTCATTTATACTATAAACTGTTTAAAAGTACAAATTCTATCAAAATCATGTAACAAACCTATTCAACCATACATATGTAACTGTCAAGTTTGGAGGCAATGGGAGAGCATGAAAAAAAAAACACCATTGTAATTTCAACAGATTACTATTTTTTTCATTTCCTTGCCAGAACACTGAGGGAATGAATGAACAAAATTATCTCAATTCTTTTCAGCTTAAATCATGACTACTATGTAATGCACTATTACCTCTAAATGGGTGTCAATGAGTTCAAAGTACTCTGTTAATGGAATGGTTCCTGCATATGACACTTCAAAGTCCTTGATCCCACTGCTTCTCTGGTAGGACTTGATCCTGTCTATGAAAGACTGCATGATGAGCCACATGGATTCAAACACGTCAGACTGCAACCTGTAGCGCTCTGAAATGTAAAAACCAAAACAAACATCAGCAAACTGTTTTTTAGATACAAGTTAAGTTAGATTCACAGTGACATGATTTATACTGAATCAAGATTTTAAAAAAATTGAATATCCTGGGGATGTATTTGAAAAATTGATGGCATTTGAAGGAAGCCTCTCATGAGAAATGTCATGACAGGAATATGCTGGCTCAATAAGCTATATGAGAGTTAGATTTGAGTAGTTTCTGGTACACTGACTTTCTTAGTAACAAGGAACCTCTAAATTTGAATTTCCCCAGACTGAAGACAGTGTTGATTTGCCACATTGTTCAGGGCAAGCTCTTGCACTGCAACTTCCAGATAGGTAAAACCTGGTACCATTGTGCCACACACATTCATTCAGAATGGTGCATTGGTGTTTGCCATCTCTTACTTCACTACATAAAAGCTTGCCCCTAACCATGTGACATAGCAACTGTCTCTAGCAGTGTTGTAGTACTCATCCTCAGTTCTCTTACTTGAGTATTACTTGAGTACTGTTTTGAAGGAATTCCTACTCACACTCGTACTTGGCTAGCAAAGTACACATACTCAAAGTCCATACTCAATAATTAACTTAAAAAGGACTTAGACTTGAAGTCGTGTACTCAATACTCGACTAAAATTTACTCAGATTTGATTTCAAACACTTGAGTCAGAATGCTCGGCCAGGACACGCAGAAACTGCAGAACTCCTCTCTAGAGTCTAACTTTCTTTGGTCTGTTTTCCTGAGTACACAATGCTTATCACACAAAGGTGTGAGGCCAAAAAAAGAAGAAATTAAACCTTTTCCTGTACTGACCCCATTTACCTGTTAGTCATCACATGATAAATCTTGGTTGCACCATTTTGGGAGTCAGATTCCCCATGTGTCACTGAGCAGACAGTAGCTGAGTGTGATGTCAGTACAAGAGATCAATAGCTTTACTTCTTGGAAAAAAAAATCAATATCTTAATGGCTGATGAAGTTGTTTTTTACAACTGTTGGGTAAATCAACTTACGAGATGATTTGGATGCTAGGATAGTGACCTTTGGCCCTCCGATGATCTGAAAACCTAGAGCTTGACCTGGGCCTCCAGCACTGGGTCCAAGCAGATCTGAAAATGAAAAATGAGTGATTAAGAACACTATACACAAATGACTGTTCATGAATTTGATTGTACCCTTTGTTAGTGAGTTTAAATAAAGCTAAAAAGACTTTGACATGAAACATTATACAGAACTAAACTATGAGATAATTTGCGCCAACAAAATTATAAAGCTGAAAATGACTGAATTCAACAATCTGTATGAACTACTTCAGTTATGATGTAGGGTGTCATCTCTGCAACTGATAATCCATGGATTTATATTTTTATGTTTGTTGGCTTCTGCAGCCTGAAATGTTGCACAAATTTTGTGTTTTTGCTTGAATGTTTTACGTGGTTGCATTAATAAACCAGTTTGTGATCATTACAGGTGTCATACAGTCATTAACTTCAACTGTCTGTTACATATTGCTTAATAGTTTAGGTAGGCTTTGGTAGCCAATAGTGACAAATCATTTCCAATCAGGCTTACACTGAAAATAATTTGAGCTAATTATTATTTTTATTTCTGTGATCACCCTCAAATTTCAATCAAATAATGGACTGAAAATTAGTTAACTTTTTCTGTCCAGTTTTGAAGGAAATTTGATTTAATTTTTTTTTAAACCAACAAATAAATCAACTCAAATGGAATAAATAGCAAGGATACTGTTGAAACCCCTCAGCCCTTTTACATTGTAGGTAACCAAAGATATCCACAAACCACATGTCCCTATACCTGAGCACTGTGACCTGGACATTTGACCTGTTGACTTTAAAACAATCTGAAGTTGCGTTCATAAGGTACAGGCATGATGCAGAAAATGTGTAATAACACACCATAGGCAATGACAATACCCCTTCAGCCTGAAGGGCTGAGGAGTAAAAACTGCTAATGTGATGGGTGCACAGTGGTCCCCTTAGTGTTTCTTGTCATAAATATGAAGGTCAGAGGAAAATGGTTAACTGTTGACAACCATGAAATTATCTCTTCATGGCAGAAGAACCAGTGGTGAGACAAGTCTTGACAATTCAAATGGTGTGCTCTGTTTATGTTCAAGACATACTGAATCCAGTATTCAGTACTTCCAGGTTGTCCAGGAAGAGAATCTGTCATGCTTGACCAGTGAGATGTGAAGATGGTCTACTGGATGAATATATTTGCATGTATATTTGTGTGTCTCTAGTAAACTAGTCTTAACTTTCACACCATGCACAATTCTTTCAAATCTTACTTATAATTTGAAGAGTTTACCTGGGAATATGTCATTAAGATTGGCAGCATTTCTGTTGCTGTCAATGGTGACTTTGTAGGTGGCCGTCTTGACAGGAGCACATGGCTTGACGACTAACTTCAATGGGAGTTCGATCTCACTGCGGACAACACGAGGGGCTCCTACGAATGTTACAAGATGAAAACACTTGTCATGAGATTATTTTATATTATATCAAAACTTGAAATAAATGCTTATTGCATAGCAAACTAAATGACTTTAAGTGTACAGGTGTCAGGTAGGTTTTTAGTTTTGCTTTGAACCTCCAACTCTGTTTTGAACCTCAAACTGTTTTGAACCTCCAACTCTGTTTTGAACCTCCAACTCTGTTTTGAACCTCAAACTCTGTTTTGAACCTCAAACTCTGTTTTGAACCTCAAACTCTGTTTTGAACCTCAAACTCTGTTTTGAACCACCAACTCTGTTTTGAACCCCCAACTCTGTTTTGAACCTCCAACTCTGTTTTGAACCTCCAACTCTGTTTTGAACCTCAAACTGTTTTGAACCCCCAACTCTGTTTTGAACCTCCAACTCTGTTTTGAACCTCAAACTGTTTTGAACCTCAAACTCTGTTTTGAACCTCCAACTCTGTTTTGAACCCCCAACTCTGTTTTGAACCTCCAACTCTGTTTTGAACCTCAAACTCTGTTTTGAACCCCCAACTCTGTTTTGAACCTCCAACTCTGTTTTGAACCTCAAACTCTGTTTTGAACCTCCAACTCTGTTTTAAACCTCAAACTCTGTTTTGAACCTCAAACTCTGTTTTGAACCTCAAACTCTGTTTTGAGCCTCAAACCCCATTTTGAGCCTCAAAATCTGCTATAAACCTCAAACTCTTTTTAGTGTTTTATTTTATAAACCTATGAAATTCATTCAATAAAATATATTACCTTTGGAGGTTGTGTATGTGGCCATAGCAGAAGCTTTAAGATTAGCTGGGAGGGAGTTCCCACGAAGGAAGAATGACACCAAGACACTTGAAGGGGCAGATGCATCACCTATGAGTAGTCAAAAGTAAGAAACATGCATAAACTTACTACTGTTGGTGATCAGGTTGGCATAGTAGTATCTGGCCTGCTCTTTATTTCTGTGGACCCCGGTTTTGAGTCCAATCTTGTACTGAGCCAAACATCAGATTTTAGTCACTACCTGATCATGTAGGGTTTTCCCCATTTGGGGTCTTCCTCCCACATCTAAACTTGAACATTTCTTCATCATCTTCTCTACGCAGGTATCATCAGACCTGCTAGTCGCATATGAGGATCTCTTGGTTTTATTACAAGATTTAAAAAAATAAAATTATTGCCAAAAGAGGACATTCAGATCGAGTATTAGGGGAGAGTTCCTAAAAGGTGAAGGCATTTTCCCCATGGAAGCATTATACAAACTGATCTGTAATTAGCCCTTCCCATGGCATGGTAATTACATTCACGCAAGCGTATAGACATATAGACAATATTGGTTGGCAAACGTCATAGAGTTGTGCACTAGGCAGATGCGCAAACGTGTATGAATCACGCCAGCATTAGCCTCATACAAAAGGCACCATGTTTCCTCATTTTCCCAACCTGTGGTGTTTGTGCACATGCGTGATGTGCAATTTACTTATTTCATGGAAAGGGTCTATTAAGAACTCAATTTAGCCGAAATGTTCAAATCATATTAAGCTGGTTTTATGTAATAAGATTCTAGACCTCTAGAATGGCGGGGGTTATGGGTTGGAATCCCACCCGAGGAATATGCCTGTGAGTTTTTTTCACAGGATTCGGGAAAGTACTGAGTATACAGTGCTGAACACACATCAATGTATGGGCAAAAACACAAATAATAATCTTATCCCCGATGCAAAAATTAACATCTAATATTCTAGACCTTGTTCATGAAATGCAAACTTTGTCATGTTCTATGCATGAGAGAACAATAATGTCAATACTGATCCCCTTTACAAAAATAAAAGGGTCTGATGACTGTTTTCCCATCTAAGTCTTTCCCTCCTTTCCAGTGAACTGAAGGGGAGAAAAATAAGACAACTGAGTAATTAGATATCTCTACTTATGGGGTCAATGCTGAGCTTTGGATTATTGTAAATAACCACGAACAAATTTCTTTAGTTTTTAGTTTCTTAAATGAGTTTTAATACTCTTACAAAGTACTCCTAATTTTTTTACCGCTTTTCAGCATTTTTTTTACTGTGAGCTGAGATCCAGTGGAGATCAGTGAGTTTTCTCATTGAATGGTTCTCCCAGGATATATAAGACATAAATAAATAAAGGGTACAATGAATTCAGGATTCTAATTTCACAGTGTTGATTCTTTCCGCAGGGCAAATTCTTCTAGAGTTGTTTATGACTGGTGTTGATTCTTTCCGCAGGGCAAATTCTTCTAGAGTTGTTCATGACTGGTGTTGAGTCTTTCTGAGAGGCAAATTCCTCTAGAGTTGTTTATGACTGGTGTTGAGTCTTTCTGAGAGGCAAATTCTTCTAGAGTTGTTTATGACTGGTGTTGATTCTTTCTGAGAGGCAAATTCTTCTAGAGTTGTTTATGACTGGTGTTGATTCTTTCTGAGAGGCAAATTCTTCTAGAGTTGTTTATGACTGGTGTTGATTCTTTCTGAGAGGCAAATTCTTCTAGAGTTGTTTATGACTGGTGTTGATACTTTCTGAGAGTTAAATTCTTCTAGAGTTGTTTATGACTGGTGTTGAGTCTTTCTGAGAGGCAAATTCTTCTAGAGTTGTTTATGACTGGTGTTGAGTCTTTCTGAGAGGCAAATTCTTCTAGAGTTGTTAATGACTGGTGTTGATTCTTTCTGAGAGGCAAATTCTAGAATTGTTTATGACTGGTGTTGATTCTTTCTGAGAGGCAAATTCTTCTAGAGTTGTTTATGACTGGTGTTGAGTCTTTCTGAGAGGCAAATTCTTCTAGAGTTGTTTATGACTGGTGTTGAGTCTTTCTGAGAGGCAAATTCTTCTAGAGTTGTTAATGACTGGTGTTGATTCTTTCTGAGAGGCAAATTCTAGAATTGTTTATGACTGGTGTTGATTCTTTCTGAGAGGCAAATTCTTCTAGAGTTGTTTATGACTTGTGTTGAGTCTTACTGAGAGTTAAATTCTTCTAGAGTTGTTTATGACTGGTGTTGATACTTTCTGAGAGTTAAATTCTTCTAGAGTTGTTTATGACTGGTGTTGAGTCTTTCTGAGAGGCAAATTCTTCTAGAGTTGTTTATGACTGGTGTTGAGTCTTTCTGAGAGGCAAATTCTTCTAGAGTTGTTAATGACTGGTGTTGATTCTTTCTGAGAGGCAAATTCTAGAATTGTTTATGACTGGTGTTGATTCTTTCTGAGAGGCAAATTCTTCTAGAGTTGTTTATGACTGGTGTTGAGTCTTTCTGAGAGGCAAATTCTTCTAGAGTTGTTAATGACTGGTGTTGAGTCTTTCTGAGAGGCAAATTCTTCTAGAGTTGTTAATGACTGGTGTTGATTCTTTCTGAGAGGCAAATTCTAGAATTGTTTATGACTGGTGTTGATTCTTTCTGAGAGGCAAATTCTTCTAGAGTTGTTTATGACTTGTGTTGAGTCTTACTGAGAGTTAAATTCTTCTAGAGTTGTTTATGACTGGTGTTGATTCTTTCCGCAGGGCAAATTCTTCTAGAGTTGTTTATGACTTGTGTTGAGTCTTACTGAGAGTTAAATTCTTCTAGAGTTGTTTATGACTGGTGTTGAGTCTTTCTGAGAGTTAAATTCTGCCAGAGTTCTTCATGACTGCTCAGATACTTACCGATGTACGGGAAGGTGAATGTACTCTGATTAGCAGAGAGTGGGTAAGGGCAATGAATCAACAGACGAACGTTGGGTAAGCTCTCATTACTCTTCAGAACCAACTGTACAACAAAATATTTAAAAGAAGTTGTTAATAATAATGATGATGGATTCTTACAAAGCACCAAGCACCATATGGTGGTGTATAATATTATTTTATATTTTATTGTTAAGTTTGAAAACAAATGATGAATGTTTTGCATTCGCGCGATGGTGAGAATATTTTCATTCAAAGATGGAATGTTCCATTCAACTCGAATTCGCCTCGTTGAATGGAACATTCCATCTTTAAAAACTCTTGACAATATTCTCACCACTGCACTCTTGAACGTACATTACAAATTGTTTATTATTAAGGATAAAGATCTGGACTTGTTTTCAACATGTGTTCTGCAAAAACTTGAGGCCCCCATTAAACCATGTCAACTTCTGTCATAAGAATTGTTCATCAGGCCCTGAGCATTCCTGAAACCATCTCAACTCCTTAGGAGTTTGCAGCACCAGCAGCCAAATGGGCGCACAGGCTACTCTTGTAGGAAACCATTTACTCCTCAGTTAAGTGTCTTGCTCAAAGACACAAGTATCACGACTGGGTTTCAAACCCACACTCTGATGACTCAGCCCCCAAAACTTGAGTTTGTGCGCTAGACTGATATGCCATGGAATGCCACCCATTGGCCTTCCCAATAATGCTCACTTCTAGCCCTATAATATGCAAATGAAAGAACTGACCTTGACTGTAATTGATGGGATGGGGTCACTGTCCTCTACTTCAGTTTCTGTGGCATTCTGGGATACAAATGATTGCAAAAGAGTTTACAGACAGTTCAGAAAGATGAAATAGGTTAGGTGAGAAAAGTTGCCATAAGACTCAAGAGAAATAGATTGTGGCAAATCAGAATATATATACACTATTCCGAGCAGCTCATCCATGGTGGTTTGCACCATCACAGCTGTGAATCCTCCATGCTGATTGGTACATGTATGTGGCTGATGCGCTATTGTCGCGTCACGCACCTGCCGCGGCGGTAACTGCAGTGGGGTAAACCACCTTGAACAAGCTGCTCGTATTAGAGTATAAAGAGAAGTTCAATAATTCAGTCTATCTCAACAGAATATTTCAAATAAATCACTGGTACAAAGTCATTAAGAAACCTTCACCTGGTAAGACTGGTTTAGACTTTCTATACAAAACATGCATATTGCTAAGTATGGATGCATTTGCATCCAATATCACCAAAGGTGAAGATGGCCATCATGTACAGTTGCTTTCCATTGCAATGTATAGGATGTACAGTTTGCTAGTGTGAGTTTGTCGTGGGTCTGGGATATTAACATGTATGCGTCAGTGAGTACAGTGAGGGTCAGTAGCAGCATAGTGGTCTGTGGTCAGTAAATACTGTGGTTGGTCAGTTATGGGGTTGGTTATTTTTGAGTTAAAATTAATGTGAATAAAATTGTTTGGTGATTGGGGTTATTACTTGTTTACAAAAGAGCCCACTGGGTCAAAGGTCTGCAGGCAAAAAGTGTAAACAGGTCCATGAAAGAAAAATACAAAATCCTGTAGATTGTGTAGATGTCAGTTTAATAGTTATGAAATGTCTAGTTGGTAAGACATCTGCTCTAGAATGAAGGTCATTGGCTCGAATCCCACCCGTGTAATGTGCCAGCGGATGTTTTTTTTCACAGAACTCGAGTATACAGTGCTAACAATTTTGTTTAGATATTTGGCAGTTGCTTTTGCATTTTTCAATGTGAAATTGGGCAAATCAATGTAAAAGTTAACAAGTACCCCTTCAAACTACATGAAAGTTAGCTCTTTTGAAGAATGCCCTGGTATTAAAATGGTCAACAGGTTTGTTAGACGGTGTGACATTATGTTTGTATTTTGTACTTTAAAACTGTGTGTTTTGTTATTGTTTTTGAATGGCAGGATAGGGAGTGAGTGTTGCTTTGTGTACCTCTGGGAGGACAATGTACCTCTGACCCCCCCCCCCCCCCCGCCCCCCGAGTTGTGGGCTCAATTTTATCCATAGTACGGCAGGTAGGTGATGGGATTGTGCCTATTGATGATACAAGCATGGAATTTGGTACACAGAGTATGTCATAAGAAAGATATTTGGCTATTGACCCCTTGCATGCACGTCACATGCAGCGATTATGCCACGCTCACCATTTTGGGATTCACTAGGTAAACGCTGCTTCACCTGAAATGCACACTACACTATATTACACACAGTGACTTCCAAAATAGCGCAACTAAAATTATTGTAATGATGACGTCAGGTGAATTGGGTTAATAGAGGGTCATCGCTGATTCGAACTTTGAATAACTGGCAATGACAGCCATTTTGAAATTTGCTTGTTATTCTACCAATACTTTTTCAAAGGACAAATCTCTGATTGCCCTACAGCCAAATATTTTTCACATTTTCTATGTGCCAAATAGAGGGTAAGCACAGCCATTTTCCTAAAGTAAACTTACGGCCATTTTAACCTCATTGAGGGCGCTGTTGTACAATCTCTATGGGACTCATGATGATAAACACATAAGGTCTATTCCATGCTTATATCATCAAAGGAAAAATTCCCGAAAGTATTTCCCCTATCTGCCCTACTACCAGTAAGTTCATGAAAGACTACTTTACAAGCAAAATGCAAGCAGTTATCCAAAAATATGTAAATAATGCAATACTTATCAAAAGGGTAACCAGCCAATCACAGCTGCACATATCCTGTGGTCACTGCATACTTCAGTATCATTTATGAACAGTGCAGAGTAAAGATTAGGTTCGTCCATCACCCCAGGTTAGTTTATTTATTTGAATATATGTAAGTTATGGAAAACACATCAAACCATGCTTGTGTTTGTCTGTAACATGCAGTGCAGTGTCTTACCCTTACTCCCTCTGTGAAATACTTGTACACCTTTTTTTGCACACACAAAAATAAAGTTAGGGTTACTGGCAATAGCTATACCGATGCAGCATGCAATAAAGAGTTGTTACTAGGAGGCATTTTAGCAAAGTGTTGAAAATGAAAAGTGTAGCCACTTCTGCACTTTGTGTTGAAGAGCACTTTAATTCTTCAAGAACTTCTGCTCAACAAGATTTGCCAGTACTGCAGTCTATGTGCTTGCAGATTGTGTTATTCCCTCATACCAATTTCAGGCATGGCAGTAGCTCTTTGCTCCAGAGCATATGTACACGCTGATTAACACCTTACATGTACATGTATGTATGATGTACATGTACATGTACAACATTCAAATCCAGTTTAAAGGTAGAATACAGGGTTGGTATTCATCCAAGTTTTTTATTCGTATCAGTTTGAAAGCTTAATGATTATGAAATTCATACCAGTACCAATCTTTCATAGAAATATTTCTGTCTAAAATACTGTCAAAGTCCAGAAAATAGAATTTGAACACCTGATTTTTTTTAATTTTGGTTGTAAGAATAAAAATTAAGGACAATGTGTTTACATGCTAAAAAGTGTGCATGGTTTTTCACTATTTTCTCCATTGGTCATGTATGTTGTGTAATGCACATGAAATAACCTAGTACACCTATCGTTAAGAGAAGGGGTTCACCCCCGTGTTTTTGACATGGTAGGCTGCATGACCTTTGCACCACAGCACCTTGTAAACCGTTACAAGATGCTACATGTATAAATATATGTAAAATGGGTCTGATCATTCCAAAACATAGCTCTGCATACTGGTAAAAAAAAGCACTTTGTAAAGCCCTTTGGGTGTCAAAAGCGATATATAAGAACTGAGTATTACTGAGAACTGAGAACTATAAGAACTGAGCAACATTGTAAAAACTGGAAGTAGGAGCAGGTCTTTCCATTATTATACTGGACACAACTATCCAAACAAAAACACAAATAAAGAAAATGTGAAATCAAAATGAATTCTATTGTCTGAATACAATTCATCTGGTCGACACAATGTTGACTTGTGCCTTATAAATAAACATAGACAATGCTGAGGTGTGTCAATATCTGTGAGACTGTGCTGTGAGGTAAACCCAGCATGAAGCCATTTTGGCTTCCACATCGGTCGATCTGGTTAATTGGGCCATACTTGCATGTCATGTGGTAACATTTTGATGTACACAAGTGTAATATTTCTAATTTTATGAGTTGTGCAGACAACCTCTGGGAAGACATTTTTCTTATGACTTCATCAGTGACTTTCTCTGTTCAACTTACTGAAGTGCTGTCTAGATTGGAAGGCACAATGACTTCTAACTTCAGATCTTCCTTATCGGTCTTCTTCGGCAGCAAATCTGCAAAACAATAATCACAAAATACACGATCAGTTCTTCATCAAACACTTTGAAGCTTTGTATTTATGGAAAAGTATTAAGTATTCAAAACAAAAGAAAAATAATTATGATCTGCTCCCATAAAAATGGTTCACTCCTTTCTTCATACAATGTACAGTCGACTCTCGTTAATACGAGCTCGGATGTTACGAGGTTCCGGTTAATACGAGGTATTTTGCCGGTCCCGAACTGTCCCGTGCGTGTTTTAATGCATTTAAATACGGATGATACGAGCACGGTCATAACGAGAACACGGATAATACGAGGTATTCTTGCGGCCCCGTAACGAGCAAATGTATTGTTTGTCTTACTTTTATAGCGAGTTTGGGGAATCAATTGTTGGGCATCGATAGTTTACCTTCATGGAGGTGAAAAATTGACGTCCCAGCCTTTCAAATCATGTGCTACCGCTCCGTTGATCATGATCAATAGAGGTGCTATTTGAGCGTTGGCAATGGTACCAGTCTATTAAATGGTAGTATTTGTACAACGCAAATGTTTCCATCTTCTTACTTTGTTTTGAGCCAGATTCCTTGATAGCTCTCTGCAGTTTCTTCATCTCCACATCTTGCTCCTCGTAATTGATGTCACGTGACTCTGTGGTGGGGGTGACAAACATGGATGGGTCAGTGCCAAGGTAGGAGCACACCAGATGACCCTGATCATCCAGTGTGGTCATCACACCCTTCAGATCTCTGCAAAGCAAATGGATCAAAATAAAGTTTGACTACTGATTCTGAAAGGAAAGAAACACAGCTTGCAATTTCTTCACAATACAAAAACCATGAGCAAGAACTGGTGCTGACTATTGGTTAACCATTAGTCAGTTGTTGAATAATTTCATGCATGCATGGAACATATGTCATGCAAATGCTTCTAGTTGAATGTGTGATGCACCTAGTTGTCTAAGCATAGGGCATGAGCTACAGGGCAGCTGTTCGTGCGTATTGCCTGCTACGCCATAAATGTTTCGCAAACGACAACTTTGCAGTTCGTTTCTGTCTCCCTGTATTTAAAAGACTGTGCAAAACCTTGCTGTCAGACTTTTGTCAGACTTTCGGTGGTGTGCCAAGGCTGTGATTGGTCAACACATAAGGGGTGTGGCTTAATGGATTCCTCCATTGGTGTGACATTTTTTAGAAAATATGGTCTTTGTGTGTCAAATTATACAAAACTGTCAAAAGAATTTTTTTTTTTACAACAATAGACATTTTAAAAAGTGGTTATTCTTGGGGTTCGAATAGAACCTTCTGTACAGAATACAATGTTATTTCTCACCTTTACGGAATTCAATTAAGCAAAACAACATTGAGCTACTGGGATTCAAAATGAAATTGACAAGATCTGAGTAATAGGCTTGAATGTGACCAGACTTGTTTCTTTTAAAAAGTCTCTTCTCTGAAAAGAAAAAAGCTTCTTTGCATAAAATCTTATACTTACTGGAACTGTCCAACTCTAATGGCCACAGGTATATGTTCCAGCTTGGATGCCCACTTCAGAGTAGCATCCTGGTATATCAACAGCTGACTAGTATGCGTTGCCACCATGTAAGTAATACTTGTTTCCAAGGCTGAGCATAGAGAGATAGAGAGAAACAAATTCCTGTCATCACTTTCTTTGAACTTTTTGTAACTTTCCATTTGACAACAAATAACAGACAGTTTCTGTATGAAACACACCCTAACAGATTGCAGAGGGTTGTCTGTTTGAATTCCATCTAGAGTGACTACCGTAATTTTCGGCCCAAAAGCCACTCGGCCCATTAGCCGCTGCGCCCAAGAATTTACAAAGCAAGATTCAGTTGTCGGCACATAAGCCGCTATACCCCATAAGCCGCAGTATTTTTTCAGAAAAAGACCGAAAATAAAGGCCATTGAGCACGGTTTAATTTCAGGTGAACAAAAGCGTGACCACATTTACTGTAGTCAACACAGAAACAGTGGCCAAATCCAGATCTGTATTTTCCATTACATACTTTTGAGCTTATCTGTAATGTCATTTACAAGCAATTTACTAGCACAGCCAGCGTGCGTACCTATGTTGCGGTCTTCCGATCGTGCGCGTTGCAGCGACCATCATAAGCAAGAATTTACAGCAGCATAACGTTTCCAGAAGTTTCCTCCGCTACCGGCAGAGGGCACGCTACATTTTTATAGCGCCCTCCAGTGGCAGCTTACGGCAAAGACTGCGGCAAAGACCGGTAAAGTCCGTCAATGAATGCAAAACGGTCGATAACTTCCGACATTTTGCAACTTCCTGTTTACATGCATGTACTGTATTGACGCACTGGTTTACAATTGCATAATCAGCAATGCACAGGTCGGCGTGCGGATACCAATTTATCTGATTGAACGCCGATGTGTTTTCAGCAGCGCTAGCTCGGTCGGCTTAATGTGTTTTGATTGGAATTGGATATCAACATTTGTCATAGCTGAACGAAAGGCTTTTATGTTTTCTGGTTAGTTTTTTAGGCACATTGCCATTTTCATTGTCGTCTTGAATTTTTTTGTGCGAGTGCAGTAATTTTCGGCTTACATTACTGACACGCTGGCCCATAAGCCGCCCGGCCCATAAGCCGCATGGAACTTTTTGCAGGTGAAAAACAACCAGCAAGCCGCGGCTTATAGGCCGAAAATTACGGTATGTTATTTTTCTTCTGCAGGACTTGGAATGAAAAGCACCAAGAATGAAGAGCTTCATCACACATTTATAAATAGTGGGATAGTTTATCCATTCTGATTGGTTGAAAGGAGGTCATGTGGCAATGTTTAAATGTGAAGTATAGACATGGTAAATTGTGTTTAAACATAGACTGAGTAAATCGAGTCAAAAGAGGGCACTATCAGAGTGCGCAAATTTCACGACCCAATTGCATCAAACCACCTTTTGATGGTGAAACACTTTCACAAGGTGTAACACTGACTAAAAAAAGTCAAGACAACAAAAATGCAATAGGACTTTCTGTTCTCTTTCGAGAAACTATTAAATGTCTTCACAGTGAATAGGCCGAACCTTGGCTGTAAGCCACGGCCGATAATATGGTATTTTGGAATCTCAGACTTATCTTCTATATGCTGAATAAACAATGATAGCAACAAAAGAACGAATGTCAATCTTGAATCGGGGATTATACAATAACCCCGGAACAGGGGAGATTTTGAGCATGAATTCCATTCCCGTCTGTTCCTCTTTGAACGGGGAACAGCAACTAACATGAACGATCTAATCAAAATAGGATGTTCCAAAACATAAATATGCATCCACTATTATTGAGTTTGGAAAAGTTTTGCATAACGTCATCCGATGTCAAGTGGTTAAAAAACCTATAAGGTGTAAATAAAGCATTACATAAGAAACTGTGTGTTAGTATGTTATTATATTCAGTAAAATATAAAATATATAAATAAAATTCATGAGTAAGACAAGCATTCTTCCAAAAACCATAAATAATTCTGGAAGTTATTTAACCACAAACTCCAATTTAGTATTTCCAATATGAAGACTATTTTTTATTTATAAGCAAATACAAAATAACTGACAAAACAAATTCAGCTACTCACAAGTTCCATGAGGGAAGAAACAGCTTGGACTGTATTCCAATTTCTTCATGAATTTGATTGCACCTGTGTCCTTCAAACATACAATGGATCGCTCGCCTGGGGTAGTCAAATAGAAATCAAGAAATATTGGCTTTATTTGTTAGTGGAAAGTATAGTGCTTTATCACATGTGATGTGTGTCTGATGCTCATAACAAAGGTTCAACCCAACCCATTAGCACTTGCACATAACTTCAACACAAATCAGTTACTCACTGAATAGGGCAGGGAAGTCACCAGATTAAGGCAGTATCTACTAATCTTGACATATCTTTGTGTTACAAGTTTGCTTTATTTTGTAGAGGATAAAACTATCTTTTGAATGATTTACACATTTGTTTATTTGCTTTTACTAAATTGAAGCTTTGAGCTTGTAAATATGAAGACACATCAACTAAATCAGAAAACTTGTAAAACAAGATAATTGGTTTCCAAACAGTTGGCTACCTAAAATGTGCTCATATTGTTAAGGATGACATGACTTACCAAGAACCATGATTGATGTTGTCCCCTGCGTTGACGTTGTAACATAGAGGTCAAGGGCTGCCTCCCCAAGGCTGTATGACCAGTCCATCTGCAATCAAAACAAACCAATTAGGATATTATAGGACAATCACAACGGATCGGTCTATTCACAAACATGATTCATCAACAAATCCTTGATTATTTTCTAGTGACTCTATTCTAAACAGACACAACTTCAAAAGACATGTAATGTCAAGCTGAAATCAAACAGGAAACGCTTAGCTGGCCAAATCCTCAAGACCAAATCCTTACTAACCAAACACTTCATCAAACAGAAAAGAAACTAATTGAAACAGCAATGGTTAATCTACTCACAGTAATTCTTTTCCCGGATGTAATTGACTGAGACTCTGCTTTGGTTTTCACATCTGTTGCCACAGCGAGCACCTGGTATTTGTAACTCTCCACCTGCCAGGTTGACGAAACGGTGACGAACGAGTCGGTCCGAGGGACGTATTTAATCGGTCCAGGAAGGAGGAATCCCGGCAGGAACCGGCTGAAGGAAAAACTCTCCTGCTCGAAGAATGAGACTGTGCCATCCATAGACTGGACACACAAGAAGTCTTTACCTGTTTAAGAGAAAAGGAACAACTTATATTGGGGATAGATTTCAAATAATTATAACGGGGCCAACTTTATGGTGAAATTCACATGTCAGAGCTTGCAATCTTACATGTGACAAGTTGCTGAACTGCAGAATGGCTCCGTCAAACAATACTTTGTTCACATAAAAAAATATTTGAATATGTACAAACATCAAGAAACCATAAAAGCTTGCATCCAGAACTCAGAGATACAGTTGTACAAAAATAAAAAATTCAAAAAATGAGTAGCAGTGTCCTCTTGATCTATCGTTGACAGATCCCTGAAATTACAAGGTCTTCATTTAGAAGATCTGTAAACTCTAAACATCAAAATAAAGACAAACTCGAGGTGTGTACATGGCAAGTAAAAATCTTCAAAGGAAGTTTTAAGGCAAGAGGAGAACAAGTTCTGTCATCAGGCAAATATCCTGACAAAAACTTTCCTCTAACATGTCTAAACTTATTGAAAATATTGGCGATCTTAGAAGAAAACAGTCATTTTCTACAAAGAATATTCAACAGGACCCAATGTCATAGGGCTGCTTAACCTGTTGAAACCGTATGACGTGAATACACGCAAATGTTTCCCCTGCCTGGAACAATTTCAAACAATTGGAGCAAAGGTCACCCGGTCATTCAACTGCAGAGCGTGCACAGACCACACACACGCCATCTAATGCTTCGATTCAACCACACAAGGACAAAAAAAGGTCTTGAATATACTCGCATTTTGTGGCTATTGATAGGCGGTTCTTGTATTATCCCCGATTATATACCTTTTTCCTTTTGTTGCAAGAAGGGGATTACGAGGCATCGAGAGGCTTCCACCACTGTTCATTCATTGTGATTTGGGTCAATGAAGGTAAGTCAGAGTGGGCCGGCAATCAAGCCATGGTTCCGTGTTTAGTGCCACTCCTACACTCACATTTGGTTGAGAAACAAAACGGACAATCTAATAAAGAGTATCTTTGTTCTCTTGGCATTGTCAAGTCAGGGTTTCTTTGTGCCAGCAGTACCCTCAAAGAAAAAAGATTCCAGCAATTCCGCCAAAAGAATCCCGCCAGAGGGCTGGGACAAAAAAAAGAATCCCGGCGGCAACTGGTTAACCCTTTCAGCCCCACATTGTTTACTGACATTGTAGCCTGTGGTGCCCACATTTTTTGACCGCTCAAGCGTGAACCACACAATCTTACAATCTTACACAACAGGAAGCTTGTTGTACAAAGGCTGATTTTACAAACTCTATTTCCACCTTGAAGATGTTGTTTTACAGCAAAGTAAGTAATAAAATAATTCTTCCTTTTTGAATTTCCTTTCCTCGCATTGAAACATTATTGAGAGCAGCCAATAAATGTCCAAGTTCTTGGTCTTTGTTTCCTCAGTCTGATCTGTAATCTCATTTGATGGTAAGCTTGAGTATGGAGGGCAAACATGGACAAATTTAGAGCTTTATAACAAATGACCCTTGTGCTCTGGCTTGAGTGCAGTTTTGTGTGTGACTTTGGTTGGGGCTCAAGCTGGGTATGGTGCACAGTGGACTATAGTCACCATTGGGGCTCAAGCAGGGTATGGTGCACAGTTGACTATAGTCACCATTGGGGCTCAAGCAGGGTATGGTGCACAGTTGACTATAGTCACCATTGGGGCTCAAGCTGGGTATGGTGCACAGTTGACTATAGTCACCATTGGGGCTCAAGCTGGGTATGGTGCACAGTTGACTATAGTCACCGTTGGGGCTCAAGCAGGGTATGGTGCACAGTGGACTATAGTCACCATTGGGGCTCAAGCAGGGTATGGTGCACAGTTCACTATAGTCACCATTGGGGCTCAAGCAGGGTATGGTGAACAGTTGACTATAGTCACCATTGGGGCTTAAGCTGGGTATGGTGAACAGTTCACTATAGTCACCATTGGGGCTCAAGCAGGGTATGGTGCACAGTTGACTATAGTCACCATTGGGGCTCAAGCTGGGTATGGTGCTCAGTTGACTATAGTCACCATTGGGGCTCAAGCAGGGTATGGTGCCTAGTTGACTATAGTCACCATTGGGGCTCAAGCAGGGTATGGTGCACAGTTGACTATAGTCACCATTGGGGCTCAAGCAGGGTATGGTGCCTAGTTGACTATAGTCACCATTGGGGCTCAAGCTGGGTATGGTGCTCAGTTGACTATAGTCACCATTGGGGCTCAAGCAGGGTATGGTGCCTAGTTGACTATAGTCACCATTGGGGCTCAAGCTGGGTATGGTGCACAGTGGACTATAGTCACCATTGGGGCTCAAGCAGGGTATGGTGCACAGTTGACTATAGTCACCGTTGGGATGAAAGGGTTAAAGCCCAAGCTTAACATTGGTAAGAAAAAACATCAACGTTCACAGATTTACATAATACCCTACATGGTATAAAGATAATGATGGTGGAAAACTGTCCTTGAAATATTTCTGCCTCAAGTGTTATTGTCTTTGAATAATAAATTCAATAAGATCAAACATGAATTTTCGTCTCATGTGAGACCAAATGTCTGCCTAAGAGTACGTACCAAAAAAAAGTGTTCTGCTAAGCAAAAATGGGCAGGATACCAGTCACAAAAGGTAAAAGTGACATGGTATTTTGGCTGGTAACTTCATTCTGGTAAGAAAAATTGTTTTGTTGTTAACTACTTTTTGTGCTGAAGCAGCTCTATGAAATTTTGCCATGGATACGTTCACGATATTGAAGCCTAAGAAATGAAAGGGAGTGGTTCTATTTATATATTTTTATTTTGTTGATAACCAACAGAGGTTAACCACCTTTAACAGGTATCATCAAGTAAGAAATAAGAAAGCAAAACATTCAACACATTAAAAAATATTTAAATAGTCAAAGAAAATCATAAAAAGTAAAATTATACACAAATAGAAATAAATGTTACTTGTCCATGATTTCTGCATTTACCTGCTTTTTATCTGTTCACTCTATTTTTTTTATATTTCTACCCTCATAACTATCTTAATTATATGCGAATTCTGGTTTGTTCCTTTTTCATATTTCTGCTTTCATATTTTCACTATTGGCCGACACAACGTCTGGAATTTATACAATATTGATCCCAGTGATTTTGCATCTCCCATAACCTCTATATTTAGAGAGCTGACCCTTTACTCTTTTATCTGAGTAATTAATCCTGTCCTTTTCATGCTAGCCCCATTATATATGATTGCCCTGTTATTCGGTTCAGTAATCCTAAAGCTAAGGCCATCAACCCTACTAGTTTTATATATATATAAATATACATGTATAACAGAACAACAAGCAAATCAACCATTAAAAAGTGACATTAATAAATAGATAAATAAATACCTCCAAACACCGATTCACAATTGATGATTTCTTACAATTACCTTTGACACCGCCAAAAGGTCCTATGACCAGGCTGAAGGCAGTCCTCTGCAAGTTGTGTTCGTATATAATCTTCAAATGATACTGACTGCCATGCTCCACTACACCTGTTGTACCTAATCAAGAAAGTAATCATGGTAATGTGACTATTAATAAATCCCAACCGTTTCCATAAAAACTAGCAAGCCCAGCACGGAACCCCACTGTATTCTAGAATGTAAAAAGAAATAAACGTTTTTGGCAATTAATGTGCTCAAAGAAAAAATAGTGACTTTTAGTCGGCAAAATGACTGAATTTTACTTTGGATGCCTTTATTCTACTTTATTTCGTGCTTCACATGCCAACTGAGAACAAAAATATATTGAGAGAATGTCAACCTCTTACTCACCAGATACGCTGTACACGGTCAGCTTCCTTGGATGAAGAATGGCAAGATGAAGATTCTCAGAGACACTGAAAAAAACAACAAAAAACAACAAAACAAAACTTTTAGGGAACAGCCTAGAATTAAAAAGCTTTAATCTATCCAGATTTTATTTCGTGACACAACCAAATCAATGGAAATCAATAATAGGATAACATAAAATTCTCACACTCCGATGGAATACATGCCATGTATACTTCCCAGATTTGGGGGAACTTCTCAAAGATCATCCCAGATTTCCACCAGTTCTCGAAAAAAAACAACTTTGATGAACCCTGCAGTCATTTTCTCTTTTTCATACCCATGATGTATGAGCTTGATTTTACTTTTCAATATTAAGCAGTACATTTTTTAAATGGTGCATATGTATATAGTTTGTTTTTTCATTCATTTATCTCAATGTATCAAAATCATGACTAGTGTAGAAGAAATTATAACACCTCTTCCTTTGATTCTATCTGTTGATTGGCCGAAAGTGTGTCACGTGGTGTTGTGTATTTTTACTCTTGCAATTTACACCGACCAAAAGAACTATTAAACGGTACTATCCAACGATAGCCTAGCAACCGATGTACTATCGATTGGATACCCTGGTACCCTGACTGCATTGACTTCAAGCGTTGATTTAAATGAGCTGTGTGACAACCTCAAACCCAGTGAAACGATCAAATAATACGTGCATTGGAAATACGATATGAGAATGAAGGCAACAATATTAGTCTGGTACCCCTCTTTCTTTTTGTCAAGATTTCCTGTCAGATTTTATACAGTTGTTTGAAGATTGATTACTAGATATTCGCACAGTTGTTTAACGAATATTACCACAAAAATGGATGACATTGAGGTGTTCTAATACAAATATTGACTGCTTTATCTGGTGGCGTAGTAAAACTAGTCACTCTTGGTGATCCCCAGAGCCACCTATCTTCCCTCGGCTCCGCCTCGGGAAGATAGGCTGCTCCGGGGATCACCGAGAGTGATTAGTTTTACTACGCCACTCGAAGCAGTCAATATTTGTATGGTATTACCCTTGTCACTATTTTAGTGTATACAGACCCAGCCGTCTAGCACATCGAACATGAGTTCTGATTTCTGAGTCATTGGAATGTGGGCTCAAATCCCGGTATGGTACTCTGTGTCCTTGGGTGAGAAACTTAACGATGAATTGCTTCTTATCGCCCAGGATTAAATTGGTTCTCATGAGGGCAGCGATTGTTGATGTGAATGAGTAGCAACCTGTGGGCTGATTTTGCTTCCAGTGCTATTCTTCCTAAGGAGTCGAGATGGGTTCAGGAATGCTTACGGCCTGATGCACAGGGGTTAGTAATAGTGAAAGGGGGTTTTGATTCTTGGTTTTAAAGGGCCTAACAAATGCCTAGTATTAGCAAAACTGTGCCGACAAGACACCTCAAAAAAATTGAGGTATACACTACTATTGTCTAAGTTGATTTCTGATAAACTCACGAGACAAATCGTCCTGCTTCCACCTGAAGAATCGGCTGGGATAACTGCACCTCCAGGAGGACATCCTCTGCCTTGTTAACCTCACCCCTAGAGCCTTTGGGCTGATAAATACGCAGGACACCATTGAAGCCACCCACAATCACTTTATCTGTTCAGAGATGAACAATACAAAGAGTGGTCTACCAATGTCTCCTTGGTTGAGGAAACCTCTACAACTCATGAGGAAATTGTCAATTTCATTCAGATCAATTGAATTGGCATCAAGGCAAAGTCTACAGATCTCTGTGATCTTCAGGGCACAAAGAAAATGTTTATAATAACGTGAACAAACCAAATGTGCATTGTGTAAGAACCAGAAGAAAACAAATTGTGGATGGACAGCACAAAGAGAAACTGTATTGAAGACTAAAGTTAGTTTATTTCCCAAAACTTTGTTGGATTTGGGATTGTACAGCTTTTTCTGACAGGACTCAATCAGCAACAGTGTCAGTTAAGAGGGATATCTGGTGAGACTGAGGGAGCCAATGTACAGAGTTTCCAGCGTGAGAAAGGGTATCTAGTTCGTTCAATTTAAAAACAAAACTGCAATTCCCTTAAAATATTGTCCATAATTTTTTACCAAGTTGGGAAGGGCTATTGTCGATATTAGCCACACATAAGCTGCCTTGGTCAAACACATCATCCGATCCAATATTATGAGACCACCAGTCTCGTGCCTTGAAGAGAGACATGGTTGATTAAGACAAACGACTCAGTGTGTTCCACTCAAAGATAGTGCCTGTGGAACAAAAGTTACATAGTCCATTAAACATCTTGACAGATTTTGTTTAATCTTTTTGATAGTCACACCCAAGCTTTGAATTAGCACAAATGTAGTTGGTCCTGACGGCCCAATTATAGTTGGCCAGGACCAACTATAGTTGAGGAGAAACAGTAGTACAACATTGTTTTTTTGAAGATTACATTTCATTCCAATTCTCCAGCTTTCAGGAAAAAACATAACAACACCAACTTGTGAACACTTTAGAACATTAAGAGATAACTTTGGTTAAAATGGTTAATGACACCTGGCAGTCATTTGTAGCCAACAAAGGACAGTTGGCGTTTGCATCAACTTCTTGAAAATTAAAGGTGCACACCGGCTTCGTTGGGCTATTTGGGCTACAAAATAGGCTAACATATGACTTCAAAGGTCTTTCAGGAATGGAGAAGAATAGTTCCTAAAAGAAACCATCAAATTTTGCCGTGTTCGAGCATTTTTCAAAAAACGATTTATCCGAACCCAAAAAGTGGTTCGGATAAATCACGTGATCTTCGGAGTTAGTTTTACTTCCAGCCGTATAAAAGTAAATTACTGTACCAAATTTAAATCTTTTTTTACAATTATTCATGAGTATTTGACAAAAAAGACTTATGTATTCAGATTATTGATACAATTTGTAAATAATGATGAAAAATCGAACATAATATTTGCATTCAGAGAGTCCGTGCAACCGAAGCGTGTCTTACGGCGCGCCAGCATGGGAGCTAGTGGAACGTAAACCTTGGGGCATATCCCGTACAGCCGGTGCCATGTCTCGTGGGGCCAGAGAGACAAACCCCGGGGCATGAACTCCCAGCCTGCCGGTCGGTCTAGCCGTAAGCGTGGGAGCTTGTCGGAGGGGTAGGGAGCCAGACTAGCTATTATCCCCTAACTATTGTAACGTGTTGCCTGCGCTACGCACACGCGGGACGACTACGGGGAATGTTTATCCCATACAGCTGATCTATCTACTTCTATGATAGCTGCATAATGTCCACTCCCCCCAATCCCCACAACAAAAAAACGGTGGCGGTGGCCGCGGCCGGCCAGTGAAGTCATCGCCCGAAAAACGGGAGAATGCCTTCGCTAAAGCTGCCAGGATTGGCAATCCGTTTGCAGCGAAAGCGGGAGGCTCGCTCGGCACATGACTGTTATTGGCCAAGCCAATGTGAAAAGATGGTCCAAGATTAGGGAAACTATACCATTAGTTTTTAGACTGCAGCAGGCTGGTCACGATGAGCATGAAGGATGGGGTCTTTGCCATAATTTTGATGGACAGGTTTGTGTCATAGAACTGTATTGTGAATATGCCTGCATATTATTTTAATTCATGAAAACTCACATTTTGACAATATTTATGGTCCATCATGTCTGTGATGTCCACATTATGCCAAGCTTATTCTCTCCCTTTCTACATTTGCACACGACCTGACAACACAGATCAGTCCTGGACCCAACTGGCATTCGTCCAAGTAATTTTTTACAACATAGGGCCTACTTGCAATATGATGAAGAAACGTTCTCCATTGCAAGTAAGTTCGTCCAGTTCGTCGTACACAGAATGCACTGTCCGTTTATGTCTGTTTTTTATTTACACGTGAATTTGTGCTGGATTGATATGAAGTCTGGATCCTCATGCCTCGTAATTGTAATAATTCATACATAAACAGAGCACCAGTCTACTTACAACATTGCGCAACATTGTCACATAAACTTGACAGTTGCAACGGCTGGAAAAGCGTATAAGCTGACCTTTGACCGTGTTTTGTTTTTATACATTTTTCGTTAAATACGTGATATTTTGATGATTTTTTTTTAAGAAGAACCATTTAAAAATTATTGTCTGTCATTCCACATCACTAAATTAGGTAAACAGTAAGCCGGTGTGTCCCTTTAAGCTTTCTAAAAAGTCATTCATTTAGTAAGTTTTCTGAATTACCTTCAAGAGAAATGTATAAACATCTCTGTACCCCCAAAATTTCCTCAAATTAAATACAAATCAGTTATTGGCACTAAAGCCCTCAAAGATTTGAATAGTTTACAAATACGTGTAGTCGTGTACATGAAACTCAAATGAGTTTAAAAAGCTTTGCCTATAACAATCTTATAAATTGCTGTATTCAACCTCCACTTCTTAAGGTTGCTTTTGCGATTCATCTCCTACAAGTCCTTGTCCTTTGTTTACCTTTCAGAACAATGTTCATACATCTGTCATTTCCTTATCACTTTAAAAAAGAAAATTTTAAAAAAGAAAATTTAAGTGGACATTTCATTGCGCCGCTGGAACTCTCCCCCACTCACGCCCAAAGGAACTAAAATAGCATTTAGCGAGTAGCATTGTCAAGACCACCATAGACCTGAAATTAGCTTATTTAGCATTATTTTTATACTTTGTATTTATTGTTTACAAAGCCTATTCCTCTCTGTATAGGGGCCTACATTCTGTCAACCTTTCTGAACAGGTAAGGACATAATTTGACCCAAGTTAAGGGAGATAAAGGGGCAGTTGGCTATGGCATTTGTGCCGTTTAGTGCAGTTGCTTGATTGTCCAACTTTGAATTGATGAAGGCTGGGCAAAAATTCCACAAAAACGTTTGATTGACCTTTCTCAAACAAATAACTTGGTAAGAACAACTCAGAACATTGCTGGAGAAATACTATGACTGAGTCCCGTCCTTCCTGTGCTAGACATTTATATAGTTAGAATTTTTAGATGTCCGAAAAAATGACAATTGTTTACTTACCTCAAAGGTCCATCATTTGGTTTTTATATTAAGGGGCAAATGGCCTTGGCTAAATTGCACCTAAAACTGTAAAAGCAAAGACGATTTGGACTTAGTTATTTTAGACTAAAATGTAACACTGAATCCTGCCACAAATTGAGTTAGTTACCTCGGATTTAGTGTAAACTATTTGCACGACGACGAATCTCGACAGGTGCCCGTACATTGTTACGACCAATACAATGTTCAAGACGACTGGCATCCATACTGCCTGCACTGCTATGCCCAGAGCCGTATATTGGGAGAGTTGCGACATAGAGGGACCAGTTTTTTTGGTCACGTGGTTGCTGGACGCCATTTTCGGTCCAAAAAACAGATGCGGAAACTCGGCGGTACGTTTGAGTGTACAAATACAATACAATTGGTAATTTGTAACATCTGACGATCGCAACCAGTGGCCAAAGACTCAGAGAGAGGGGAGAGCAGGGTCCAGCAAAATGACAGGGTGTAGTGCATGGGGTTGCACTAATAGGTCAGGAACTGGCCTGAGATTTTATCGGTTCCCAAGAGATAAAGTGAGGAGAAAAGCTTGGGAAGTGAAGGTGAGGTAAGCTATAGAAAAACAATCCTTCAGCGAAGTTACTCGGTTGATCGTGTCGAATTTATATCACTATCAGACTATGCCGACCTACCTCCAAAATACTGCTTGCCTACTTTGTACTATTAGTATCCGGGTGTTTTTTATGATTGTTGGAATACAATAAAGCATGCAATTTGAATAGTTGCGATGATCGTAACCCTCAGTCCTCCCGACGGTCGGAGACGAGACCGGACCGTCGGACGGAGGATCATGACACATGACATAGAATGGAGGGTTACGATCATCGCAACTAGCAATTTGAAATACTAAAGAAAGTATCATCGATAATTGCAATGTCAATGTACATGTAGTTATTTGTTACTTGTAGTACCATAGAGCAAGTTGTAGTACAATAATAGAGAGTACAACTAACATTGTAACAAGGGTTTTTGATGGGCAAACTGTTTTGACCTTTTCAAAAAAAATAAATGTACCCTTTCTATTGTATTGGATACATGTAAAATGTTGGAGAAAAAAATATTAAAAAGAAATTAAGAATGAATTTTAACACATGGTCTGTCCCATCGCCAGTCATAGTCTAGCCTTAATCTGTTCTTATGTCTAAGTTATGTGACTAAGACTGAGTACAGCTACCGGGTATACATATTATTATTAATCCAGCTAGAATTAAACCTGATCCATTTGATCCGTTCTTTTTCTATATATTCATTGTATACAAAAAATATTGGTCTTTATCAGCTTTAACATTGTTGCACTTAGGGGGGTCTACTTTATAAAAAAAAAAGAGTTGAATTGTTGACAACCTAAAAAGATACAAAGGCAACTGAGATTAAATGGAAGTATTCTGATGCGTACATGCATTGTTAATTGTAACCATCACCATCCTGTCTCAGGGTAAACTTGGACTACCTTTTGATTACTTAGAAAAGTTTAAAAAACCTATTATTGAACCATATTTTTACTCCATAAAATTAACTTGGTGGTTGCATTTTTATTTACCGTTTACTTTTTAGGAACACTTTGACAAGAAACAATTTGAATCTCAGCGAACTGACAGAAAGTTAAGTTGAGTGCTGTCCCAACCATATTTCTTCACCGTAAAGTTTGCAAACCGAGGAAGTCACCCAAAAATAGATGTCAGAAGCCCACCATGTCATGCAAGAGGAAAGTTGGAGTATCACCATTAGCTGAGCATACATACTCTGCAGCAGCACAATGCTCATCCACTGAAAATTGTAAATATAAAGAAGTAATTAGCGAAAACAAAGTGTTCATATAAACGTATGTTTTCAAATTGATTTGTAACTCACTGTTTTGTAACTAATACAAAGCACTTCAGATTGACACACGGTTCTCTTGGTATTGTAGCAATTTTGTTGTACTACTACCATGAGAGCTGATGTGAGTGGTTTGATTCCACTGGTGCTTAGTTCAGGATTTGTGAGTTTACAATGACATCATAATTATCTGTTTATATTTCTCATTCATCAATTAGGGCATGATGTACTTTTACCAAAAGGCTTGTGACTCGTAGTTAAACACTACATTTGCAAGGGGATAAACTGCTGTATGATGTACACCTCATGTATGTAATCAGGGCTTGAGTTTGGTGGGAAAATCCACAAAACATTTACTGAACCAGAATTTTATTTACAAGACCACAATCTTCAAAACAGTTTAATATGTAAACTGACTACTTTTGAACAAGCACTCTTAGAAGATTTATCTCATTTGTCTTTTGGGTATAAGTACCATTGGATGCCTAATAGAATTGAAATTATTTATCGGCTTCAAAGTCAACATTTGAACATCATTTGTCCTATGTTTTTTAAGATACACAGTGAGGTATTAGTATTCTATTGAAAAACAAGACTGCTGGTCTAGACACTAAATTTACTGACCTCAGGCCTGAAGCCAGTGCACCAGACATTTTCATTGGGGGGGAGGCAAGGGGGGGTCAAAGACATTATTCCTAATTTTATTCTATCCATTTAAAAAAAAAAAAAAAAATTATTTTACTTTTTTATTTTTTGTTTTGTTATCACACTAGCGTGAGTGGAATACGGGAAAATATAGCGCTTCTGCGTCCCATATCCCAGTCAACTTCATACTGCCTGTTGAAAACATACAATACAAATGACACACGCAAAGTTTAAGAGTTTAGAGCGTTATTTGATGAAGAACAGTATACGGAGCATGTCGCATAATACTCTAAATATGCAGGGTGCAATATAGACTACTGCTACTGGGAGTATAGTATGGTTTATTATCACACTCCCATTGAGCAATCTGATTGGAGGATTAGCGCGTACTGGAAGAAAATGGTTTATATCACACTCCTATTCTACAGATCTTATTGGAGGATTAGCGTGTACTTGAATTATTATTATTGTTATTATTATTATTTTATTTTTTTGGGTGGGGAGGGCCGCCTATTTAATATCGTACCATTCATTTTTGCATTTTTTCGATCTCATTTGGGGGGCAGGGGCACAGTGTAAATTTTGAGCCCTGGTATTGTACATATTTACTGCTTTTACTTGTGACTTATTACAAAAAGCCTCTTGACATGCGGGTTGGGGCTGGGAGGGGAAGGTCCGAAGGAACTTATTTCTTACACAGCTATGTCCACTTGCTGCTCTGGTGATGCTTTTTCCCCTTTACACTTGCAGGGAAACAAATAGAATCTAAATACAAGTCAACGAGAATTTCATAAACTTGATCCAGCTAACATGACTGAAGTATTATTATTATTTAAGACTAATCATAGTCATAGAGCTAAGACTAGTATAAGAGTATGTTTTTAAAACACAGCTGTAGTTGTACTACTACCTGACTACAGTACGTGTACAAGTTGCAGTTTGGCTTTGGTTAGTCCTATCATAGAGAAAGGACCCCGTTGAGGTGAAGGCAGAACACTCATGAAGCAACCCACTTCCTCGTCATGCTTGTAATTGTATTGTAAATTGTAATGTCTTTTTCAATAAAAACATTGTCTTGCCTTGCATAATTAATGTAACTAAATTTGTCTTTCTATTTTGCCCCTGTACAAATGATGAACATGAACAATGCGTCAGCTATTCAATTGGTAAAATGTGTGCACAAAAGAAATGTTGAATTGATGTTAACGTTTCTGTCTAAACAATAAACATGATGCATCGGAGGAGCAAGAACGAACAACTTACACCATCTACAGTATAGTACTAGGCATAACGATTAACGTTAGTGCTGTCTCAGTGTCGAACTTTTCATGTGCATAAGGTTTATTGCTGATCGCAATACGACCAAATAGCGCAAAGCATGATGGGAAGACAAAGGGGGCAGTGGCAACTGTGCAGCAAGAAACATGATCCCTTTCCTATCCCAGCATGCCTCACTGCGCAGGATGCAACCTGTTGAAATCAACCGATCGACAATAGACCTTATGTACGAACGTGAATCACGGGACTTTTTTCCCGGCTGATCTGCTCAAGACTAAGTTAAAGTAGTATTTCTTTAAACTAAAAGTAAAACAAAATGTATGGATTTTCTAAATCTAAACTACAAACTAATCTGTGCCACACACTGGTTCGTATCGGACGATCTTTTTCATGCTCAAAACTCATGATAGTTTCAATAGTCTGGTACTACTGTGTGAGCACGTTTCGCGCGCGTTTCGCGTTGGACCGAAAATGGCTTCTAATCGCAAGTTGTCGCAACTCTCCCAATATACGGCTCTGGCTATGCCAATTAAACAGCGCCCTCTGTTGGTTGAAAGGTGATGACATCTGCGTCATGCAGTGTCGAATGACAAGATTTGAAAACCAAGTTGTAAATCTGTATCAATAACTGCACTTACAAAGAAGTTGCATCAAAGATATATTTACTGCACAGGTCTTTTTTTCAATGGCATTATTGTTAAAATAGCTTATTTTTTTTAAATCAGCTTTGCCATTCATTGCAATGTTTCTTAATCCGCATAAAATGATTTGCATCTTAATTTAATTCCCCTTGGTATTCTGTTTCTAGGTCTATACTCAGATGACTGCACAAATGAATTACAAATAAAACTCTTTGTTTCTAGATTAATTTTAAGATTTTATTACAAATAATCTTTCAACAGAATGTTATCAAGCTTTCTACTTACATTGAAAAGTACATTAATAATTAAAAATACAAAACAAACAGTAAAATATATTTAAATTAAAGCCTTTGATTCTGTTTTAACATAACAAAAATACCAAATAAGTTATTTAAAATCTGTTCTTTTAATTTTTTTTCTTCTAGATGCTCTTCGGTGCAATCTGAGATAATTTCTGCCACTTTCACTTTGATTTTGAGCAAAATTTTGTAAGGAATAAAATGAGAATTCCTTTTGATTGATTCACTCTTCCGGTCTCATATTGAGTTTCTTATGTACTGACATTTCCATCTCCAAAATATGGGAGCTACTTCTGGACATTTTCTGCAGGACATGATCAGTTGATTATGGCATTTAAACATCTTCTAATAAAGACCATTTAATTCATTTTTAACTTTCTTGAATTTGTGACAGTAAGTGGGAAATGAGGGGAAACATGGGGGGGGGGAGAGGAAGAACAAAATCAGATACAAACGGTAAGATATTCCCCCTCCCTGTGTCGTTCTCTTTTATTTAAACAAAACAATAATAATTCTTATGATTTTAGGGGGAGGGCTACAGCCCCCTTTAGTCCTTTCCTTGATCCGCCAACAGGTCATGTCCTTAAAATCTCCACATGAACTAAAAATGTTGTCTTGTTTCTGTCTATTCTTGTATTTTAGATGGGCATTTAATCAGCTTTGATTTTCATCATTACAGACAGAGTACAGTTCACAGGAGTGAAAAGATCAGCAAAGTACTCTTGAGCCACACATTTCATCAGAAATTGTCTACGAGTGTTTGCAATCTCTCATGTAACTATGCAAATGCTTAGCTTGATCATAACATGCGACTCAGCAACACTGGGTTTAAGTCTGAGAAATTCAACTTTAGCATTCAATTGTGACCAAGAAAGGAATTGTACCACAAATCATTCAAATCTAATTCACAAATGATTTATTGGGGAAACTATTCCAACTGGGATTGGGATACTCTCCCAACACTAACCCAACAGGGATATACTCTCCCAATTGGGATATACTTCTACCATCACTGAACTCTACAGGCCTCATCTACCACTGAGGGTGGATGTATGTTCATTGATAAGAAAGTTCTTGTATGGTAAAACCTAATGTTCTATTGAGAGATGGCGGTGGATTTGTTCATGAAGTTGACACATCTTCAATTAATAAGCCTTGTTACAGAGCTCCTTTTTCTCAACTGCTCTCTCTGTGGATGATCCATTTATTGGATGTGGTTGCTAGGTTCCCAGGACCAAGAAAGCTAACCGAGTCCATCTGGGCCTCAGGGGCAAGGTACCTTCATGAGAAAAATACAAAATCAATTACATGTATTACAATAGAAAAAAGGGAAAAATAATTTTTGGTCGCCCAATTAGTGCCTTTTGGGGGCGAGGCGATGGGTGACACTTTGAGACATTTAAAAATTTGACTATAAAAATACAGAAACATTTTTGAAAGAAGACGTCCAGCGAAAATTTAAATTTGTTTTGAAATGAAAACAGATGCAGTACATTTGAAAAACATTTGGATGGTTTTCAGATGTTTCTTTTTTAAATTACAAAAATTATTTACTGCCAATTAGCCAAAGGACAAAAGTGTTAGTGTTTGTCAAGAAAGAAGACCAAGTCGACAGTAATCATCTTAATACCAAATCTTAAATCATCTTGGTTGGATGTCATTTCCATGTGTCTCATGCAATGGTTCAACTAGTACACTTGTACCCCTCCACAAGTCTCTGAGAACCTCAGGAAAACTTTCTTTCGGAGAGGTTTTCCCAAAATCCTCAATAAAATTCTCAAAACTAAAAGACTCTTCTATGTTAGATTACTTTTGTGCAACAGTTTGCAGGTCCTCTTTGGTGACAGCAAACATTCTTCTTCTTTGCTCCTGCTTCATATCATCTGAGATGTGTGATGTGAAGAGAGTCATGCCTTTATCTGATGGAGCCACGGGCGCATCCACCTGAAGGAAGTAAACACAAACAAACAAACAAGTAAGCAAAAGATACAAATCCTTAAGGGATCCAAAAGTTTAGGGGCTATCCAGATTAAACAGTGTTTTCAAATCTTGATTTTTCCCCATAAATTTGTTCGACCAATCCATCCAAGTATTTCATTAAAAACAAAAGCATGTGATAAACATGGCACTCCTAGGATTTTGTTCATTTCTTTATGCATAACAAAGGAATTCACCACAGCGATTCCAATAAAATGATAACACAGAGTCTTATACCATTTCCTGGTTTTGTATATCACATGACATTAATGAAGTAACTGATCAGATAAATCAACACCTCCCATTGATGCGCTGTAATCTCTAACAGAAGGTGGGATAGGTATTTTCATTCTTTCAAAATCTACTTGTCAGTTCTCACGTATTCCCTACAAGCAACTGAAAAAGATCATGAAACAAAACTGGGCTTGTGTAAAAGTGATCTAAAAACAACCTATAGCCTTGCCCTAAATATGGGTTCATAAGTCTCATAAAAACATCATAAGTGAGCCCTTTGTCCGAATGATTTTCCGTTTTGCCTGCATATATATTGAAATCATAGGTGTAGCTTGTTTTCAAGTCATCCTTGATGTACTGTTTCAGTCCAACGCGAGCTTTGGATGCAACCATACATTCATCAATGGAGACATTTCTGTTTGGCACAAAAAATGCTTTGCATGCTAGCAGCATCTCATTGTAAAGAGGTCACACTTTGAACAGATGATAATAGCAAATGTCCTTGTTGATCTTGAGGTGTTGGCTTTGCTCATCTTCTTTGGGGTCGCTTAGATGTAGGTTCTAAAGTAGCAGCATAAACCGATACCTTGACATGATGCATTTCGGGAAGAGCTGGCTGAAAAATCCATCTTCAGACCAGTACTCTTGAAGTGTAGGAACCGATACTGAGCCCATGAAGATAAGTACAGCCATGAACTTATAAAACTCTTGTACGGATATTTCCTTCCAGTTGTACTTTTTTCCTGCAGCCTTCATTTTTGCAACTTGCTTGTTAGTATTTTGATGAGATTTCTCATGACATTAGACCCAAAGAAGCATTTGAATAGCTCAGCGGGGGTGTAATCATGCATGGCGGGTAAATGATACCCTGCATGCGATTTGGAGTGAATGGTGGTTGAGATTGAGGACCGTCGTCAACTGCATTCTCACTTTTCCATCACGGAATCTGTGACTCATCATCATCTGAACATGAGCTTGATGAACTTCATCTAGCAGCTGGGCGGGGTGCAGTTACTCTGGGGTGACAACTGCTTGGCAATTGTAATCTGTGGCTGGGTCGTTTTCTTGTTGTCTACTGCATGTTACATTGGGCATCCTCCTCTAATTCTGAATCACTCAATTCAACTAGTCGCTGTTTTGGGCGTCTTTTTTGCAAACTTTGTTGTAAAGGGGCAGCTGAAGAAGAGCTACCCAGTGGCTCACCATTCTGTCCTTCGTTATTTTGAGTGGATGGGATGGAAGCAGAACTAGTGCTTGGCTAATCAGGGTGAAATGCTGCAAGTCTTAGCCTGGTGCCTCCAGAAGTTTGTACTTTATGTTCAGACAGAGCTCTGAATCCAATTGGCGTTATCCCACCAAATTGTTGGCAATTTTCAAAATATAGAAATTTATATGGTAATTTCCTTCAAGTGTTTTTAGTTTTCAAAAGTTTGAATTGGAAACAAGTACATGCATGTGCTTTTTTCATCTAGAACAAATGCTCAAGAAGTGGTGTATTTCTACCTTTGTTCAACATGTCTTCCTCACCACTATCACAGGTCAAATACACGTCTTCAAATGACCTTCTGGATCTATAGACATTATTTATCAACTTTTCTGGCTTCCGTTTTGGCATTTTGAAGCAGAATTATAGCATAACATGTGAGATAAAGCGAATGGAAATTGTACTTGTGTGTGCATGTCAACAGTGAAAGGCTGCAAGGTCATGTGGTAGAGGTAGCTTTTCTGACCCTGAAAAAAAGCTCTTGTCTGGTATCTGTTTTGCTTCATATATATTGCATCAGTTCATACAGAGGGTACCATACCATAGTTAGACACCTTACTCGTTCACCTTTTTAACGGTATGTGACATGGCCACCAGAGGGCAGTAAAAGTTGTGTAAGAACTGATTTATTGCATGGACTTCGGCGTACTGCAGGCTACTGGTCAGAGTTTAAAGGATTTAATGCCAGATAATAACAGAGTAAACTAAGAAGAGTTTTAGATGTTTAATTTGACTGCAGGAATGGGATGCTTACAGCAGAGAATACAGACAGCTTTGCCTCATCAATATCTTGTTGGCTAAACGATCCTTCTGTGGCCCACTCAACAGACCTGTCAAATGCCTCTAATGTCTGCAAAGAATTGGGGTCTCTGCAAAACAAAATCAAATCAAAAATGACATTAAATCTGGTTTCTAAAGCCTGGTTCTCAAAACTCAGTATAAACTAGCTCTGCATATGTGTCTTAAAAATAATGAGTGCTTTGAATTGTCCATCAGGTGTGATTAAGCGCTATATAAGAACAGTCTATTTTTTTTCTCAGAGATGGAGTTACATGACTCCATTTATCAATTTCTCAGTACAACAAATTATAACAACAAGGACAATGAAATAAAGCCATCCCTTCACATAGGTAATACATACCCCCTAAACAAACCACACAAAAAAATCCAAGGTAGCAACAGCAAAGGGACCATATGGTGTTATTATTATATTTGGCCTGGTCTTTGTTTCAGACAAGATGTCAGTTAGCTAGTTTAAGATTCCTTCCTTCAAAACTGTGTCCAGTTGAATATTTGTTAATTTGCCATTGTAAAATAGCATGTTGTGATTGCCTTTCATTTTGACCTGTATGTATAAGAGTATGTGAAGGTGAAACTTTAAACAAAAAGGATATTTTTACCTGTATGAGTAGAACTTAAATGAGCCCTCGGTTCCCATTGATGCCCCGCTCCCATATGCACCACCTTTTTCTCTGCCAAAGGAAGAACACGTTTGAAACATTAACAATCGTGTCAAAGTAAAGTCAACAGATTTAATGAAGAAAAGAAAAAATAACGTGCCAAAATGTCTTCTTGGAAGAAGTGAAATTATGACATAGGAGCCAGTGAGTTGAGATCTTGTTATACTCATACACTCAGCTTGTACCAAAGTGCATAAAGCAGCCATTAATGGTCACAAGATTTGACCAATGTCCACCCGATCAAAAAGGTCAAAGTAAAGGTCATGTCCTGAATCAACTAGTTTCCCATGTTAACAGTCTACCACTGCATTTGATCAGCTTCCCCGGGTTGACCTGGGTGTTGTCATCTGGGTGAGCCCCCCGACAAGGGCTATTTGAATGTCTACTTCCCCTAGCATTCACTATGCATCATAGGACAGCTGACAGGAACTACTTTCATTGTGTGCATTACGTCTGAAACTCTTCGTGGATTAACAGAAAGATTGTAAAATAACTGCAACGTTGAATTATTTTACAAGCTCAGCTTTATACAAATGTACAGATCTTCCGATAAAACAACATAAAGCTCACCAAGTCTCTGTTTTAGGTGAGAAAAAAATTGCGTCAAACCTTCATTTAGGAAGTTTTTGTGACGCCATATTACCAGGTCTGACCTGGGTGAGCCATGACAATGACATCAGAGCTACTCTAACACACTGGGGGTTAGACCTGGGTCAACCCAGGCACATTAAGGCAAAAACAACCCAATAATATAAGCCATGCCTGGGTTTGATTTTAAAAACACATAAATAATTGTCTCTAAAGGGTTAAGGTCAGTTATTATGTTACATTTGTTCTCACCGTATTTCCCTATGAAGGAATTTTGCAGACATTAGCCTGGCTAGTATCCTCAATCTATGGAGAGGCAAAAAAATAAATAGAAGGTACAAATAAATAGTCCATCTCTGTAACTGCATCAAATCCTGATCAATTTTGAAGAGATCTTCTGACACTTTCTCCTCCACCCTGTCCTCTGTTGGTTCCTTGATCTCACCCCAAACTTAGCTGCCATCAAATGATCCCTCTAGTTTGCGGGTGACTTGACAGTCATTTCCATATGCTCATTCACATGTGTACTCCCTTTACTTTTTTGATAATTTAGTTGCCATTAAAATACTGAAAGAGAACTTCCTTCACCAATATTCACTGGCTCTTGTTACAACTGATAATGTCACAGCCAACAAATAAAGTATCACAAACTGACCGATAGTGTAGCAGAATTTCTAACCAATGATGTATTAACAAATGAAAACATCAGTTGGAAACACAGCATCAGTCATTTGGTGATACACTTATGGTTGGTAATACATTATCTAAGGCTTAGAAGCCTTAGATAATGTATTGCCAACCATAAATGTATCACCAATTATTTAGTCATCTTTTATAGAGTGAATCAAATTTACTTTGTAAAACCTTTCCATTTTTTTCTTTTCTTTACTACTCTTGTCCATGTACTTGATTCATCTTTAAGTTTTGTCACAAGTTCATTTCCTCTCAATGCTCATTTTACAAGGCCCTTAACCTGCATACTTTTTGGTGTTTTTCTTCACTTAACGGCCATTCAAAATAAAAGAAAAACTTTTTTGACCCAAGATGCACCTACCCTAATTTTAAATTTTAAAATATTGACTGACTATTTAATATATTCTACATGCTAGTGGAGAAACTGTTGCCTCAAATAAATCAGATATTTTAGATCACTGCTCCCCCAGCTCACATGACATTTCCAGACTTACAGCTACAGTTTTTAAGGACAATAGAATCAGACATGGAACTTTGCAGTTGACAAAAAAGAGGAAAATTGTCAATTGCACAACATTGTGTACAGTTTTTCTATGTACCATTGGAAGTCAAGCTTGACCAATGAAAAAGGGTATTAGTTTTATTATTCATTTATTTGTTTGTTCGTTTGTTTGGTTTTTGTTTTTTTCCTTTTTTGTTTGTTTGTTTGTTTTTTGTTTTTGTTTTTTTTTGGGGGGGGAGTTGATCAGGGGTGTTAAAATTCAAAATCATTAACTATTGCAATATATTGGTTATTCTGAATGGACCCTAATCATTGAAAAAATTGTAATATTTCTTCACAAACCCGAACTTCCCTGGCAACCTTTATAGAGAGTGGGCGATACTTACTTGGCAAAATCTGTGTGTGTGTAAGGAACAGCCTGTATTCCTCGACTGACATAGTTTACCGGGAAGGGAAGTTCAAAATGTGTCCTCAGACTCTCTGGGTTGAAGCTATTGACCTGTGACAATAAATAAAAGCCACATCTAGTACAGCCTGAACATCTGACATCACACTTTAAGGCTTGTCAATAATTCCAGATACTGGCCTTCAGAACCTGACCAGTGGTTACCTGCCAGGGCCCAATGTCATAGAGCTGCTTAACAGCAGAGTTTATGCTTACCGTGTGATTTCCATTTCATAGAACTGCTAACCGTAAGCACTGGGAAAAGGCATGCTAACCTTCCAGTGCTTAATGTGAGTAAATAAATGACGTAACAATGCAAATCCATGGCAAATGCACAATGCACAAGCTGGTCATCCAGTGGGAGACTTCTGGACAGTCCTTTTTCACAGTTCTCACTAGAAGTACGAACTGTAAAAAAGGACTAATGTGTCTGCTGCCGCCAGCGTCTCAAAAGTCTCCCATTGTCTTGATAACCTATAAAATACGTTTATGTTTAAGCTAATTTGTCTGCTATAGTTAGCATGAAAATTTGCTTACCGATAGGCAGCACTTTGAAATAGGCCCCAGATGTAAAGTGGTGTAACCAGATATTTTAGAATCTGGCAAATTTTCTGAGAAACCTGTAAAAAACTTGTACTTTATAGTCCCTATCAAGACTTGAATAAGGTTAGTATGGTGAGCAAAGAGTGAACACATCTTGACTGTATTGTCCTAGAGATAGTTTTTTTAATTTGACAATACATTTGGGGTCTGTTGCATCAATATGAAGAGGTTTGACCTGGGAAAGAGGGTGCACCTAAATGGTATTATCAGGTAGTTATCAAAAGTAATTATCAGGACAATTGGTAGTGGTACTCAAGGTTATGACAGGAAACCGTAACTACCGAAACTTTATTTAGTACCTGAAACCACAAAAAAGTGGTTCAACATGTGAATGGACATGCAGGCTTATACTCAAAATAACTTGAGTTGATTAGAACTACTCATTTTTCAATTACTCTTAAATTTAATTTTTAAAAATTGATGTAAAAGGCAGGTAACTGTTAACGTTCATTTTTTGATGGAAAATCCCAGACAAACACAAACAGCTATTTGTTCCCTCAAAAACTCGGCTGCAGGACTTTAGGAACTTTTATCAAGGTTAGTTGTGCATGTTCATGTATAGGAGTGCATGGTTTCAGGTACTTAAAAAAGTTACAGTAGATAAGTGGTACCTTTTATTGGCTTTTTTGCAATTTCAGCGAAAAAGCCTTATCTTTTCTTCTGATTTTTTTTTTCTTTTTCTTCTTCTTCTTCCATTTTTGTGCACAGTATTTGTCAGCGGCACTTTGGGCATCAAACAACCTTAGGACTTAATCAAACTTAGCACAGACATAGACCCTATAGCAAAATTGTATGCCGCAGAGTGACGTCATCGTGACGTCATCACGAGCAATATGACGTCATCTTAAATGCCCATTTTGTCAAGTCCAATATCAGACACAAGAAATGTCCGATTGGGATCAAAGTTGGTATATATTTAAACCGGGACATGTTATAGATGAAAATTGAGGTGACGTCATGATGACGACATCAGGTGTCAAATTACAAGCAGTTCAACTTTAATATTTTTAATCGTCAAAACTCTATATAAAATTAGCCATGACGTCTTTTGACTTACTGTTAGCAGCAAGCGATAGAGTAAATGTATGCTTTCAGTTTGTCACGTGAGGGTGTATCACATGACCGTTACTTCCGGTCGAAAACGGAAGTGCTCAATACTTTGAAATTGGTACAAGATATGAACTTGCTTTCAACGATGTTAGTCTCTGGTGGGATAGTTGTGTTTAAAACCTGAACCAATGACGTCACAAAATATTCAAGCGCCCTCTGGTGGCTGGTTGAAAAGAGTCAAAAACGCATTTTGAGATGATGTCTGTAGCGAAGTTTCTTGAAATTGCTTGAAAATTGGTATGTAGAATGACCTTGGTCAAAGTGAAAAATCAAACCATTATTCTTCCCAAAATACTTTGTGTGCCATAGCTTCTGTGGTTGGTCACACAGTTCATGCAATGTTAATTTCAAAGATCCTATAGCAACACAAAGCGGTGATACTGGATTTTCAATGTACAGCGTTTTTCCTATTGGCTCAATCAGTGAGTGAATTGTTGCACGTCCGCAACAAGGCTACTTATTCTGCGACGTGTGCCGGGGCCGTTTGCTAGTTGAGCAGAGGATGTTAATGTTTAGAAATGTCAAATTTCATTTTTGATGGTTTTTGGATGAACAGTGGTCTTGAAATGTGACATCAAGCTTCGTGGGTAGGTCAGACCATAGAGAAAGGAACACGTGTACCCTAAATGCTTAAAAAAGAAATGATGTCACGATGCCGTCGTCGTTGTATTTTTCATGAATTCTTGAATATTTATCATTTTATTTAATTAGTAATTTTGGCCTTATTTTCAATTGGATCACCTTCGAATTTCGCTGTTATATAGAACGACTAAAAAAGCACGTTACAATGATGTCACGATGACGTCATCATGTATTTAGTTATTTTAATGTCCATTTTTTGGTCCGATATTATTTGGCTAAAAGTTGGCAGATATGCAAACCGGGATGTGTTTAGATGAAAATTGAGGTGACGTCACGATAACGTCATTTTCTAATTTCTTCATGAATTTTTGAATTAGATTTTGCGACTTCTTAGACGATATCTTGAAAACAAAATGGGCTAGATTCAAAATTCTTTTTGTATGGTCTTTAGTAGGACATGACAATTTGGCTCAAGATTGGAGAAAATGTTAATGTTTCATAAATATTTTTTAGTTTAAACGCTAATCACGCGACTTGATTTTAACGGTGCAGTTTTTCTGCATTAGGGATATAAATGGATCTTAAAGGTCATTTTCCAAAGTCCAATATGTATCACACAAAAAAATGCCCGATTGGGCTCAAATTTGGTATATATTTAAACCAGCACGTATTGTAGATGAAGACTCAGGTGACGTTATGATGACTGCTCTTTAAATATAAAAAAAAAAATATTTACACAACAATGATTCCTACCTTAGTCAATAGAGGGACACCTGTCTGCTCCGGTTCACCGGGCAGGGAACCAAGAAAATTCTCTAAATTACTCAACGCTTCATCCATGAACGCAGGGCCAGAATTCAATGCACATCTGCAAGTAGAACAAAACAAAGTAAGTCTTGCCTTGGCAAAGGACATGATTATTTATGCTTCAACATTATCCTTACAGCCATCAACTACTTGTACATCCATGGTCAAAGCTCATTATTAATAATAGTGACTTCTTGTTTAGCACTCAAATCCATCATGCAGTGATGCTCATGGCTCTCCAACATTATTACCATTGAGCCATTTATTTTATTCCATAAACCATCTCAGCTCCCTGGGGAGTATGCAGACTGTGCTGTATGTAGCGCATCAGAATAAAACAATAACATCACTGCCCTCACAGGTACCCATTTACCACTAGGTGAAGAGAAGCAATTGTCGTTAAGTGTCTTGTCTTGCTCAAGGACACAAGTGTCACGACCAGGATTCAAACCCACACCCTGATGAATTAGCCACCAGGACTTGAGTTCGGTGTGCTAGACTGCTCAGCCACGACACACCATTCATTGACATAACACTATAAACAGATCAAAAAGTATGAACCCAAATGTAACAGGAAGAAGGAGTTTTCATGTAGGTGTATGTTTAAAGTTTAATGTTCAATGGAAGAAATAGAAGACAAAGTCACTACATCTGTATTTGTCTTGAATCTCAATTCTGATTGGTCAATCCATGGCAACAACAGTGTGAAATTATACCATATTGCATGGTCTGAATCACACCCTGTGTATCGAGCTGTTTCAACTCTGTGTATTTTATGCTGTGAGTAAGCTTGCTTGAAGATAAATTAGTTATCACACAAGTGCAAGTGGAATATAGAAAACATAGCGTGTCTGTGTCCCATATCCAACTCGGCCTTGTTGGATATGTGGGAAATTTGCTTTATTTTTCTGTATTCCATTCGATCTGATTTATAAGAAGTCAACCTGAAACTGGCAACAATCCATCAGACTTCAAAAACAAACTGTATGCTTGGTGAAGTAGCTATATTTTAAGGGTCAGAGGGTTATGCCAAACATTGACAATATTCACAACTCTATAAATAACAATTTATAAGTATGATGAGAGTGAATGGTTAGGAATCACACCAACCTCATAGTTTTCTTGTTTAGAATCAGCATCGCCACTTGTCTCAGTTTGTTCATCGTTTCCTTCAAATCTGGAGATTCAGCAAGTGTTCTCATGAAGCTGACCTGTGCCAAACCAATTCAATTCAATTCAATTTATTCATTATATTCATTGACAAAGCCAAAAATTGTTTTTATAGCGATGGGATTTTTGTTTTCTCTATCGAAAAAATGCGCGTTTCTCATAATCCTCTTCTTGGAACAAAAAGACAAAATGTCTGGAATTGGGTGACATAATGACTCACAAATAATGGTCGAAAATCAGTGAAATATTCAAGACTACCTGTCCCATACTGTGTGCACGATTCGAAGTGGTATGTCCGGGCAACCTGTGTTCTGGTATTCCGATTTTTACACAATGGTGTGTTTAAACTTCGCCAGTTTGCTGGCTCAGACAATATTTGCGTATACACATGACAGAGGTAAATACACACTTGTGTGTGTGTGTGTGAGTGTGCCCTTACACTCACCAACTTTACACAATGGAACAATGCTACCCCACAAGGTTTTCTTTGTTCTAGTGCTACCCCATAGAGGAATTCTTATATTCTGCCAGAGGAACTGCCATATGTAAGGGTGTGGGTGTGTGTGAGTTTGTTTAGGCATTCAAACCGGGGACTTATAACAAAAGAGGACAATAGGGTCCCCAGTTGGAAAAGGTCCCCAGTTGGAAATCGTGTACAAAACCAATGGGAGCTGTTGCTAAAAAGTTAAAGTACAAACAAAAGAGGGACAATAGGAGGTCCCCGATTGGAGGTAAATACACACTTGTGTGTGTGTGTGTGTGTGTGTGTCGCGGCAGTAGTCGTAGCACCATGACTTCTCGAGTAGTTGTAACGGGGCGGTCACAACTAGTCCTTGTAATAAACAATCAATTACTCGACTAGTCGCCCAGGCTCGTTAAGCAGCTCTATGAAATTGGCCTGAAATTTCATCTTTGAGGTGGCAAGGCCATTTTCATTTTGCAAAGGGCACTTCCAAAAAATCTTAAAAGTCTACATGAAACTTTTGAAGGGGCACCAAGGCCAAGACCAGGGCATCCAAGGCCATGGTGTCCATGTAATTACAGGCCTGGGGGTTGTATGGGTTGCAAGGGGTATCTATATAAAAGGGTTCAGGGATATGCAAGGTGCTAAGCCAGATTATTTTTGTTCAGGGTCTGCCTCATACAACCCCATAGTCCCTCATAAATTTTCTTTGGCGCCTAGTACAGCACCAGGCTCCTCGTGGCACCAACACCTCATATAGCTCCCCCACCCCAGCCCCCACAGAAAAGCCAAACAGCAAAAACACCACATAAAAATAGATACCAACCATGTGTATATTTGTCAAAATCCCAACCTCCTTTGTAGCCTTTTTTCATAAGTATTTTACAATGAATTAAGCTTCACTTACCTGAGTCATCCCTCCACATATTTCTTGTATTCTGCCTACCGGTGACAGCGAACTACCAGCATGTTTCATTGCGTATGCATGACCCATGTCTGGAATTGACATAGAAAGTTCTGAAGCCCTCATGCGAACTAGAGTCGTCAGTCGGTCAATATCCTCCAGATTGGGGCTGTATACATATAAAATCATTCATATAAAATCATTCATATAAAATCATTCATTTAACAAACTGCATCATAGGACAAAACGAAAGAGTGGAATTTACTGGTGGGAATATAACAAGCAAACTCATACAAACTTGCAAAAAATGACAATAAGTTAAACTTAATGTAAAACAAAATGGCAAGTCAATCAATGAGTTGCATAATCTGAAGCAAATTGAATTGTAGACATAAAGCCTGCATGTCTTATCATCATCATCATCCGCCATGCCGGGCTCCAATCTGACCACCCCATTCCCTCTGGTCTGCCATTAGGTTGGCCATCTCCACTCCAGCTTGCCTACTTCACCTCTTCCTGCCATGTTTTGGCTCCCACAGAACCACCTAGTGAGCCTTTAGCTCAGGGTGTCACTGATAAATCACTTATCTCTTACAATTCATTGACAATTGAATAAGATGAAAAGATACTGCATTATTTAGAGAGAATTTGATAAAAGTACCTGTTGAAGATGTCAGTCCATAAAGAGAACATATCCTTGAAATTTCTATCCAAGCTGAAGGAATTCAAAGTAACTCCCTAACACACAAAGGAATGGGTACTTCAGAAATTTAGCTTCATAAAGAAAAAGATTTTAGTCTATATCAAGTGAGATATATAAAAAAGATGTGAAATTTGATCCAAATAAACAACCAAAATTACAGAGGAAAATAGCGTTGAATCTGATTCTTCACATGTCTACGTTTCAAGATATAAATAACAGCATGTGATAATGGTGATGTGATATTGTCATTGTATGAACTGAAGAAGAGTGTAATCTGTAAGGTTCTACACCCTCCTTCAAGGCAAAACGTTTCCCCCCCAGTATCAGAAGGTGGTATAAAGCAATAAAATGGCTCCTGACAAAAACTTACGGCATTACTGTTACATTTTTGTTGCTAGAGTTACCCCCAATTACATTGGTTTCCAATTCCTATGCAGAAAAATTAATCTTCCAATAATGACTTATGAATGGCAAATTTTTTCATTTTTATTATTTGTGTTTTTTACCCATACAACGATGTGTATGAAAACACCTATGAAAATCATTGTGGTATCCGCTTCTAAAATATAGGATTGGAATTGCCTCCTGTAATCTCGCTAGTCTTGTTAGTAAGACATCTGCTCTAGAATGGCGAGGAGTATGCCTGTGGATTTTTTTTCAGTGCTTAACCCACATTGGTGTATAGGTAATAAAAAGACACAATGCAAAAATTAACATCTATTACAATAGAACCTTCTTATCAGGCCAATAAATGATAACAAATTGTGTAATGTCGAAAAGAGGAATTACTTTTTGTGTTTTTTTCAATCATCCAGATGGAAAATCCAGTCTTTTCGTTTTTAGTCTCTGTAAGACTTTGGAACGATAGGTGGCAGCAGACTTACCAGGTAAATTGTCCATGATTACATAGTTATGAGCATGCACACATTTTCCAGATCAACGGATGTACCTGGTAAGTCTGCTGCCCTCTAGCATCCTCAAAAGTCTCCCATTATTCAAAAACAAAACACGAGTTGACCAACACAACATTACCAAATTATTTTCACATAAGCAACCCATGGTGACTGAATTATTTGACCACTCAAGCATGAAGCACACAATCATTACACAACAGAGCACATGCTTTCAGAGGCAAGTTTTGCAAACTCCAATTTCAAAATGTCTTACCAACTAGACTACCGAGTAGCTAGAGGCAGTTTGAATACATTAGCAGCGGGTACCGCAAGTAATACAAATGTCTTGCTTATTGAGTTATCTTTCATATAATCCAAAAAGCATTGAAATTAATTAATAAATGTCCAAGTTCTCAATCTTTGTTTACCCTTTGGCGTGTCATGGCCGAGATGTTAAGCGCACTGGACTCGACCTCTGGTGTTTCTGATCAGCAGAGTGTGGGTTTAAGTCCGGGCCCAATTTCATAGAGCTGCTTAACGGTAAGCAAATTTTTCTGCTTACTATAGCAAAAAAATTTGCTTAAGCGTAAACGTATTTCACCAGCGTTTGCTAACTTAAGCACGTAAACAAACTGCGTACACAACAAAAAAATACCGTCTGCTTTAAAGCAAAAAATACTTCCGATCAAAAAATTAACAAAATGGTGGACGAGGTTAATGTGGTAGCGTTGGCTAAAAAATCAACAAAAAAGGAAATTATCGATGGAAATATTAAAGTTTTCTTATGGAATTGGGTCACGTCAGAAAGCACCCCCTTTGGTTCATATAATAAAGAGATATACAGCCCAAATGAAACTTTGTGTTACATTGTTACAATCTTTAATCGATGTTTGGTAAAACTAAAAGTTTTCACAATGTGTTTGTACACATTTTTACGTGCAGTATACGCGTACCTTACACACAAAATAACTAGCTGCCGATGATGTTTCATAACCGTTGCTGTGCACATTTTTAAGACTACTGGGACTGGACTAGTATAAAGTTAACTTACATTGACGACTCTGTGATTCTGAATGGATCATAAAGGACATTTCTTTCGTCATATTTCTTATTAATCTTAAAGATCAAGGTGAGTCATAAAAAATGTGTCAGTCATGTCCGTTCCTTTTCTACTCTACAGTATTGCAACATTAACATTATTTTTCCCAAGTTTGATTTGCTTTGGCAAAACGTACACACCGTATGAAATATGACTGTTGTAAAATTCATGCCTGTACTGAAAATTCAGGGCAATTTTCGAGCCATGTCTTTCGCCAAAACTCCTCTTTTAACAGGATAATTACGTTGATTATTATGACAATATTGTGACTCTGCTCCAAATTATAGCGGCCATTTTGACACAACATGACTTGCTTAAGCACAAAAACGAGTGTTTAAGGCTGCTTTTCGGTTGCTTACCGCGTTAAGCAAAAAATCATGCTTAATAGAGGCTAAGAAATAGAAAATCTGTTTAACATGCCCGTTAAGCACAAAATCGGCCGTTAAGCAGCTCTATGAAATTGGGCCCCGGTCATCATATGACACTTGTGTCCTTAAGCAAGACTTAACCATTAATGCTTTGTCCTTCAGATGGGACGTAAAGTGTTGTGTAGTGCATGGTGAAAGAACCCAGTACACTTATCATTAAGAGAATGGGTTTGCTTCAGTGTTTTCTGGTACGGTTGGATGTGATTGCACCACACTACCTTGTAGAGCATTACACATGTTACATGGTACTATGTAAATAATTGGGTCTTATAGTTCAAACATAGCTCCACATTACCTTGCAGAAAAAAATGAGCGCTTTGAGACGTCCTTGTGTGTGATAAAAAGCGCTATATAAGAACTGCATATTATTATTCTAAAGTGTGATCTGTGATCTCAACACTTTTTTTAACACAAACATATGGCGCTCCGTGGGTGTTTAGCATTTCGAACTCTCTACTCCAATTTGAGAGAATTGCAAGACAGTCACTATTTATTTATTTGTTACCACTATTGGAAAGATGCCATCTTTTTCTCTTGAACCAGTGTAAACTTGGCTATGGAGGGTTAACACAAACTATAACTCTATGAGCTTGAGTGGTTTTCTTTTGTCGATGGTTAAGAACAGGGGGTACGAGTGCAATCGACTAAAGTCACCTAGGGTTTAAAAGAAAGGGTTAGGTGGGGGGATCTCCTCCCTCCAAACCATTGCAATTAGTTGAAAAGAATTTCTTAACTATAAGGACAAATAAAATAGAGGGAAAAATTAAACAAAAACAAAGAGAATAACATGCACCTTATCCAGTATGAGTTAAATAAGTTTCTCTTTACCTGCTCAAACACCAAGACATCGTCCGGATGTTGACAGATGTGCCTGTTAATCATCAAACCTCCTGTCTTGAGCTCCTCCCACTGAGCAAACTCATTAAAGGTCATATCTGCTGCCCCCATTCTGGTGATGAAAAACACATTCGATGTTACTCTAACTGACATCACAAAAGCATAAATGGTTAAAAATGCTTTGGGGAAAACAAAACGAACAAAAACACTGATACGAGAAACTCTGCAGGGTTTGTGTACTTCATATTCCGACAGTTAATACATTTTTACATTTTAAAAGTAACTAAATACCATTTTTATAATAATTTTTCCCCCAATTTGGAATGATGCCACACATAATCGATATAAATTTCTATTGTTGACAAAAATGCAAAGATTAAAATCACCCCAATGTCAGTTCATCTCAGTTCAAGTGCTAACAAATTCCATTATCGTCACATAGGTTAAAAATGGGCTTAGTGTTGGTGCCATATTCAAGAAAAAGAAAAACACAAACATAAAACAACAAAACATTTTTTAAAACTTAATTAAGTTTGACTCCAGCTAATTCAGACCACAAGAGTATTCTTACACTCTACAGCAATCAGGTTTGTGTATGGTTCGAATCCCACCTCTGACCAGATGGATTATGAGGCATTTCCTCCACAATCCAAAAACTGAACAAATCTTTATAAGACCGATTCATACTTCACACAAAACTAAACGCAAGGACTTTCTGTGACGCAGATAACCATTGCTGACGTGAAGAGGTTACTGTTTTCACCTTTGAGTAAAGCATGAACCACGTCTTTACAGATATCTCCAAGTCTAAAAGGCTACAAATACTAGACACTTTTGATGATTTCTTGGTAACATTAACAGGGATTAACCCTTTGACTGTTTTACCATTTAATATCATTTACTATACAATTGTTGCACACTGGATGGGGTCCATGGTGTTTTGTACACCCAACAGGGCAAATGGCACCCAAGGTGAAACCGATGGTGCCATTAGCCCCCAATAGTGTAAAAAAACATGGACCCCATCACACAGTGTGTAACAATTTGTTTGTTATACCATGGTCATAGATTAGAGGCAGTCTGTTGTCCTCTTCCAACATTATTACGATGAAATTGGCACAGTTATAAAAGCAGACGAACAGTGGCGAACGAATTAACAATGGTAACTGTTGACAGAATTATTGCTTCACTGTTCCATACGGCATATCCCACAGGAATGTAAATTGATTTACCTACAGTGTAGTACCAGCGGAATTACAATCTCAAACCCAGGCAGTTTCTCACTTTGTACAAGGCGGTGAAAACGACCAACAGTGGGCCTGATCAAGGTAATGTACCCCATGGGGTACATCACTCATGTTCCCCTGAGCCATGCGTCTTTGTAGAACATCCCGTGATTGGTTCTCAACTAAAAAAGTTCACAATCTATTACCATGGTATAACAAATGGTTTTAAATGATAGATGCACTATTAACATCAAAATAAGATGAATGCATCTACACAATACACAGATAGTTCCATGCACAGTTGCTTAACCATACTAATGCCTGTGTACTTCAATGTTCCAGTTGGTCAACTTACTGCAGTTATTGTTATAGAAAGTAGGAAAGGTATCACTAATCATCACTGAGTTACTAACAAAGATTTATTGCTTAATCTCACTTTGTAATGACATTGCAGAAAAGAGGCACATAGGGAAGAAGATCCTCAGGTACAGACTGCAGAGATGCAACAGCACGGAAATATGTTATACCATTTGTCGGTTGTTCACAACACTGGACATGTACTCCATCTGTGACAAAATCACCAACAGAGAATGTCAAGTATGATCAGAGCCGTCAGGAATTTTAACAAAATAAGGTTCTAGTTTCTCTACATGTCAAATGAGTTAGGCCTATCACATACAAATCAAAGCAGTTTGGGACAATAATAAACAATAACAATTATTATTACATATTAATGTAAGTATACATTATATGCTCATGGTGTAGAACATAATTGCTCTTACCATAAATTTACATTAAGTGTTAGCCAAAGGAATGGTTCAAATTCTACTTTTTGGGGGTCAAGTACTTTAATGTTGCCATTAATTAAAACAGCAAAAAATGATGGTTTAAAAAGACAGCTCATTTTATGAATACATTAACAGTTTAGATCTCAGTAGTTATATAAAAATAAAATGAGCATATAAGGCTTCCTGTTTTTGATGTAAAAGAAAAAAATATGTTAAAAGGCTAGTCTAAATGACTTCTTACTAATCTGTCTGACATCAAGTGATGTCCTTTTTAGTTCTGGCTCAATGTCAGAAACTTTGAGAGTTGGCAAGACCGATAGATCCTCTTCTTCATTCTGCTCATCCTCTAGTTCCAGTCCTGGTGGCAAGAATAACAGCAAGTGATATCACTCAATATCTGAAACAAATCACTAGGTATACTTGTCCATGCCTGATACATCACAGAAACAATTACCTCCATGCCCCCTGGTCATGGCCTTGGTACCCCTTCAAACATTCCAGTACAAAATTTTAATTTTCCTCATATAGACCAGGTAACCTTTGCTTACAAAAAGAGTGATTTGGGGTTTGAATGATTTACACATTTTTGATTTGCTCTTAATAAGTTGAAGCTTTGAGGTTGTAAATACAATGACAGATCAACTAAGAGCAAGTTCGGGTGTTGACTTTTAGTCAATTTGTGATTAAAACCACACATGCATGGTCAAGTTGATCGACTAGTCAATATACATGTGTGTAGTCAATAAATTTTTTGAGCAGACATAAGGACTTAGCAAATATTAGCACGTCATTTTTAAGTTCATTTTTAATTTTTTCTCATCTTCTTTTCTCTACTGGTGCAATAATTGACTAATTATCTCACTAAAAAATGATTGTCATATTGAACAAAAGCCTTTTGTTATCAATAATCTACTCATTAGTTGTGACGTAACTGCAAATTGACTAGAGGAACAGTGCTCCGGGGCTAGGTTGATTAAGTTGGACAGGCTATACATACCCCGTAGCGTTCGGCTGACATCTAGACTGACTATAATCAAGTCTAGTCGACTCTAGTCACCAAACCGAACTTGCTCTACAATAATTAGAAAACTTAGGGAAAAAAAAGAAGAAAAAAATCTGAAAGCTAACAAAGACCTTTCCTCATTAACAACTGTTGCTTTGAGGCTTACCCTTATCATAAATAAGTTGTTTATCCTCACTGCTCAAATCCGACACCATACTAGCCAGAATCCTTTCCTCTTCCTGTTCAAGCTCCTCCTTGTAGTCCTCTTTAGGGGTCATTGTTAAGGTCAACCTGTGGTCATTCTTCAGGAAGTACTCTTCCACCTTGTCTTGGAGGAATCTGGGGTTGTCTACCAGGCACTGCTGGAAACGCTCTACGCTCTCGTTGACCCTTAGCATGGCAGCAAGGTTCGTGTCATGATTCCAGCTCTGCATGATGGACTGGGAGGAATGAAATTAAGAGATTTCTTGGCTTACCAGGAAAGAGTGCAGAATCCAGCTGACATCATTTCACTCATTATGACTAAAACTATTATACAGTGCTGTTAATAGTACGACACTCATGGGACATCCACTAATTAGTACGACGCTCATGGCACAACCATGTAAAAATCTCTTTTGAGAGGCGTGGTGGCTCTGAAAAGAGCCGGTGTGGTCTCGGCGTTTCAAACAGTATACTCTGTTCATCTTCAGGAGAAAGTAAGACGAGCAGAGTATACTGTTTTCAAAGCCACCACTCCTCCCAAAAGAGATTCTTACATGGTTGTACCCGCAATTTGACTAGTTTACTGGTTATAGTTTCCTATCCTTCACATCATGCAAAGCTTCAAACATCACTTACTTTTTGGCGTATGTTATTATCAAGAAAATACAATTTCAATTATTTTTCAGTGTTGGATCCAAATTTTTTTATTTTTTAACCTCACAATGGACTGTCAAATCACAACAAAGAAAGCAAACAGCAATGTACGGGGATCAAGCATCTTTTTCAGAATCTCCTAAAACTCCTCCTCTACAACGCCCTGCCCATGTCCATCTGATTTCGGAAGGCCACATCACACATTTTGATGGAAAAGCAATTACTCAGAAATGTAATCTTACTGCAATGAGACCTAGGCCGAATGTCGTACTCTGATGTTTCTGTGAAATCTCTATCTTATGGAGAACAGCTTCAATTCTCTCCTCCTCAAATCCAGTCCTGGCAGTAAAACAAAAAAACATTTTCAAATTAACCATGACTATGAGAAATTACAGAACAACTCTTGCTGGTTCTATATTCTGGTTGGCTGAACCATGGTCACTCATGTAGGGTTAGTGCATGAAATTTGCACCACAGTGAACTAGACACTTGTCAAGACACCGTGCATGTGTTATTTGTGGGAAAGAGTCGTAGAAACCAGGCAATAGACTCAATTGTTTTGACTGATTACATGATCTCATGATGTGAACAGTGAACAGTGAACAGCAACTAAAAAACTGAATCCTGGGAAATTAAAAGTGTGCCTTTAATTATTGAATTGGTTGAATTGGTCATGAGTTAATTGTTGAATTAAAACAAGTCACCAAAAAAAAAAACCTGAAACATTTCTTTTCATCTTATTTTTGACTGGGGTGTGTTTATAAAACACATTAGACTGGCATAATTCGGTCACTAATGCCATTTATCTCTCCTCAGGTCTGTGAGTGACCAGAAGAGGGTCATATTTCATAAGGCCGAACCGTCTGGTCACTCCAAGTCCATCGAGGTGCACAGATGTGCACTAGAGACCTCATTGCTAGTCCATATGTGTATACTGTTTAACCCTCTTTAAATTTGTTTTAATATAGTGTAAATGTGTAATGTCAAAACTAGTTCTTCATTCATTATTTAACCTCAACCAGCCTAACTACATCATTTACTGTGGAACACACAATTACTGTTCAAGTCTCCGTACTGAAAAACCTGTAGGCCTATATCAACAATTAATTAATGTGTCTCATGATTCACTTGTTGCTAGTGATATGAGATGGGAAACAGGGCAAGGTACAAATCACATTCACACTTTAGTCACTGTATTGCCCGAATCCCCTGGCCTTTTACTATGTATTCTTTCCAACAGTTGGTTAGGGATATGTTGTTTTTTACAAGGCAGTACATACTCAATGTAATGCAGTAATTAGCGCTTCATGCAATTAGGCAGGAAAATTGTTTATTTTTTGTGACCAGTCATAGGCGGATATGGATTAATAATTATAATTACTCATTTGTGTTGCGCAGCTTCTAAATTGTCCAATTTGTCAATTGCATATCAAATAAAACGATACTCAACAACTGCTCAGAGATGGCGCTTTATGCCTCCAGGGGCAGCCCGTTCTCTTTCACGGTAAGTTAGTTTCCTGTGTATTTGTTCATGCATTACACAATACATGCCACTGGACTATTAACTGTCTGGAAACTGATGTCTCCTTGTTTTACAATAGTGAAAAAACTCATTAACTCACTTCAGGAGTAAACACTTATTACAAATTTCTGTACTCAAAACAGATTTCTATACTAGAACAAAGGGAAAATCAAGACAAAAAATACCAACAACCTTTAACAATTTTAAAACAGTAGAGCTTACTTTGCAACTTTCTTAAAGGTGTCCTGGATGATAGTTTTGACTCTCTCTACATCGTCTTTCTTGATGCCTTGAAGACCAACGGAGAATGAAGCATCTTTTGTGCTTCCATCATAGCTACAAGAAAACCATGAAAAACATTGAAGTTATCTCTTCATCAATTTTTCTGTTGAGATTTTGAATTAAAGAAAACGTCCCCAAAAGATATAAAATGTGACAAATTTTGACGAATTACACGTATTGAGTCTTTGGTGTATTAACCAGTCTGTGGTGTGTTCATCAGACCAACCATAAATAAGAGAAGATTTCTACACGTCTACCAATAAAAAGAAACTCACTGGCTTGCAATTTCAAAATAGAAATTTTGTTGACAAGTAACCTCTTCAACTAATATAAAAGAAAAGAAAAAAAGTTTTTGATAAAAAAGTTTTCCATAATTTTAAGTTGAAAAACAACAGCAGGGGAAAAAATGTGAAATAAAAAAAATTCATGACTTACCCTAAAACAGGTGAATAGGCAGAGCCTATGTTGGCTTCTATTAAGGCTTGGTAGAAAGGAGACGTGGGTCCAGACACGAGCAGGTGGGACAATATGGACATTGTGAAAGCTTCAAAAGAATCTGTTATACTGTGAATAAGCAAAACACACACTTAAAGCTAAATATGAAGTGTTGTTATATCATTGTTGTTTCTTTTACATTTTCACCATTGATAACATACAAGCTTTCACACTGCACTAGGCGAAGCTGGGAAAGAATATAGAATGACGCAGTATTTGCAATTCGTAATACTCATGGATGACAAATATTTCTGATTAGTTTTAAATTTTAAATCATCCTTTTTGTTTTATTAACTGTTACTGTGGCCATTTGCTGCTATATAAGCACCGTTGAAGCACAGACAGATGCCATGATAAAACTTCAATTATAGCTAAAATCTATAGGCTCAGGGGGGTGTTTCATAAAGCTTTACAATTAATCTTATCTCTGAATAATCAATCTTATCTCAAAACAATCAATCTTAAACTACTCAAATTTACAATTAATCTTATCTCTGTTTCATAAAGAAAGTTACAATCAATATCAAACTTAATTTGACTCTGAATCAATCTTAGTTCTACACTTGATCCAAATCAATTGTTGGAGCAAAAGTATCAATCTTAAGTCTGAAGTAAGATTTTGGCGGGAAAACAAAAATAGACAAATTCCAAGTTTATGTTGGAGTGTAAAGTTACTCAGTGGTTCAAACATGGCTCTCCAGTTCCTTTTATTTGAGAATCGTCGCGCATTGCGTAGGGAGAGAATATTTAGAGACAGGAAGAACCCTCTGGATCACTATGATGATATTGAAATGTACAAGAAGTACAGATTTACACGCGCTGGATGCATCCATATTATCAATATGATTGGGGTAAATCTACAGCATCCTACAATGAGAAACCATGCTCTACCACCGAGTTTGCAAGTATTTATTGCATTACGGTTCTATGCGACTGGCTCACTGTTTGATTGTGTAAGTGAGATCCATGGTTGCAGCATCTCCACTTGCTCAAGAGTGCTAAGGAGAGTCACAGCAGTATTATGTAATCTCCGAAATGATATTATCAAATTCCCAACAACACCGGTAGCAGTGCAAGATATGCAGAGACAATTATTTGCAGTGTCCGGATTCCCCCAACTAGTTGGCATAGTTGATGGAACACACGTTGGGCTTCATGGATGCAAACTAGGTAAGCAAAAACTTCTCAAATTATCCAATGTTCAAACTTAACTTGAGTCAATATTAAGTTACAAACACTCTGGCGTTCAACTTGTAGGCCTACATTTATTTCCATAGTCATTGTTGTTAATGGTTGAATTTCAGGCGTATTGTAACTTTAAATGGAATATTTCCATTGCTCGAATTACTAAAGTTGGTCCCGAACTTTTCGGTTGGAACTGGAAGGGAAGTCAACTAGAGGCCATGCTAAATTGAGACATTCCTGGGTCATTACAGTTGCAATTATAGTGTGCACATCTTGATTTTGTATGTGTAGGCTTAAAAATAGTTAAAGTGGTGTAAATTTTCATTTTTTGATACACATTAATTTTTAATGTGCATGAAGGGGCATCAAACTAAATGACATAATATTGCACCACTTTAACGTAAGGTAGAGTCTTGTAATTTTTTTTTACAGTTTCATGAGGGAATCACAAAGCTGCATTTGACCTTACATAGAGCCCCTCTTGAAAAAAGGCACTTTGATTGTCCACTAAATTTAAACGTTCTTTATTTGGTATTTCACATGTAGGACCCGACGAGCATATCTTCATCAATCGAAAGGGCAGGTACAGCATCAATGTGCAGCTGATTTGCAATGCACAGTTCAAAATCACTAATGTATCTGCGAGGTGGCCCGGAAGCACGCATGACAGCCGCATCTTGCAGGAAAGCCTCATTGGTCAAATGTTTGAAAATCGTGATCTCCAGGGAATTCTATTGGCCGATTCAGGCTATGCACAGAGACCATGGTTGATGACACCTGTTGACAATCCCAACAACCACCAAGAAAGGGCATACAACAGGTACTGAACAAATGCCAGTTGCATATAATTTTAAAGTTTGATTTATTGATGCATTGTCCATTTTAGGCAGAAACCGCGGTAAAATGACTAAAATGTTAAATAGCTATTTTCACTGGAAAGAAAAAGTTATAAAGATTGGTGTGAACCAATAATCAAAAGTGGTAATGACAGTTATTTTTAAACAATTGCTATTCACTTTATTAGCGAAATACCTTTATTCTTTGGAAAATTATTGCATTTGACAGTAACAAAGCATGGGCTAAATAGACAGCAGTGCATTTGCAGAATAAAGCTCAAGATTGTCATCTGGTGAACTATGATAATATCAATTAACAACTTTATCTATGAGATACAGACAACACATCTTCTTAATCATTTTTGTTTTTGTTGTGGAAGGGCACATGCCCACACTAGAGTGCTGATTGAACAAGTCAATGGGCAACTGAAAAATAAATTTCGGTGCCTGCTTGGTCAAGGGATGCAGATCGTGCCAAGAAAAGCCTGTGACATCATCACTGCCTGTTGTGTGCTGTTCAACATCAGCAAGGATCTGAGGGAGCCACACCTCGATCCAGAAAATGACCAGCAAGAAGATGAAAATGACAACAACTTGGAAGATGACGAAATTGTAGCACAGATAAATGGAAACCAAGCCAGGCAAGAACTGATTAATAATTTCTTTGGTTAGAGGGGAAGACTGTGCACCATCTGTAAAATTAAAGGGACACATTGCCTTTGAATTTAGCTATAAAAAAAGAATATGGTTGAGAAACTTTAAACAAAGACAGAATTACAATGAATTCACACAAGTATTTCTTTGAAAGTGTGTGGTTTTTGTTTAATTTTGTAACAAAACAAGGTCTGCCATGTGTCCCTTCAATTTCAGTGCAAGTTGTCACAAAGTTATTGAGGAACACATTTTCGAATTAGATATTGAGACCAACCGTATAAAATCAGACAGCAATTATTTTGGGGTGTTTGTTTTCACCAGTAACCTTTTTTGTTTATTTTTGAATCAGTCTTAAGCATATTTCCCCTTCTAATTACAGCAGGTGTGAGATGAAATGTTAACACTGGCCATTGACAATTTATTAGTTGATAATTTATTGAGAACTATATATTTTTTTCAACCAATTGATAACAAACATTTTGTAAGACTTTTTAAATATGAACCTTTTACAACTTTTTTTCAACTTTAAAGCTTCCTTTAACTTAATATAATTAGAATTGATTACTTACAAGTACACACATTTCAAGTTTGTTTTTATATTATCAGTGATCCAGGATTGCGCCAAGTGGGCAAACTGGCCATTAAATATTACTTAAAATCAAGGCAAATGTCACATTGTGTTCATTAAGGGGGGGGGGGGGGGTAGAGGTCTAACACCCCCCTTCTTCAAAGTTTAGGATATATCTTGAATTTTAAAGGGGTGGCGGTTAGAAGTCTATGACATCTAACCCCACCCCCACCCCATTCAAAATTTAAGATAGTGATTATCAGAAATCAAACATTTGAAATTTGTTTTGATTTTAAATAACATTTAGAAGGGTCTATTTTTCTTCGTTTTTGATTCATTTCAGTGAATGTAGACCGATCCATTAAGCCCCACTCATTGGATATTGGACAATCACAGCCATGATTGCGCAACAAAAAATCCACAAAAGTCTGAAATGTGTGTGCGTATACTTGACGCGTGCGCTCTTGTCAGGCTCACATGCCGTTTCTCACGTGCGCAGTTGGTGGAGCCTAATGAATTGGTCTGTAGTTTCCTACCTATGTTTTAATGCATTTGGCAACTAGATTCATTTGAAAAGAAAATAAGCTCCTCTGACCCTCTCAAAGGTGACGGAAAGTGCAGAAAAAGGGTCATCAAAGTGTATATAATGTTTAACTTCAAGTCTTGCTCAATTAAATCCATACACGTTTGACATAATATATAGATATACCATTCTTGAGTTATAAGCAAAAAAGTCAAGTTAAAGGTTTGGTCTCCACAAAGTCAGTGTAAGTAATTTACAAGTTTACTGAGTCATTGTATCATTTAGATTTAGAGCCATTGTATCATTTAGATTTAGAGTCATTGTATCATTTAGATTTAGAGTCATTGTATCATTTAGATTTAGAATCACATTAATTTAAATGAAAATAAACATATGTACATATTTAAAAAAAAAAATCCTTACATATTGAGATAATTAATTGATTGACAGGAAAATATCCATCACAGCAAAACAATATTGTTAAAGGTAAATTATGAGTGAAATGAATTAAAAAGGGCCGAGGTTGTTAATGTTTGAAGGCAATTCAAAATGCCTCTTTGAATCTCCACATTTTCTCTCAAAAGGTCTACCTTCATGTTTTCGGTCCTCAGGAGCTCTTCTTCTGCTTCCACGTGTCTTAGGCTTGCTGCACTTGAACTAGGTCTTTGCTGTTTCAGAAGCAAGTTATTGCTGCTGCTAGTGCTGTTGTCAATGCTGGTCCTGCCTCTGTTGCTGTTGTTGAGGTTATTGCTTCTGTTGGTGTCATTGGCAGTCATCCCGTTGCTGGTGGTTCCTTTTTCTTGAGGTTCTGACCTCTGGGATTCTGAGTCCTGAGACTCTGACTTCTGAGATTCTGAGTGCTGGGATTCTGAATCCTGCAAGTAAATTAAATTACTGAAATTTACAATACCCCTTCTGGAAAACAAAATGTGGTTGTTGTTTTTTCATACCTTTTTTATTTTATTTTTAAATTTATTTTAATGTTTTTTTTTCTTTCTGGTAATGAAAACAATAATTCCTCGAAAGTGTCTTGCACTGTAGCCCGTAACCCCAAGCTTATGTGAAACAAAGACAAAGAAATGTTCGGTTTTAGATGTGGGTGGAAAACCCAAGAGGGGAAAGACCTACAAAATTAGGTAGGGACTGCAAACCCAATCCACATGTGAAACCATGGTAGGATTCGGACCAGGGTCCACAGAGGTGAAAGGCAGGGAAGATATTGCAATGCCAACCTGATCCTCAAACATTGTAAATACAGCTTGAATTAAAAACAATTCTTTCAAATGTGCTGATTGATTAAGGTAAACCTATACAAGATTGGTATTTGGGTTCTATTGATACACTTTAAAAAGTTTGTTACTAACCTCAACTAGTAAGGGATTTGTTTCTGAGTCCTGCCCCTGAATCCCATATTTGGATTGTGGCGCTATGGCATCTAACACAAGCTCAAGTGTTGCATTCATAGCAGGAACTGGTCCACCACCTGAAACATATTTCAACAATTCTGTTTTTGTTACTTGTTTCAAGAAAAAGAACAAATTGACAACACATTTTTGCACAATTTCAGTCACCAGAGGTAGGCCCGCATTCAGAGAGTGTCGTATACATTGTTGGAGTTTCTTTAGTCATGCTTTACTGAGCACAGTTGCTTTAAAATTGGCATGTTAAAACCCATTTTACCTTGAAACCTAAAAAAACAACACGTTAGCATAGAGTGATATTTATCATTCATGCCCCCTGAATTATTACCCCCATCTCCCCTTTCACTGCTTTGTCCACATATCAGCCACAGCTTGTCCATTCCCCCTCCCATCCCCCAGAAAAAAAATATATATATAAATAAATAAATAAAAAATAAATAAATTAAATAAATAAATAAAAAATAAAAAAATAAAAATAAATAAAAAAATAAATAAAAAATAAATAAACAAACAAACAAACAAACAAACAAACAAACAAAACAAACAAACCAATCAAACAAACAAACAAACAAACAAACAAACAAACAAACAAACGAATAAACAAATAAACAAATAAATAAATAAATAAATAAAAAATAAAAAATAAAAAATAAAAAATAAAAAATAAAAAATAAAAAATAAAAAATAAAAAATAAAAAATAAAAAATAAAAAATAAAAAATAAAAAATAAAAAATAAAAAATAAAAAATAAATAAATGAATAAATAAAAAATTAAAATCAACAATAAATAAACAATTATGCTCAGTAAAGCCTTGAGGAATTCTAACAACATATAATTTGAAAGCGTTTGGTCCTATAAACACATAGTTATGGTCATATCATTCATACAACAAATCTTTTGTTTTGATATAACAATTTCAGTAAAAAAAAGAACAGTCAATCTGGTCATTATATTAAATTAAACATTTTGAAGGATCTGACCCCTCCCCAGGCAAAAGTTCCCAGGTCTGCCCCCTGAGCAAAAGGATTTGTATCATTTTTATTTATTGTAAAAATTGTTTAGTTTTGTAAAGAGAATATAAATACATACAAACAATTATAGTGTTTAGGTTTGGGCTTACCTGTGACACTTTTCTTGAGCTTATACTTATGCGCCTGAACTTTTAGCTCGTTCCACTTCTTTCGAATATCCATCCACTTTCTTGTTTGTGGTCCTCCTGCTGCTCTAAGTAACTCCACTGCCTGCCGCCAACATTTTTCTTTTCTCGATTCAACCTTTATAAGAAAACAAAACAAAACATAAATTTAGTTTTATTAATGCAACCGCTGTTGAGATCACTACAAGTACACTGGCAGACTGACACAAGAGTAGTCCTTGTCATTCTATGATTGCACAATCTGCAGATTGTCCCTCACAAGAGCCTGTGAAAATTACCATTCTTCTAATCCTGACATGCTGATCACTGGATAGCCAGGAAGGACGTTTCCAGTGGGCTAGAAAGCCTTCAGAGTCTTCTTTAAACTTGGTTCTATAAAAGAGTTTGCAGTTTGCAGGTTCTGACAAATCCCTAACATGTGCTGTGTAGAATTACCAATTAACACATTCAATATCTATTTTGTAAAAAAAAAAAAAAAAAACCAAAACCACACACACATTAAGGTCAGACAATGACATTAAACACAGAATTACTAATTTTTATATTTACCCGTTTTGAACAATGTCCTGCTTTGCCGAACAGCTTGAGCTTGTTTGCCTTGACAAACTCTGCCAAAGCTTGCATCTCCGTGCATGCGAAATTTTTATTTCTTGTTTTTTTCCCCTACAGTCCGAAATTAAAACAATGAAATATTACATACAAACAAGAGAAAGCCGATTGTACAAATTTATTGTTGGTTTTTATAAAGTTATGTAATGTTATCAAATATGTATTTACTATTAAATGGCAAAGTTTGACAATTGTCATACTGGAACAAAATTATTTTTGTGCAGATTGATTACAATTTGTAAGATGGTTATGAGATCAAAATTAAAACTTACCGTTGACATTGTTTCTGGCTTTTTCTTGCTGTAATTTTCCTGGAAATAAATTGAATTGATCAGTTACTGTAAGTATATATTGAAAATAGATTGAAGATGTACATAAAATATACCCACAGTAAAACAAGTCCTTAACAAGACGAAAGTTATACAAGACTGTAATTGTACTATGTGAATAAAAAATTACAAGACCAACCAAAGGTACAAACTACCAGCAAATAAAATGAGTCAAACTCAGTATCAATTTTTTTCCTGAAGTTAAATGGAGAAATATATCAACTTGCATGGGAAAGTTAAGGAACATCCCAGTTTAGGATAGGCCTAAAGCAATTTTTATACTCTATTAGTCACTCCTTTTATCGGTGAAGTACCCTCTGTCTTTTATTGCATTGGGAGGGACTCGACAAATTATGCTACAAGAAACACCAACCACTGTGTGTGCACCGTGAAAGCAACCCTTTTTTGATGGGGCATTTGACGCCGTCGGCACCGTAGCTGTCACTCTACAATTCACGCTGAGGTCATAACACTGGAAATTGACAAAAACTTTCCACTTTTTTCACAGTAAAGAAAGCTTATCTATCCCTTCAAATACTAAACTGCATTGCAAAGAAAGCAACTATTCTTTTCTCCTCTAATAGTAACAAAAAGTTTGTAAAAATTGTACTCACCACTCACACAGAAAACAAGATGGCCGACTTCAGAAAAGTTTTTGACAGCTTAAAAGTTGTTGTAGGTCAAAGGTCGCGCTTTAGGCTCGGTCAATAATATTAAAGTCTTAAAATACAATTAATATTACACTTATCTCGTTTGAACTTACGCTTGATCGATTTTACGCTAAGATTGATTTTATGAAACACATTTTTACAATCAATTGTAGACTAAGATTGATTCAGACTTAAGATTAAAATATAAGATTAATTGTTTCATGGTCTTTATGAAACACCCCCCAGGACTAGGTCATTAGTGCAGTTTGTATGGATTTCATAAAATTGCATTGCATATTTTGAAGCTCCTGGTAAATGGAGTTTATTGATCAAGAGTGGTCTCCATAGTTATCGTTTGACAAAAAGAAACATTCACTTTGTAAGTAAAACATTTGTTTGTGAATTTTGATTTTATGTGTTTTTAAACCTATATGCATTTTTCATTTAATGTCCTTTTGATCATTATGGATATGAAATTGCAGTTAAGGACCTTATAGCACTGAGCCAACACACTGATCTTCAAAACTGAAAATGGTTGAACATTCCTTTTGGAAATGTGTGGTTTTCATAGTGAACAACAGCCATTTTCCCCATACGCACAGCTGTAAATCCCAGTGGGAAGAGGGGATGTTCAGATGTGTCATTCTCACCTACTGCTCCCCCACTGAATTTTCCACGTCATGTAAATACAAAATGATGGAGATTGATCAAAATCATGCAAAAGATACCCCAAAAAAGTGTAAACTTGTCTCTAAATAACAAGCACTAAGTACACTTTATTTCTCACAAAATTTTCTGTTGTGTCAAAAATGCATAAACCATCTGTAACTACAGACGTACAAATTTCACATTGGTAAGTGTGAAAACATTTTTAAAAATAACCCCCACCTCTTCCCCGACCCCGCCACCCACATTTCAACATGGCTCTACGTCACAGTCCAAAGGGAACAGGATAGTCTTTGAGTGTACCAGACAGCACCACTTGATAAGATTATCACCTGTTATGCTGGGGAATGTAATACACTAGGTTCACTTATATTACCTATTGACTAAGAAACTAACACTGACTGTAGTTTGCTTCTCTGGGTCAGCTGCCATAGGATCTGGTGCACAGTGAACATGTTTCTCCCTCTGTAAAAAACAATTCACATTTAAATAAACAAACTATAAACATTAGGTACCTCTGTCTTTACGGAAAAATTGCTTAAGATTCTGATCTCAAAATACTCTTACTTACTGGCCGAGTCCAGTGCTTTTCAGGAGGAACTTCGGTGTCTGGTGTGATCCGGGAAAATGACTGCAGAGCTTGACCCTGGATGACCTCAAGATGACCTTCAAGTGGAAGGTCACCATACGTGAAGAATCTGACATGAATGGAAAGGTTAGATATAATTAGCTAACTCATGTTTCTTTTGTTTTAAAAAGGAGCAGTCACAGAGTATGAATAATCACCTACAGAGATGGTGAGCTTATGTTTTAATGGTGAGATGTCAAACCCCGTGACCTTATCCTGTAAAATCAAATTACTGCTCACTAACAATTGACCTGTGGTAGAATTCAATCTACCTACTCACAAACTCATAGCCAGTGAACCCTAACTGGCTTTAGTAAAATCTTTGTAGCATGACCAGTTGAAAATGGTTTCACTTTTTTAGTAAATGACTGAAGACAAACTGCAATTGAGAACCAGGAGACTACCTGAGGAATGGGTTGAATTAATAGTAGACCATACTTGTTCAACTATTGACCTATTGCACACACGTCACACGCAGTGACTTTACCACACTTCAATAGGTATGCATCACCTAAAAATCGCACTACACTACCACACTACACACAGGGACATTGACACCCAAAATGTCGCAACCAAGATAATTGTGATCGCTCCAGGCCTGACTGCTCCAACCCAATCTTCAGATTGGGCAACTTGGCTTGTAAACTATGAAGTACACAAATATACTTGGCACACAAAAAAATCTTACTTGGGGTACCAGCCAAAATGCCACGTCATTCACACCGTTGTGAATGGTCCCCTGCGATTATTTTGCTAAGCAATATCTTCTGCTTAACAGCTCTATGAAATTAAGCCTTGTCCTATGCTGTTAAACATCGCATCATTTACTCCTTGAACGCGCCCTGGAAAATTCACAAGATTTTCTACTGTGCATAGAAATCCTTAGATAACTTTCGTTGCGATTATTTTCTTGTGTTACAAGTTTAGTTTATTGTGTAGAGGATGAAATTACCATTTGAATGATTTGCACAGTTGTTTTGTTTGCTTTACCAAATCAAAGCAGTGAGGTTGGAAACATAAGACACATCAATTTAAACTAGGAAACATTGTTCGTGTACGAAGTAAACGTTTGTTACGTGGAAAGTTGTGCACACAATTTTGTTCAACTGTACTGTCATCTCAAAGAAAGAAAATGACCATAAAGAAAAAGATTGAAAATAATCACAACATACCTTTGGAAGTAAGATTAAATGCCTATGTTATCTACAGAACAACTTGTTTACCTAAAGCTGTCTGTAAAATACTTCCAACTTGTGGTATTCCATGTAAAAACAACCATAAGTTTTAGAGTGAAAACAAATGCGGTCACCATTACTGTGTACATTGCGCAAGAAATACATTGTACATAAAATACGGTCCATCCACACACACAGAAACAACCATTCGCTGTGTTGCAAAATGGGTACATGCATTGGTAGGGCGATAGGACGTCCGACTTTTGAACCTTTGGAGGTGGACAATGTCATTTTTTCTTATGGGGACCATGTACTATTTTTAGACCATCGTAAGCTTGAGATCGTGCTCTACATACGGCTGTTTGATGCATTTCAATCGCATATGTAAAACTCAAGTTGCAACTTGTCAAACTTTGAGGGAGGTTGCGGGCAGTTTGCGGAGTAATAGGTGGGGCGCTTCCGGGCGGTATGAGTGCTAAAGGGTTAATTTTAATAGTAATAATAATTTATTCATTTATATATAGCGCAAATTCCATAAAAATATGTTCAAATGTGCTGTACAGAGTAAAATACTAAAAATAAACGAACAACAAAATTTTAAAAACATGGATGGTCACCAAACACTAAGATAAAAATAAGAGCAAGGATATAAAGTAACAATACAACAAGAAGACTTAAAAGACCCAACACAACACACCGAGAAAAAAAATGCATTAAAAAACAAACTTAATCAGTAAAAGGACCAGCTTAAATAGATGCATCTTCAACAGTGATTTAAAATTTGTCACACTGTTAGCTCCCGATGTGAATAGGACGGACATTCCAGAGCTTAGGGGCAGCTTTAACAAAGGCACGGTCCCCTAAGAGGGCTTCTTTATGATAAGTTAGCTGAGAGAATCTTAACTGCTAACTTGATTTAAAACATCTCAGGCTGTGGCTGAATGTGTGTAGTGCATATTATGAGGTAGTACAGATACCAATATGTGTGAACTAGCAGCCTTGAATAGTAACTCCTAACAGATTGTGTGTTGTTTATATTTTTCATGAGTTGCCACAGCTGAGATTAAACAAAAGAAGCATACAACTAAGTTTGCAAGGCATTGACACACAATTGTGAAATGTGCTACATGTATATAAGAACTAGTTATTATTAATATTATTTCTACATGATGCTTACCTTGCATTGCTAGGATGGTAATGGGTAGCATGGAAATCCTTGAGCTGCTGCAATGTTAACTGAGGAATGTGTAAAGGGTCCCCTCCACTGTTATGAGAGTAAGTGTGGCTTGGGAGAAGACTATTCTGACAGTGCAGGGCAAAGATCTGCTCTGGGCTGGTCTACCAAGAGAAACGTACAAAATCATTTATTACAGTAAGGTATAGGGGTTATGAATATTTACATAATCATGACATGGTTTTACAATGTGTGATAAAAAATTAATTCCTTTCTTGAATTTTTTAGGAAATACCATAAACTTTTATAGATAAGTAATCAGGTTTTCGAGAATATACAATTTCACTACAAGTCTAATTTTGTAATATGTCTTCAAGACATAGTAAAAACTAGACTTGTACTGAAATTGTAATATATTACCATCGCTCCCTTCATTTCATTGAAGACTACCCCCTTAAAGATAATTGGCGAGTTTGAGTCTTTGTTGTTCTCATTCTCCAATCTCCATCCTTCCTGTCTGTATGGAAACAAAATTATAATCAAGATTTGCATCAGTACTTGCTGTGCTACTGGAACTTCCAAGAGTTTCTGGTATCCATTGGAGCCAGTTGTGTGAATTGGGCGTGGCTTACAGTGGAATGATGTAACACTTGTGTAGAGGATTCACATGAAACACAGACTGGTGCAATTTAATAGCATTAATTATCCAGTTGCCACCAGTATTCTTCCATTTTTTCCTATCCGTCATGAAGGGATTATTTCTTTGAATTACCGGAATCATTTTTCTGAGAGACCTTTAGAAAAAAACCTTGACTTGACAAAGCCAAGAGAACAAACATTTTTATTGCACCGTGTTTGTTGTTTTCTCTATCGAGAAAATTTCAAATTCATGCAGGGTGAATTGCAAAACTTCGGCCGAAATACAATGAACGAACAATGGTGGCAGCCTCTCTATGTCTCGTAATGCTCTGCTTGGAATCTGGGTTTATACAATAACGCCTGCAAAAAAGCAAACATTTGACAAAATATTTTTGTGTCCTGTTTGTGTGGGTGAAATGAAGCAACACAAAGCGTGTACGTGCTCTGTAGTGCTCTGCTCACCAGTGAAAATGTCCAGGCAACCTTTATTCCGGTATTCCGATTTTACACAATGGCGTGTTTTATAGTCATTTTGCTGGCTAGAAAAATGTTTTTATTATCAATAGATACCTGAAGTCCAGTTCCCTGAGCCTTGGGTAGAATACTGCATCCAGGTAGACTGACAACAAGTTATTGAAGTCTGTTGGATTCTGAGTGGAGAACGGATACATGGTGTAATCACTCGCTGTAATATAAAAAACAAATACAAAACCCAAACATTTGTAAAATCTATTATCATATTTTTACAAATTAAAAAAGAAACGCCTGATTTGTAAATGTTTCAGAAATCACAAATACCAAGTTTGTTTTGGTTTTTTTCTGACGGAGGACAATTTCTGAATCAAGAAACCTGACACGGAACACTTATGACAAGTTCAGGATGAACAGTTCACACAGGTCCAAGTGTAGGATATTATTTTCAAATGTTCTTGTAAAGATAATGGTTGTTTGGAGTATTATGGTCAGGCCAAACAGGCACAAGCCCTGTTGGAACCTTGATGAGGGTTCAAAGACATTTTCAGATGTCCCATCAACTGGGAGAAAGAAAGAGAGGTCCCAGATCATTTAATATCATGAAGGAATTAAGAACAAAATTGTTTTAATTTTTTTCTTAATTTATTCTTTTATACTTAGTTGAGATCTTCTGGTAATGAAAGCAAGGGATCCTTACAAGCTCCATAAATCTTATAAATCTCCATTTAATCTAACGTTTTATAATTATTTTCTTCCACTCTGAGTACAAATCATGCCCGCAGGAAGTCCCGCCTCTGTGGCTCTTTTGCAAGCATCTAATGTGATGGTCTACAGGCACTAAATGTGTCTAGACTTAAAAAAACAATAGGTATTTCAAATGGAACCTATCACCAGTTTGTGTGGCATTTTGAAACAATATATTATGCTACCTGTCCATGCATTCATGAATGTTGAGAGTGAGCGGTTCAGCATCTTAAAGAATGGGTCTCTGCAGGGGTACCGCTGTGATCCACACAATGTGGTGTGCTCAAGAATGTGAGAAACACCACTGCTGTCCATGGGAGTCGTTCGAAAGCCAACACTACAGATCAAAAGAATAAACATCAATAAATATAGGTTGGTTGACCCTCCTGCTGTCTGACCATTCATTATCATGTGCTGTGATTTTGAGTGATACATGTAGATACAAATCTACAATGATGATATCATGGGGTGAATGAATCTACACAGTGCACACACAGGTACAGTTTAGTTCTGTGCACAGGTGTGCCACCTGACACAACCTCTGAAGTTGTAAGGTTTCAAATGGTTTGTCAACTCACTGGAAAATGTTATCAAGAGTAGGAGGGTTTTAACTCTCTTACATTTCCTTAAGACAATTGCATCAGTCCAAGACTTGAAATAGAAATACAGTCTGATCCATTATGTGTTTAATCAACTTGGATGAGAAAACCATCAGTGTGTATTTGCAGGGTTTTTGTGGTTTGTCTAGGGCTTATCAAGGTCTCAATCTTTGGATGGGATGTAAAATTGTTGGTTCCATGTGTTGAGTCATCAGACAGATGATGCAATCACATTAAGTGGAGCAGGGCCCACCTTCATGACATTGCTTATCACAGAATTCTGCACTAAGTGCCTGAAGAATATCTTGCTTGGTAAACAGTGCTATAAAATTGACCACATGTATCACAACATCCAGAAGGGCCTTTGGACATTATGCTTCAGAGTAAGGTATATTGGTGTTGATTGCATTGTAGAGGGTTCACCAGGGCTGGATGAAAGTAACACCTTGCTTTTGTGTGGGAGTGTGCTCACCATGGTCACTACTGATTTCACTTTCACTTTTATTATGGTTGAACAGTTAAACGTCCCAACCCTAGATTGGAAATAGCCTTGCCCTGGTATCACAATTTTCACTGTAGTGCTTTCGTCAACTAGGAAACAAGTGCCGCATGTATAAATGAATACAAAGATGTGCATGTATTTACCTGAAGACATTGTTGGTGTCCTCCCGGGCTACATGTAGGTATTTGGCTTGAGTTACATCATGAGATAATGTCACAGCTGTCATGTAAAACTCTGGAACAGGAATCACCTAAAATGCCAGTTATAAAATAGTTCACAAAAAAATTATACTAGATCCAGCATATGCCACTCAATATACTTTAGGTATTTGCAAATATAGGTGCTTTCTATAAAAAGAAAAGTCTTTATTTTAAATACAAATTTTGTTGTATTTAAATTACACTTCTTGTGGTAGCTACACACACGGATCCTTGTTAATTGTTTGGTGGAACACGCATCATGCTTCATGGATAATTATAGGACTTCACATACGCATTTTCGATGCTTAATACGCAGTGTCGTTCCCAAAATAACCTTTCCTGCCCGTTCGTCTGAACGAGGCAAGGTTGTGTCAGGGTAGACAAGGTTGGTGTCCACGTTGTTTAGAAGAGGTTTTTAGAATTTTGAGAGTGTGGGTGTATAAGGAACCATGTCTTTTTTTGTAATTATTGTGAAAAAAAAGGATCTATGTGTGACTTATAAAAACCTACTACTTGCGTACAGTAGGACAGAGCCCCATTACATAAAGCTACTTATTGCAGAAAATTGTGTTTTCCACTCTCTGCCAAGTGAAAAGAAAAGCAGGAAACCATTCACAGACAGACCATGTGGCATGATATTTTGGTTGGTCATCTTATTCTGGTGAGCAAAATTGTTTGGCAAAAGCAGCTCTATGAATTATTACTAATAGTTTATTATGATCATGCAAACTATGAAACTCCATTAAAACATCTGCCACAAAAAACAGTTCACATGGTTACAGAAAAGAAATTCTTCTTACAACAAAACAGGCATTGACATTTTAAACACAACACTCTATATCTGCCACAGAGCAAAACATGATTGCAGTAAGAGAAACTCTGCATACAACAGATCAGCGTACTAGATCACAAAATTTACCATCACACTTTGTTTTAAAAGTCAGGAACACGGACTATTGTTACAGGGAAAACAATTTAAACTGAGTTATTGAGACTCCCCCCAAAATGGATATAAGTATTTCTCTTTTTTTATGAGCAGACCTTTTCAACAGTGAATCCATGAAGCTTCTGACCAGGTTGGTACCCCTCTGCTGTCTTCAAGGCTGAGACTGAAGAATACAGGCAACTATTGGTCAGGGGTGGCACACATGTTGAACATCTATTGCATGGAAAATTCAAATTTTAACTTAAACAGATTTAATTGAGCCCAATAATATTTAATTTCAATTATAATTCTTGTGATTTCAATATTGCCTAAATGCCACAAGTTGATGATGATCATAACTGTCCTTGTCTTTGATGAGAGGTTTATCGTTCATGACGATGCCTTGCTAAGCAGATTTGCAATTTTAGCCATTTCTGTCAGCCTAGTGTCCAGATTTGCTTTTAAAATTTTTTACAATTTATATTCAAACCAAAACACCCATAAAAAGGACAAAAAAATGATTTCTATTTAGTTATAAATAGGTCAAAACCACTTGAATCATCATTGAGTAAATATTTTTTGGGGAAAAAAAAGAACAAAATAAATTAATGAAGACTGCCAAGTATCGTTTGGACTTTATTTCTTACCTCCATGGTAATGATAATGAAGCAACTAATGAAATGAAGTGCGCAAATTTAATGTATGTGCACAATTTCTATTGCGCAAACTAAGCTTGTGTAAGTAAAAAAATATGAGTGCAAGTTTGAAAGTTGTGCGCACAAGTTTCATACTTCCGCATGTGATTAGTTAGCGCTGTACCTTTGTTACTCGGCTGAGTCTATCAGTCAGGATAAGCGCCAAGGAGCAATTGTACTTAGTGTCTTGCTCAACGTCACAAGTGCAGACATGAGATTCAAACCAACATTGTGGTGACTCAGCCACCAGAATTTGAATGTAGTGTAACTTTCTGTGCTGACTCCATGTGTGAAAACACAATATTCAAGTGCATGTAGCAGCCGTGCTCGTTTACACCTAGTGCTGCATTTGAGGTGCACATTAATGATATTTTTGGCCTGCGCAAGCTGTTTTGGCCTGTGCAAGTTGCAAATTTGCAAGTCAAAATGAATTGCGTTTGCCATTTTGTGAGCGTTGCACAATTAATTTGGCGAATGTGCATGTAGAAACTTCACACAGAAAGTACATTATGTTCCGGATGATTTGTACAAGTTTGCGTTTTATTCTAAATATAATTTTCACTCAAAGTGAATGCAGATATTGTAAAAGATATTTAAAGAGTAATTTAAAGTACCAGTAATAAATGAACGGACTTTCAGCTTCCAACTTCATCAAGTAAATAAAGGGGAAAACAACTCTTGTAATTTTATTTGCATTGTAATGTACAGAAGTTTTACACCCAGGACATCAGTGCATTGCAATGGAGAATGGTCATATTAAACGTTCTGCATATGATATCTACATGTACAGTATGTTCCTAGGGAGTTTGCAAAGTACCAGGGCTAGATGAAGACTAGCCCCATAATTAGGGCCAATCCACTTCGAAGTGAATTGGCCCTATTTATGGTGCTTAATTAGACACTGACTACACCAATTCAAGCTGTGCTCATTTATGGTATTTTAGTACGATTTCAGCTTTGGCCTCCGCACGCCTGCGATACATGACAGTAGCTCGTCAGCGTGCATTTGTACCAATCAGCATGGAGGATTCACAGTGCACACATGCATGGAAGCGTGCATGCGGTGACCATAGCTCAGTAGCCATAGCTGCGGTGGTGTAAAAGCCCATGACTGAGCTGCTCGGATTAGTCTACAGACCTTTTGCATTGGCCACCATCTTTGAGGTCAAACGCAGCACCAAATGTGCAATGTATTCTGTTTTGGCCTCAGGGCAAGGGGCCCTTTCACATACTAAATGCTCATATTATAAAGTCTTCCAGACTCATAATACTTAATAGTAATATCCACAAAAATGCCATATCCGTATCTGGCTGCCACTTTATCTTCCTTAATTTAGGTCAAATTATATCCTTACCTGTCCAGAAAGGTTGACAGAATATATACAGAGAGGAACAGGCACTTTGAATGATTACAAAGTGTCAAAATCATAAAAAAAAGTCATTTTCACGTGTACGTCAACTTGGCTTGACAACGCTACTTGCTCGCTAAACACCATGTCAGTTCCTTTGGCCATCAATGGGTTTGGATAGCGGCCGGGATTGTGGAAGTATTGAGCCACTTCTCACCAATTCAATGTCCCATGGTCTGCGTCTCAAATAACTTCTCCTAATCAAACTCCTACTGCCCGGCTTCTTGTGCTGTTCCCTTTTTAGAACTAAGGGCAGAGGTGTGAAGGCGAGTTTCTGATGCCTTAAAACCAGACTGCTCCGGGTAGGTTGGGCTCATTAGCCTTCCCAGGCAGCCCACCTAGGAGAAGGACAACTCTGACTTTAAACCATCCATCTGCATTTCAGCTAGCAAGTGGAAGACAAGTTGGGGAAGTCTACAGCCCTAGGCAGAAGAGAGGAATCACCTCCAACAGCAAAAAATTGTATGAGGATGTTTCATTTCCACCAGCTGGTAGACAACTGATGGTAGGAGTTGCGACCATCAATCAGTATTCAGCAATAGAAAGACAAATATGATGGCAACAACTAACGACACCAGGGTTAAAGTCCCTGCTAATCTTCTTGAGGGTGAAGCCATGGCATCCAGTGATGACGAGTATGACGTTGATACCTTAAATCCATATATGGAAGGGTACTATCGAATTTGATGGAAGCTGCAGGAAACCATAATTTCTTAAATGTAGGAAAAATACAAATGTAGCTACCATGAATGTGAAGAGGTAGATATCAAAATCACCAATAGAACCAGTCTTGAGATTGTAAAAGATTTCAAATATCTGGGATTTTGGGTTCAGAACACCAAGCAAGACATAAGAATAAGGAGGGCACTTGCATGGAGGGCTTGCAATAAACTCCACATGGAAACCAAATCTATCTTGACCAATCAAATTCCAACTTTTTCAATGTACTGTGGAAAGCATCCTCCTATAAGATTCAGAAGCGTGGACGGTTACTACAAGAGTCTAGACCGGCTGTACTCCTTTTTAAGATTTTGACATTATCGGTCGTACTAGCGCCCCAGTCCTATTGGGAATTGTGACGAAGTGGATTTTTTATGAATCAGTTATAAAAATTGTCAAAATTACGACAAAGGCTCAACAGAATTACTGGAAAAATGCCTACTGGCTTCTCAATCTATCATGGATGAAATCAAACGCATTTAATTGTACTCACGATCATTTTCGGTCCTCCAAATTGATGATTTTTAAGGCCACCTAAAAATGCAGTCGTTACGATCTGCGTTTTATAACTACGTGACATCAACTACTGTTAACAAAATGGATAGCGTGTTCGCTGATGCCCTGACTGACAAATGATGACCAATGGAAAATTCTATAGTGTGGATTGCTTGTTGGCTTGTGGAGACTGGTATCCTGTCTTGACGAGCCGAAACACCATGTTCAAGCCAGGGCATCGGCGAACACACAATCATTTGTTAGGAAACAGTAGTTGATGTCAGATTCATAAAAAATCTGCTTCGTCACAGTTCCCACATATATCACGGACTGGGGCGCTAGTACGACCGATAATGTCAAAATCTTAAAAAAGGAGTACAGCGCCCCAGTTACTGGGTCTAACAAGAGTCCACAAACTTCTGGATGGACGCTATACTAGACTTCTCAGATCAGCCCTATCAGTGGAACACACACCACAAACAGAGAACTGTATGGAGGTCTTCCATGAGTGAGTGATAGGACAGGATGGGATCCGAACAAGGAGACTACAATTTGCTGGTCATTGCCTGAGGAGTACCACACAGGTACTCCTAGAACTATGAGTTTCGTTCCGCTATCGTCTCCACGAACCTCATAGAGTGACATGTACAAAATCCTATTCGAAACTTTCTGCCCTTCACATTTACATGGCTACAGTTCTTTTTTGAAATCAGATCTCGCCAAAACTAGGCTCTATGTGTTCTTTCAACTCTCATCGAGCGTTGCACGGGTCCAGAAAATCCACTCCGCAAACAAAAAGTTGTTAAAAAGTGATAAATTCTCACCGTAATTTAGATCCCATTCAAACAGTATTGCAACAAATATGGCGACCGGAGTTGCAAAATTAACTGGTATGCTGCTATGCGGTGCGCTGGTCGTATGGGCTGGTGCCGCGCACCAGTTAATTTTGCAACTCCGGTTGCCATATTGTTGCAATACTGTTTGAATGGGATCTGAGTTACGGTGAGAATTTATCACTTTTTAACAACTTTTAGTTTGCGGAGTGGATTTTCTGGACCCGTGCAACGCTCGATGAGAGTTGAAAGAACACATAGAGCCTAGTTTTGGCGAGATCTGATTTCAAAAAAGAACTGTAGCCATGTAAATGTGAAGGGCAGAAAGTTTCGAATAGGATTTTGTACATGTCACTCTATGAGGTTCGTGGAGACGATAGCGGAACGAACCCAGTCATAGTTCTAGGAGTACCACACAGGTACATGTAGTGTCTACTCTAGTGCTATGGAGACCAAACCAGGGCAGGAGAAAAGTAGGACGTCCAACAAAGACCTTCATGTGCGTGGATGTGAGGATACTGATCAAAAACCAAATGAAATGAAGACCTGCATGCAAGACAGGAGTGTTTGGCGAGCCATCATAAATGTCTTGACAGTTGTCGACCGAGTGAGTGAGTGGGCATGAATGCGTGAAAGTTCCGGCCGAGCTATGAAATTTCCGCTTGATTTTTCTTTTTTTAACAATAACACTAACAGGTCAATAATTAGCATTTTAATTTTTATGCTACAAATTCCAGGAGAAGAGAATATTGAAAAAAGGGAAATAATGCCATCTTTTAAAAAATAACAAAAATCCCTTAGAAAGTGGCAGACGGATATGGAAACTTTCAGCTTTTCAGTGACGTCATACAATGACACACATCATCAGTGATCACACATACTATTTATAAAGTATTAGCATTACTAGGCATAAGGTCTATTCTTTTTTTAGAATACCGTAGTAATCATGGTAATAAAAATAGTAAAAACAAAGTGGTCGGATAAGGAGTTTTTTAAGAATTTATATTTACCTTTGTAGACTCCTCAGTAATCGAGTTGAACTGTTTAATCTATGCATTATGTGCTCCTAAAAATACTCACATAATAATATAAACATTGACTTTATTGGCCCTTTCTTTACAGAAACACTGCAGAAATGTATTCTTGTTGATCACCAAAACGCACCAAAACACATGCTCGATACTCATGTCTGGTCCCCTACTCACACATTCATCCTCTACGCACTCACAAAAAGAAAACAGGGCGGACTCCGCTTATTTTGTATGTTTCTTATTTTTATAGCGCCCTCTATCGGCAGAATGAGTAAAATATTAAAGGGATATTTTTGCCCTCAATTCGTTAATAAAATGTCGTTATACACATTGTGTATCTTAAAAGATCAACTATACGAATAGCAATTAGAGGGCATGTTTTGGAGACCCAGACCAGAAACAAAAATTATGAGGTGAAAATCAGACCAAACAATTTTCAAGCACTACATCTCTTTAAAAATGTTCTCATAATAGACCATGATCTTTTGCAACGTCACAGCCCCAGTTTGTAGTGCCAACCACGGTTGGAGAAACTATGGGGAGCCATCAAAGCAAAGCAAAACAGATAGGTCTATCTTTTATTTGTTTCTGATCAGCAGAGTGGGTTTGAGTCCCGGTCTTGACACTTGTGTCCTTATTAAGCAACACTTTAAATATATATGCTATGTGTCAAAGATAGCTTACCACTCTCTATGGACATTCAATCACACATAGTGACCGAACCCAATCCTTCAACATCAATGGCGTTTTTTAATCATCACTTGCTGCACTGTTTGGTGTTCCCTACGGATCGGTTCTATGACCACTCTTCTTCACCATTTAGGCCTACTGCAATATTGCAAGTATAGGCTCCAAGCACATTGTATGCGGACGATACCCAACGGTATCTTTCTTTTGACTTAATTAATTCGAATGAGCAATATGTTCGCAAACGAGTTTTGAGCAACGTGTCTCAGATATAAAGTTCTGGATGACCAATAATACATTAAAACTCAACGATATCAAAACGGAACAGCGTAATATTATCATTTAAATGCAGCCCTATAAAATAACTATCAACATAATTATGCAAATTGGCACTGCTACCGCCAATGCTCGCAATCTTGGCATCATGTTCCACACAACACCATGTCCATGGAATCCCAGGTGAAGAAAAATCGTCAATCAGGATCATAATTATAAGGAACATCAACAGCATTCGTAGGATCCCCAGTCAAGAGTCTGCCTATATCCTTATCCACGTTTTCATTACATCCAGGCTCGATAAAGAAGGAAGTCACAACAAGCCCATCATAAAACTGCAAACTGTTCAGAACGTTGTAGCTCGCGTAATAAAAAGAATACGTACATCCGTCCTTGACAAAAAAAGCTTCACTGGCCCAGTGTGTCAAAGAATTCGCTTCCAAGTCGTATTGCTTGCATTGCCTGGGAAACTAAACTATGAATGGCGGGGCACCACCATACCTCAAGGAACTCCTCTCACCTTACACTCCCCAAGTCACAATCTTTGATTCTACAAACAAATTACTTCTAACCGTTCCTAAAAAAAACATCCTATGGCAATCGTGCCTTTTCCGTATATCCGCTCCCAAACTCTGAAACTCTTTACCGTTCATATCCGAACTACAGAATCTCTTGACATTTTCAAAAGCATGCTTAAAGAGGATGGGCCATGGTGATTGATGTTGACGTTATTGTTTAGTATTCTGCTCTCTATAATTATTATTGCATCGGACAAATTTCTATTTTGTGACATTAAATTGACAAAAGAAGTGATATTTGCAGGGAGTTTTTACTCCTTTAACTAGCTTGCCGTTTAAATTTATCAAAATCCCGGGAATGAGGGCAGCAAACAAATCATGACGTCACTGGAAATATTGAATCCCAGATGGTCTGCACTGGTCTGCACTGAGCAATGCTTCAATAAGTAACAACAAACAGCTATTTGACAGAGGAGTATTTCAGACACCGACTGCTGTTGGCTGGGGTGAAAAGAGGCTCGGAAACTGCCTTTGTAAACGAATAACCGCGCATTCTATAATTCTGTCACTGTTTTTTCGTGGTAGATATAGGTGTATTTAGGGATGTAAAACTTTTTTTAAAGAGAGAGTTCTAGCGTGGCCCATCCTCTTTAAAATACATTTGTTCAGCATTGCTTATGACTGGCTCTCTTTGTACGGTGTTATCCGTTGTTTTCATTAATTCATAATGGTTTATTATTATCATGCGTCGCAGCCAAAAGCTGAATTTCATGATTTATAGAAAAACAGCTACAGGATGTAAAAAAAACATTAAAAAACTGCTGAAACCGCGGAAATACTATGTACAGAGATATAAAACCCCTGTAAATTGGAAATACAAAATAGGGACATGGGATTTAAAAAAGAAATAGCGGGATGCGGTATATACCCGCGTGTCACAGGTGAAAGGTCAAAAGCACATCAAAGAATTTTAACCATTTTAAGACGTGGGGGCGGGGCGGGGGCACTGGGGCGGAAGGGATATTGCTCAATTTGCAATGTCGTTTGGCGTACACTCCATTTATACAGAGGTAGTGATGGCTTTTCAAAAATTATAGTAAACTACTGTATCGTAGAAATGCTCTCTATCAGCACTACAAACGTAATAGTATAGGCTTCATGAGTAATTTCAATTATTAAGAATGATTAGTTTTATATAAAATGCGCTAAATAGCGGAGTATTTCAACGTTGGTGGCGTTACCCTTACCCCTCACCTTGAATCAGCATTCAGGTTGACGGAGCCCAATGTGTCGATGTGTTGAGTGCATTGTTATTTGGCAACATGGAAGTTAGCTTGTCAGACGTCAGCAGCAAGTCAGCAGCCAAGCTAGCCCGTCGAGTCCTACCAATCAAGAGGTCCGTCTCAAACAGCCTGCCAATCTCGAACGACGACCGTTACGGCGACCGTTTGCCGGATCTTTGGCAGATCTGGAATCCTGCCGGTCAGGGTGATCTTACCACAGAAAACCGGGACGTCACCACACCAAAAACCAGACAGGGGACATGTCGCTACAAAGCAATTTGTGCCCCTGCTTCCCCTCCACATAAAAACATTTGTAGAAACATGTACTTCATTAAAAAACATGCCCCCCCCCCCCCCCACTGAAAAGCAATGCCCCCCGTGCCCCCTAGTGAACAAATCCTGGTCCTTGTTCTGTTGGTTTAGTCTTTTTTGACATGTCCTGATGATCACCTAACTTGAAAACTAGAGAAAAACTTTGGGCGTGCAGCAGCAGCAAATACGCATGAGGGTATCGCAGTGACTTACCGGCAGGATCGTTTCCTTCACAAGTTAAATCAATGTACATGGGAACTCAAGGTTCCCAGAAATATTTAATTAGCCCTTCCTATGAAATATGCTAATTACATCCACGCATGCGTACAGACACACTATTGGTTGGCAAACGCCATAATGGACCGATCCATTGAGCCCCGCCCCCATACGTGTTGACCAATCACAGCCTTGGGTACGTCACCGAAAGTCCGACAAAAGTCTGACACGAAAAATCCTATTGGAAAATGTAAACATGAGTGCGCGTACTTATAGCGCGTGCGTTCATGTCGTGCAGTGTGGCATTGAAGAGACGCACATTGTGCGACCCACGTGTACAGTGGTGATTTCGCCAATGCTGTGATTGGTCAATATGTTCAGGGGTGGGGCTTAATTGATCGGTCTATTATGGAGTTTTGTATAAAGGCAGACGCACAAACGAGGATGCGTCACGCTACCATCAGCTCCATACAAAAAGGCGCGTTTTTAGCTCCTTTACCAACCAGTGGTGTTAGCGAGCACACGCGATGTGCGCAATTTACATTTTTTATTTCAAGCGAATGGTCTATAGATGGGTTGCAATAGACGCCATCTTTGATGGCAATTTCTATTTTGGCCTGTAGCTGCGTCAAGCTCTGTAAAAACTGTTCAAAGTAGCTTGAGTTGCTTGAGTTGCTTACCAGCCAATCATTGAAGGAGTGTGCGTTCCAGATGTGCGCACAGATGATTTTTCCCATTGTTGACGTCATGTGCAAAAGGCATATTGAACGCAAGACTTTGACCCCAGCAACAAATTTGCGTCTCCTGGGAACGTCAGAACCTCAGACAATGAGTTTGTACCATAGAGCTACTAGAGCGCTAGCATTGGTCGTACGTTGAAGCCGCCTGGGCGCATCCATGTTTGTGTACAAACCTATGGAAAACTTGAAATCTTGTACGGCTGGGTTACGGCTATTTGCATACCACTGCTTCATTCATTTTCCGTGCGTTATGGAATCACTTACGCATATGGAATCACTTACGTTGTACGCATAGATATAGAATATAAAGACTAGATTGGACGCGCGTACAATACGCAGGTTCTGACTGGGCGCCGCCATAAGTCACGTGCAAAAGGCAAAAAATTTAAACGTGCACTGCTCGCAACGTGACGAACGCTTCTTCGGCGGGAGTGTGAAATTGTATAAGTTTTGCATGTGGTAACGAATTTTCGTCGTTTATTGCTCGTGGGTATCAAGATACAGCAGGGTGTTGTGGTGCCCTAACAAGAAATGGTTTACAACTGCGCCGCGGCTGCTTGTCACAGCCGTCGGAAGAGGAAGAGTCATGAAGGAGGATCAGAACACAGACCACTTTTTTGAAGACTCGTACGGGAAAACACTCAACTTTGTATGCGGTCAATCCAATTGGTTAGACTCACTCAGAAGAGCAAAGACACCACCAGCGTAAGTCCTGGGGGGTGGGAGATATGTACCCCCACTTTTTGGAGAGGGGAGATGTCCCATGGATCACCCCAAGATTTTGCCAAGTGGTGAAAAAAATGTGCTTATTATTTCACTAATTCATAAAAAGTAAGCAAGCAATGATGAAAATATCTTGTTTCAAAATATTACGCACTCTTTACCATACCCTAGCTTTGGCTATAGACAAACAATGGCGTGCATGTTTTCTGTTCACAGTGGCAGTTCATACCAAAAGTTCCGAGAATCATCCCCCATTTTTCAACACAGATTTATGCCACTAAACCAGTCGAGCACTTGAAAAAGAAAACATATTACCTGTTTTCCATTCTTGCTTTCCCGAGCATGCGGAATTGATTGTTCTTTTGTGTGTGTATTTTCTTTTTCTTCCAGCTCTTATTTTAACCGTCTCTGTGTTGTCCTCTTTCCGTTGTCCGTTTTCGTTTAGTTATTGCCTGTTTTATGATTTTGTTGTTGTGATATTGTTGCTGTTTGTTTGTTGGTTGGTTGGTTTGTACTACTGATTGAATATCGTATCTTTATAAATGTTGTGAATTTAACAGAGTATGGAATAAATGTTTTCTTGAATTGTTTTGAAAACAAGACTCTTAAATCTTATAACTTACTGTTGTGACTTTGGGTCTCTTATAGGGCACTGCATAGTAGACCGCTGCACCATTTTAGCCTCAGTTTGACACGGTTGTAAGCACTGCAAGTGCCTGGGTTTTAAAAGCTCATTCCAGTCTACTCAGCAACGGTTGGTCCATCTTTCTCTGTCTACGCTTCTGATATTTCCTTAAGAGTTCCCCGGAGGACAGTCTTGAGGATAGGCCCATCATTTTTTTTTTACGCTCACCGTACCACAGAACTGGCTCAATTATCTCTTTCTGTGATCTGACTAAAGAGAAGTTTTTTAGCGCGTTGCCTTTTTCACGTGACTTGTTACTGCGTCCATCATGAACCAGAACATTTTGTGCACATGCAATGGTGCGCGTGCACGCGCGTCCGATCTAGTCTTTATATTCTATATCTATGGTTGTACGTCTCGTGCGCGTTTGAACGTGCGTGCCATGACGATTGTTTTGATTTCTTGAATCGCTTAATTTTCTGCAGTGAATGGAAGAACTTTGCTCCATTTACTCAAAGGTTGACGTAAGTAGGCCCTTTTTATAAAAGAGCTATTTATCCTGCTGGCTATTGATTCAAGATATAAAAGATCTATTTATCCTGCTGTCTATTGATTCAAGATATACATTTATATATATTCTTTTCTTAACTTTTTTATACAGTCAAAGTTGTTATTTCTTGTCAGTGCTGGCCATAAAGCTATCTCTTTGGTGCCAGTCCGTCTCACCCCTCGATCGTCTCGTCCATTTTCAAGCCGCAGTGTGTACGCATGCTTGAGGTGCGTCATGCAGCCGTACACGCGCACACACAAGACATGCAGAATACTTGCGGGCAAATGCACTTTGAAAATTAAAATCTTTCTTCAATGACGCACAATGACTAAACATGTCAGCGTGCAGCGCGACTTCAAAACGGTTGTGCATCTACAATGTAGAGTTAGCGCTCTAGTCAATGTAGCTCTATGGTTTGTACATAACTATGGCTGTACCCATTGATCTCCATAACATACCTTTCTTTTGCAACGTCACAGCCCGAGTTTTTGCCAACCAAGATGGAGAAACTACGGGGAGCCATCAATGCAAGGCCAAAACAGACAGTCACAGTTTGCAAAAAAATGTAACACAAATATTCACAAATTGTTTAGTATTTGTGTGAAACAAACCAACCAATAATGGGATGTATTTTCTGTAAATAGTTTGCAAAAATGTTGAATTTAGGCACAACAAGACTTGAATGTTTTGCTACATTCTGCCGTCCATGCCAAACAGCGCGGTTTGTTTATCAACAATAGAAGGGTGTATACTGATATGGATATCAATGGCTGTACCCAACATGGAAGCAAAATAAACTTTTCCCGTGGTCACGCAACCTCTCCATTGGCTGGTAAGTGTGTGACGCGTACATACAGACCATTGATATAAAATAAAATACCGTCTACGTCTGTATGATAGATATAAAATATAATCTACTCAGTAATATCTTGCTCGCATAAATAATGTGTCAATTTATCGAATTGTTATGAGACGATCGTTTAATCTGCACCCTACTTTAACAATAACACGAAATGGACCTGTCCCATGAAATATGCTAATTACATTCACGCATGCGTACTGATCCTGTTGGTTGGCAAATGCCATAGAAATGTGCACAAAGAAGACGCACAACGCGCGTACGCGTCACGCTTCCATCAGTCCCATGCAAAAGGGCGCACTGTTCCCAAAATTTTGCCAACCGAAATGTAAGTGCGCACGCGCGATGCCAAATTTACATATTTCATGGGAAAGGTCTTGTCAATCTGTGCGTCGCCCCAAGCACGTGACATTTTACTGCGTCCATGGCGAACCAACCCATAGATATAGAATAATATAATAACTAGATCGGACGTGCGTGCGCGCGCTCCACTGCCTGTGTAGAAAAAGCTTTGGTTCGCCATGGACGCAGTAAAATGTCACGTGCTTGGGGCGACGCGCAGAATTAATTTTTTTTTGACAATGTCAATTTTGTGTTATTGACAAGTAGGGTGCAGATTAAACGATCGTCTCATAAGAATTTGATAGATTGACACATTATTTATGCGAGAAAGATGTTACTGAGCAGATTGATAGATACAGCACACCACACAGCTGATCTGAGTTTTTATTCTGTAAAAACGAAGACCGGTGGAAATAATGTGTGAAAATGTCCAATGCAACAATCCTTTTGTCAATGAAATAATGACATAAAAAGAGAGCACCGTTAAAGTTGCTTGGCCAAACATTTAAATTTATTGTTTAGAGTTTCAAATAGCCATTTTAAAAAAAATTATGTTTTGGGGCAACAAATTGGGCTGAAATACTTTATTAACTGTAATAATAAAGACAGATGATTATAAGAGCAATGGGCAATGCGTCCCAGCCTAAGTTTACATAGGTATTAAAATGTACACATAAACAAACATTGCTTGCACTATACGCAAGTAAATAGAAAACCATGCATCGTTGTTCAAATCTCACGTATGTTTCAGCCGCTCGTTTGTTTCGTCAAACTGCGATTGTTGTCACGTCGGCAATCTCCTCAAATGGACCGAGTTACACAAAAACGGGGTTGCTTTTGTCATCCATGAACATCGACTTTATTTTTTAATGTTAAATTTTTTTTCATGAAAGATAAATTATTAACAAACGGTTTTTTGTCAGTTTTGTTTTGTTTTTGATAACACAAAGGAGTTTCCGTCTGGAAAATTACAACTAAACGTCGTTCAATCCGAGCCAAAACATTGACAAAAGGGTCAAACTTTACAACCAAATTTGTCTATGTTCCCGGGTTTTCCTGACACTGTACTTGTAAAAACATTGAGAAGAATTAGTAAAATAAGGCCATCAACTTGAAATCAAGTGAAAGGAAACGATTTTGCAGAGATTTGTGTTTTTGTTTTACTTGTGTTTTGTCATTACATTCAGTAATGAGTAACTTTGAAAGGATAACCAATCAGAGACTTCGTATTGTTAACGATCGGCTCCGGCCGCGAAACGAAGTCGGCTTTGTTTTGCGGCCGTAGCCGATCGTTGGCCGTATAGTCGGCCAACGACGACTTGTTGAGCCTCTCAAAAATGTGTGGCTCATATTATGGCAAAGTGCCAGTAGACCTTTATGAAGAATGTTTTATTTCAGGAAAAACAAACGTTTCCTTTTTCACCCCAAAATTCTTTAACATTACGTATATTATGTTGAAAAAGACAGTCAAAGATGATGGTATACAATAATTATGTTATTATTGTAAAAACGTTTTTATTTCAGCAGTATTTTTTCACTTAGGTGCCTGTTTAACCTTCCTTAAAGCAATATTTTAAGAACTGTTTACCTTGACAATAGTTAAACGCATGAAATATTTTATGTATGGACAAATTCTCAACATTTTCCTGCGTGTCAAACTTGTGTAAACAATTGTTATATTTGGCCCTCGACCATTAACAATTTTTGCCGAGCGACGTCATTCACGACGACGGTTTACTCATGAGACCTCTTGCGCAATCACGGCGCGCGGAACTACATGTACGCACAGTCTAGCTTCAAGAAAACAAAACACACACTATTTGCAGTTGTTCCAACTTCCTTTTACAATCAACTAACAAATTTCGTGGGCAGCTACAATACATTTCTACAAATTAAACAATAAACTAGTAACGTTTTCACCTGGCTCATGGGCTAACTGAAATGAAGAATGTGACGACAGGCCAAGAAAAAAAGCTGAGTTCAGTTGCTTCAATTTCTAACAAACTGACAAACCAACAAACAACCAAACAACCCAACCCACACAAACAAACAAACAAACAAAGGAGATTGACGTTTTGGTTAGCCTGTATATACTATTTTATATAGGCCTATATTTGATTTTTTTTTATTTTATCGCGATTTTAACCTGAACGAAATTTCTGTGTGTGTACACACACACTGGTCGCACAGATTGGTTACATTTGCCATTTAAACAGAACAAATTTTGAATACAAGCTAAGCTTCGTACTCACTGGCCTTGAAGATCTTCTGTTATACTTTTGCCGAAGTCATACGATCTGACCCGAAGGTGGCGAGCGATACTGCTGATCAGGCTCTCTCCATGTGATGGATCAAGGGTGTGTTGTGATGACAAAAACACACCCAATCATTATGGGCTGCTCTGCATACCATGGGGGTATTAGGTTGGACATTACGTGACGGTGTGGTACCATTGTACATCCGGAACACTCTCTCCGAAGATTTTGCAGACAACCATGGCGTCATCTACTGTACAATTACTCACCATTTCACTTACACCATTAGAATACTCGGCAAACGTTATTAAAAATAGCTGGAAATAAAGACGAGCTGATGGATAATACGACGTTCAGTTCGTCTTGTATTTGTCGAAATGTGTGTTTGGTTGCCGAAAAGCATGCTCGTCACACCACTTCAAAAGTTGCGCGTCGCCCCAAGCACGTGACTAATGTCAGCGCCCAGGCTGAACCAGCGTATTGTACGCGCGTCCGATCTAGGTATTTTATTCTATATCTATGAACCAACCAAAGCTTTTTCTACACAGGCAGTGGAGCGCACGCACGCACGTCCGATCTAGTTATTATGTTCTATATATCTGTGATACAGACGTAGACGGGCGCGTTACCTTTGTTTGGCCTCAGCGATGGCGGTTCACGCAAGGGGTCTTTCAAGTTTGTGACGTCACATTGGCGGGAATGTTGACTACTGTTGCTCTGTGCACGCGGTGTTAATGTTTACGACCATCCTGCAACACAGAAATACAAACACACCACTCACAGGTTTACGTGAAAACACATGCTTTTGGAGCTTTCACAGCGATTTGAACCGAGATAAACGATCTGCGAATCAGTCAGTGTAAAAATCGAACAGACGATTTTTGAAGAACCCAGACGTTTTGGAACATTTTCCAAGTGAGTATTTTATCACAGATCTCTTTATTATGCTCGCTTGTTTCTTTTCAAACTGATATAAAATGTCATAAAAAGTTGGAAAGTTTTACCTGATTGTTTGCGGCTCCTAATTTCACAAAGAACTCATAAATATTCACTCTAGATTTTTGAATTGATCTTTAATGCACGTGATGTTATAATGCAGAACACTTTGACAATAGTGCAAACTCATCATTGATACGAATCTTGTATTCTTTATGTAATCAGAGGACTTTAGCTTAATTTATATTTCTAATTATAAACTATTTGTGTTTCAGTCTTACCGGTGAAGTTTCATTTTGCCTTTTGTGTTGATGACTTGTTGTTTCATTTATTTGAGGGCCCAATAGAATGCTACCTCTCCCAGACCATGGGGTGACATGATAATGTAACATTTTTTTGTCAGTCTCGAATTGTGCAGGCCTATGTAAATAGTTAACCTTTATCATAATAGACCGTATTATTATAAACACACATTTTTATGTGTTGTTCGTTTTTTTCTTTCATGCAGTATCAACAAGATGAATGCTATCAATATTCACTTGAACTTTCCGAGGAAGAGAGAAAGTTGCGTCGACTGTGGAGGACAGGTTAGTTGAGTTTCAATCAACTCTATATACAATTTCCAGAAATTGTGATGACGTATAAAACAAACGCGATTAAAAAATGACTTTATGTTAATCAAATTAAAGAAATTCGAGAGTTTGGTGTTATTTCTCAAAATAGAGGGCCTAGTCCTTTTAGACAAACATCTAAGCAAAGTGTGACGTCACAATACAGATCACTATGGTGCTACTCATAACTCATAAAGATAAATCTTAGTGCTTTGTGAAATCGAGCCATAAGAGCATTTTGAAAGTTAAAGGAGAACAAACATTGAAGTCTTTATAACTTTCTACAAAACACAGGTGTGGGATGTAAGAAAGGAGCTCAGTTTCTTTGGTAAAGAAACTTGCGTGGATTGTGGCGCAATGGCAGGGACATGTCCGGTAAGCTGACCTGTCACAATACTTCAAGGAAATAAACGAAAAAAAAAAGAAGAAAAATGATATAAAAAACAAGCAAAATTTAAATTCGATTAAGGCATCACTTGGTCTCAATCTCAGACAGTTTTATTACAATGAAGCAGCAAAATGTTTACTACTAGTATCAGTATTGATATTATAAGAACACATATTGACTGTCTAACAACAGAAGCTGTTTCGATTGAAGTGGATTGAATTATTGTTGTGCTGTTTTTCAGAGGAATTTGGATTGGAGAAAAATTTCGTCCAGAATGATCCAGCAGTTTTAAGTATGATCATGTCCGTTTAATAATTCATTCTAAAAATAAAGGTTATAGTTAATGTACTGAAATGTTTGATCAGCAATTGGGCATAAAGTAAGGGCATCTTTTCTATAATGTTTTCAAATACAGCACTGGCTTCACCTCTACACGTACCTCGACCCTCTTTCTCTGATGCCCTTATCCCGTGGGATACAGTAAGTATACTGTCTCATTACGAGTCACTATAAATGAGTGAAGAATTTACTTTATATCTGACTTTCTTCAGCTAATATTGGTTTATCAAGAAGATTTAGTAGTTATTAGTGGTATATGTTTAAATCAACGCGGTTAAAAAATCCTTCATGAAACTGTTTTTATCTTAACTTTATTATCCTCAGGAGAACATCTCTCCGTTTCCAACTTGAGCGAAATACTTCGTTGGAAATACATTCAGGCCCTTTATTTCAAACACTATGGCCTGAAACACCTCTATCCCCATCAGCGACTCTGCAAAGCAAGGTTGGGCATGGATGCCAATTTGCTCCCTGGTGGAGTTCAACACGAGCTTCACAGCCGTTGATATACTCCTCGAGACCAGAAGGCAAGATCACTCCTTCCCATTCTGTAACCCCAATACATCAGTTGCAGAAAACGCCTTCAGCAGCATCAAACATACAACAACGGGAGCAGCAACAGTATCCACACCTACAACTGCAGCAGGAGGAACATCACGACCACCAGCAGCCACCACAACAAAAACACAAACAGCAGAAACAACAATCTCTGCAAAAGAAGCTGCAGCACCATCTTGCCAATGAACCCACAGCAGCTTCACCGAAAACATCACAAGATGCAAAAACGACAGCTGCAACCTCAGAAGAAAAATCTGCAAATGTAACAACAGCAAAACTACCATCATCATCAACACGATCAATCCAACCAAAAACACAATCTGCGACAGCAGCAACATCAACATCATCCAAAGATACGACGTCACATTCACCAGCAGTAGCTGCATCAGCACCAAGTGGTATATCGACTGCAACATCTGAACCAACTGCAGTGACCGGTCCACTAGTAGCAGCATCAACACGATCAGTCCAGCCACAAACAAAATCTGATGGAAGAGTATCAACATCATCAGCAACAGCTGGTGTTACAGTTGCAACAATAGAACTAAAAGCCACCGGTTCAAGACCAGCAAAACAGCAACAGATACCTCAGACATCAGCAACACAGCAACCAACGGGGCTTCAACAAATACCCACATCATCAGAATCACCTGCTGCTACATCAAACAAATCAACAGCAATATCAAAATCATTACCTACAGCGAAATCATTCATTGCAAAGGTAAAACCCCATGTAGTTTCAGCTCCAATTCTACCAACAATAGAATCACCCAAACCACATGCGGCAGCAGCATCACTACTTGCTACAGCAGCAGTAGCACCAGCGTCACCCGAAAGTCAACCCCAGACACAACAGCAGAAACAAGAATCACAGCCCACACAACCAAAGCAGCCCAGACAACGGCTCAGTCCTGTTACCCAAGCTCTAGATAATTATCTGCAAGGAATAAATATTCCTTCGATTGAGCAGTCCGATCTTAAGGAACCACCGCAGGGTCAGGTTGTACTTGGGCAAGGTGCCTATGGAGGTGTCTTAATGATGCTTTACAATAATCAGCCCGTAGCTGTCAAATGTGTACCGACTGGAAATAAAGAGGAAGTGGAGAGAGAAGTTCGAATCCTGTCCCTTCTTTCTCAGCATGATTGTTTCCCCAATTTACATGGCATTGTAGAAGTTGGTCACTTTAGGGCAGTTGCCATGCAGTTCATTGGAGACGAAGTATCAGCCACTTGTCTGACATTGGGTCAGGCTCTTAGCGGGTCTAGGAGTTTGACCTTAGATCAGGCAGAGTGGAGATCAATTGCCATGAACGTGGTTGATGGGATACAACATATGCACACCGAAGGGCTGCTACACAACGACATCAAGATGGACAATATTTTGATGTCGTATGACGCTCAGAAACATCTTTGGTGTGCATATGTGATTGATGTAGGCGTGGCTACAACGACGAATGTCCCAAGAAGCTATGTTCTAACAAGTCAAGAAAAAGAAAGATATCGTCTGTACCATGCTCACATTGCTCCTGAAATGGTCGACGATGGAGAGCCCCAGTCGACTCAAAGTGATGTTTTTCAACTCGGCTACGTTCTCCACAGCATCGGCCGATTCGGAGCAGTTGGCTTTCTTGAACAACTTGGTGATAATTGCAAGTCACGAGATCCTGCACAACGACCTGACATTACACATATCCGATATTGCATTCAAAACAACACTTTCATTTAAACAATTAAAAAATATAATAATGATAAAAAAAATAAAAAAAATATTTGAGCAATAACTAATTTGTTGTGCCTAGGGGCAGTGAATACCCCTTTGTCAGAACTTCTCGTAGATATTATCAAAACTAGATTTATTTAACTTGTAGTATTCCGAAGTGGGAGAGTATTGTGCCTAGGGGCAGTGAATACCCCTTTGTCACAACTTCCCGTAGATATTATCAAAACTAGATTTATTTAACTTGTAGTATTCCGAAGTGGGAGAGTAGATTGCCTAGGGGCAGTGAATACCCCTTTGTCACAACTTCCCGTAGATATTATCAAAACTAGATTTATTTAACTTGTAGTATTCCTAAGTGGGAGAGTAGTTTTGCCTAGGGGCAGTGAATACCCCTTTGTCAGAACTTCTCGTAGATATTATCAAAACTAGATTTATTTAACTTGTAGTATTCCGAAGTGGGAGAGTATTGTGCCTAGGGGCAGTGAATACCCCTTCGTCACAACTTCCCGTAGATATTATCAAAACTAGATTTATTTAACTTGTAGTATTCCTAAGTGGGAGAGTAGTTTTGCCTAGGGGCAGTGAATACCCCTTTGTCAGAACTTCTCGTAGATATTATCAAAACTAGATTTATTTAACTTGTAGTATTCCTAAGTGGGAGAGTAGTTTTGCCTAGGGGCAGTGAATACCCCTTTGTCAGAACTTCTCGTAGATATTATCAAAACTAGATTTATTTAACTTGTAGTATTCCTAAGTGGGAGAGTAGTTTGCCTAGGGGCAGTGAATACCCCTTTGTCAGAACTTCCCGTAAATATTACCAAAACTAGATTTATTTAACTTGTAGTATTCCTAAGTGGGAGAGTAGTTTTGCCTAGGGGCAGTGAATACCCCTTTGTCAGAACTTCTCGTAGATATTATCAAAACTAGATTTATTTAACTTGTAGTATTCCGAAGTGGGAGAGTATTGTGCCTAGGGGCAGTGAATACCCCTTCGTCACAACTTCCCGTAGATATTATCAAAACTAGATTTATTTAACTTGTAGTATTCCTAAGTGGGAGAGTAGTTTGCCTAGGGGCAGTGAATACCCCTTTGTCAGAACTTCCCGTAGATATTACCAAAACTAGATTTATTTAACTTGTAGTATTCCGAAGTGGGAGAGTAGTTTTGCCTAGGGGCAGTGAATACCCCTTTGTCAGAACTTCTCGTAGATATTATCAAAACTAGATTTATTTAACTTGTAGTATTCCGAAGTGGGAGAGTATTGTGCCTAGGGGCAGTGAATACCCCTTTGTCACAACTTCCCGTAGATATTATCAAAACTAGATTTATTTAACTTGTAGTATTCCGAAGTGGGAGAGTAGATTGCCTAGGGGCAGTGAATACCCCTTTGTCACAACTTCCCGTAGATATTATCAAAACTAGATTTATTTAACTTGTAGTATTCCTAAGTGGGAGAGTAGTTTTGCCTAGGGGCAGTGAATACCCCTTTGTCAGAACTTCTCGTAGATATTATCAAAACTAGATTTATTTAACTTGTAGTATTCCGAAGTGGGAGAGTATTGTGCCTAGGGGCAGTGAATACCCCTTCGTCACAACTTCCCGTAGATATTATCAAAACTAGATTTATTTAACTTGTAGTATTCCTAAGTGGGAGAGTAGTTTTGCCTAGGGGCAGTGAATACCCCTTTGTCAGAACTTCTCGTAGATATTATCAAAACTAGATTTATTTAACTTGTAGTATTCCGAAGTGGGAGAGTATTGTGCCTAGGGGCAGTGAATACCCCTTCGTCACAACTTCCCGTAGATATTATCAAAACTAGATTTATTTAACTTGTAGTATTCCTAAGTGGGAGAGTAGTTTGCCTAGGGGCAGTGAATACCCCTTTGTCAGAACTTCCCGTAGATATTACCAAAACTAGATTTATTTAACTTGTAGTATTCCTAAGTGGGAGAGTAGTTTGCCTAGGGAATACCCCTTTGTCAGAACTTCCATAGAATGTAACATAACTCAGAGGTATTATTTATAATTTACAATCGTTAATTACTTATCATATGCCTAACATTGAAGTCATATTGTATGGGATATTTAAAAAGGTTGAATTAAATATTTGAATTGTTCCAAAGAAAAACCACAGACCTCTCTCTTTAAACCATTCATAATATAATTCTAGCAAATATCGCTACAGAAGTAATTTGTAAATAATATTTTAAAAAAAAACCGAGTATTTCGGGGTCTTCTTTGACACAATTCCTAGGTACAAAAACAATAAATAAACACGAGATATCTTAAACACTCAGACGTATTGTATTTATCATTGATTTCATGCTTGTTTAAAAACAATTAATATGTTTGTTGTGGGAGTCTTCAAAACAATAAGTCGGTTAAAAGTAAACAACATTTGAGGTATAAGTCCAAAACTATATCATCGGTTGAAATAATAAATGTGAACCATGGAAATAAAAATAGACGCCCTATAATGAGTATAGACGAAACGTAAGTTAAGATGTTACGATGACATCATCAGATACAGCACCACTTGGTGACATTGATCATGAATCTTGATTTTTCAGATTAGGAACCCACTATTTAATCATAAAACATATAGGCCTAGTTGTATAATCATGTAAGTAATTGTGTCATCATTAATAGCGTATTATCCCAAACACATAGTGACTGTTTTTTACTTCTTCGAATAGTCACAGCAGGACGCATTTGAAACTCATTTTTGAAGAAAAAAAAACCAAAAAACTAAATAGTGAATTTATTAGGACAATTCAAATTTTAGCTTCCTGTTTCAATTTTTAAATATAAACATTTTGTTTTAATGTGAATTAAGGGTGTCAACCAAGACTACCAGATAGGGCCATGTGTAAAAATAAATCAATTTTATATTAGCTATAACATTTAATAAGTACATAAACACAACAATCTAGCAAAAAAATTGAAGGAGATGAGCGAAACTTATTACAACATAATTGATAACAGCCAAACTAATACCTAGATAATTAATTGACATGATTACTTGGAAAGTTCTGCGATGGTCTTAATTGATGAGCGATATGGATGAATCAATTATATCTCAATGTTGTATTGGATGTAACGAATATAAGTTGTAATGGTTGCGGTACCCGCTGCATAGGATTGGAACTGCCTCTAGCTCACGGGCAGTCTCGGTAGTCTAGTTGTTAAGACATCTGCTCTAGAATGGCGGGGGTCGTGGGTTCGAATCCCACCCAAGGAAAATGCCTGGGTTTTTTCCCCCACAGGAATCAGGAAAGTATACTGAGTATACAGTGCTAACACACCGATGTGTAAGTAATTATTACAACTAACGGTGTATGGGTAAAAATTACAACTATATTCGTTATCCCCGATGCAAAAATTAACATCTATTATAATTATTATCTTCTAGTAGGGGAAATCCACATAAGAGCATTACTTATAAACTCAACCATTAATTTGAGCTGTATCGTACCTGAGAATGAATACTAGAATTCAATGGGAGTAACTCATGTAGAACAGTTACCTGCCCAAAGATTGGACAAGTGAAATAAATTAGTAACGATGCCAACAAAATACACAAATATACGTAAGAACATGGAAACAATCAAACATCTTAATTTTGCAATAGTGTAGTTTTGCAGCGGCAACTTCTAATGAGAGACTCAACCTTCGAGTCATAATCGTCATACATTTTCGAAGAGATTTCATATTCAAGCACTGAACTTAAATTTATTTCAAGATTGGACCTTCAAATTTAAAATACCTGTAACGTACATTTGACATTGACTTGACAATTTTTTTTTTCTCAGAAGTTGAAATATTCAAGATTAACATACGAAATTACACGTGAACATAACAAATTACATGTGAACATCACAATTTGCATGTGAACATCACAATTTGCAACATAGTTTCAAGCCACACCTTCAAGGAAACCCTCATCCAAAACCCCACAGTGCTGCCTGGCCTGCTCCAAGGATCCCACTCCTTCAACCTGTAAGGGGGAAGATGTGCCAACTCAACAACGTCACCATCTCCCAGGTTGATGCTGACAAGTACTTGATGGAGAACTGTGTCTTCTACGATTACAACTGAAAGTAGCGTAAATTCAAGATGGAAACTAGTAGATGACACTGGATTTTTTAACTGCGCTCGGAAATAGAAGTACTAGTCAAAGTACTTAACAAACAGCAGTTTAGATGGCATTGTTAATTTTCTTCGACCACAACTTTCTTTTGGATGTGTACTTATTGACCTTACATAGTATACACAACTGGCGTGCTTTTCGTTTGCATAGGCCAGTATTTATTATTTATTTTTTCTACGTACCCCCAGCCAAGTAACTGCTATGTAACTAAACAGTCTAGTACCGAGAATAACATTTTCTTTTAATAACCGTTTAAATGTATTGACAAATGGCATATTGCGTTGGGTTTCTTATTGTAGGGCTGAACCTTGGCGCCCCGTATACAACTGGAGTCTGGAACGACATTAAGAACAGTTGAGTCCTTTGGCATTGAGGGGTCTGTCCCATTTACAACACCGTTGCCTTTTGATTTTGCAGTCAATAAAGAAATCTGCCAAAAAAATTATGTAGTCTGTTAGACCCGTCTCAATCCATGCAGAGTAGGGTAATGGTCCAGAAAGTTACCTTGTGCTTAATGCCAACAAACAAAAACTTTCCAAAACTCTTAACGAGTGGACTTCCGAATTTCCAATTTTTCAGCGGTTTACACGAAGACAATTTCAAAAGAGTGTAGCAAACTCATAAATTACAGCGAGCTGATTCACCAAATTGCCAACGTAGGGAGTAATTACAACGGTTATGACGTATCGCTCTGAAAACTAAAGCAGACTATGCCACTACAATGGGATCAGTTTCACTGCGAACTGTATCTCAAATCATTCAAACAGGCTGACACATTATTTTGGCGATTATAGTCAAAATACTGCAAGCTAAGGAAACCTATACATTTCGGCAGAATTCGCAAGATTCCCAAGACATTCCTATGAGAGCAGTTCGTGAGTGATAGCGGATTCGTAGAGTGACAGCGCCCTCTAATGGCAGCAATTCGTGATGGGGTGGATTGTGGACTTTTATGGGTCGTGGACTACAGAACAGGAACGTCATGCATCAAGACTACTACAAGCTGAGTTATGTTTCCGGTTTTGCGAGGTCAATCGTGTGATGATTTATGTGGCTACCAACATAAATGCACAAAGTATATGGGCAATAATACACCCAGCCATTGTTAGCCATCTAGGTTACGCAACTGAGGAACATTCCTACGTACCCAAAGACCAGGTTTGGCCATTACAGCCAGAAATGAGGATCATTTCCACGTACCCAAAGACCAGGTTTGGCCATTACAACCAGAAATGAGGATCATTTCCACGTACCCAAAGACCAGGTTTGGCCATTACAGCCAGAAATGAGGATCATCCCCACGTACCCAAAGACCAGGTTTGACCATTACAGCCAGAAATGAGGATCATTCCCACGTACCCAAAGACCAGGTTTGGCCATTACAGCCAGAAATGAGGATCATTCCCACGTACCCAAAGACCAGGTTTGGCCATTACAACCAGAAATGAGGATCATCCCCACGTACCCAAAGACCAGGTTTGGCCATTACAACCAGAAATGAGGATCATTCCCACGTACCCAAAGACCAGGTTTGGCCATTACAACCAGAAATGAGGATCATCCCCACGTACCCAAAGACCAGGTTTGACCATTACAGCCAGAAATGAGGATCATTCCCACGTACCCAAAGACCAGGTTTGGCCATTACAACCAGAAATGAGGATCATCCCCACGTACCCAAAGACCAGGTTTGGCCATTACAACCAGAAATGAGGATCATTCCCACGTACCCAAAGACCAGGTTTGGCCATTACAACCAGAAATGAGGATCATTCCACGTACCCAAAGACCAGGTTTGGCCATTACAGCCAGAAATGAGGATCATCCCCACGTACCCAAAGACCAGGTTTGGCCATTACAACCAGAAATGAGGATCATCCCCACGTACCCAAAGACCAGGTTTGGCCATTACAGCCAGAAATGAGGATCATCCCCACGTACCCAAAGACCAGGTTTGGCCATTACAGCCAGAAATGAGGATCATCCCCACGTACCCAAAGACCAGGTTTGGCCATTACAGCCAGAAATGAGGATCATCCCCACGTACCCAAAGACCAGGTTTGGCCATTACAACCAGAAATGAGGATCATCCCCACGTACCCAAAGACCAGGTTTGGCCATTACAGCCAGAAATGAGGATCATCCCCACGTACCCAAAGACCAGGTTTGGCCATTACAGCCAGAAATGAGGATCATCCCCACGTACCCAAAGACCAGGTTTGGCCATTACAGCCAGAAATGAGGATCATCCCCACGTACCCAAAGACCAGGTTTGGCCATTACAGCCAGAAATGAGGATCATCCCCACGTACCCAAAGACCAGGTTTGGCCATTACAGCCAGAAATGAGGATCATCCCCACGTACCCAAAGACCAGGTTTGGCCATTACAGCCAGAAATGAGGATCATCCCCACGTACCCAAAGACCAGGTTTGGCCATTACAGCCAGAAATGAGGATCATCCCCACGTACCCAAAGACCAGGTTTGGCCATTACAGCCAGAAATGAGGATCATTTCCACGTACCCAAAGACCAGGTTTGGCCATTACAGCCAGAAATGAGGATCATCCCCACGTACCCAAAGACCAGGTTTGACCATTACAGCCAGAAATGAGGATCATCCCCACGTACCCAAAGACCAGGTTTGGCCATTACAGCCAGAAATGAGGATCATCCCCACGTACCCAAAGACCAGGTTTGGCCATTACAGCCAGAAATGAGGATCATTTCCACGTACCCAAAGACCAGGTTTGGCCATTACAGCCAGAAATGAGGATCATTCCCACGTACCCAAAGACCAGGTTTGACCATTACAGCCAGAAATGAGGATCATCCCCACGTACCCAAAGACCAGGTTTGGCCATTACAACCAGAAATGAGGATCATCCCCACGTACCCAAAGACCAGGTTTGGCCATTACAGCCAGAAATGAGGATCATCCCCACGTACCCAAAGACCAGGTTTGGCCATTACAGCCAGAAATGAGGATCATTTCCACGTACCCAAAGACCAGGTTTGACCATTACAGCCAGAAATGAGGATCATTTCCACGTACCCAAAGACCAGGTTTGGCCATTACAGCCAGAAATGAGGATCATCCCCACGTACCCAAAGACCAGGTTTGGCCATTACAACCAGAAATGAGGATCATTTCCACGTACCCAAAGACCAGGTTTGGCCATTACAGCCAGAAATGAGGATCATTTCCACGTACCCAAAGACCAGGTTTGACCATTACAGCCAGAAATGGAAAAACCAGTCCCAATGCCAGTCGAAATACAGCCTCAGAGTTGGTACCAGGGCCGCTGAGCTTACTGTCAAAATCAGTTGCAGATTCCACTTTAAAGACATACCAAAGGGCATGCTAAGCACATAATATATTTACACAGTTCCTCGATAAATATGGTTTTCAAAATGAGTTACCAGTACCTCCAATTATGATGGCCTTATTTGTACCATTTAGTATGAGGCAAAATACGCAGCCAACACAATTATAACAGTGTCAGCCATCAGTACCTGTAACTCATTCTTGGTACAAAAAGCGATAGGCCTAATTGGTATAAAAAAGGAAAAACCAGCAGTGGATTGAAGACTACCTATAACTGTTCAAACGCTTCATCAGATGGCCAAAGCTTTGGAACATAACGCAATGTCATTTTACCAAAAGATCTCATAATAGAAGTATGTTCTATAAGGGGGGTGTGACGTTGTGATAAATCAGTTTGCGAATGAGGACATTGCGATCTATGTAATCAAATGCCTTGCTGAAGTCAGTAATAACCAGAGTGCTTTGAGAACCCCGCTTGTCTGCATTCTTGTGTAGAGTATCGAGGAGTTTGACAAGAAAGTGAGTGGTTGAAGTACCCTATATGCTTTTGAATATCCTCAATGAGCCACTGATTTCCATTCCATTCATAAAGGATTCTGTGAGCTTAACGAAATGGCCCCTTCAAATTGGCCCAAGTTTGTTCCACACTGCGGGCTTACTTCTGAAATAAAACAACTACAGATTCACGCCACTGTAGTGGTACAACTCTAAGCAAAATATTCGACCTGCATAACAACAGGGTTTACTGACAATGGCTGGCAATTTTACCAACTCTGCTTTTTCTTGGTCCAGAATGATAAACGTAGCCTGGTGGTGACAGTACTGCATTGTTTCTGAACCGTAGTACATGCAGTGTATTAAACAATCAAAATTGATGACTTCAATTGCAGGTAATCAATGATGTGATGGATGCAGAAACATCAACCAATGTAATCAGGAAGTTAAAACAGTCCCTTAGGTACCAAACTTTAAATCAGGCAGAGCGACCAGCTATATGGCGCCCTCGGTGACCCTCCTTGTAAATCCGTAATGACGGTATTTTGAATCCATAATAATGGAACGCGAATCCATTAAAAACGGAATGTGAATCCAAAATATCGGATTCGAAAGTTCATTTTTTGTTAGGGGCTTTCGTAGGTTTCAATACAATCAAATTAAAAACAATTTTACTGCTCACAGACCTGACTGAAACCTCACATATTGCTTGCAAGTTTTTTCTGCTGTAATAATACTTAGATGTTCACATTTTGATATGTCCTTTATGGCTCATCTTGTATATACGTAACCTTTTGACTTTTCTCTATACTTCTTTTTATAAATGTATTTCATTATGAAAGCTAATCTTCCTCTTGCTTAACGTCACCAGAATGAAAAAAGGTAGCCTTCATTGTTTTAGTTTTTTTTAAATCATGACTAAATTGAGAGGGGAAAACTGTTTGAATAAGACGATTAAACTTCAAAGCCGCTTGACCAATTTCAATCAATTCTAATGCTCTAATGATTCCACACGATTACGGTAAATCAATATTGTGACCGGGAGATGGTTTAATACCGATCTCACGGAATGCTTTAAAAACCCTCAAATCCAATGACCTGAATACTGCACTTCATTCATTCAAAACAAAGAAGGCAATTTATAGCTAGCAACATCTTGATGCAGCTTTAGAGGCCTAATATTCAATTTACGTTGTGAAAAACAGCCGAAATTGTGTTTATAAAAGAAACGGTTTGATGCGATATGACATTGGGCTTTCTGCATGGGTGTTAAGGAGAAACAGACAAACAGAAAGACACAAGTGTTCTCATCTGGTTACTTCAAGGCACTGAGATTGACGGAAACTCTTCGCAATCGTCCAGATTTGCCAATATTTTCGGTAGGTTTCTATATTCTTTAAAATCTAACTTGTACACCAATAATTAAGGGTCACTGTCTTCAACGCTTTAGTGACTAGTAAGTGGTATTAAAATTTAAATGGGATGAACGCACTAGTGTATTGACAACAATCTGCGATCATATAGTTGTGTATCATCAAGGGCGTGTATATACAAATAATACTTGAAAATCTTGATTACAATCTCATGTCAGGCCTATTTTGACGTACAAGGACCGGAGAGGGCATATTATAGTCCCCCTCCGTGTTTTCAAACATTTACGGCCGATTTTCATTAAACTTGCCTCAATGTTCACTTCACCGAGTCCTATTGATAGATAGATAGATAGATAGATAGATAGATACATACATACATACCAGCCTGCCTGCCTACCTGCCGACTGACCGACGTCTATCTATCTGTCTGTCTGTCTGTCTGTCTGTCTGTCTGTCTGTCTGTCTGTCTGTCTGTCTGTCTGTCTGTCTGTCTGTCTGTCTGTCTGTCTTTCTATCTATCTATCTATCTATCTATCTATCTATCTATCTATCTATCTATCTATCTATCTATCTATCTATCTATCTATCTATCTATCTATCTATCTATCTATCTATCTATCTATCCATTATTGATTTCAATCATATAACTGTGTTACAAACTATACCAGTTGGTCTATTCTACTACAACAGAGGTTAATTTGAGTTACGCACTACCATCAGCGTCGGACGGCGACGTAGCAACCCGCATGTGATTTTGTTTGTAATGTAAATCACTGTAAAAAAGTGAAAAAACTAAAGAACGCTTGGAAAAGTGAGCTTTAGTACCTAGCCTAGCAGAATTTCAAATAGACAAAAGGAATCACACAGTTTTGGAAAGCATTTTCTTTGTATGATTTCAGCTTCAAAACTGAAATTCTTGTGTTGAAAATTAGTGTGTGATCGCGGTAGTCTGGCCCAAACGTTCTGTCGTGCAATATCGTGAAACATTTTCGATGATGTATTGATTGATTTTTAAAAATCAATCAATACATCATCGAAAAGGTCTTTTAAAAACCGAACAAACTCTACAAAAAAATGTTACTTCGATTTGAACTTTTCTTTTCAGTCAAACCAGAAGTTGAAGCGAAAAACTATTAAATAGCCATAGTTGTGGTGCATTGATGACTTATTCATGACCTGAAAACCCTTGAACTATTCTAAAAATGTTACACAGAGGGTGTGAGTTTGTTCAACCAACTCTCAGTGTCTAGTTTTTTTTGTAACTATCCAGGTTAACTTCGAAGGTAACTCGAAAAATGTCACCTCTATGTCAAGTTAGCATAAACTTGCAACCATTGACTATGTTGATGATCTTCCTATCATTCTTCACCGCTCTGCCGAGACACACTTCCGGCGTTATGGAGCAGACTTCACTTTTACAGTTCACTGGCCCAAATCAAGGTGGTAAGTAAGAGCTTTTGAAAACATACTTAACCTTTTTGATTTCTGCCACAGCACGTCGTGCATGTTTCCCCAGAGCTTGCGGTATTGACAGGTGGAAACCATATTTGAACATTTTATTTTAATGTTCGGGAAAGAGGTATTAGTTTTGGGGGCAGAAAGTAAATAAATAAACAAATAAATAAGTACGACATTAGTTCCACAGCGATTTCGAAAAGATACGTGGAAATTAAGGGCATAACGAGGGTTCCGTAGTCACTTAACTAAGTTGTTTCGATGGAACGAAATAGTGTTTCGAGGGAACGAAACAAAATATTATTTCGTTCACTCGCAATATTATTTGGTTCTCTCGTAGGTCGTTTTCTGAACAATTAACTTAAAGTTTTGTAACTGACCTTGGCTATGACAGAGCGGTATGTCTCGATCCGTAGTGGAGTCAGCACTGGTCAGTCATTTGGTAGCGTGGCGACAGTGCTGATTCCCGGATCCCTAAATAACAGAGACAATTACAAGTACAAGAGGGATGCAGGACACGTCTGTTTAGTTTCTTGTCCAAACTTAATCTCCTTTATCTATTCCTCAAACGCCCTTTTTATAGCAAATCAAAAGGAACAGCCATACGCGCTAAACCCTAATTTGCTAAAAGCTTCACGGGGCGTGACCACCACGCAACCAAGTCGCACGCAAGCGCGCCCATTTTCCACCGGTGGGAAAATGGGCGTGATTCATGCAACTGCAAAGCATGGATTCACTGTCCCGGTTGCTTAACGCCAAAACAAATGATAACAATGCTTATAATAAATTGAATAAGTTACAGGGGCGACTCCCGGTCGTCACACTTTCATTAGTAGAGGGAGAAGAGCGTTGATAACGGTATTGTGTACATTGTCTTAAGTTGTATTGAGTTGTCGGCGTACAAATTAAAAGTTGTAGGACAATTTTTTATGGATAAAAGTTAGATGTTTCTTGGCAACAAAAGGGCTGTCAATCATTCTGCTTGGCGTTGGTGTTTTGCTCAACAAGGAGATTCAGTGAAATTACAACTCCATTAAGATATAGAATTCGTTTATTAAGACCTACGTCAGATGCAACATAGACACAATAATAGTTTTGATAATAAATAAAAATGTTATTTATTAAAACATTATGCCATATTCTGTTCAGCTACAACCACAGAGGATAATAATTATCAGTGGATAATATCAGATGCAACACAGACACAATAATATTTAAAAAATAAACAAAACTATGGAATTCTATCTCTGCCGTTTCAACGTCGCATGTATGGTGGTGATTGTAGTGTCCCTAGCCGCTTGCGCCGTCAACGGCGCATTGTCGCGTTGTGCCATTGCATTGTAGGGTCGTGCCATCGCATAGTCGCGTCGTGCCGTTGCATTGTCGCATCGTGCCGTCGCATAGTTGCGTTGTGCCATCACATTGTCGCGTTGTGCCGTCACTTTGTCACGTCGTGACGTCGCATAGTCGCGTTGTGCCGTCACATTGTCGCGTCGTGCCGTCGCATAGTCGGGTCGTGCCGTTGCATTGTCGCGTCGTGCCGTCGCATAGTCGCGTCGTGCCATTGCATTGTCGCGTCGTGTCATCGCATAGTCGCGTCGTGCCATTGCATTGTCGCGTCGTGTCATCGCATAGTCACGTCGTGCCGTTGCATTGTCCCGTCGTGCCGTCGCATAGTCGCGTTGTGCCGTCACATTGTCGCGTCGTGCCGTCACTTTGTCTCGTCGTGACGTCGCATAGTCGCGTTGTGCCGTCACATTGTCGCATCAAGCCGTCGCATAGTCGGGTCGTGCCGTTGCATTGTCGCGTTGTGCCGTCGCATAGTCGTGTCGTGCCGTTGCAATGTCGCGTCGTGCCGTTGCATAGTCGCGTCGTGCCATTGCATTGTCGCTTCATGCCATCGCATAGTCACGTCGTGCCGTTGCATTGTCGCGTCGTACCGTCGCATTGTCGCGTGGTTCCAGAGATGACTGTTTGCTTCCAGCACTGCCTGTTAGCTGCTAAAGACTCCTAATCGGAAGGGTTGATGGAACAAGACTGTAGGTCTCTCTTGCAGGCATCTATGGATTTCATTCTTGACATTTAATCCGAAATAGAGATATCTCTATTTCGGGCGTACAAAGTTAACATTTAATTCCAGGAGAGATATCTCTATTCTAAATAGAGATGTCTCAAGAATAGAGATATCTCTTTTTATTGATTTAATAGAGATATCTCTATTAATAATAGAGATATCTCTATTTCGTTTCCGGTTCCATGCATCGTGTCACAGGAGGTCAATGAATTCTTAACGTACCTATTTTCTCAGGCTAGGGAGTCGCAACTTTTCGCCGATACGTTTAAGGTGATATCGATTTAAACAAATTGTTGTGCTGGCCGCATGAGGGCGTTATACCCATTCGAAGTCCATTTTTAGTACTTCATTACTTTACATGTTCCGACTTTTCAACGAACCTAAGACAATGTCTATTTGAACTATTTTTTAAGTGACTTTCAATAACACTATTTTCATTTTAATTTCCCTTGCGACCATTTCGCCATTATTATGACTGTTTTTCCAAATTTTAAAACAGAACATTGTATAGCCTCACTGAGAACGACACATGGGATGTATTTACTCTCCCCAATTATGATTGATGGCTAGGTCCACTTATGGCAGTTAATTTGAAAATTGCATTCGTTGAAAAAAATACGTGAACATTTTGTGGCATATTTCATGAATCGGTTATAAAGTAATTATAGTATATAGAGGGGACGCTGGTACAGGCGTATACTTGTTAAAAATAAAAAGAGGGGAGACACGTTTTTCTTTTTTCCCTCTTGAACGGTAGTCAAGTAATAGGCTTTTTTCTGACATTGTAATTTCGGGCAAGCATGGACTAATAACTGTTCTATTTGGTGCATTTGTTTTTAGATCGGGGGCGGGGCGGGGGGTGGGGGTTGAGGGAAAGGCTTCTGAGTGGGGGCAAATTTTTCCCCAAAACGACATCGCCAAAACAGGTTCTCATACCCTTCAAAAACATCATCGGAAACCAGAAATGTGAAATAAAAACCACAAACAAATAAACAGTAGAAATCAAGTTTAAATTAAAAACTTGTAAAAACAGACTCAAAAGAAAAATAACAAGGTGATAACAAGAAAACAAAACACGGTCCATGTATCGTTGTCACGAGACTATGAACGCAGGCAAGTAGCTCGGTAGACATAATATTAAAAAAAAATTAAATCCTGAATATATCATGGAAAATGTTTGGGGAAAATAAATATTTAATTAATATTATTTAATAGTGATATCTCTATTAATAATAGAGATATCTCTATTATTCAATAGAAATATCTCTATTATTTAATAGCGATATCTCCATTAATAATAGAGATATCTCTATTTCGGATTAAATGTCAAGAATGTACTCATCTGGCATCAATCTCTTGAGATGTATCTTGCTGTTCCAACACAGTTACTTGTACACTCAATTTGGATAAAGTATCCGTAAATGTCTGCTGTCCTTTTTGTCAAAACTTCGATAGGGCTCCATTGTGCGGAGCAAACTGTAGCGTAGTCGCACTAACATAGAGATTATGGTAGCAGTGTTGTTATCGGACAGGGAAAAAAATCGTCTAAAATATTTGTTTTTCATACCCGAAAATTTCATTGGTTTATCAAGGACTCCGTAGCAGTAAAATTATTTCGTTCCCTCGAGAAATTTATTTAATCCAACGAAATAATTTCATTTGAAAACCTTTTTTAACCTGTCCCTTCCGTATAGAAGCTGTACCTTAAGGGGCTCAGTATAGAAGCCGAGATATTGACAAACATCTCAATTTCGGCGTCTCTTTTGATTTCAAATTGGTTACAATTTGAAATCAAAAGAGCCATCCCTAAAACAATCTATGCATTGTGATCCTGATTAAATGTACGAACAGAGTAGAGTAAATTCCCTTTTCCTGTAAATGATTTATTACTAGGTCAGATAGAAGCTGTGTTCGGCCCGAAACGAGTTATTTCGTATCATTTTGTCCATTACGTGCATGATAATTTTTTACAAAATTTTGTATTAATTTATACACAATTTTTATATAAAATTTTATATTAAATTCAATTTCTCCTTTCTTAAAAAAAATCTTTGTAGGAGATGAGATGCTAGACCTTGCCGAATATAAAAAAGCTTCATTGATGCTTTTTCGAAGACCAACCCAAATCGAGGTGTCTGCGACCTTTGAACTCTTTGATGAAGATGGCGACCAAGTGTTGAAGTAAGTTACACACGGCTTAGGCTTTAAACATGCAGTCCGATTTTAGACCGAAATTTCAAATATGAGTAGTTGAACAAATTTAGTTTAAGTAGAAAAAGTTATAAACTTTCATTTCAATAAACTTTCATTTGAATATGTCTTCATATTGACTCACGTGCTGGGTGATCCTTCTGCGGACTTCATCGTTGGTAATGTGGTCCGTGTATGATATGCCTAAGAGTCTTCTGTAGCATCTCATTTCTACAGCTTGGATCTTCTTCTGTAGTTCTGCTGTAAGGGTCCAAGCCTCGCATGCATACCAGCGCCGTAACTAGGGTCAAATTTTAGGGGAGCACAAGGGGTGCACAATTTTTCCTAGGGGGCACTTTTGGCCAATTAAAACTGTAGTTTCCATTTGTATTTTTCCTAAACAAGCCCCTTTTCAGTGTTTTCTGACGTGTTGACGTAAAACAAAATACATTAGGTGTGTAAATAATTTAAAGTAGTTCTAAAACATTGAAATTACTACGTAAATGCTCATAAAATGTAACATTTTATTCTAGTAATTTTTAATTTCAAAAGTCCAGATTTCAAATGGGGGGGGGGCACCCGGGGGCACGGACATCGTTGGACCCCCTTAGTTACGCCACTGATGCATACAGAAAGATGGATTGGACCAGTGCATGTAGGAGTCTCATCTTGGTTTTGAGGGTGATGTTCTTGTCTCTCCAGATTGGTTTGAGTTTAGCCAGTGCTGTTGCTGTTTGCGCAGCTCGTGAGGACTCCAGTTCTTGATCTCTCTTCACTGATGATGGCCCCAAGATATTTGAGCTGTTGAACTGCCTCTAACTCTTGCCCACGGACAGTGATCTTTGCTGTGAATGGGGTTCTACTGTTCGTCATCAGCTTGTTTTTTTCAGCACTGATTTTCATGCCGTATGGTACATGTTTCATCCAGGTGTGGGTGACAGAAGACAGCCTTGGCGGACACCGACTGATGTGTGGAACCTTTCCCCAACTGCATATTGAACAAGTATCGCACCAGTGGCTTTTGCGTACAGTTGTTTAATGGTCTCTATCAGCTGTTGTATTTCTTCATTGTGGCCCATAGAGCATCATGTCACACTCTATCAAAAGCCTTCTTTAAGTCGATAAAGACGTGATAGATGTCCTGCTGGTGTTGGCTATACTTTTCACACAGGACGCGGAGGTTGAAGATTTGTTCTGTGGTACTTCTTCCTTTACGGAAGCCGGCCTGTTCCTCGGCACTAATCTCTTCAGCCTGCCGATTCAGCCTGTTCAAGATGACTTTCAGCATCACTTTGCTTGCATGGCTAATAAGGCTGATGGTCCTATAGTTTTGGCATTGTTGTAAGTTGCCTTTTTTGGGATGGTAATTATGAGTGGCTGAGTCCATGTTTTGGCCACTCACTAGTCTGCCAAGTCTTGTTGCATATTCCATATTCTAGTGAGGATGTCAATGACTTCTTCTCCTCCATGTTTTACCAGTTCAGCTGGGATGTTGTCTATTCCTGCAGCTTTCCCATTCTTCAGCGATCTGATAGCTGCCTCAACTTCCTCACTAAGGATTGGAGAGTCACTGTCATTTGTTGATTCCGGGCATGACAGGAGACTGGGGTCTCCGTCGATGTGGTGTTTGTAAAGTTCTGAACAATATTCTGTCCATCTGTTAATTACGCTTTTCCTTCTGTGATGCAGTTTCCTTCTGAGTCTTGAATGGTGCTGACTTGGGGCTGCCTTTGTTTTGTGAGATCTTTCACAACTTGGAAAGCCCTTTTGCTGTTGTTTTTGTAAATAGGCTTTATTCTATGTCTGTGCATTGGTTCCCGATCCAATCTTCTTTAGCCTTCTTCGGGCTTTTTTGATTTTCTTATTTACTTGTTTGTATTCTTCTCCTCCTGATGATGTGTTTTTGACTGTCTTGAGAACTCTTCTAATATCGCTCAGTTCAAGAATCTTGTCTGTAACCCAAGGCTGAGTCTTTCGACGGTGTTTTCCGAGTATCTCATTTGCAGTTTCTATCATCACCGTGTTGAAACTGGTTGTCATCCCTTCAGCATCTTCATCTACAGCAAGCAGTGGAGCGAATTTCCTGCCAATTGTTGCCTGGAAGGACTCACAGATATATGGAGGGGTCCTTTAGTCTATCCAGGTTGAACTTAAGTCTGGTATTCTTCGGCTTATTGATCTTTTTCAGCCTCACTTTGAAGTTCAATATCACCAGATCATGGTCACTTCCTATATCTGCCCCTGGGAATGTCCTCGTATTGGCTCTGTTGATTTCAGATTGAAACCGGTATTGCACCATGACATAGTCAATCAGGGTGTGGTGTATTCCGTTTGATGCATGCCAGGTCCGTTTTCTTGATGCCTTGTGTTCTCCAAGGGTGTTTGGCGAGCACCATGTTGTTGTAACTGGCAAATTCTAGTAGGCATAATCCCCTCTCATTGGATACAACGCTACAGGAGGGTCCGCAGAAATCACTCAAGTCATTTAGTGCATCAACACCCATCTTGGCATTCCAGTCTCCCTGGATGATGAGGATATCTTTTTTATCAACCTTGTTGATAATGCCCTGGAGCTGGGTGTAAAATTCCTCCACTTGGTCATCATCGTAGGCAGTTGTTGGTGCGTAGGGTTATACCACTGTAATGTTAAAAGGAGCTGCTCTGAGGCGGATGGAGATAAGCCTGCTTGATACTGGGCAGCAATCAAGCACTGAGTTGCTTATTTTCTTGTTGATGAGGAATCCTACACCATTGGTATGTTTGTCAAATTCTCCACTGTAGTAGAGTACATGGCCTTCCTCGGTAATGTGTTCACAAATGTTTTTCCATCTGACTTCGCACGAGTCCCACGATGTGCCAGGTTTACTTCTCAAGTTCATGTGAGTTCTTGCAGTTTACCTGTTTGGGCAAGTGTTCTCACATTCTACGTGGCGATGGTAGTGTATTCCCTTCCGCGGATCCTCTTCGTTGAGGTGTATGCAGTAGTATACTTGTCGCCTCCGCCCTGGTGAACGACAGATGGCGCGGTCCTTGGTATCCTGGGCGACGACCGATCCGTTATGGTCATTGGAGTTTTGTTCATCTTCATGCAGTGTGTCTGGGGCATTTGTAGCCTGGCAGAGCCCATCCCTCTCCAGGCCTGACCACAGCCGAAATCTTCCTTTTAGGTTGCTCGCCCTGGTCACGAACATGTGGTCGATGAAGTTCGTCTGGGAACTCATACGCCCTGGCCGTTGACTTCTTGTTGAAGTTCCTTCGCCCAGTGATGTCATGTTTACATCACCCCCTCACGTGGTTTAGTCAGCCAGCTGAAGTGGTTTACTGGGGTGTGGCGCTTGAAGCCAACACGTGAGAGCTTAGGGGATGGATGAGGACCAGTGATGGCGAACTCGGAGAGTTCAGCATGCCAGACATCAAAGGTGCTACCTCTATCCAAAACACCCTTACACCCAGTTATATGTAGTTGCCTGTTAGTCTGGTTCCCAGACCAAAAAATCCCCGACTATTCTCTGTCGATTTTAGGATCAGAGGTATCACCATTGATCTCCATTATACTGACTGGATAGGACATCGCGTCTAAACGCTGACCGCGCGCGTATTATTTGAAAAGGGTAGAGACTGATCGTCACGCGATATGCGTTTGTACACTTTCAAACAGAGTTTCTACACACGTGGAGAAGTTTTCGTAATTAAAGTTGTCATTTTGGGTGTACAAAAATTGGAATCAGTCAGATAAAGTATAATAGGATAATGAAGGTTTGTGCAGCAGTTAATTGCCTGGAGGAGGCTGGAAAACTGAGTCAGGAAAAGGGAGTATCTTTCCATAAGTAAGTAGACATACCGGTATGCTGTTGTTTCTTAATGATTCACAATATCCAACGTTGCATTATTTTAAAAGGTAGGCCTATTATTCTGTTTAGGACTTGGGGATCCAAAATGGACACCACGTCCGGTGGCCATAGATTTTGTGTCTTTAACCTGTTTAAAGTGTCAAAATATATCACCGGAATTATGGGATACTTTTAGCATGTCATTTTTTTCCCTTACTTGTCAGACCAAGTTTTTAAAATTAGATAGAACTGCCATTCAAGCGTCATCATTGAACAGTGACTTATGAGGCCATATTGATTTTTAATGTGAAAAACGCGAAACGTACCCCCACCCCATTTGATAAATTTAGACCTATTGGATTACAGTTGCCCCAAAAGACGACCGACCTCAGTATCAAAATAGGTTGTCATTTTATCAGTCCGGCAAGATAAACAAGTTTGCAATGTTTCATAGAATAAAAATTATAGGGAACAAATTGACCAAAGCTTTATAGCGGAATGTGTGAGTTTGTCGGGATATGTGTTGAAGTATTGCGATGTCCGGGGGTGTTGGATCATAGGGGTGTCGGAACAGTTAGGCTCAACACTAGCCATCCTTATACTCTAAACATTAATAACTGCGGCTGTTTACAGACTAGAAATTTAAAAAGTATTCAATCTAAACGCAGCTCTTGCAGAGAGACACATTTTGCGGAAAGGGGGTTCTTAAAAGAAATTAGTAATTTGTTTTTGTTTTTCCTCAGATTTCCCCAGGACAAGACCCTAAGAAACAGATGGCTCGTGCGTGTCAAACACATAGATCCAAAAACCAAAAAGCTGTGGCAGACAAGCTGTAGCTACCTTTGTTCAAATCATTTTGAGCCAAAATGCTACTACGTTTGCAAGAAGATGAAGCGGCTGAAGAAGGGGGCAGAGCCGACATTATTTCCATTGAATGAAATAACAAACAAGGTATTCAATTTGACACTTTCAACGGTTCGTTTCGGTGGAAAGGGTAACTGGTGCCTAGGCTTGTGCTTGTGCAGATTGGGTTTATCTTTTAAAATGCCATGAGGTTTTAAATCAAAAGTAGTTTTGTTAAGCGTTTATTAAAAGTCATGACTGATAGGCATCTTTATTTTTAAATGCATAAGGTTCCGGCAAGAAGAAGCACATTGACTTCCATCGTAGCCGACGCCCCACCACCAAGAGCTCCACCAACACTGCAGCAGCTAAACATGAGTATCAAACAAGTAAGTAACAAATGTACCGGTTCTTCAGCCAAGTACCATGCATCATTGTTTATTTCTAATTTTTATGAACATTAGTAATCAAATTATCCCTGGCTTGGATTGTCCAATAAGCACATGGATCATTGTTATGTCTACATTGTGCATCTGGCCTACTAAACATTTCACTTTTGATGACCCATTTGGTAATGTGCTCACAATATTTTGGCTCTAAAAAGAATTCTTCCCCGGTATTTGCACTTGTGGAGGAGCTCTCTTTCATATTCCTCTTCTGTAGGCCCTGTAGCGATAATTTTGGAATAACAATTTTGAAACCCTTTCCTAAATAAAGGAACACGGCTATTCAAAGACGATGGATTTGGTGAAAGAAATCAACGACTTAAACAGCAAGTTGAAAGCCACGAAACAAGAGCTGAGTGCCACGAAAAAATGTTTGACCGAGGAGTTGGTGGAAATGAAGCCAATCAGCAAAGACCAGAAGCGGCTACTGGCAGACACCTATTCAAGTCCGTCATGTGAAATTGATAAACTGTTTAAATAACAGCAATACTTATTATTTTCATCAGACTTTAATGATTTGTAATGGCATTTTAAGACATCTAATCATTAAAAGAAAACTAAAACGTAAATTTGAAAAATATTCATTTGTATTGATTATTTTTAATAGAACTCCAGCTAGACATGTGTGGCACATCTGAAAAATTCCCCGACGACGCGGGCGAGTTTGCTACCACGCTGTACAGTTATTCTCCGAAGGGGTACGAGTTCGTCTGCAAGCATTACCGTCTTCCTCACTCGAGAACTTTAAGAAGGTAAAGAATTTCGGTCAGATGATTTTTCGATTTTCGTAAACAAGCACAAAATCAAACTTTCATTTGATAGCTCGACTCTTGCAGATTATTTTACCAAGTACTCTCTTTGTTTTCGCTCCACTACAGATGGTTTTCTGGAACTGACGGGTGGGAAGCCCGGAATTTCCCAGCAAGTGTTCGATACCTTAGGTTCGGGAAGCTGACACTTCTCTGTAGCATTATGATAGACGGTATGAGCATTATTGGAAGTTCATTGAGTGGGATCAGTCGTCTCAGAGAATGGTTGGCTTTGTTGATTTAAGTATGGGACAAGCCGATGATGATACTGCGCCGGAAGCTACCGAAATAATAGTAATAATGGCTGTTGGTATTTTTGGTAGTTGGAAAGCACCTCTGGGGCACTTTTGTACTAATGGTATTACAGGCAACACACAGGCAAGTCTTATATCCATGTGCCTTGAGAAGCTCCACGATGCAGGTGTTCGTGCTGTCTCATTAACAGCAGACGGAACAAGCTACAATCAGCAGATGGCGACTCAACTAGGCGTCAACCTTGATGTGCTTCTGCTTCTGGTGATGGTGGAGGAAATCCTCTGCTATTTTACTAACGTACAAGTTCTCCCAAGATCACCTGGAGTTATATGTTGGTGCCATAAGGGCGGCCGGAGGCCATAATAACAACCCGACGTGCAGGCAGTTTAGAGCGACATATCGAAAGCTACTTTCCCGTTGTGATGTTGTTCCAAGCATTTGTGGGAGTGTAACGTCTCTTGACTCTACCGATCTCCTTGATGTCAACCAAACAAGACGAGCAGATAGCGAATCTTCTTCATCTGATGCTAATTCCTCAATAGCACCACCTTTCATTTAGATGACCATTCATATACCATCGATGGCGGAGATCTTTTCTCTGTTCATTGAACATGTTGTCACTTATATTTCAGTTTTTTTGCACGGAAGCTGTTGGCGCAGCTACTTTGCGACACTTGCAAGTGCGCATTGGTTGCTCGTGATGAGGAAGAAACGTTCTACACATTAATACCTTTCTTAAACTCTCTGACGGACAGATTAGTCCGTCAGAGAGTTTAAGAAAGGTAGTCAGCGTTTGTGAAAGAATACTCAGGTCTTCAGTCAACTTATCTGACCTAATAAAGTCAACTGGGGGCTGAGGCTGGAAACAGCCATAATGGAAAGGTTCATTTGCAGACAAGATGTCTTTCCCGATTTGTGAGATCACATGTTTGACAGTGAAGACTTAGACAACCACTGGCTGTCCCTGCTCCGAAAGGTGGTACAGGAGTACCTGAAGATCAGGAGGTTCTTTGCGGCAAAGAAGTACACGGAAGCTATCAAAGGGGATCAAGTAAGGCACAAACTCACCAAAAATATCCTGTTCAAAAATCAATGAATTGACACATGACTATATAAATCTCTATACGTGATCCACAAACACTCCATTCTTTATAAACTTCAACAACTTCTATCATTTCCTAGACAAAATCTCTCCTCACACTCAATTAATATTCACAAGAAATTAATATTTGAACTTTTTTAACATGAAATATACGGACAGGATTCAGAAACACAAATGTAAACAATAATCTCGCTGCACATTGCACACATGCACACAAATGACAAGGGCAACGAAACCCTTACAAAAATAATAAAACCAACATACATTGGGCCTGGGCTGTTTCTATATAGTAAGCTGAAAATTATGCATTAGCAAGTTAGTATCTCTTGAAAACTACATGTAAATGATTTTGAATTGATGGGCATGAGCCTTTGAGGAACACTAACTTACATTTTTGTTTTTCTCTATTGTACACGTCTACTTCGAAAGCCAGCTTGCTCTTCAAATAAGATGTCCTTGCTCCCATCTTCATCCTGCTATTTTAATTCTCAACAAGACCTTGCTTGGATGACTGATGAGGCTTGTGGTCCTGTAGTTGTTACATTTATGGAAGTTTCCTTTTTTGATTTCAGTGGAATATACATGGCCACTCTCCATTCCTCCAAACTGAGTTGCAGATCTTATTGGTGATGTCTCCTCCATTCTTGAAGCTGTTGTTATCATCTTCATCCACATCCAGTCCTCCTTGGTCGAGGTTGGAGAGTAAGACTGCGTTAGTTGTAATGGGGTAATTGTAAAGCTCTTTGGTGTACCCCATCCATCTTTTGCGATCATTCGCATTCTCTGTTATGAGTTTGTCGTTAGCATCTTCAATCACAGAAGTTCAATTAGCTGTCTTCTCTCTGGTTTAGTTGCTTTACGACGTCATGTGCTACTTTGTGCCCAGTTGTTGTTCTCAATTCCGTGCTGTATTTCATCAAATTTCGCCTGTACTGTAGGAAGTCTTCTTGTGCTTTCCTTATTTCTTTCCGGACATGAGAATTTGAATCTCTGTTCCGAACAATCGAACATTCTCCTCAACCACGTACTATATTTTGGTTTATTGAGTTCTCCTCAACCACATATCTTTGGCTTTTAGAGTTCTCCTTTTGCCGCAGTTTCTCAGGATTTGCGTTGTCATCCAAAGTTGATTCATTTTCTTGTCTTTGCCTTGGACTCTAGCGCTGTTTCATTCACAGCATATGTGAATGTGTCAGTCATGTCTTGGATATCTGTCTTGTCCATTAGCGGTGGAAACTTTCCTCCAATCATTATTTTGAGGGTTTCTTGTAACTCTCGGTCTTTTGAGTTTGTGCATGTTGTGCGTGGAGGGGTTATTCAGCAATGCCAATGATGTTTAATTCGTTTAAATAAGAAAATATTGGTATAGTTCTGTAGTTTAGGAAAGCTATAGACTCATTAGTTGTGATCAATGGGCAATAAATGTACATTTCAATAGGCCTATGCAAATTAATGGTACACTCGTGATTACATTTTTATTATAATACAATGTTAAATCTGTGAATCTGGATACTGCACTTTTGTATCGTCAGCCTTTCAAATCCATGTATTATCATTTATTTGTGCTTCATTTTGGACTGAAAATGGCATTAAAAACCATGTGACCAGAGAAAAGTTGTATCACCATGTTGCAGCTCTCCCAATACGCAGTTCTATCTGTGTCTATACAGTACACTCTTAAAACTTATATAGACATTCAAGGAATGAAATCACTTTATAAAGATTCAACTCAAAGAAAGTGTTGAATTAACACGAAGTCAATAAGTCCATCTTTATCATTAATGTTAGTTCGACACTTTTACTTGTTAGTTCAACACTTTCACTTGTTAGTTCAACACTTTTACTTGTTAAATCCAATTTTTTAGAAAGAGGTGTCACTCCTCGAACTCTTTTAAATGTTAGACTCAAAACTTTAGTTTGAAGAGCGTATGTAATTTTATAATTAACTGTACAATTGCGATTATATTTTATTTTAACAAAAACGTTATAATGTTATGTTATTATTACTTGGAAATCATTTTGGAGCAATATTGATTTTAAAACTGCTGGTCAAACCCAGCTGTATTTTTTCAACCTTTTTGTTTTTGTTCCTTGGAGTGTTTTGATCAAGAAATTCTGGCAACAAAATATCAAGAAAAATAAAATATGGAGTTTCGCAGAAGATTCCGGTAGCATATGTTTAAAAACTTTCTTTTTTATAATCCGGAAATTTTTACGGATGTATACGGAATTGTCAGGCCTACGAAATAACTTGGATGATTTTGTAACAATACGGAATTTTGAAGAAAAAAATTCAGGCAGCATGGATGGTTTCGTAACAATACAGAATTTTGAAGAACAAAATTCCCGCAGCAAAATTTCCAGAACTTTGTTTTATTCCGGTCCTTATACGGATATTTTATGTGAGTTTCTTAAGATACGGATTTTTTATTTTTATTTCTTTTTTTAATGCTGTTATTTCTGGCAGAACATTAACAAAAGTTTCTGGAAATTTTGCTGCTGGAATTTTTTTGCAATGATGTGAGGTTACCAATTCCTCCTTTTCCGAAAATATCCGAAATGCTCCGAACTCGTTTTCGTCAATATTCGGACAGTGTCGTTGAGGGTCAGACATTTCTTTTGTTGATGAAAATTCAAAATTTTTGCAGACACATCCCATTGTCGTTTTTCTTTTTCTTTTTTCCCCCAACAAATTCAACACTATATTTGAATCTATTTGTAGCATTTTTACAAACTGATTATCCCTGATATTTTAAACAAAACCAGTCATCAGTGCTCCGTTTTTTATCCAATGACATCGTCCACCATTGGGGACAAGTAAGTTGCGTCATAATCTATGGTTAGCTTTGGATGATGCCTGACATAAGATTTTTACCAAGAGTTGTCAGAGAATCTTTGGTCAGGGAACCAGACTAGTTTTCTGTGTGAGTCTATTACGACGAAATCCACAGCAGAACGTCTGTTTTCTCCAGAATATACATGTTGCAAAAGATGGCAACTTGGCTACTTATCTGGATGTTCGTTCTCCTATAATACAGCCCAGGGTACACAAAAAACACAGCAGGGATCAGAAACAATGTGGAACATTCATTATTAGTATAAAAACAATCGATTCCAGGCGAAAGGTCCAAGCCTAGTTTCCCAGACATTAGCGTCTTCAACCTCGACCCTTTCGCCGTTCTTGTGGTTTTGTACGAAGCCCCTAAAGAGAAAAGTAGAAAACAGTGGGATCAGTAAAGAAATGGTGTATTTCGTTCCCTCAAAATTACTTATTTCGCTCCCTCGAAATGTAAACCAAGGAACTTCTCTTTGTTCTTCACTGTTTAGACTTTTTTTAGTGACGTCCCCATTGGTTTTGTACCGAAACGAGGACGTCCTCACTCAGTCAAAACTTCGGATCACTTTTGTTAAGTCATGGTTCCAAAGGGTGAATGCCTCAGAGCACAAATCGAAACGAATTCTTGCACAACCCACACAACTCATTTAAGAGATAAACATAGCTACGTATACGGAAGCGTTAAAGGGCCACAACCATTTTTTGTTTTTTTGAAAACTCTATCTCGCCGTGGCGGGTTACTATCTAGATAGTTACTATCGAGATAGTATCTCGCCGCGGCGAGATAGTAAATCGCCGCGGCGAGATAGCATTTAAAAAAATGTTGTGTCCCTTTAACGCTTCCGTAGCTAAGGAAACGTTAAAGGGCCATAACGAAAAAAAAATTCAAGATGCTTTCTCGGCGAGTTACTATCTCGCCGCGGCGAGTTACTGTCCGTTGTATAGTAACTGAAGATAGTAACTCGCCGCAGCAAGATAGCAACTCGCCCCGGCGAGATAGCATCATTATTGTTTTTCTTTCTTTGTGGCCCTTTAACAAAACTATGGTGTCACCGCAAACCTAAGTTTCGAGGTTGTTTTCACACCATTCAAAGTTATATGTTGCACTTCAATTATGTTTTTGTTTCTTTGCGCGTTATCAAATGCGATGCTTTGAAGAACAAAAACGAAAAACAAGGGGAAAGGAAGAAGAAGAAAACAAACAAACACTGACAGCACCATCCCAACAAACATACAAACAATAACAATGCTTTTGAAATCTTTTTGTTTTGATGATTCATGGTAATTGTTTGATGTTTTATTTTGTCACCAGCCTGAAGGAAGTATCAAACGCCATTCAAACAATGACCAACGACAAGGCATCCGATGATGGGATTGAACAGACATTCTTTTATACAGATACAAATCGTGACGGCGCTATTGATCGACAAGGTAAACCGAAAAACTTCTTTTGATTATCACGCTAAACAAAGCTAAAATAAACACAAACACAACAGTAATGCTTAACTCACCCAAACGTTTAAATATACTCTCTTCGGAACAGCGAACAACAACTGCAGCAAATCAAGTGTAGAACCAACCTGTACAAGCAAAGTGCAATCCCATATTTTGTCGACCTCATCAACAATTTTATTTTGTTTCTATATAATTTGCAGCATATATATTTTCTGTACTATCTGGTATGGTGCATGAGTCGCGTTTCTTTGGAGTTTAGTGGGTCACTTCCAATGTATAAGTTTGTATGTGTTTTAATTTGGTGTAATAGACCGGTTGCACGACAATGTTTACATGCGGTCACGTGACCCCCTATCGGGTATGACGTCACACAGCTGGAGAAAAAATACATGTAAAGAGATAGGCCGTGACACAGAGTGAGTTCGAAAACAGTCGATTATACTTTCGTTAAGCGATGAATTAGTTAATCAGCCCCTTTATTTAAAGTAGTATGGTGTGGCATTAATTTAAATCACATCTCTGTTTCATAATTTAACAGAATTCTTCTGAAAAGAGTTTTTTTTAAGCCATGCACTACCGCCGTCGGACGACTATTATGTAGCCACCCGTCTGTTATTTTGTTTGTAATGTTTGCGTAAATCACTGTAAAAAAAAAAAGGATAAACAACGTTGGAAAAGTGAGTATTAATACCTAGCCTTGCAGAATTTCAAATAGGCAAAGAAATCACACAGTTTTTGGAAAGCAATTTCTTTGGAGGATTTCAGCTTCAAAACTTTGACATTTTTGTGTTGAAAAGTGTGTGGTGATCGCGGTCGTCTGGCCTAACGTTCCGTCTTGCGCTGTATACATCGTGCACATTTATACGGTACTTTTACAATTTTCATGACTTGCTGGAACTGTCCTTACTGGCTTTATTCAGCCACTTGAAGGTCTTTGGTACAAACTCTGGAATATGTTTCACAGATTTCGAGCAAAAAAAGCCTCGATTGAATTAACTAAATGCATTAATCATCGTGTACCGTACCACCCTTTCCTATGGAGGATTGCGTGCGTGTTTACATTAACCCAACAGGGGTCACGTGACGTAGGTCGCGCAATCGGTCTATTGTTAATTCGTTTTTAATGATCTTTTAATGTGTTCCTTGATAATATTTTAAAGTGTATTTTGCTGTAATTTAGCCTGCGGGCTACAAGTGCAATTGTGAATAAACCAGTAATAATATTGATGGCCAGTCTAATTCAAAATCGAGGAATACACTATCACTATTTAACTGAGCAAACTTATTAAGTTTCAGCTTTCTTCATTCTTTGAAAACATTTTTTTTTAATAAATGACGAGTTTCATTTTGTAGTAGGCAACACTCTATGCATATTGTACCAACGAGCTAACCATATTGCTTAATAAAAAAGCGTATAGCCTGTTTCTCTTGTTAAAACTGTTCAAAACCATCTACCTCCATGCTAAAACATTCTTTTATTTAAGAAGCTGATTGCATGCATGGCATTATTATTTGTCCAATGAATTTGCTCTCAATACAATTCAGAGGGTTACGATGAAATGAAGATTACTTGGTAAAAGCCGTAAAACACACTTTGGCCATTGGAATTTTATTTATTTATTTTTTATTTTTTTAAGTTTTGATTTTTAATTTTGTTTTTTAAGAGTTCACCCAAGCCATGGAAGTGTTCGATTGGAGTAGATTTTGACCGTCAACGTGAACACAAAAACCGGATCGACACACGACACACCCAGTCATCTGTTACAGCACACCGAGCATAGACATCATAATAATTAACACAATATGCAAGTCTTGTTGACAGACGTTGTGATTAAATTGAAGATTTAAAGAAATTACATCCCATTATTGGTGGGTTTGTTCCAACAAATTCTAAACAATTTTTGAATATTTGTGTAACATTTATGGAAACTGATTATCTGTTTTTGCTTTGCATTGATGGCTCCCCGTAGTTTCTTCATCTTGGATGGCAAAAAGTCCGGGTTGTGACGTTACAAAAGAAAGGTCTAGTGCTCAGTCATTTTTGCAATCTCCATTTCTACAGAGGTGGTGACTTAGTTTCATAAACAGGAAACCATTATACCGTTTAAATGCTTTCTTTATATCAAAATGTGTAAAATGTAAGCGGACTATTTCAACATTTGTGGCGTTATCCTTCAATCCCCCCTGCCATGTCCAGACAGTCGACAAAGGGTCACAAAAATTCTAGTGATTTTCTCGCAGTCACTCTTTGGAGTAGGTATTCATTCATTGTTTCTATGTGAACTATACAATAATGGGGAAACATTGTCATTTGAAGTACTATCTACTAAATTGCATGTGGAAGTGGTTTTATGTGAAGCATTTGAAATTGAAAAACACCACAGGGATGAGAACATGTTGTGAGCAAAGCTTGACACAAAAGCTACACTTGATCATCTTATGCTACCCTGTTCTCAGTCTTTGTCCTGCAGAAAGGTAGAGAAAACACTATCAGGGATTTGCATACCTAATGAGCCTAATGAGTTCCATAGGGTTGAGCAGTTTGTGGAGGTTTATGAGTGTAGTTTATGACTTCATCTCCTGCTCACTGGAGGACTTTCTTTATTGTATTGTATCTGCCATGCACTAACTTGTTTGCACGCACACAGGCTTTCCCAGAATGCACGAACAACAAACACACATTAGAACGGGCGATGTCGTTAAAACCCAATTTATTTTTTTAATAGACAAAAAATGATCGCAAATTTATCTACCACAAACCCCTTATCCACACGCATGCACCGCCTCAGACTGGATCCCGCCGCAAAAAACGAACCACGTCTGATGGGACCGGAACACACCCCAACCAGGGGCGTGTTTTGGCGACCTCGACCAGAAACAAGTTTCTGACGTCAAATTCACAGTCCAGAACAATTTTTGAGAGCTACGCAAAAACGGGTCGGTAAACAGGAACAGTTTGTGGCGTGGGTACATTTCTTAGAAATTAATATTCTCAAAATGCACAGCCTTCTTTTTATTTTCAAGTAATGGAACTTAGTTTTTGTAATTTTATCAACATTGTTGGATTGGTATGCTATTTTTCATTTTTAAAAGAATTCTGTCGACACTTTTTGTATGTTTGTGGAATCAGCCATCTTGAAACCAAGCTTACATCTCGGTTACGGTTTGGTCGGAACAGCTGCGTCACTGCTGTTGAACAGAACGCGCGAAAACGCCAAACCAATGACCGAAGCTCAAACTTGTTTCTGGTCGAGGCTGCCAAAACATGCCCCAGGGTAAAGGGCCGACCAATGGGCACACGCGCAGCCCCAAACAAAAAAGACTACGGTGTCCGTCCGGCCGTCGACGCACGCATTCGCGGGGGGATGTCACCAGCACAAACCCAAATCACCTGGTACCCCGAAAATTACCCCGGGACGCATCAAACCGACAAAAACATGGCGGCGCCCATGACCGGAAGTCCCCATTTAAGCATCATTATAATTGTATAGAGAGGTTGCATGACCCCCGGAAAAGTTCGTTTCGCAGCCATGTTGGGTAATGCCTTGTACAAACTCAATGGCTGGCGCGTCGTCTGCTGAATGATTTCCAGCGCCTGCTTGTGCACGCACCATTAGAAAAAGGTCTCGGGTGACGTCACGTGAAAACCTCTCTATAGAAGACAAGATAGGACACTTTGTGCGTTTTGATCGTAACATTGACACACGGGGAAAGGCGTCATCACGCTGTAGATAGGTAAAACCACAGTGCCAACCCATCTGACCCGTTTTTTGGTACCTGCACCACCAAAATAATATAAAGAAAGTGAGTGACTCTCCTTCTTTATTGTGTATCCACACTACCCAGTTGAGACATCTCTGAAACTCTCAAACGGACATTTCCACGCCTGCAGGCAATCTTTGGAGATTCAAATTTGTCGACATTGATTTCTAATCATCTAATCACTTCAGATGAAATAATTTTGCAAGATGTTTACTTTATAACAAGTAGGCTTTCGGGCTTCATTTGCGGGAAATAGTTCGCAAAGCGAGATCAGACCTTATGCAATGACGTCATCACGCCACCATCTTAGGGGTAAATCGATGATGTAACAATGGAAACGCAGAGATTTGTACGCGCGGCGCACAGGATTGACCTCATTTTGACCTCTAGACGAGGGCGCCCAACTCAAATGACGTCATGTGCATAAGGTTTATATATACCGATCCATTAGGCCCCGCCCCTTACGTCTTGACCAATCACAGCCTTGGCTACACCAACAAAAGTCCAACAAGAGTCCGACATTATTAAAATCCTATTAGAAAATGTAAACATGCGTACGCGTACTTATTGCGCGCGTGTTCATGTCGTGCAGTGTGGCATTGAAGAGACGCACATTGTGCTGCCCACGTGTACAGTGAAGATGTAGCCAATAATGTAATTTGTCAATACGTTTAGGGGGCGGGGCTTAATGGATCGGTCTATTAGTCTCAAAACTCAAATACTATTGACTGCTTAACAGCGCCCTCAAGAGAATTAAAACAGTTTACAGTTGTATAGACTGGTTCCCGGTCCCTACATCGTTTACGTTCTGACTGAATATAGGGACCGGTAGCGGGTAATGAAAATTAGCATACACCTGGCAGAATTCTGCCAGGTGTATGCTAATTATGATTAGCATATAGGTCTACGTAATCCCATAATGCAATGCGGCCTTTACACAAAACATGATGGGTACAGAGTCTCAGAATCTCCCATCATGCAGACTAACATCGTTAAGTTTTGTCTAAAGTTAACTTGAATTTTGATGTTGAAGGTTGGTTCACTATGTCCAGGTGAAGGGTTACGAAACACACGTGTGCTAGTGTCAAACAACATGCACACGTCACAAACGTCATCTCTAAAGCTAGAAAAATTATTGCTGCGCCCACGCAATCGAGGGTCTATCAAAAGCGCCATATCACTAGTAGCTACCGGTCCCAATATACAGTCAGAGGAGAACGATGTAGGGACCGGGAACTAGTCTAACAGTTGTATTGTAAAACCTGCATCCTGAACTTTTTTCACATGACATTTTGGACTGAGGTTTGTTATAAAACACATATGGACTGGCATTATTCGGGCATTAGTGCACGTCTATCGCCCCTCTTGCCAGTGAGTGACCAGAAAAGGGATAAATAGGACCCTCGTCTGGTCACTCACAGTCCCTCGGGGTGCATAGACGTGCACTAGTGCCCTCATTGCCAGTCCATGTGTATAATATTGCACGGCGTACATGTATACCGGTATCACACCCTGTTTTCTCACACGCTGTTTTACGTGCTTTTCTAACCCCATTCTAAATTCACTGTAAATGGGAGACTTTTGGACGGTCCTTTTTCACAGTTCTCACCAGTAGTACGCATGTTCAGAACTATGTGCGCAATACTGAGCATGTGCGCGCATGCTCAGAACTGTCAAAAAGGCCCGTGGTGTCTGCTGCCGTCATCAGCGTCTCAAAAGTCTCCCATTCAAAAGTGACGCGTTTGCTTGAAGATAAATTCATTATCATACGCCGCTCGTGATAATATGGAAAATACAGCGCGTCTGCGTCTCATATCCCACTTGGCCTTCTCTCGGCCTCGTGGGATATGGGACGCAGAAGCGCTATATCTTTCCGTATTCCACTCGCACCATGTTTACCTAGTAGAACGAGTGCGCAACAGACGACGACGATTTCACAAAATAGAACCTTTCCGTTACATCCAAACAGGCAGTTGAAATTAAATTATATCGTCGGAGGTCTACCACGATTTGGAATTTGGATATGAAAAAATGGTTTCTATGAAATCATCATTGAGTGTTTCAAAAGTCTACATTTTTTTATTTTGTACTTAGTTATCACTTTGGAATGAATTATACATTATAGCTGAAAAAGCAACTTTGTCCTTAAAACAACATACGTCCCTATATGGCCGGGATCGATTTACACAGTTATAAGTTTCGTATGTACAAAAATTCATACTTCCTTAACTACACAGGATAAATCATAATTTTTGTGTTACTTTGAGGGCAATAATGTTCCATGACCCCTTTGATCCTGTAATCCGGTTCAAACCGGAAAGTCAACTAAAACATGTTTACATACAGTTATTACAAGGTTTACGACAATTGTTTGTGTACATTAGTTCTTTCGTTCACAATCAGTGATTCTTTCATTTTTCTTTCTCCCGAAACAATCTTCGGTGTAGTTTAACTTCTAGACTCTTATCATTTGTCTTTCGGTCGACCCAAATCCCATAGTATTTAGACACGATTATTGTTGTGGATTATCTGACACTTAAAATGTCACATTATATACAAGTTATACTGCCATAATTATTGTATCTTATAACTTTAACTAGCGCCTCTAATATATTACGTCATCGCGACGTCATATATGTATCGTATCACATTGCATCTCAACAATTTTAACAAAAAAGGTAAAGTCTCGCGAAAAAATACGACCTAAATTTATTATCTTTTGACCTTTAAATTAGTACTGACCTAAAGGTTATGCACAGATATGACCCAATTTTGACCTTTCATTTCGGTCCAAACCGGAAGTTGAAATAAAAATACATTGTCTGATGTCTAAAGCCAGTCTGAGTTTGGATGTGGTTTGTGAGTGGTACTCTTTCAGACTGTAGGTTTGGTGAGGGCATAATGTTAAAGCGCCCTAGAAACATGTTCAAAAAAGACCATTATTTATTATTTTGTAGTTTGTTTATCAGATTAGAATATCAGATTGGAATATATTCTACATCATAGTGCAGCTGATAACTAAATTTTATGAAAACAACAAAAACGTCACCATGACGTCTAACGGATCAAACTACAATGATTTTGAGAGTAATATATACACACACATTTATATCTCCTGAACAACAAAGGATATTAAAATCATTTCATGGTCTTTGTGTAATTTTGAAGTTTGTAACCCATAAGATTGTTTGTATTACCCCATTCAACATTATCTTCCTGTTTGAAGTTCAAATAAAACATGTTTGTAAGAAGTTATAACGTTTTCAACTTTTCTTGTAAAAATTCTAATTTTCAGACATTGGTAGTCTTTTCTGTCTCTTTTGCTGAAACCATTCTGTGTGTTTTTGTTTTGTTTTTATTATTATTGTTAAAGTGTGTACTCACAGTGTGTGTACGCATCGTTTAACCCAGAAGCGTTCACACTACAACTTTTAACACGTGTTAGACTTCTAGTCGACACGGAGTAGGATTTCTCAACCCTACCACCGAATAGGGTTCGTTTCAACACGGCGCTCTATAATCTTTGGTTTCAACACGGATCGAACGCTCTACACGGGTCAACGCTGTGTTGAAATGATGAAGTGTGAAAAGGTCAGTCAAACTTACACGGGTCGGACCCGTGTCCATCACGGAGATTTTTCGTAGTGTGAAAAGGCCTTTACAGTTTAGTTTAGACTTAACAATAAACTACGTCATCATGGTGTCATCAGATCGAATTACATTAAATTAAAAATTGTTATTAACCGTCGATCCATATTTTTTTCAACCAATGACATAGATTTATAATCTTTGCACGTTTTTGTGGATCGGGACTAGTGGTTCATTTCAAGCAAAGACCTTTCCGAACTGGAAGGATGATGATGTTAAATGCTATATAGATCTCTTTGCCATTAAGTCCGTAAACCAGTTGATGGCCACAGGTCCTCAGCTCGGTGGAGCACTGTGACGTCACCATTGCATTCCTACTCCGTGTCGACTAGAAGTCTAACACGTGTTAAAAGTTGTAGTGTGAACGCTTCTGGATTAAACGATGCGCACACACAGTGACAGGAGCATGGGCAGCTGTCCACCATGGAAGGACAGAAAGTATTATTCGGAATGTGTAATAGTTTCTGTGTATGAAATCCTCAATGGCGTATAACCTTTGGGGACGTGTGGGCCGGGGCCCACTGTCCATAAATAGGTCAAAAATCACAACCTTGGGTTAATTGCTTCAAGTTTTGAGTAGACTTGATCAAGTTTGGCTTTAGAGGTGGTCCTACTTTGGCCTGGGAAGTGGAGGGATGCTTCATGAAAAGTAGCAGCAAGTCGGCTTTGGAAAAAGGAAATTTTCGGGGTGTTTTTTCTTGAGGGCAATTAGCAAAGAATTGAAAAGAAAATTGAAAATTGAAAAGAAAAATGAGGTTCAGTTGTCAGAAAATATATTTGATTTGTTTTCTAGAGGCTGAGAGACTTTTAACTATTTTTGAGTACTTTTGAATATTTAGCATTTAGCATTGGTTGTTATGGGCGCCTATTAAGGGTGGTGTGGTGTACCCATTGATCTCCATAATACTCAGTATTAATGGAGATCAATGGGTGCACCCGTATCGGCTCGATGACGCCATCTTTATATAAGAGCGCCCCTAGCGACAGATTAAGCAAACAAAAATATTTTCTAAATTTTAGACTTTGTTGAGCGCACTGACATATTAATGATACATCATACTAATCTGATTACGTATTTCGATCCCTTGAGATAACATAAGGGATCGAAATACGTGTACACAAAAATTCAACAAATTCAACAAAATCTCCTGAAATACAAGTACAAAATATAATTTGTTTGTCTTACTGAAGGATATACCGGTAACCAATGTGACATTTTACTGTATCCGTAATCGCTCGCCGTCATACAAGCTCTTTTTAAGAAGTAGGTATTTTCCCTACACAAACGGAGTTATTTCCCAAATCATTGTCAATCAGGCAGACTATGGACCACAACCAGCTACACAAAGGTTGACGGTTCACTGAAACTTAGTATGGACTGTCGGAATAACCATCAATACTTAATTAATAAAGCTTAGTTTTGTTCGTCATGACTTTTACCACCAAATCACCATTGCTTATTTCGGTTGTTGCAACCGAAATAACATTGGCATGAACCTGCAAAAAGCTCATATTAGGGTTATTACAAATATGTAAACCAATTTAATTGTTTTCTTATAATAAAGGAAAAATCACAAGAAGTTGATGAAATATTATTGAAAACTATGGAAATGACACTCTTGTATACCTTGGTGTAGTTGTCTTAGGTCCCGCAAAATATTTCCATCTGAAATACTGCTTTTTGTCAACAATCTGATTAGCCGTCACACTCTAAACTAGTTGGTGTAAAACTCAACTTTTGGTTTTAGTTTAGTATCAGAATAGCTTAAATTATTCGACAATTTAATCTGTCGAGCGGATGTTTGAAGCTTTTGCAATCGCGCAGATCCAACTAAACTTAAACTTATTGTAATTCTAATTTGGTTATGGGTTATATTTTGGCGACCATGGTCAGAATAACATTTGAGTTCAGTTAAAGCGAACATAATTTTACTGAGCTTGTGACACAAGATGTGATTAATTTTAAACTGATGATTGTTCCTAAGTAGATCAGTCGATCAGTTATTAAAATGAACAAAATTTGGAAGTGACGATGTGTGTGACAGTGTTAGCCTTGGTGTTACAGGATTAGGTGCAACGTTTTCGTAAAGTTCATTTTCACGTGATGATTCACCACCAATACCTATGCCTTCATTGCAGACCACGTTCTCATATTCGGTTTTCTTACGCTGGTGTGTCGGTCTTGGAGTTAAGTAATGCGGTGATATTGGGCGGCTACTGTTGTTTGGAAGTGTGGCAACTGAGGTGCTAGTATTGACGTATAAGGCGTCCGTAGTTGGTGGTGGTGCTGGTTTAAAACAAGGTGGGTTTGTTCCATCATCATCCTCATTTATTTTACGTCCTCCATTCAAGCCGTTATTTAGTCTTTCGCTCAATGTTGTTTCAGACACAGTTCCTGGAGACCGAGATTCATGCAGCTCTTCGTTTAGAACGATGTGCCTTCGAGACTGACTGCGTTTTTTGCTAGAGCGGGAGTTTCTTCCAGTGCTTTTTTTAAAACACCATGCCAGGCAAACCACCATAAACACAAATACCGGAATTCCTCCAGCTGCGGCACAAGCAATCAAAATCCACAGATTCACAACCTTGAGCCCACTGCCCGTAGAGATGTCTGTAGTTTCTCCCCCATCTGGAACATTGAGCCCACTACCCGTGGAGTTGTCTGTATTTTCTCCCCCATCTGGAACATTGAGCCCACTACCCGTGGAGTTGTCTGTATTTTCTCCCCCATCTGCAGAAGGCTCCACCAAATCGATCAAGATACTTGCATTAGCTTTCAGACCAGATGGAACATATGCCTCACATGTGATCACACTACCGTTGTCTGATAACATTAATTGTTTGATTTTCAAAATCTGCCTGTCGTGTGATCTATTTGTAAATGTTTGCTTTATGCCGTCCTTATACCAGTTGTAACCAGCAATGTGTGGAATGCCTTCTGCTATGCAGATGAACGAAGCTTCCATCCCAGCGACATATTCAGTAGATAATGTTAAGCTTTCTATCGAAACATTAACACGAATCTGAAGTGGAATTATTGAGCAAATAGAATCTCCAAGATGCTGACCTCTGCATACAAACTCAACGCCATTGTCGTCTTCGACCAGACGCCAAATTGCTACTCCTTGGTCTGACGATATGCGGTCCATTGGCCCCTCGCCAGAACTACCGCGGAACCAATCGAGCTCAGTTAAATTAGCTCCCCCGCCAGTCAAGCTGCAATTCAATGAGACAAAGTGTTTAGGGGCTATCATATGGCCGCGTTTGTTTTCAATGGAACATATCAAATTGTTTGTGACACATGTCCTGCATAAAAAGGCAAAGACGACGAGTGCGCCATACTGTAGCCAATTCATTTTATGAACGGGGGTCTTAAGCATCGATTTAAAGGGAAATAATATGTCCAGGGTTAACTTTAGTACGTCAGTCACTTCTCCTAGCAATGAACGCCTTTCTAGTTTAGGTTGACCATGGATATCATAAAAGCTGTCCTGTTTCTAAAACCAATGCTGTGGCTGTAGGGTGACGGAAATGGTATTGAAATTTGTTCACAATTTATCACTCCAGGATCTCCACTGAGTTGTAAAGAAACAAGATCAATGTTGAGAATTCAACTGAACTGAAATTCAGAGCTCAAATGTCAATGTTTATTCCAGGTAATTATGCTAGAAATCGTCGTTAACAATTCAATAACAAGTCAACTTGAAAAGTTAACTGGACAAGTTGTTTATCGTCGAATGTTTCTCAATCCATTGATACTCCACATTAAAATTCTTGCGGGTTTGTTACGTTAGCTGCATTCGGCGTTCAGATTCAGGCTTCTTTATAGTTTCTTATAAGTTCATCACGTCTTGGCCAGTATAAACAAGCATCGAGTATTTGATGATATGACTTTGATGAAGTAGCTGGCTGATTGCTTCTGAGTTACACACGCAACATCCAGTAGTTCCACAAATGACAACAGTATTTTGTTCAATTTTACAGTGATTGTTTAAGCTTTAAAAGCGATCTCCAAGATTTTGTACAAGAATTACCAGGCTACCACAGTGAACGGAACCTTTCGCAACTTCCTCACTATCTAGCTGTTGTTTCAAGATACACTTGTAATAGCAGTGCCACACACGAACACACCATGGACATAATAACCAAAGAGCAAGGCTAGTTAGTGGTGCTACAACTTATCATTACATCCGTCCGGTTTGGCGTTTATGTAGTTGAAACAACGTTTTGTTTTAACAAAACAATGCACCGGGGCTCGCTTCCTTCCGCTGTAGTTACATCAGTGCTGTTAAAAGCATTAGTATGGACATTTGGCCTTTTGATTCAATTATTAGTCATTTACACCATATATTCTGAGGTCGAATTATTCCAGTCAAACCTAAAGTCCTACTTTGCTCATTAATGATTCGTCACTGTTTTCACAAAGGGACAAGCCCTGCAGCCAAAGTTTCATGTTTTGAGAAAACTGCGTATGAATACAATTTATTTTCATTAAAGTAATTGTTCCGGAGACTATTTGGCCACTTTATAGTGTTTTACATTTGATGAACTTGGAACAGATGATGTTGAATGCGAATTGATGGCCGAAAATTGTTGTTATGCCGCCCTCAAGTTCTGTTGAGTTCGTAAACAAACTGAACGATAATTATTGATGTGGATGTAAAGAAATGGTTGTAATCGGTTAATTTAAATGCAATGTATCTAATGGAGATATTGTGTCTCAAATCATCTTACTTCCTGTTTTAATCAATTATCAAATAACCCAACTTACAAGAATCAACCCGTGTTACTGAATAGTTCACACAAACCACTCCGTCTTATTTTTGCTCATATCCTCAGCTTTTTAGTAAATGTGGGATCGTACCAATCCTGATTATAGTGCGGGCATTTTTTTTTTTCCAAGTCAAGCCCTTTTTCCACCACTGCATTCGCTTGCTTACGGTATACATGCAGTATACCACAGTATAACTATGTAAGTACATGTACAACTTGGCTCCAAGGGAAACTCCAAGAGAAATCGCGAGTTGGAAGGACCACAATGTTTGGACATACCCAGTCAGTTACTTAAATAATTGTACATCAACATTTAACTGTGTGTTATCCGCTTGTGGTGACATTGAACTAAACCATGGGCCAGAGTCAACTACCAAACTCATCCCATAATGTCAGTGGATGCTCAAAGCATCAGAAATAAAGGCATCGACCTTGCAGCATCTATTGCATTTGATACCAACCACAAACATTGACACAGTAGCACAGAAGCATGTCTCACCGATCAAGATCATGACTCCGTTTTGAATCTACACCTACCGAGTAGGCCTACACCAGGTGGTGTCATTCTGGCTGTAGAGCTGTTACACCGCCCTCTATGGATCAGTTCTTGTCAATTTATGATCTCCCTATTCCCGAGTTTTCCTCGTTCCCATTTTCCACCAACGATATTCGCAACATCTAGTCCTTTCCGGTGGGGAAAGCCCCTGGTCTTGACGGTATTAAGCACTACTTTTTTACATAGCACTGTGTCTCCCTTACTTCATAAAATATTTCATATTTCTCTCACCATTGGACAATTTCCTAAAAGCTGGAAACTTGCTGATATCTCTTAAGTTTTTAAGTCAGGTGACCGTTCCCTCCAAGCTAACTACAGGTCTATTGTCCTCACCTCGTTGGTTGATGGAGAGAGAATTGTCAAATGGTATGCGCAATTTTGTCAGCCAACACGGGTTTGTTGGTCATAGGTCATGCGTGATCCAGCTGTTAATTATAGGCTTAAAAAATTGTTCAGTTGCCCTCCATCGACTGACCCAAAAGTGCAAAAATTTCAGGTCGGGTTTGTTTTGTTTTTGTTTTGTTTTTTGGGTCATTCATTTAACAAGTTTATATGTATAGTATCCCTGAAATCTAAGTATTTATCGCAAATAAACTTAAATGAATGTCCAAAACATAGATTCTAAAGTAAAATGCAGGAGGGCGACATTTTACATGTGTTTGTGTGCTGCTAACGCGTACACAGTATGCCTATACTGTACACGTACCTAGGATTGATTCCATTAAAAAATGCCCATGAACTGCCTAATACTCGAGTGTTGCATGCGTGTTGATCGCGGATGCAACCATGGTCCGTACTGCAATTACAGCCCAAAATTGGAAGGGTGTTCATGTAAGCCAACAAGTGGATTCACTGGTCCAAACATTTGTTTTGAGTGCGAGTACCAGACAATATCAGCTGCCGACATCAAACGGTTATAGGGTTATTCGAACTTATGTTTCAAACAAACCACTAATACAATTCATTTTTTTATGATTTACAAAATAAAAATTCGCTTAAAAAAAAAATAAGTCACACATGGCGTGTCGTGGCCGAACGGATAAAAACACCGGACTCAAGCTCTGGTGTTTCTGATCAGCAGAGTGTGGGTTCAAGTCCCGGTCGTGACACTTGTGTCCTTAAGAAAGCCACTTAACCATTATTGCTTCGTCCTTCGGATTTGACGTAAAGCCGTAGGTCCCGTGTGCTGTGTAATGAACGTAAAAGAACCCAGTGCACTTATCGAAAAGAGAAGGGGTTCGCCCCGGTGTTCCTGGTTTAATCATCACCTTGTAAACCGTTACATGGTGCTATGTAAAGGAACAGGTCTCATACTTCAAAAAGTAACTCCGAATACCTTGCTGGAAAAATATTCTTCACCGCCTTTGAATGGTCTCCAGATACTGCGCGCCTTATAAAATGTTATGTTATTATTACATAAAAACATAGGCCTAATACAATTGATTTGTGAACCCACTTCCATTTACCCAAGACTCAATCTACACGTTTTAAAATCGAATGGTCCATAACATGTTGAGCATTGCGGGCAAAATGATTTATTCGTTGTGTCAATGAATAGCGAGAAGCTTATAACACTTTCCAGAATCAGTTTGAATGAATCATTCCGATGTTTTTTTTTACAACATTGAAAACATGAAAACATGGTAAGTGTTATCAGTTCCAATACATTTCAATCTTTAAAATGATAATCAAGAGAATGAAAAAACAAATGAAAAAAAAATGAAAAAAAATCCCGATCTACCCCTTCAAAAATTTTCACTGGAGGGCAACCAACAATTTTTGGGGGCCTAATGTTCATCATGCATAGGCTTCCATTATTGACCAGCGCGGCCGTCTGTTGGCAAAAGGGTGTATCTCATACTCAGAACTTTTTTGAGATTTTTTGCTTTTAAGCAAATTTGAGGGCGCTCTTTCCAATTATTCAAGTTTCAGTTCGATGCGAGTTATCGTTTAGAGGATAGCATGTGCTATCTTTGACATTTTTTCCATCAGTAATGGACAGGTATAGTTTGTCTGGCACAATGGCGCATGTCCCAGATACACCCTCTATAAATTTAAGTTAATAAATGTATCTATTATTTACATATGTTTTCCAAAAAATAGCGCTGGTCTTTTTTTTTAATTGATTTACCAAAATAGTATATGTCCCGATAGACCGTTTTGCCCAAAAAATTGTCTAAATAGAAAACACGTTCAGAGAAGCTAACTACCATTTTGCATTCATTTGCCAGGAAGTAACTTGGTCCGATTCCCTCGTGTTAATTTGCAAAAATGGTGTAACTACAAGATACACCTTTTTGCCAGAAAAGAAACACTGCTGTATTAAAACATGTTAAATCAATGTTAAAGCACGTCACTGTTGAGATGTATCTAAAATTAAACCTTGTCCTCTTGAAACAAATCCATTCATCAAATATTTGGTGTGTTTGAATGTCTAAGTTACCCATACTGCCAACAAAGTATTTTGAGATACACCCTTCTGCCAGACAAATACAACCATAAATAACATGCACATAATGATACACCCTTTTGCTGAAAAACCCAGCTGACTGTAACTTAGGATACTACGGAAGCGTAGTGCCGCCACATGAACAAAAACAAAATCCCACTCTTATCATGTACGTACACGATAATTATCATGTACGTACACGATAATTATCGTGTACGTACACGATAATTATCATGTACGTACACGATAATTATCGTGTACGTACACGATAAATTGCAGTGTGGTGTGATGTGGCGTCGTCTCCGTGCGTGTAACAATACTGTGGAGATCAGTGATGGTGATGGTATGAATGACACACAAGTACAGACAGCAGCCTAAACTGTTGCTGCGCCGATATCACGATAATTATCATGTCCGTACACGATAATTATCGTGTACGTACATGATAAATTGTACGTACGATAAATTGTACGTACATGACAATTATCATGTACGTACACGATAATTATCATGTACGTACATGATAAGAGTGGGATTTTTTTTATTCATGTGGCGGCACTACGCTTCCGTACATAATACACGCGCACCACGATGCATCTTGATTCGCATAATATAGAAGGGAAAGGAAAACGAAAAAGAAAACAAAAATAATTGAATATTACATTTTTCCTTCAGATTATTGGCACAAATTATGGCGTAAACCAAATTTGCTGCCATCACCTGCTTTAGTTGGAGGAATCGTTTGGTCTGTTTTTCCATTTACCGTACAACAAATCTATGGTTGTACATACCTAACAACAGCAGGCAAACTACCACGCGCGGCCATAGAGTGTCCTGTCTTGCATTTTTGTAGTATCTTTGACTTTATATGATAATAGCGAAATGCCGCGCTTTGTGTGCGGCACCAGCTAGGTGAGCATGATGTTTGCGTTGAATGCTACAGTTCAAGTTAATGAGATGGGTATGGGTCTAATTTGCAGGGGCACTTAGGGGTCATCATTTTCTAGAATGGGCCTGGTATTAACGGTAGTAAACAGTACGCAATGTTGTTTTGAATTTTATTTTGAGCGAGGGGCACGCAAAAGAGTGGGCTCGGAGCCCCTTCTGCCCACCACTCCGCCTCCCTTACAACGCCATGTTACCAAGCATGATTTAGGGTGTTTGATGGCCGGAATAGATCATATAAATTTGTACTTGAAAATGATGCATGCGAGCCAAAGTGACATGTGGCTATTTCCATAATATTTGAACACAATTGCTTTGACCAAAATTACACCCTTTTCTGAATAAGAAACCCACTGGTTTCTTTGCGTGGAAATGAGGGTACTGCAGATGGAATTTGTTAATTTATGAAGTTTGTTTATTTCTTGATGGATGTATTCTTAAAGTTCTATTTCGTCGCGTTTGGTCATAGTTGACGATTTGGCAAATAATACGATTCGACGAGTAAGTCGACTTTTAAGTTGGTCAACTTTTCACTCATACTTTTCGTAGTTCGTTTAAAAACAAATTCATAAGATTATTGATCAGTGTGTTGATGGATATTGTCTTGTCATGTACCCTTATGTATTTTGGAAAAAAATATACTTTTGTAAAAATATTCTTAACATGTTTTGAACTTGTTCGTCACTATGTTAAAAACATCCACGCGCCCCACGCTGATTTTGTACGCAAAGTAACGTATGCTGATTTGCCGCTTATTCGTCACTGCATTATCATCCTGTGTAAAAAAAAAAAGTAAAAGTTTCTGTATGTCTATTTTACCTCTCTGTTTCTTTGTGTTTTATATATGTCTTCATTTCTTAACTGTGTATTTGTGGTGGTTTTTTTTAACCTGTGTTTCTTTATTTCTTTGTCTCTTTATTTCTTGATTTGTTGAGTTCTGTTTTTTATGTATTTGTGTGGGTTTTTTGTTTCTCTTTGATTTCTGTGTTTCTTTTATTTCTGTTTCTTGATTTTGTTTTGTCTTCGTTTCTGTGTTTCTTTATTTCTTGATGTCATTGTTACTTTCTTTTTTCAGTTATTCTTTATTTGTAAGTTTCTTTGCCTCTTTGTATTTATTTATTTGTTTATTTCTTGCTTTCTTGTTTTCTATGTTTCTTAGTTATGGTATTTGATTCGAGTTTCTTTGCTTCTTTATTATTTGTCTTAATTTCTATATTTCAGGATTTCTGTATTTCTTTGTTTGTCTATTTCTTGTTTATTTCTTTATGTCTTTGTTTCTTTAGTCCTATTGCTTGGAAATAATATATTATTGGTTATACTGAAACCCGCTCAGGACTACATGAGGTTTATATTGTTCATTTTATCGCATTCACGATCAAATGCATTACGCGCCGCCATACACAAACTTTGCTGGTGCCCTCTCGTGGTTTTATACAATTATTTATATAGGCTATGTTTTATCCAGGGTTGCTTTATGTAAATTCGGACCTGGGGGGGGGGGGGGGGTAAAAGCCGCGCGAGGGTTTGACTTGCCGGTTTTTATTTGGCAACACCCATTCTGTTCACGGGCTCTTTTGGACTAGCCGGTCCTTCTTTACAATATTGATAGGCGAATAATTTTCGCCCAATCAGAACTGAGCGCCCCGGAGATTTATGTGCCGGGCGCCAGATTATGTGGTATAAGATTCACTTTTGTTGCAGCTATTCATTAAACGGGATCATTCAACCCGCCTCAACCCCAGCTCAACACATCCCCCTTTAAATATTAAACTTTGTACACATAATGCAGCCTTTTTATACCTTGGGTTGCATTTGATGTGACTACTGGCGGATTTTAGGGATCAGGTGGATTTCACAAAACTAGTCTTAACTTAGGACTAGTCCTTACTATGACAAGTCCTATAAGTTAGGACCAGTTACTCATTCTAACTCGAGATAAGACTAATCCTAGCGCTTTGTGAAACCCACACCAGAAGAAGGAAAAGTCTGATTTCAAATCCTAGCTCCACTGTGGAACACGGCCATGACTGGCTCAGCAGCAGGGGCTGGCTCCGCAGCTACATTCACAGCATGACCATCTTCTGATGTGTTCCAGGCGAACTAAGTCAGTACTTAAAGTCAACAGCTGGCGGTCATTAAGCATATTTACTACTATGTGGCAGCCTTTCCTCATTCCCGCTGGACCCGAAGAGTGTAAGGCCCATAGGTGAGCATTAGTCCTGGGCAAGCATTTGCTCACAATACTTTGCCCCGGCGCTCGACGTCCAATCTAATGATACATCCTTCTCAGTCTAAGCATACCGGCAATTCCCATTAAATTATGTGGTTCCCTTTACCTGCCACATTAATAACTAAACTTCATCAACGACACAATAATTCAACAAAAGTTATATTTAATATGTTTGATATGTACAATATGTAAAAAATAAAATTATCTTCAGAACTACAACAAAATAAGTCACATAGAATTGTTGTGTTCAAGGGGAAACAAAATCAATGTTCGAGTTCAATCAGGAAGTTCAAATTAACAAATATTTGTTAGAGAGTTATAAGGTTTACAACAAATTTTCGAAAAGAATATTGACACTCATTTTTGGGCGTTACTTAAAGATAGGGTCATACTTTGGTAATGACCCAAAAACAAATTGTTTGTTTAATCCAAAAGCCTACTTGTTATAAAGATGGGAATGGTAGTAAGCATCCTGCGTTACTATGCTGTTTACAGTGATTTTGTCCGTTTATTAGAAATCAAAAAGTATGTCGTAATATTTGAATCTCCAAACATCGCCTGCAGACAATTCTTTCTCATTCGTATATACTCACTAGTCTTCTGCATGGATCATAACTATAGGACATTTCCTCAATTGCCAAACATCCAGCCCTCTGGAGGCTCAACTCCACGCACGCGAACCCGTATTTCTTTAAGCATCTTCCCATTCAGTTGCATTTTTCGTACCAACGTAATAACAGCGATTTTCGTTTACATATTTTCTAACGAAAATTTGGTCCTCAATAAGTGAGTTGTATAATGTCTGCTACTGCATGTGGCAGAATTAACCACTAAACTTAAGCCTGTCAACGGAGCTCTCGTGGGGAGTTTCCATCATGGCGGCTAGTGAACGTATGCATGGATGACCCCTCTTCCTTATGCTTTAAGGGCCGCTTTGGTTCCAATGGACACAGTTGTGACTTGTGTCTGAAGATCGGTGATCAATCCTCAGATTTGTGGGCTTTTTGTGGTTGAGGCAAAAGAGAACAGACAGAGATTGGCCAATGAGGCTGCCACACAGGCTTTGCACAAATAACTCCATAGTCCATTAGTATCCAACCTGCTGGTTAGAGGAATTTCACCAAAGTTGGGACAATACAACTTCGAGAAACGTATGCACCAGATGATGCAACGCAAGAATTTGGTCCTTCCCGTGGATCTACTCCTTGTATACATAGTGAATCCCCACAGCAATGCCTGTTGTGAGAGGGTATTTAGCATAGTCCGAAAAAAATAAGAAAACATTTCGAGGTTCAATGAGCAGAAAAACACTGCAAGCACGACTCATTGAAAAACTCGCAAATGCAGGAATTAGATGCCACCAAAGGGAGTATTCTACAAAGATTCTACAACAAGCAAAAAAAGCAACATTCCAGTCACTGCAGCAACACGCAAAGGATCCTGAAGCTCCATCCCCTTTAATATCAAGTTCCTCACCTAGGCAACAATAGGATAGGAAGGTAGGCCTATATAAGCTTCAAAACTAAAACGTGTAAAGCATTTAAAACATTAAAAAGCAACATTCTTTTGTAATGTTTCACACATGTTTTGACTTTTGAGATCATCACTTTCAAGCTTATAAAACACATGAATATTGTGTATTTTTTTATTTTTAAAACAACAATTGATTACTTGATTTCTTCCCATTTTAGTAAATTAACAATACATTTACTTATTCAAAATGTATGCAAGGAGTTAGAGGTTGTTAGAGAGGCAAATCTCCTTTGGGTGCGATTTTGCCTAAAACCCAGGAGCTTCCAGGTGGTGCTGCCCCTTGAACCCCCCCCCCCCCCTATTCGACGATTCATCATCTCACTTTTCAACTGGCAACTTCAAGCAAACTCATAAATTGGACCAGGAGAAAGTCTCGTTCCAAGACTCAGTCAGTCAGGTTGGGGAGATCTGATTGCGGATACGTTTAGTACGGTGAACAGTGATTTTGAGGATACAGTGTTGGAATTTCAAGTTGAGGGCAAAGATATGAACACAGATTCATTCTTTGAGGTTGTTAGAGAGGCAGCCCGATTCTTACCTAAAAAGATTGCACATTTTGAGAAGAGAGAAGATCCCGAGATCACCTCAGCTCACTTTTGATTATGAGCGTGACAAAGTACAACTTTCATTAGCAGTGGGTCATAAGAAATTAATAGATAATCTTTGGACCGAAAATACGGAGCGTTTGCCGCTGTATCGAGCATCAGCTTTGGCACGCTCATAATTGTGGAAGGGGACTACAAGAAGTATATGATTCCCTCCAAGCTGGACCCCTTTGCTAGTATATCAACTTGGGCATTCCTGGTTTAAGCCGAAGCTCCAAAGTTTACGGATAAGACACTCAATGTGCCGATCGATGTTTCATAAATACTGAAAAAGAGGCGCACATCGGCATGTCATGTGCAGTGTCCCAATCTTGGCTACTTGAAGCAGCATCAAAGCAAGTTTCTACGCTAGAAGAAATCCTGCAGGAATCTCTTGGGTCAACAGTGTTTTGAAGGCCTGAAGGACCAGGTGGATATTGGTTGTATTTTACGTACATGAGGTATGGCTCTGGAAGCTACATTAGATATGCTTAAAGGCTGTTAATGCCAAGGTAGTATGACACTCTATGTTGTTACAGCAAACCCGCTGGGAAGATAATAATTATTTATTTATTTATTTATTTATTTTAAATCTTTAGACATGCTGTACAATTATTAAAAGTTGAACAGAGGCTGTCAAGGAAATACAAAAGTATAAAAACTGTCATCAAAAGATGTGTACAACCAGAACCCTGTCAACACTATAAATGTAATTAAATATACTGTTTACCCTAAAAATAAATAGGCTCAATGTTTTGTTGAAATTGCACAAAAGTAAAAACAGTAACCAACAACAATTACAAACACGAGTTAGAAACAAAATACAATTAAAAAACCTAAAGGAAAAAACACATGAAGCAAGAATAAAAAGAACCCCAAACCAAAAAGAAGCCCCCCCAAAAACCTCCCTCAGCTTCACACGAAATGACTTAAAACCCAACAAAATAAATATATTCCTGATATCCCCACTAAGTCCCGAAAATATCATTAGAAAAACGAACAATTATAGGCAAGACTTAGGGGATGGTAATCTCTGTGGAAGTGATGTGTAATTTTAAATTGGTAAACAGTCAGCTAGACGGAACAGATGGACTGCGTAGGGTGTCACGATGTGTTTTCATTTATTTGTTTCTATGTGGACTAGAACAAGTTTATTACCCAGGTTTGCAGACACGTACGCACAGTCCTGCAAGGTTGAATGGACATAGTCTATGGTAAGGTTGAAGGTTGTTTATTTTATTGGTCGTCTGGTTGATTGGTTTGTATTCGCGGGGTCTTTGAACAGGTTTTTGGTCATGTGCTGCGCGAAATGCATCTTGGGTAGCTGGGTGACGTGGCATGCAGGCGAGCTTTTGTTTTTGCTGGGTGTGGCGAAGTTTTGATTTTCTGCAGAGCACAAGCAGCAGCCGGTTCTTCTTTTGCAGAGAATACCCAGATAAAACGTGGCATTTACTGAGAGAAGTCTGGAGTAATATAGCGACGATATAATTATATATATTTTCTGCGAGGTGCAACCATTGTGCCGATATTTTGTTCTCTGCAAGTTTGCTTCCTGTGATATACGGCAAAAACAGATTTCCCGGCTCATTCTTATCCAGGCACCAGACATGATAAATATACTGTAAGTACCTGTAATGTTGTATTAATGCTAGCCTTGACCAAGGCTGTCTTTGCGCTTTTCCTTAGGCTGAGTTATCTAAGCACAGAGTCCGTAAGGACGATACGAAGTCGCACACCCACACAGTCACGCACGGAGTCCGTTAGGACGATACACACGCGCATGGATAAACTGACAAGGGTATTTATGAATAATGGATATAGTAAATCCGTTAGTTTTCAGGCAGGCCATTACAGTTGTACCTTTCTGAACACGTGCACACATCGATTGTAAGCAACAGGCTGTGATTGAAGTCGAAGCGAGGAGTCGTTGGGTCAAACAAGAATCAATGAGAATCCTTTTTAAAGTGAAATTAGCAGAATGAGCTCCGCCTTGTATTTTGGCAAGCGCAGAAGCATCAAGGCGCGACTACGAATAGTCACAAACACAACTATACTGTACATTATATGAATAGGCATTATACGTGAATGTGTACGGTACGTAACAATGTACATGTATGTATCCACTCACTGTGAGCGTGGGGTTCCCTGGAGTTTGTGGTAGCGGCTTTTTGTGGGGAAAATTAATAACAATGCAGGAGCCTCTATTCCCAATAAACACCGTACGGCCGGCACGCCTTGATCATCGCCGTAACTAGGATAACATTTTAGGGGGGGGGGGGGCACAAGGGGGTGCACCTTTTTTTCCTAGGGGGGCACTTTTGGCCAATTAAAACTGTAGTTTCCGTGTGTATTTTTTTTAAACAAGCCCCTTTTCAGTGTTTTCTGACTTTTTGACGTAAAACAAAATACATTATGACTTGTAAATAATTAAACATATTTCTAAAAACATTGAAATTACTACCTAAATGCTCATAAAATGTAACATTTTAATCTAGTTATTTTTAATCTCAAAAGTCCAGATTTCAAATGGGGGGGGGGGCACGGACATCAGTTGGGGGGGGAGCATGTGCCCCCCCCCTTAGTTACGCCACTGGCCTTGATCAAGGCTACAATGGGCAGTGTTAGCTATTGGTGCCTAGGGGGGCACTTTTGGCCAATTAAAACTAGTTTCCGTGTGTATTTTTTTTAAACAAGCCCCTATTCAGTGTTTTCTGACTTTTTGACGTAAAACAAAATACATTATGACTTGTAAATAATTAAACGTATTTCTAAAAACATTGAAATTACTACCTAAATGCTCATAAAATGTAACATTTTAATCTACTTATTTTTAATCTCAAAAGTCCAGATTTCAAATGGGGGGGGGGGGGCACGGACATCAGTTGGGGGGGGGGGAGCATGTGCCCCCCCCCTTAGTTATGCCACTGGTCTTGATCAAGGCTACAATGGGCAGTGTTAGCTATTGGTGCCTTGAACAGAGTTCAGAGCCATGTTCAGCCTCTGTATGTACATTTTTGTTCTTTTCTGCAGTCCCTTCTCGATAAGGGATTAGCGTACCGGACTTTGTGGGTTTTTTTTGATCAGCCATATCCAGATTTCATAACAGTGTACAAGGAATACCAACTGGTCAATACGGAACCATATGCAGGTTTCCTCTCGGGTTCTAGTTCCTGCATGGGACTTGGACGCGGTTTTACATGGATTGCAAAGAGCACCATTAAAACCCCTATCAGTAGTTCCATTACAGCACTGCTTTTTTATGACAGTGTTCCTAGTTGCATTGACATCTGCGAAAAGGTGTTCGGAACTCCAAGCTCTTGGTCATAATGAACCCTATTTATGATCGAGGGGTGCGACTTTGGTTTGTTCTGGGTTTCCTCCCCAAAACAGTCACTCCTCTCAATTTGGGTCAGGACTTTTTTCTGCGAGAGATGCAGGATCCAAATTCAAGTCTTTGTGTGAAGAGGGCGTTGTCCATTTGTATTACACGGACAAGTTCCTTGGTAGTCGGCAACGAACAATGCTTTTTATTTGATGCCTTTGGAGGTAAGACAAAGGGGGGGGGGGGGTTTGAGTGTCTAAGCGCACCATTTCAGGTTGGTTAGTAAAGTCAGATCAAGAAACCTACCATCTGGCAGGGCTTTCGGCACCAGATGCGATTCTGGCTCATTCTACACCAGTCATGGCTACATCTTGGGCCATGTTTAATGGGGCCTCTATAAGTGACATCATGAAAGCGGCAGATTGGAGATGTTCCAAGACTTTCGCTCATCATTACGATTTGGATTTGTGGTAAACGGCTGAAGGGCAGTTTGGCAGATCCATATTGCAGCAACACCAGGATTAGTAAAACCAGGTAACAAATAATAACACTTGTATTGTGCCGGTATCCATTACAAGTGATTCTCATGGTGCAAGGAAACACAAACAAAGAGAAAACAGAATGGTACTAAGAGAAAGACATTAACAAATATAGAGCAAACAGTAAAACCATCTACCTGTTGAAAAGCAGCAGTGAATAAGTGAGTATTGAGAGCCTCTTTGAAATTCTGAACTGAAGACATGTTACGGATCTTAAGTGGCAGATTGTTCCAGTGCAGTGGACCAGTGTGTGAAAATGCCCTATCTCCCCAAGAGTTGTGAGTTTGAGGAACAATCAGTGAAAGAGGAAAGAAAGAGGTGGATGATCTAAGGCGCCTGGAAGGATTGTAATGAGTAATTAATTGACAATTATACTGAGGGGCAGACCCATGTAAAGAATGAAAAACAAACAAAAGTAACTTAAATTCAATGCGATATTAAACAGGGAGCCAATTAAGAGCCTGCAATAACAGGGGTGATATGGACACTCCTTAGGGACAGAGTGACAAGACTGACTGCAGTGTTTTGCAAGCGTTGCAGACGTGCAATTTGTGTATGTTGTAAAAGACAGAAGAGAGAATTACAAAATAATCAAAGCAAGAAGAAATGAGAGCATTGAGAGACTGATTTGCATATGTTAGAGACCTGGTTACACATTGAGTCAAATGTAACACCTAGATTTTGACAGACTGCAGAAGGCTTACTTGTACAATTACCAATTGTGATATGAGAAACTTTGACCTTAGCAAGGTGAGTCTTAGAACCAAGCAACATCATTGTTCAATCCATTGTCTGACATCATCTAAGCACAGTTCTAATCTATGGATGGCACAATTAGCACTCTCTTGATTTGGGACAAAAGAAACATAAATTTGTACATCATCAGCATAACAATGGTAATTGATTTGATGGCGATTTAAAACATGTTTCAGTGCACTCAGATAGAAAATAGTCATTCCACCAACTGAGCCCTGTGGGACTCCGCAGCTCAGAGAGACATGGTCAGATTTAGCCCCATTGATGACTTGTTGGCGTTTGCTTGAGTAGGATTTAAACCAATCTAACACAACACCTCGAAGACCAAGGGAAGCTAGAATATTCAAGAGTATGTCATGATGAACAGTGTCAAATGCAGAAGTAAGGTCTAAAGAGACTAGAGCAGTTATCCGTCCAATCTCCATCAGAATGTTACTGGACAGATTAACAAGTTCTTGACACTATGGTTTGCACGGTACACAGATTGCCGACTATCAAGAAGATCGTTATCATGGAGGTACTGTGACAGTCTCGAGAATACAACTCGTCAAGGACCTTCGATATAGGGCAGATTTGAGATGGGGCGTTAGTTTTTAAGCAATTTGGGATTTAATGAAGATTTTTTCAGTGTAGGATGAACATATGCTATCTTTCAGGTCTTCAGGAACATCACCATTTCTCATGCTTTTAAGTTAACGATCTTCGCGACAATTGGTGCAAATATAGGAATGCAATCTTTCAACAGTTTAGTGGGAATGCGGTCCAAGTCACATGATTTGGTTAGAGTATTGCGAATGAGAGACTCAATTTCCTCTGTAGGAGGCGGCTCAAATGAATTGAAAACTAATTGTACTTAAAGGTCATTGCGAGACATCAGGAGAGAGGCTTGTGCGTATTAAGTAAATCTTGTTTATGAAGAACTGACCAAAGAGCTGTGCAAGAGACATACTGCAGGTGCGGGAAGGAAGTGGGGATGTTCGCTTACAATTTAGAAGTTGATTGGCCACATGAAATAGACGCTTTGTATCATTTCCACAAGTATCAACAACTTCATTGTAATAAGCACACTTATAGTACAGTAAAGGTTTTTTTGTTATTATTTTCTTTTGTTTCAGTTACTTTGGAGGGTGTGTCGGTTAGGAAGAGGAGTCAATATAGAGTCACTACCTCCCTCCTCCTTGCACACTGTTTTGGGAATCTGTCCTAATAGTAATGATCGAGGCAGAAGTATGAATGAAAAAGAATGTAAAATTTCGAAGAAATTATGATTCTTGAAATGAGTATACTCACTTCTGCCTCGCACCCTCCCTCCTTCCCGATTACTCTATATTGAGTCAGTTCTACTTCTAGGTATTTCAGATGCTAAAAGAAGCACTGGTTTGAATGCATGGAGTCGAGGCTCTAGAGGGCCGGATGATTGGCACGATGTTAACACTAGTTTGACATTTTTAAAGCAATTGAGTAGCGGTTCGAGAAAATGTCCTAATAGTAATGATCGAGGCAGAAGTAAGTATACTTATTTCAAGAATCTCAATTTCTTAAACATTTTAAACTTTTGGAAATTTCACTGGTGTTCGTTTGAGTGCTGCTTTTAATATGGCCAGAAATGCCGTTGGTGCCCGCTGTCACCTCGCTAAATGTGGATGACCTTGATGTTCTTGATGAAAGTAACATGACAGTTTTTTGCTATTTTCCCAATTAGTAGGCACTGTATTCAACTAAAATTTTCACAAGTGATTTTCACTGCATCTTTCTGGATAATTTTGCCTACAAATCGGTGTAACGTTCACAAAGCCAAGAGAGCAAAGATTCTCTTTATTGCATCGTGCGTTTTGTTTTCTTAAAGAAAATGTCAAATTCACACCATGAATTGAAAACATCAGCTGTTACCTTTGTCATAGGATTGGTACTTAGCCCGGAACCATGGCTGAATTCCCGGTTCACTATGACTTACCTCTATTGAGCTGAAATACAATGAATAAACAACTGGTGGAAGTCTCTCGATGTCTCGTAGTCCTCTTCTTGGAACAAAAGGACAAAGGTCTAGAATCAGGGATTACACAAAGACCACCTCTAAATATCTAGAAAACAACAAAATATTCAAGACCATGTTTTGTTTTTGTGTGGGTAAAATGAAGCATTAGACAATGTGTGTGTGGTTTGTGCTCGCTCAGCAGTAGAATGTCCGGGAAACCTTTGTTCTTACACAATGGGATTTTTAAACCGCTTCCGTTTCCAGGCAGGGGAAAGTATAAACGTCATCCAGTGTCTACTGGTTGATGATTTTATACAAATAAAAGTAGGTGCAACTAGGGGAAAGAAACAAAACTGTGGAAAGGAGAAAGTAAAAGCCAAACAAATGATGATAAAAATCATAAGGGTCAGGGACAACAAATAGTAATAATAGTTTAACTTAAGTTTTCATGGCAATTTTGTTTTCAAGAAAATTACTTTAAAAAGATGATCCCATGAACAAGCCTCCCAGTCCAAAAGAAAGTTGGAGAATCATCATAGCTTTTGCCCTCTACACCACTGCTTGCAAGTGGACAAATCTACATGTGTTAATGTCTACCTTAGTTTATTTACAGTTAGTCTTTCTCAGTTTTTTGAAACGCTCCTCCAATTTGTCAAAGTCAATGCTGGCTCCTCCAACATTACTTCGTGAAGATGTTGGTATCTCATCCACCGTTGATAATGATGGTGATCTAGGAATTAAAAACATTTTTGTTTGAAGAAAATTAAAAAGGCAATCTGTATTCATTTCAAATATTGTAAGGTTTGAAACAAAGTAAGTGCGTTACTTGATCTGGCATTTTCATTTTCAAGTTAAATTACTCTCAATAATAAATTGGGAAATTTGATTTAAAAATATTCATTTGGTGTATTCAATCAAGCCAATGAAAAAACATTATGTGCATCATTTGCAAGTTGGTATGCTGTGGCATCTAGAGACATTTTCATGTGGGTGGGGGAAAGGGATTGGGGAAGTTGGGTGAGTACAAAATTGTTGGGTCTTTTAATACATCTAACCAAATTCGCCTTTCTTTCAATCTCATTTGGGGGTCAAAGGGCGGGGTGGGCTTCATTCTGAGTGCTCAGGCTCCCATCTGCCTTGCCCCTTTGTTATGCTACTGTTGGTATGGCTGACCACCATCCACATTCTCAACAATAACTATCTTCTTTATAAAGAATGAAGTGCATTTTGCGTAGATTTGGTTTAAAGGCATATTATGCAGTCTGCTTTTTTCCATAAGAATTAAATTCCTAAGGTAACATTTACGTGATCAATTTTGGGGTGAACAAAGAAAAATTGACTGGAGTGGGATTTGAATCTGTGACCACCGGTTTAACGTACTGACGCTCTACCAACTGAGCTATCCAGCCCTAATGTTGGCAGTCTTCCTATTTTGTCAATATCTTTGTTCTGGGGGTGCCAGTCAGAAGCCATTCAACCAGTTACTGCCATGTAGTCAGGAATCACACTCCATAATATATACAATACAACCATAGAGCTGGCTCTATCGATATAACATGGGAAGCGGCAGCACAGGGATCTACCTTAAGGGTGATATGACTTTTTTATTTTTAAATATCAAGCATTAAACCACAAGGAAAACTGACTGGGTAAAATTATATCAATTTTGTGGTGACCAAAGAAAAATTGACTGGAGCGGGATTTGAACCTCCGACCACCGGTTTAACGTACTGACGCTCTACCAACTGAGCTATCCAGCCTGGCGGTTTCCCTATTTTGTCAATGATCATTTACATGATCATTAACAACCCTTTTCTGGCCCCAACACAAAAAATGTTCACAATTATGTTATGCAATTTACCAATTAAAAATATTTTATGCAATTTATCAAATTTACCAAGTAAAACTACATCATTCTTATTGTTAATATCAAGAATTTCTTTACGATAACATAAGTTTTTTAGATACTGTATTGAAAATGACCTGAGTATTTGTAGTTTTCATACATCATTACGCTTTGGCATGCTATACCTTATGAGCATGCGCAGTGGGCTGCTTGGGATTGCTTATAACTGCATGCCTCATGTATGCGCGAGAGTTGATGTTGAGCTAGGGAACAGAGTTGATGTGTGACGAGTGGAGCTCTGAAATTTAGTTGTTGGGTGTTAGGTTTGTGTGAGTGTGTGAGGTAGCATTGCTGCTGGTGTAGTGGGAGCTAGTAAGGCGTAGCAGCTAGACAGAGTGGTAAGCAACCAACCGCCGAGTCCAGAGCAATGGGAGAGGGAGTTGGAGCGTCCATAATAGCAGGGCTGTCAGAGCCAGATTAGAGAGTCCTTAGTGGCGTCGGGGTGCCCCATAACACTAGCGGCAGCAACTTAAAGTGCTGAAGTTAACATAAATAGCACTTAACAGGCCTGATTTGGTAGCACTATCCTACATTTATCACCTCCCCCACAGTACTGTAGGCTGCCGCTCATTTGTGCAGTACTTGAACCTGAAGGGATTTGCCACTGAGCTCTTTAATAGTGTTTTCTAAAAAGAGATAGGCCTCGCACACTTTTTGGCATTCCATGAAAGAAGTTTCACACAGGTCAATGCTTAAATTGGGTGACTGCTCTATGTTACGACACCCCTAAGTTCCGACAATCCACACATATGATTGTGTTAGTCCTAGACTAGTGGCTTGGGACCAAAGACCAGCCTAAGCTTATAATCACTTAAGATCTACAGGGTCATGCTATTATTTTGCAGGTCTGTATAAACTGGTGCACAAGTAGGGGGACGGAAGAATTCATTTACAGCCTTATTGTCAAAATACTGGCCCTACCTAGACCCAGTAACTGGGCACTGTACTTCCTTTTTCTTTTCTTTTTTGAAATTATCGGTCATACTAGCGCCCCAGTCCGGTATAAGTGTTGGCGCTGTGACGAAGCTGATTTAAAACGAAATCATTTCAAGAACTCAAAATTAGTGCGCGAAATGATGACGGGCTTACAAAATACTATATCTTGAGTGCTTGAAATGATTTCAATTGCATGATTTCAATCAATGATTTCGAGTGCACAACTAATTTGTTTCGAGTGCACAAAATCACTTCAGTGCACGAAATAAATTTGCATGTAAATGCAATGATTTAAAAACACAAAATTATTTCACAGGATTATAGACTTTTGTCCTTTTGCTCCAAGGAGATTACAAGGCATTGAGAGGCTTCCACCATTGTTTATTCATTGTATTTTGGCTGAATGGAGGTAAGTTAGAGTGAGGCAGTAATCGAGCCATGGTTCCATGCTTAGTGCCATTCCTATGCAGAAGGTAACGGCATTCAAACAAATGCTGAGCGCCGTTGGGTTGCCGCAATCATTTCTCTCTGCTTTTTTCTACAAGTTCTTCGTTTATACTGACTGTGAACCAGTGATCTTGGCTTCATATGGTTCGTCTATGTATGGTGATTCATGAGGGATACCCTTTGGACTGCATTCTGTTCCAGTTTGGTGTGATTTACCGGACAAAATTTTGACTTCACCGGCATGTTTTGAGATCTGCTGATTTCTGCACGCATCCTGATCACAATTGAATTACGTCATTTGGAATTCAGCTGAACAATACAACAACAATGCTGGCAACCCTGGCAGTGTGTGTGCTTGCCTGCACCACCACGATGGCTGCGCCTTCAACCCTGGACACTGGACTTGCCGGTATGTTTCCCCATATCACTGAACATAACCACACAACCAAACGACCCAAGTACTTTGGATCAAGGGTTTTATACTATCATAACTCGCCCTCCACTCATCAGCTCTATAAACTTATACTGAGTGGTGACTCAACCCGAACCCTGGCCCACCGCATATTCACTCACAGGGATCACAGAACACTGACACATGCACACCTATCCTGAGATATTCCAAGGACCAACTTCTACATATAAAAACAATGAATCTGTCCAGATCTGCCGTTTCCCCTGATCTCTGGACCAAACTGAAATCTCTCAACATAAATGTAATGTTCCCCCCTACCCACCGAGGGACCCGATCTGAGGGATACAAACTCGCCCGAATGTCAACTCGGCACCCCCCTTACCATGGCTGTGGAGTTTCCCGTTCCCCGATCCCAGTTCTGGTTTGTCCCCGCCCCTCATTGGGGCAGCACACTCAATGCAGAATAAAAACATGTTCAAATGCCGGCAATCTTCGTGTTATTGATTGCGTCTCTGATCCCAGGGATATGGATCTCTCCATCTGTGTCTGGAATGCCCGTTCTGTCCGCAATAAATCTACGATGCTCCTTGAATACGTCATTGATCATGACATTGATGTTATGCTCATAACTGAAACATGGCTCTATGATGATGACCATGTCGTCATTGGAGAATGTACCCCCCGTGGTTATACTTTTCTGAACTTCCCTCGTCCCAATGGAAGTGGCCACGGTGGAATCGGTGTAATATTCAAATCCTACCTCGGTCTCAAGACTATCACCACCGCCGCCAATATTAAAATTTCTTCGTTCGAGTCTACCTTAATAAGTGACCACAACAACGCAATAATATTTGTGTTGATATACAGACCACCGCCTTCTAGAGCCAATAACCTGAAATCTGCTACATTCCTGACCGAGTTTGATTCATTCATCAGTGAAATATCCACCATGTCTGCTAAACTTGTGGTTACTGGTGACTTCAATGTCCACATTAATGACTTGACCAAACCAGAAACAAATTCATCAAATCCATTTCCACTGTTGGTCTTCATCAGTTTGTGGAATCATCAACCCACAGACTTGGTCATACACTTGACATTGTCATGGCTCGACCTGAAGATGACCTGATAATGAATTGTAGGGTGATTGACAATACCATGTCTGACCACTTTGCTGTCCACTTTGAACTCAATTGCTCCCAACCCGGTCCATGCAAGATTCACACTAAAGCCCGTAACTTTCAACCTGTTGACATGGAAGCCCTAACAGATGCTTTCAGCGACCAATTAAAACCCTTGCTCCTCCTCCAAGATGTTGATGATCAGACCCACTTCTTCACTGACACTGTGAACAAGATCCTTGATGATTTTTCCCCGGTGTGTACACGCACTCATGTCAATCGACCAAGAATGGCATGGTACAATGCTGAGATCCACAAAGCCAGACGTGTTAAGAGGAGATTGGAGCGTCAATGGTGGAAGTGCAAGCTACCTGTCAACCGTGAAGCATATAATAACCAAATAATGGTTGTCAAAGACCTAGTTCATGACTCTAAGCAAGCATTTTTCTGTAATAAACTCTCCCATTGTAACACTAAGGATATGTACAAGACTGTTAATGCTATGTTAAATACACCCACTAGTTGGTTCCTATTTGGTGATAAATGTATTGTTGCTAATAAGTTTGCTAAACATTTTGTTGACAAAGTTAATGACATTAGGCATGGTATCCAAAACAGCATGGCCCTGTCCCCACCTGTCCAAGGCATTGCTCCAGAAACAGCTGCCATTGTTCATACGCTCTCTGTTTTTCCTCCCACTGATACTGAGGAGATCATCCAAATCATAAGAGATTCCCCCAACAAATCATGTGCTCTGGATACCATGCCGACCTGGCTGCTCATTACCAATGCTAACTGTCTTGCCCCTATACTGGTTCATATTATAAACTCTTCGCTCACCTCAGGTAGATTTCCAACTTGCTTCCGTCAAGCTATTGTTACACCTGTACTTAAAAAACCAACACTTGATCACAATGACTTAAAAAGCTACCGTCCTATTTCCAATACCTCATTCTTGTCCAAACTACTTGAGAAAATTGTTTACAGAAGGGTCACTAATCATGTTGCCTCTTACAATTTAGATGTTTCTCTCCAAAAAAGTAATCACAGTACTGAGACAGCTCTTCTCCGTGTACAAAACGACATTCTCCGGGCCATTGACTGCAAGAAGGTAGCTTTGCTTGTCATGCTTGACCTCTCATCTGCAATCGATACAATAGATCAAACACTACTTCTCAACAGGCTGTATCAACTCTACGGAATTCGTGACATGTCCTTATCCTGGTTCATGAGTTACTTTTATAATCACAGTAACCGTGTCCGGGTTGATGGCGCCATGTCCGAAGAATCCAGGGTTGAATTTGGTATACCTCAAGGGTCTGTGCTCAGGCCAGCTCTTTTCACATTTTACATCAAAACTGTTGCTGATATAATTGAACAGTTCAACTTGCAATATCACCTTTATGCAGATGACATACAACTGTACACATATTTCAACCCTGCCATTCCTGGCGACTCTGCCATTGCTGTTGAAACCCGTCCAAATGCATTTCCCGTATACAGGAGTGGATATCCAGCAGTATGCTGAAACTCAACTGTGACAAAACTGAGTTATTCATAGCAGCTTCTCCATGGGTTCTCAACAAGCTCGATGACACACTGACTCTTCAAGTCGGCCCAAAGACCATTTCAGCCTCCCGCACTGTGAGAAACCTGGGTTTTATATTTGACTCGTCTTTTTCAATGTCCTATCATGTCTCCTCCATATGCAAATCAGTCAATTTCCACCTTCGTAATCTCTGGCACATTCGCAAATTCATTGACCACAACACATGTCATCATGTTGTTCATTCATCTATAACATCCCGGCTTGACTACTGTAATTCTCTTCTATCTGGCCTTACCCAAGGTGAAAAACATAGACTTCAAAAACTTCAAAACCGTGCTGCTTGTCTTGTCTTCTCTGTCAATTGTTCTGTTGATGCCACTTCTCTCATCACTAATCTTCACTGGTTACCCATGCAGCAGCGAATATCTTTTAAAGTTCTTTTGATGATATACAAATGTCTACATGGTGTTGCTCCTCCCTACTTGTGTGACCTACTCTCTTTGTATCAACCGGGTAGGGCTGGACTCAGATCTTCCAACGACAAATTTCTTCTCACTATTCCAACAGGTACTAAGTCTATCGGCAACAAATCTTTCTCTGTAGCTGGTCCCAAACTTTGGAACACTATTCCCATCAACATCAGAAATGCTCCATCTCTCACCATATTCAGGAAACGTCTTAAGAACTTCTTATTCATTACACCTTAGTCTATTCTTTTCTCTTTTCATGTGTTCAGCGTTTTGATCTTCCTGTAAAAGCACTTTATAAATACTTGTCATTATTATTATTATTATTATAGTGTCACAGGTTTTCTTGATGATATGCTCGTTGTAGCGAGCACTGAAGCGAACGTGATCACATCTGTAACAACTGTTTAGAGAACCTTACTAGACCTTGGTTTTGTGATCATTGGGATAAGTCAGTCCTGATGGCTTGTAAACAGTTGACCCACCCACTTAGGACTTTTTATTGACTTGGATACAATGACCGTTACTTTACCTAAAGAAAAAGTTCAAAACATAATCTTGTTAAGCAAGGACTTGGGGACAAAAAAAGAAGATACAATTAGAAATGTAGCCAGAGTAACAGGTAGCTTAGTAGCGTCTTTTCATGCTGTGAATGTAGGCCCACTTAAATACAGAGAATTGGAACATGCTAAAGACGAAGCCTTGAAACTGAGCAATGGCAACTTTGATGCCAAAATGTTCATAACAGACAAAATGATACTATATACAATATGTACTATGGTGGGCAGACAGTTTAGCATCTCAAAGAAGTTTGATAATAAAAGCAAATGCTGATACACCTCAGATGCATCCAAACAAGGATGGTGTTGGGCGTGTGAGAGTGAACAATTTGAAGGCAGATGCGATGATTTAGAGAGGCTACAGCACATAAATTATTTAGAACTTCTTGGGGCTTTTTTGTTTTTTGTTTTGAAGGGTCATGCAGACAAGATCAGTGGAAAATATGTGTCATTTTTAATGGACAATACAATTGCCATTGCTTCTTTGAATCACACGGGTGGTAAAAAAGAAACACCTGAATATTTTGGCTAAAGCAGTATGGGAATGGTGCCTACCCAGAAATATTTGGATTTCTGCCTCATCATTTACCATGAAAGGATAATGTCGAGGCTGATAGATGTGAACTGTTCCTGCATGAAGGTGTTTTCAACAGGCTGGTACAATTTTATGGAAGACCAGACCTTGACCTTTTTGCCACCAAGTTAAATGCAATATGTAGTCCATATGCAGCCTGGCAGAGTGATCCTCAAGCAGAGTTTATAGATGCTTTTTCAAAGTCATGGTCAGGCTTTTATGGTTATGTTTTTCCTCCTTTCAGCCTAATTCGGAAGCATACTACAGAAGTTTAGGGCCGACAGAGGGACAGCGCTAATGATAGTACCAAATTGGCCAACTCAACCTTGGTTCACAATCTTACTAGAAATGCTGACCATGCAACCCTTTTTGTTGCCTCAAATGGACAAACTGTTTACCCATTATTTATGTCAGCAGGTCTTGTATCAGGACAGCCTCAAGAGAGTTTAAATTACTCAGTGGACAGGCATACACACTTGTGGAGACTTTTATACAATGGAACAAAGGTCCCCACGATGTTTGTCTCTGTCAAACCCTGTCCCCACAGAGGGAATTTTTAGAAAAGGGAATAATAGAACAACAATAGGGAGTCCCCACAACTGGGTGTTCAAAAGAATGTGTGTACCAACGAAAATGGAACTCATTTGGTAAACAGAGGAAAGTTGATTGCATTATGGCACCTGTCAATATAGTTGTTGAATTTCTAACACAGTTATTTGATGATGGCCTTGGCTATCGTGCCATTAATACAGATTGATGTCATCCATGAGTTGTAGTATTTCTTAGAGGAGTGTACAACCTCAGACCCCCTTTGCCTCCATACAGTGACACGTGGGATGCGTCGATCATCCTTAATTACTTGAGGTCACTTTCACCAGTTACAAAAATGACCATAAAGCTGTTAAGCACTGGTTGCACTATTAAATGGTGCCAGGTCACAAACTGTGGCGATATTAAGTCTCAACAAAATGATGAGGAAGTCGTCAAAATTCTGTTTCCATGTTGGAATGGCAGACCTTAAGCAAAGCCGGCCAGGGTATACCCCTGTAATTGAGTTTATAGCATACTTAGTTGATAGGGGTCTTTGTATTTACCAGGTTTTTTTTACCTTATAGAGAGAACTAGCACCCTATTGAATAAGTGTAGCTAGGAAATGTGCTTTTACCAGAGAAAGAGCATTATGATAACTGTTGAAGAGGTTAAAAATGCACTCTGATTTCCAATTAAAATCTGAAAGTTGCATCCCTATCATTTACATGTATAGTGTAGGGACTTTATGCTCTGAAACTGTACAAGGGGTACAAAGGGCTTGAAAAAAGGCCCCCAGGCCAAAACAAAATCAATGGATCAGTATAATTTAACTTACCTCTGTTCTGTTAGATCTTCACGTGCTGTTCTTATAATTTGTTTGAGGCGTTTTGATTTAGTCAGGTCTTCTGCAAGTTTACCATCTGCTGTTCTAAGATTTAGGTCAGCTGTACACAGACTCTAAAAAATGAATAATAAATACAAAATTACTTAATAATTACACCATAGGATCAACCAATGACTTTTGGACAAGCATGGGCATAAGCCATGAATAGTACAAATGAGAGTATATTATTTGTGAAATGCTTTGATAAGCTTTGATGACATTGTTCTTCAGATATCCTTCTTTCTTATAGGTCTTTATAACCCGTTTTTCCACAGGTTAGTAAATTAACCGTTCTCTTTTTCAGGCTTTTTATCCTTTTCCCCACATGTTTTTATTACTATTCTCTCTACAGATTTGTTAATAACCCGTTCTATCTTCCAGGTTTTAAACCTTCTTCCCTACTGTACATAACTTATTCAGTTGTTTAAATTCTATTGCTCTTAATGGCATTTCCTATTGATGCTAAGTGTCTTTTCCGTAAGTTATGCAAACTTAAAGAAAAGAATTCGCGCAAGTTACTTGTCACATCCTGACAACTACCGCTTTTATTGTCTGTCCCGTATCTTCCCTAAAGGCCTCCAAATCAAATGTGCCCCTTCCTCTGGGGACCTTAACCCTTCCTTTCAGAAGAAATGTGTCATCCGTGTGTGGCAGGGTGAGAAAATAGGCCTGTTTATATTAGAGTGTAGTGTAATTTCCTTTATAACTGTTTATTCCCTGTAAGCCCTTCTGGCACCCCTTTGGTCAGTTTCTTAGAAACCCTTTGTAGTAAACAATGAAAACTCTGTATGTTGGGTAGTCCTGGCTTAGTCACCCAAGTGTACATGCAATTATCTTCAGATAGCAGCTTGGCAGAATTACAGAAAAGGCAAGCTGTACTCTCGGGTAAAACTTACAATAATTATTAAATTAAAAGGAGACCTATGATTTACTAAAAGTGAGACAAAGGGCCACCGTCTCACGCCACAAATGGAATAAGACACTAAACTAATCTTGAGATTAACCAGACCGAATCTCAACTCAAAGATTCATGTTCCAATTTAGAGTATGAACATTTCCAAGACATTCTACTCTCTAACATAAACCACTTAAGGTCCAACCTAATGGACAAACAATATTCAAGTTAACCATGAAAAATACATTCAAATGCGTTTCCACAAACAGGGGTTTACTGACCCTCCTATTGAAGGGCTGTCAGTAACCCCACACTCAACTACAGTAGCTAACCTGTCTGACATTGTCTTAACTGACCCACAGGTAAAACTGCTCTCAAGGGGTCTTAAGTTTTGACCCACACCCAGAGAACCCAACTTTCTTTCCAACAAGACATGGCCCAATTTAATCGCAGGCTACGTCTACGTGGATATTTTCATGTAGACCTCTCCACAGACCCCTCCTCACAAGACATACAAGGTTGCCATAACTGCACCCGCTCTAAATGTAAAACTTGTCTATACATGTATATCAATCCCACAGTGCAAGTTAAAAGTCACAGCACCGGCTTTGCTGACAATAGACCGTTCCGGCTTCAACAACAAACCCCGCCCACACACCTTAGTTTGTGTGCGTTTACGCTGCGTGTGACCGAGTTTGACCAAGGTCACATGACCAAAAGGCATGATTCAATTGGTCAATGCGCACAGTTTGATTGACAGGCCAGAATGGTCTATATTAAGACCAACTCTCATTGTGACACACCCAATGTAGTCTATGTCATATCATGTAAGAGATGTTGACTACAGTATGTGGAAGAGACAAAGACCAAAGTAAATCATCGCTTTGCGAACCATGTCTCTTCCATAAAGATCAAAAAACAGTACCCAGTACCTATCCACTTCAATAGCCCAAATCACAGTGTCAAAGATGTTGAGCTAACTGTTATTGAGGCCTGCAACGGTGACGACCCACACCGCAAACTCAGAGAATGACATTGGATTCACCAACTCCAAACGGTCCAACCATTCAGACTAAACATAAACACATAATAATTCAAATAATTTTCCATTGTGGACAAAAAGGATGTCCAATGGTTGGTAGTACAAAAGGGAGATTAATGAACCCAACAATAGGGCAAGCTGCATCATGGGTGATGCAGCTAACATGAAAGGACAGGATTAATTACTCAGATGAAGGTGGTGATTAAAGGGTTGAACCATCCACGTGCGTGCTTGGACTCTGAGGCCGCTTCACCTTTCACGTGTACTACTGCCAACCTCTACATCGGCAAGACTAAACGACGCTTGGCTGACCGTTTTACTGAACATCTCCGTAGTGTGAGACTAGGTACACCAGGTTTGGCAGTGGCTCAGCACTTCACCACCCCTCCCCATTCCACTAACGACATGACCGTGAGTGTCCTGGTCTCCATAACAACTGACAGACAACGCAAGACTCTGGAGCAGCGTATTATCTACCAGCTGGGTACGCTGGCGCCACGCGGCATCAACGTAGAATTTAACGCATTCGTGCTCCCCACTTTCATGAAGTCAAGCCTTAAAGAAGGACTATCGTCCGAAAATTTGGCACCAATTTATTTTTGGTAAGCACAGTTATTTTAATATTTATTGCTAACTTATATATATATACAGCTCAGCTTCTACTGACTGGACCCCCCAAGCAAAGTGGTTTGGCATTGCACAGGACCGCCCACCAACATAGGGCTGGTTAGCTCAGTTGGTTAGAGCTCTCGTACGGTATTCGAGAGGTCGCGGGTTCGAGTCCAGCATCAGCCAAATTTTCTTTGCTCATCCCAATTAGTATATATGTATACATATATAAACATAGGTTTTTTTTACCCATTGTCTCCATATCCGTTTCCATTGTACCCAACTTTTCGGCTGTTTATATTTCATTGTTCACATGGAATTCCCCGTTAATGCTAAATGTCTTTTCCGTCAGTTACGCAAACTGAAAGAAAAGAATGTGCGTTACTTGTCACATCTTGATAACTACCGTTTTTACCGTCTATCCCGTATCCTCCCAAAAGGCCTTCAAATCAAATGTGCCCCTTCCTTTGGGGACCTTAACCCCGCATTTCAGAAGAAATGGAATAAGACACTAACAGACACGTCTTTCCATTTACTCATGTTGTTGGAAGTACAATGCCAACAATGCATTGATGACCAATTGCTTGAGATTACTCAGATTGAATCTCAACTGAAAGATTCATGTTCCAATCTTGAGTATGAATATTTCCAAGCCATTCTGTTGTCTAACATCAACCACTTAAGGACCAGCTTATTGGACAAACAAAACAAGAAACGCCGTAATGTACAAGCTAACCACAAGAAATACATTCTAAGGCGTTTCCACAAACAGGGGTTTAGTGACCCTCCTACTGAAGGGCCATCAGTAACCACACAGCCTACTACAGTTGTTAACCTGTCTGACACTGTCTTAACTGATCCACAGGTAAAACTGCTCTCAAGGGGCCTTAAGTTTTGCCCCACACCCAGAGAACCCAACCAGCTGTCTTTACAACAAGACATTGCCCAATTCAATCGCAGGCTACGTTTACGTGAATATTTTCATGTAGACCCCTCAACAGATGATGAGTCATCTGAGGCCACTCAGCCTGCTCGCAATCGCTTCAAAGAAAAGAGCAATTGGGTACCCCCAAAGAACCGAGATGTAGCTTTGGACACCTACATCAAATCAGTTAACACTGAGGTGCTTAAGGTTGCCAATACCAGGGTACCTAATAACCTCCCCCAAGAGGAACGCAAGGCCTTAACTCAACTTCAGCAGTCACCTAACATAGTGATTAAACGTGCTGACAAAGGGTCCGCAGTTGTAGTCATGAACACAGATGACTACATAGCTGAGGGCCTCAGACAGCTCAGTAACACTGATCATTATGTTGAATGTGACACTGACCCCACTCATTCATTCTCCAAACAAATCAGTGACACCCTCGTAAGCATTCACAATGCTAAGGGTATCGACAAGGATACACTTAACTACCTTCTCCCACAGGATCCCCGTACAGCACGCTTTTATCTTTTACTGAAGATACACAAGCCTAACAACCCAGGCCGTCCCATTGTATCTGGCAATGGCAGCCCCACAGAACGTATCTCTGAATTTGTTGATAGCTTTCTAAACCCACTCGTACCTCGCATTCCCTCATACATCAAAGACACCACTGACTTTCTTTGTAAATTGGAGGGTATCAAACACAAAATACCTGACTCTGCTTTTCTGGTGACTCTAGATGTATCGTCACTGTATATTAACATACCTCATAAAGAAGGAATTAAGGCATACAGGAATTAAGGTTTACTTGACAATGTTGCGCAATGTTGTAAGTGGACTGGTGCTCTGTTTAAGTATGAATTATTACAATAGCGAGGCATGGGGATCCAGACTTCATATCCATCCAGCACAAATTCACGTGTAAATAAAAAATACATAATCGTCGTCGTGCTGCTGTATACGTCTGATTATTCAGACATAGCACGCCCTATTATGTTCTTCCAGCCCCGCCCCCTGTCAAATGTCAGTGATTCTGCCTCTTGTCCAATTTTCAAATTCACGTGTAAATAAAAAATAGACATAAACGGACAGTTTGTATTCTGTGTACGACGAACTGGACGAACTTACTTGCAATGGAGAACGTTTCTTCGACATCCAAGGATCGGTACAAAAAAACATCGCAAGGAAAAACCAGAAGGCGGTCCAACGAAAAGTAAAAAGTGAAGAAAAAAAAACACGATAAATCCAAAGGGAAAGCCAGCATGTGCCAAGCGAGCCTCCCACCTTCGCTGCAAACGGATTGCCTTTCTCCTGGCAGCTTTAGCGATGGCATTCTCCCGTTTTTCGGGCGATGACTTCACTGGCCGGCCGCAGACACCGCCACCGGTTTTTTGTTGTTGCGGCGATTTGGGGGGGGGGGGGGGTTGGACATTATGTAGTTATCATAGAAGTAGATAGATCAGCTGTATGGGATAAACCATGGAGGTAGAAATTAGTCTAATTTCTACCTCCATGGATACACATTCCCCGTCGTCGTCCCGCGTGTGTGTAACGCAGGCAACACGTTACAATAGTTAGGGGATAATAGCTAGGGGTACAGACTAAAACAGTCGTAAAAAAAACGTAATTGTTGGTCTGGCACCCTACCCCTCCGACAAGCTCCTAAGCTTACGGCTAGACCGGCAAGCTGGGGAGTTCATGCCCCGTGGTTTGTCTCTATGGCCCCACGAGACAAGGCACCACTTTTTTAGTTTGGATAAATCGTTTTTTGAAAAATGCTCGAAAACGGCAAAATTTGTTGGCGTCAATATTTGCAACATGGGGCCAAGCGTGAATATTGGCGTCAATATTGGCGTCAATATTTGCAACATGGGGCCAAGCGTGAATATTGACGCCAATATTGGCATCAATATATATGCGATGTCCCTTTAAAGCCACCATATGAGCTACTGTAGCTAATCTTTGATAAGATTCTAATAAAATATTTTTGTACAGAAATGTAGATCAATTTTACACTAGAAAACCCACTTTTGAATGAAAACAAGAAAGAAACACTATAAATTTCTTACCAAAATTGTTCTGACAATTTGTTTTCTGTCTTGTTTTGCTGCAAGATGAAGCGGGGCAAAACCTTTTAAGTCCTGTAAGTTGATGGTTGAAGGATCCTTTTTAACAAGTAGGAGCACATTTTCCTGACCTTTCTTTTCATCAATACACTCAACTGCCCGATGCATGGCTGTGCAACCATCATGCAGGTTAACGGCATGGAGATGGTTAATAGTTGTACCTGTGGTTGTAAACAATATTACATCCATTATATAATAATAATAATAATAATAATAATAACGATGACGATGACGATGACGATGAGATGATGACGATGATGACAATGATGACAATGATGACAATGATGACAATGATGACAATGATGACAATGATGACAATGATAATGATAATAATAATAATAATAATAATAATTATAATAACAATCATGACAAAATACAATGTGAAAGGTAAGGGGGTAAGTGTAGTTATAGAGGAGATCAAACAAAGGGTTAATGCTAAGGCTGCAAAGGTGAAGAGGTATGATGACAGGGTGAGGCAGTTTCACCAGAACAGGCTGTTTAACACCAATCAGTGCCAGCTGTTTAAGGAGTTGGACGGAAAGACTGACAGCACGCAAGCAGGTCCGAGGCCAGCAGATGCAAGAACTTTCTGGGGTGGTATTTGGGATCGACCAGTCCAGCACAACCTGCAAGCTGATTGGCTAACGGATGTGAAAGATGAATTGAGAGGCGTACAACAGCAAGAAGGATTCCAGACAGACGTGGACAAGGTAAAAAGACAGGTAAGGAAAGTGCCAAACTTGAAAGCCCCCGGTCCAGATCATGTACATGGGTACTGTTTGAAGAACTTCCATAGTTTACATGAGTACAGGGTAAGGTCCCCACCTGGATGACTGAAGCAAGAACGGTTTTGATAATGAAGGATGTCAAGAAAGGTAACATTGCAAGTAATTATAGACCAATCACATGCTTGCCCGTGATGTATAAACTCTCGACCAGTATGATTGCCATATGGATGACCATCAGTTGTTTCCGTAGGAGCAGAAAGGCTGTAAGAAGCGGTCCAGAGGTACGAAAGATCAACTTATCATCGATAAGGCTGTGCTGAAGGACTGCAGGAGCAGAAAGACTAACTTGGCAATGGCGTGGATCGATTACAAGAAGGCGTACGACATGGTGTCACACACATGGATAATGGAATGTCTGGATATGGTTGGAGTGGCCGATGTAGTAAAACGTCTTCTGAGTGGGAGCATGAAGACGTGGCGAACGAATCTGACAGCCAACAACGATAGTCTGGGTAAGGTATGCATAAGAAGAGGTATTTTGAAGGGTGACTCTCTGTCTCCGCTGCTTTTTGTTCTGGCATTGATGCCCCTGTCGATGATTCTGAGGAAGGTGAATGCTGGTTATGTAATGAAGAGGGACGGATGTAAGATCAACCATCTCCTTTTTATGGACGATTTGAAGTTATTTGCAAAGAATGAGGCGGAGATCGATTCTTTGGTGCAGACCGTCAGGATTTTCAGTGATGACATCGGGATGCAGTTTGGTCTGGAGAAATGTGCCTCAATGACCATGAAGAGGGGAAAGAGGGTACATTCTGATGGCATCGCTCTGCCAGATGGTGCACAGATGAGGGCCTTGGGTGAGGAGGAAAGTTATCAGTATCTTGGTGTACTAGAATTGGACCACGTCCTTCACAAAGAATCAAAGGTAAGGCTGAGGGCAGAATACATCAGGCGGGTGAAGAAATGTTTGAAGTCCAAACTGAACGGGGGAAACATAATCAAGGCGATTAACACATGGGCCGTGTCTTTGATGAGGTACAGCGGGGGTATTATTGAGTGGACTAAAGAAGATCTAGGTGTCACTGACAGAAGGACAAGAAAGCTGATGGCCATGCATGGCATGCTACATCCGCAGGCAAATGTCAGCAGAACTTGCTGAAAATTGCACGAAAGTATACGACGGCAGACGAACCTGGGCCGAAGGAGTACAAGAGGGAAAGGAAAGAGGAAAGACACCAAGATTGGAGGAACAAGCCACTCCATGGCCGGTTCCTGAGATGTACAGAAGAAGTTGCGAGTTGCAAATCATGAAATTGGTTAAAGAGCGGAGAACTGAAGAAGGAAACCGAGGGCTTGATTACTGCGGCGCAAGACCAGTCTCTAAGGACAAATGTAATGAAGGCGGAAGAGAAAGCAAACGTCTTTCCTATGTGTAGAATGTGCAACAAGGCAGAAGAGACTGTATTTCATACTGTCAGCGAATGTAGTAAGATGGCTCAGACAGAGTACAAAGGCAGACATGACAAGTTGGCTAAGGTGATTCACTGGGATCTGTGTAAGGAGTATGGTGTCCAGGTGCATGCCAAGTGGTACGACCATGTTCCAGAGAAAGTTGTAGAGACCGACGAGGTCAAGATCCTCTGGGACTTCAACATTCAGACTGATCATGTTATAGAACATAGACGTCCGGATGTTGTAGTCTTAGATAAAACGAAGAAGATGTGTCATATCATCGACATAGCTATGCCGAGTGATATAAGGGTAGCTTCTAAGGAGAAGGAAAAGATTGAGAAGTACCAGGACTTGGCCAGGGAGCTTTGTAAGATTTGGCAGGTGAAAGTGAAAGTAGTCCCTGTGGTGGTTGGAGCACTTGGCACTATTCCAAAGGCACTGGAAAAGCATCTGGATCAAATAGGCACAACTGTGAGGGTAGATTTGCTGCAGAAGGCGGCACTTTTGGGAACAGCTAGGATCCTGTGAAAGACCCTCGAGATCTAAAGCTACGGGTCGTAGCCCGACTCGAGGAGTTACTGGCACAGAGGAAAATGACATCTTTCTTTTGCATGCTGTGATATCAAGAAATAATAATAATAATAATAATAACTAGAATTTTGTCTGTTGACGAACTGAGCAAATGGCTTTTTCGCAGTTTTTTTGAGAAACACTTCATCACCTGAGACTAACACCACTAAAAGCAAGTTCATATCTTGTTCGAATTTCAAATTATTGAGCACTTCCGGTTTCGACCGAAAGCGAGGGTCACCTGACTCTACATACACGAGACAAACTGTAGTCCTACTTTATGTCCAACATTTACTCTGTCATTTGATGGTCAGTTCCAGACTAAACGTGTCAGCGTTGATTTAGATTTTTTTTTTGTATATTTAAAGTTTTCATATACAATACGTGCTGGTTTAAATATATACCAAATTTGAGCCCAATCGGGCATTTTTTTGTGTGATACATATTGGACTTTGGAAAATGACCTTTAAGATCCATTTATATCCCTAATGCAGAAAAACTGCACCGTTAAAATCAAGTCGCATGATTAGCGTTTAAACTAAAAAATATTTATGAAACATTAACATTTTCTCCAATCTTGGGCCAAATTGTCATGTCCTACTAAAGACAATAAAAAAAGAATCTTGAATCTAGCCCATTTTGTTTTCAAGATATACTCCTAAGAAGTCGCAAAATCTAATTCAAAAATTCATGAAGAAATTAGAAAATGACGTTATCGTGACGTCCCCTCAATTTTCATCTTAACACATCCCGGTATGCATATCTGCCAACTTTTAGCCAAATAATTTCGGACCAAAAAATGGACATTAAAATGTCGTAACTAAATACATGATGACGTCATTGTGACGTCATTGTAACATGTGCTTTTTTAGTCGTTCTATATAACAGCGAAATTCGAAGGTGATCCAATTGAAAGTAAGGCAAAAATTACCAATTAAATAAAAAGGATAAATATTCAAGAATTCATGAAAAATACAACGACGACGGCATTGTGACATCATTTCATTTTTTAGCATTTATGGTACACGTGTTCCCTTCTCTATGGCATGTATGGTCTGACCTACCCACGAAGCTTGATGTCACATTTCAAGAACACTGTTAATCCAAAAACCATCAAAAATGAAATTTGACATTTCTGAACATTAATGTCCTTCTTTCGCAGAATAAGTAGCCTTGTTGCAAACGTGCAACAATTCACTCACTGATTCAGCCAATAGGAAAAACGCTGTACATTGAAAATCTAGCAACGCCTCTATGCCTCGCTATAGGATCTTTGAAATTAACATTGCATGAACTGTGTGACCAACCACAGAAGCTATGGCACACAAAGTATTTTGGGAAGAATAATGGTTTGATTTTTCACTTTGACCAAGGTCATTCTACATACCAATTTTCAAGCAATTTCAAGAAACTTCGCTACAGACATCATCTCAAAATGCGTTTTTGACTATTTTCAACCAGCCGCCTGAGGGCGCTTGAATATTTTGTGTCGTCATCGGTTCAGGTTTTAAACACAACTATCCCACCAGAGACTAACATCGTTGAAAGCAAGTTCATATCTTGCACCAATTTCAAATTATTGAGCACTTCCGGTTTGGGCCGGAAGTAACGGTCATGTGATACACCCTCACGTGACAAACTGAAAGCATACATTTACTCTATCGCTTGCCGCTAACAGTAAGTCAAGGGATGTCATGGTTAATTTTTATATAAAGTTTTGAAGATTCGTCTATAGACCATGTTACCTGTGACATCACATGTTTACAAAAGAGTCACAGAACCTGGACTTCCTGCAGGCAGGATTTGTACACGGCTCAATGGGAAAATACTTTAAATCTTTCATTTTATGGAGATTGCACTGTCCGATTGTCATCAACTTTGGATATGAAGGAAAGGGGCACATCTCACAACTAGTTCAGCTCTCATTTTAATAGCCATTGAATTTATGTGGAAATTATGATACAAAATGTAAAATTTCTCATATGTCCCATGCAGTATCTTGCCTGCCAGTAATTGCCCTGGAATGTACAAGGTCACTCTTTTGTAAACAAGGGTCACATGGTCTATAACACGTCCCGGTTTAAATATATACCAACTTTGAGCCCAATCGGACATTTCTTGTTTCTGATATTGGACTTGACAAAATGGGCATTTAAGATGACGTCATATTGCTTGTGATGACGTCACGATGACGTCACTCTGCGGCATACAATTTTGCTATAGGGTCTATGTCTGTGCTAAGTTTGATTAAGTCCTAAGGTTGTTTGATGCCCAAAGTGCCGCTGACAAATACTGTGCACAAAGTATATTGGAATTTGTCTAAAAAAAAAAAAAGAAGAAGAAAAGAAAATCTGAAAAAAAATAAGGCTTTTTCGCTGAAATTGCAAAAAAGCCAATAATTCTACATTTATAACGCGCATAAATCTGCCTAAAGCCACCCTAGGTGCACAAAGGAAAAATAAAATTATAAAAATGAAATTTTTTAAAAATAGGTAATAAAGACAGTTCGCAGCATTGTTACAAAGAGCAAACAAATCAAATGCAAACTAAACATATGCTTTGCTCATCAAATAAATTTTTAGGCTTTTTTGAAAATTAGACAAAGGTGAACTAAACTGGATGCCACCAGGAAGTGAGTTCCACAACCGTGGTGCAGCCACACAGAAAGACCTGTCACCCCAGGATCTCCTCGACTGCATAGCCAAAAAACGATCAGTGGTGCCCGAGCGGAGACCAAGGCGTGCGGACTTGTGGGTTTGCAGCATATCTGACATATCAGATGGTGCTTGTTGGGTCTTAACTTTATATGTTAAGGAGAGCACTTTATATTCAATCCTTTCCCAAACAGGGAGCCAGTGTAACTGTTTGAGAATGGATGTTATGTGGGTAGCTTTTCTGGACCCAGTAACAAGACGTGCTGCTGAATTCTGAATCTTCTGTATTCTTTTGAGTTGTGAATGTAATAGTATACAAATATTGACTGCTTCGAGTGGCATAGTAAAACTAATCACTCGAGGTGATCCCCGGAGCAGCCTATCTTCCCGAGGCGGAGCCGAGGGAAGATAGGCAGCTCCGGGGATCATCGAGAGTTTTACTACGCCACGAGATAAAGCAGTCAATATTTGTTTTATAACAACTCAATTTCATCCATTTTGTGGTAATATTCATTAAACAACTGTGCGTATATCAGTCTTCAAACAACTGTATAAAATCTGACTGGAAATCTTGACAAAAAGAAAGAGGGGGTACCACACTGCCTTCGTTCTCATATCGTATTTCAAATGCACGTATTATTTTATCGTTTCACCGGGTTCGAGGTTGTCATCGGATAGTACCATTTAATAGTTCTTTTGGTCGGTGTGCAGTGTGATAGTAAAAATACACAACACCACAAATGTCCGACACGTTAAAAATCCATTAGAAAAGTAAACAAGCTGTCGCCATTGTTCTGACACACAACAGCACACACAACTGTACTTACTTTTGTTTAGCTTTAATTTTTTTGTATGTCTGGTGGTTCAAATCCCACAGCAGTGGTCCTTGTACAGTCGTGTACAAGTGGTTCAACAGTGTTCCTGTCTGCATTGTTCTTTGGACTCAATGCACCGCTCAAAAGGCCACGAAACTAAATCAATACCGTTCACAAAAATCATGTCTGTGTGTGTCACGCCATGTGCTGTTGCTAGGCAGTTGCTAAGGTAGGCGGGGATTAATGGAACGGTCTATTGCATTCAGACTGATTATGTTGCATAGACATATATAAAAAATTATCAAAAATGATAAAAGTGCATTACATATTACAAAACGAACAATAAAACATCAAAATAACTATACATTGGGAAACAGATAATGTAAGTCTCAAGATTTCTTTTACAAGTTACAACTGAAGAAAAGTCCCACAGAGAGTAATAGGAATGTTGAGATGAGTTGTGTCATGGGAAGAAGGAAGACCATGGCGGTTGGGTTGGCGAAGTTCAAACACATTTCCAAGATAAAGGTGGAGCAATGTCACTCCTGCACTTGTAAACATATAAAATAAACTACAGCTTGTGGGTTTGTCACATGAGAAACACAAGGTGTTCAGAATATTTGTGTTAATGATAACATAAATGACAAAAAACACAACACTACGATTCAGAATCAAAATTCATGTTAAACTGGCAAAAATCATATCATAAAGTCACATGCATTTTCATGGCTTGGGCAGAAAACCCTAAAATGAAGACTCAGGAATGCTTTCAAGACCATGAATAATTTTTGTTACCTATTGCCAATTGGGACTCCTATAGTATAGCAGAAATATCGATGTGAAATTCGTAACAATATATATCTTTTAAAACCCTACTTTTTTGGTGATGCAACATAACAAGCGATGATGTCATGATGGCATCACTCAATATTTTAGGAATTGGTGACCTTCCAAGCCTGGTGTTTGAAGACAAATTTTGATTGTAACTTGTTTCGTTCTCAAGATATTGAAAAAATGGTCACAAATTCAAAAAATTGTAAACTAGAACAGCAAAAGCTGTAATTGTGAGCTGCAGATCATCTGCTACAGAAACAATGACTATTTGAAAAAAAGATCCTTTTGATCAACTGATGTTCAATAGGGTAAGGACATTAACAAGAACGCACTTGACCAAGGCTTACTTGGTTTAATATGTGGCAAAGGGGCTCAGGATGAGGGAGGGCCAGCAAGAAAAAGAAACATATACATGAGGAACAAATGGTCGTATAATAGATGTTTGGGGATAAGAATATTAGTTGTAATTTCTTCTTTTATTTTTCGGGTTTTTTTTAACCCAAGGAAAATGCCTGTAAATTTTTTTTTCACAGGACTCAGGAAAGTACTGAGTATACAGTGCTTAACACACATCGGCGTACGGGTAAAAATTACAACTAATATTCAGATGATGGTCTGATAGAGAGTGTAATCATGAACGGTATAGCACACTGTCACACATGAAGACAAAATGTGTAGTACTTCATAAGAAATATATGAATTAAATGATGCTGACCAGCATCTAAACTTTCTTCACAAAAGAGTGGTACAGTTCTTCAAAAATGAAGGGAATAGCTCATCAGGGGATAGGGGTTAGCTTCTTTCATTACATGGGATACTCAGCTCTGGTATGTCATCAAAGACAAGAATTTACCATAATGAAAATTATAGGTACTTAAGTAGATCATGGAGGAAGTTAGGCATTCAATAATTGCATTGTTTTAGATCATTCAACTGGAACTAATGACATACTCATGATTTTATCTTTCACATATGCATGTCAGTGGCAGTATTTGATTCAAGTTTCAAATCAGTACATCATTGCTATAAGGAGTTATGACATTCAAGGTTTTCATTGTTTTAGCTCGGCCAACTGGAACTGGTGACATACTCTTGAGTTTTATCTTTACATATCAATCTTCATGTCAGTAGCAACATTTGATTCAAGTTTCAAGTCAGTACATCATTGCAATTAGGAGTTATGGCCATTCAACGTTTCCATTGTTTTAGATCATTCAACTGGAACTGGTGGTAAAGTCATGCCTTTTTGTTTTTGTTTGTTAAAATCTTTATGTCTGCTGTCTTATTGCAAGACAGTTCAAATTTAATTCTAAAACATCATTATTTAGCATGTTAAGTCTGAAGTTGGCTATTTAAAGTCCCGAGGGCAATGTTTAACAATGTAAACAAACCTTTAACATTTTTTTAAATTAAAAAACATTAACATTTCTGCAAAAACATTGACTGATAAACACAACACACATGGCTGTCAATGTGTAATGGTTTCACGTAGGGCTTTTAGATTCCATAAAACAGCTCAAAACATAAATGTTGAAGCTTGATGTTAACTTAAACATTGAATGCAGACGGACGGACGGACAGATGGACAAAATCGGTATTACAAAGGTTGCATTCTACTAAAGCAGCTTGCGTGATATCATAAGATGATGTCATCATGACGTCACTTCGCACTTCGTACAGTCCATTGTCTTACAACATACCAAATGTCAAGTCATTCAAACATGTATTTCGAAATATACTGGACTTCAAAAAGTGCACCTTTAATGTAATAATGATGACATCATCCATCTACTACTTCACGCGTGTTGTCTGCATGAAGGTAATTATTTACACCAAATTATTTAAAATGATGATTTTAAACTTCACCACAGACATTGAGTAAAAGTGTATTTTGAACTGTATTAAACCTGCCGCTAGAGGGCGTTCTTGAATTGTATGACATCACCACTCCAATTTTTTTAAACCAGACCCTTAGAAAACTACAACATCTTTGAAAGCAACTCCCAAAAAATTACTTTTAAATTACAAGTCACTTTTGGTTTTGACCGGAAGTTTAGGTCACGCACACAACAAAAAATGAAAACTTCTGTTACCAAAATGTAATCCCTTAAAAAGTAACCTACAGTCTCTTGTCCTTGATTTGATATGGATTTTCAACGATTTAAACAATTAACGCTTAAAAACCTTGTAACTTGACACCTGATGACGTCACGCTTGATCCTTAAACTTCAAGTTATAATTAAACTACATGCAAAGCTTTTAGTTGATACAAGCTTTGCAACTATGCAATTGTCTGTAGACAAGTTCCATACAGAAAGGAGAAGAAAAAACTTTTTAAAAAATGAAAAAAATAATTAATAACAATAGTTGTTCGGGCTTATTGCCCGAACACCTAAATAAAACCTGAATACATTGCTCCATGCGTAAACAATGTAATTCTGCAAGTAACGGTGACCCATGAGCTCTCCTACAGTTTACAGTGAGCACAACTTTAGCTCAATATTGAATTTGATTTGTAGGTCTATATTTTCTTTGGTGATGCCATATAAAAAGGAGTTACATAATCCAAGCGACAAGTGACTAAAGAGCGAACAACATGGTAACAATGATCTTGATCAATGTATTTCCTACTTCTTGCAATGTTAAGAAGGTTAAAATTAGTTGACCTACATATGGAATTAACTTGCGATGACAATGACATAACCGAGTCACACATTACACCAAGATTGGATATGGTAGATGTGCTCTGATAGATTTTTCAATAGTAAGAGAGACATTTTGAAGGTGTGACAAGATGTGTTTGGACACAGCAACAAAGAATTCAGTTTTGTCAGCATGAAGTTTTAATTTATTGTTTCACATCCACGTCATGTCGCTCTTGTACACTGGCTTCAAAGTAGTTTTGCTTCACAAAGATTAAAGTTTCAACTCAATTAATACTAAAAAGGGAAATTTCTTTAACTTTAAAAAAATTTGGAATGAAAATAGCGAAACAGCTGGGTATTCGTTCATGAATACAATTGAGCTCTAGTTTTGTTTATCATCCAAAAGCTTACTTTCAAATGCAGTATGTTCCAATAAGAAACTTCTAGTAACAGTCTACAAGGTTATGTGAAGTTATTCTCTGATCCTTATGTTAGCACGGACAGATTAGACACACAGAGGAAAAAGGGGTTCATAAAAGAATGAAAAAGAAGTACAGGAAAACCATAAAACTAAGCATATAACTAGAACTTGTGCCTGTTGCTAAATGGACCACATGGCTTTTCCCACTTTCACTTTAGAGATAAAAAATTACATGCAGTTTGATAAAGTAGAAACTGTTTCACTTCTAACTAAAGGCCGGATTGTAATGATCCATTGTGTACTTCAGGAATACTGAATATGGATAATGATCAATGGCCACATACATGGTTGTTTGGACTTTGGACACACTGTGGTGTAGTAAGTTTTGTGATACATGGACGACGACAGGTTGGTGAGTGTACACCAAATTTGCGTGTACAATGGCAATGGCAATAAATGCGCCGCCACATGGTTTTGAGTACGAATTTTTGATAAAATTTTCAATAGTAAGAGAGACATTTTGAAGGTGTGAGAAGTTGTGTTTGGACACAGCAACAAAGAATTCAGTTTTGTCAGCATTAAGTTTTTATTTATTGTTTCACATCCACGTCATGATGTCGCTTATGCAGGAGGTGATGTTTTTCAAGGCATGTTTTTCACCAGGCAAATTAGGGTCAACGTCAACTTACAATTGTGATAATGAGCACCATGTCAATGAATGATTTTGCCGAGAGGTTGAGTGTAAATCGAGAAACCCATTGGTCCAATGATAGATCCTTGTGGGAGTCCACATTCCATTATATCTTCAGGAGAAACAGTTCCAGATACAGTAACTTGGTTTCAAAGACTGTGCAGGTATGAAGTAAACCATTGGAGGACAGTACAGTAAATGCAAAACGTGTCGGAAAGACAACATTGTCAAAAGATGCACTGGCTGACCACTGTTAATGGATCGGTCTATTAACAGCAACCAGCCATCAACCTGGTCATTACCACGCAGTGAGGACTGGGTCCTCACACTGTTATTGCATAATTAAAAGCTATACTAAAATCTAGCATTGCAGGGAAAGATTGTTTGAGGGTAAAAATAATTACCTGTTTTAGCTGTAAGCAGATACAGTGGTGTTGAGAACGTACTTTCATTTAAGTGATCTATTGAAGCCAATTCACTGACTGAGATTGCTTTCCTTGTTCCAGATTTCTTCCATATTTATTTGATCACAATGGACACGTCTGACCAGAATGACACATGCCCACAGCCCAATCTAACTAAATTATTAGGCTATTATTAATACTTCATGTGCGACAATGAAAACACAATTTTAAAATAAACTGTTAACACACAATGCTGCATGTTTCCAGTACTTTATAAGATTTAGAAATGCAACAGGATTTCTCCCAGCAAAATTTCTCTCAAATATCATAAGTAATAAAAACACATTTACCTTGATATATTCTTGGATTAATGTTCTTATGTATTCTGGATAACGCAGTACTGTCCTTCATACTTAAATTGTCAGTATTTTGTGATTCTTCCAAGTCATCAGTACTTACAGCTTTCCTGTTGTGTAAGAATCTCTGGTAGTTTGTATACTTTTTGAAGACTTCTACAAAGAGAAAGAAAAAAGAAACAAAAGAATGACTGTAAAACATCATTTTGCATTCAACTAATTCAACTAGAATTACGTGTTTGTTCTTTGCCAAATTATTAGCTGTTTCGCTGTGAAGCGCAGCGAAACAGCTCTTGTTTTCGTTAAAGTTTTTTTTTTTTGCTCAGTCTTTACACCCTGGAAGTGCATTATCAATGCACATGTTTCGTTTTACAAGCCATTTTGCATATTTGCTCAAATGCAATTCAAATGAAACTTTGAGGAACTAAAGGCAATAGTGCAATGGTGTGCATAGTGCGATGACATCACGTTGACGTCATCACTAGTCAGATTACAATGTTTAAAACATAAAAAAATTAAAAATCTTTGAAAATCTGTATCAAATCAACCATATGAGACCGTAAGTTGTTTTTTGCAGGAATAGGTAAAGTTAATATAGGTCTTCATTTTTTGCCGTGTGCATGAAATCACGTGACCTCTACTTCCGGTCAAAACCGGAAGTGCCTTGTAATTCAAAAGTGATACATTTTACGAAGTTGCTTTTAACCGATGATAGTGTCTGGCATGAGACTACTTTTAAAAAATAATACCGATGACGTCATATTAAACAAGAGCGCCCTCTGGCGGCAAGTTAAAAACAGTTCAAAACAAACTTTCACTTGATGTCTGTGGCAAAGATTTTTTTAATCGTTTCAAAATTGGTATACGTGATGATGTTAATGCAAACAACACATGTGTGGATTTTTAGAATGATGACATCATCAGGTGTCTCCTGACGTGACGTTAAAGGTGCAATTTTTGAAGTCTTTTATCTACTGAAGTAAACTTTTGATTAAGTTGAAACTTCGTATGTTGTTTGACGTTGTGATGTTTCTGTGGAATTCAATGTGACATTATGATGACGTCATCAAGTGATTTTTTACAGATTTTATACTTTAACATTTGAACACCCAACTCACATATTACTAAAAAAACATGCTATAATCAAAATTCTTCTTGAAGCAGGCCTTTTAATGGTCACATATCACTAGCAAACAAAATGGCGACATCATGACATCAAGACTTCTCATGTGACCTCACATTAATGATGTAACTTTTAGACATTTGGAAATAGGTATAGAATAAACCACAACAGACCGCACGTTACTTTTTGCGGGATTAAATAGAGGTTTTACAAATCTTCATTGTTTGATGTGCGTAAAATCATTTAACCTCTACTTCCGGTCGAAACCAAAAGTGTCTTCTAATTTTTGAACTTGTTTCTGACTTGAACCGGAAGTTCAAAAACACATTCATAATATGCCTTTTTGTACGTCACCTTGCATTACTGGCTTCAAAGTAGTTTTGCTTCACAAAGATTAAAGTTTCAACTCAATTAATACTAAAAAGGGAAATTTCTTTAACTTTAAAAAAATTTGGATTGAAAATAGCGAAACAGCTGGGTATTCGTTCATGAATACAATTGAGCTCTAGTTTTGTTTATCATCCAAAAGCTTACTTTCAAATGCAGTATGTTCCAATAAGAAACTTCTAGTAACAGTCTACAAGGTTATGTGAAGTTATTCTCTGATCCTTATGTTAGCACGGACAGATTAGACACACAGAGGAAAAAGGGGTTCATAAAAGAATGAAAAAGAAGTACAGGAAAACCATAAAACTAAGCATATAACTAGAACTTGTGCCTGTTGCTAAATAGACCACATGGCTTTTCCCACTTTCACTTTAGAGATAAAAAATTACATGCAGTTTGATAAAGTACAAACTGTTTCACTTCTATACTATAATGATCATTAAATGGGGGCTTCCGGTGATGGGCGCCGCCATGTTCATCCACGTCATTGGCGCCCGTACCCTGCCGGTTTGATGCATCTAGGGGTAAATTTCGGGGTACCTGTTGGTTTGGGTTTGCGCTGGTGTTCCGACATCCCCCGCGATTGCGTGCGTAGACGGCCGGATAACCGGGTGGGAGGACCTAAAATATGTCATTTTTGTGGGGAGCTGAGCGTGTGCCGATTGGTGGGCTCTTTACCCCGGAAGGGGTGTTGTTCGGTCCCATCAGACGTGGCTGTTATTTGGTGGCGGGATCCAGTCTGAGGCGGCGCATGCGTAAGGACAAGGGATTTGTAGTTGATAAATTTGCGATAAATTTTTGTCTATTAAAAAAATAAATTGGGGTTTTAAATTTGTGTTCATTGTTGGTGCATTCTGGGAAAGCCTGCATGCAAACAAGTTAGTAACAGAGTGAGCAGGGGCTTAAATTACAATAACAAAGAAAGTACTCAAGTGAGCAGGAGATGAAGTCATAAACTACAATCATAAACCTCCACAAACTGCTCAACCCTATGGAACTCATTAGGCTCATTAGGTATGCAAATCCCTGAGAGTGTTTTCTCTCCCTTTCTGCAGGACAAAGACTGAGAACAGGTAGCTTAAGATGATCAAGTGTAGCTTTTGTGTCAAGCTTTGCTCACAACATGTTCACATCCCTGTGGTGTTTTTCCTTACAAAAGCTTCACATAAAACCACTTCCACATGCAATTTAGTAGATAGTACTTCAAATGACAATGTTTCCCCATTATTGTATAGTTCACATAGAAACAATGAATGAATACCTACTCCAAAGAGTGACTGCGAGAAAATCACTAAAATTTTAGTGACCCTTTGTCGACTGTCTGGACATGGCAGGGGGGGGGGATTTAAAGATAACACCACATTTTACGCATTTTGATATAAAGGGAGCATTTCAATGGTATCATGGTTTACTGTTTATGAAAATAAGTCACCACCTCTGTAGAAATGGAGATTGCAAAAATGACTGAGCACTAGACCTTTCTTTTGCAACGTCATAACCCGGAGTGTTTGCCATCCAAGATGAAGAAACTACAGGGAGCCATCAATGCAAAGCAAAACCAGATAATCACAGTTTCCATAAATGTTACACAAATATTCAAAAATTGTTTAGAATTTGTTGGAACAAACCCACCAATAGTGGGATGTATTTTCTTTAAATAAAATAGTTTGCGAAAATCTTAAATTTAGTCACAACATCTGTCAACAAGACTTGCATGTTGTGTTACTACATTTGGTCATGCCAATCAGCGCTGCTTGTTTATCAACAATGCACAGGTCCATTTCCCTTCCGCCCGACCCCTACGTCTTTATTCTTGAACTCTTTGGTGCGCTTTTGACCTCTCATCACCTATGACCCGCGGGTATAATATGGAAAGCTTTTTTATAAGACTTGAGAATGACCCTTTGTCAACTGGCGGGATGACTCACGTGGTAGGAAAGAACCAAAGTGCGCCTAAAAAATGATTTAAATACAGTTATAACAGCGTGTTCAGTGAGGGAGAGATATCACTCCTTCAAAAAGATGGTTATACCTTCCTCCATGGTTATATTGAGATGATTGCTAATAAATCATACTGAAGAGAAATAACCGGATACGGATACTACATGAACTTTATTTCTAGAAATTATAAAAGACAAAAATATAAAATGCACATAAAAGCATATTTTTTTCACCCTGGCCATTTTTACATTCACATGGCATCCTAATGACCACTTTTAAAATTGTTCTCCTTTTGTTATTTCTGTGAAAAATTTGTTAGAGCTTTTTGTACCGATTGACTAAATAACGATATGAGCCTCATGAATTAGTCATGAGTAGCATTAGGGTATAGGCTTCAATGTAACCAGTAAAATTATTTCCAAGCAAAAAGCCAGGCAGAAATAATACAAGAGGTGTACACAAAATAACTTCTAAGTAACACAAAAAAAAAGAAATCAAGAAATCAATAAACAAATAAATACAAAGCAAAAAAAGATACAAATCAAGAAATAACCAAAGAATGAAATACACAATAAAGAAACAAAGATACACAGAAATCACGAAAAAAAATAAAGAAAGAAACTATAAGACATCAAGAATTTAAAAAGAAACAACGAAATAAAGACAAGGGAAAAAAAAGTAGACATACCAAAATCAAGAAATAAACAAACATAGAAATCAAGGGATACAGAAACCAAAGAAAACCCCAAAGAAAACATCAACAATCTCGCTGAAATACAGAAATGAACAGACATAAACAAATCCACAAATACCTAAAGATAGGTTGAAAAGAAATGCAAGAAATATAGGGGGGGGGGCACCTGGGGGACACTGGAAATTTGGGCGGGGGGGGGGGGGGGCACAGCCACCAACCCCCCTTCCTGGCTACGCCGCTTTGGGGGGGGGGGGGGGGGGGTGGGGCAGGTGAGCTGCTCTGACCCCAACCCAAAACCTTTCGATGCCACACGCTCAAAATTTCACTAACACATAATAACATTGCGTACCGTTTTAAACTACCATTAAAAAACCAATTTATGAAATGACTCTTGAGTGCCCCCTGCAAACTACATTTTATACGTAAACATTGCGCCCACCTAGTGGGTGCCGCACGAAGCGCGGCATCCCTCTAGTCTAACTAAAGGCCGGATTGTAATGATCCATTGTGTACTAAAACTTACTTATTTATTTATTTATTTATTTTTATTTCAGAGAAGATATAACCGACCCTCACCAAACTAAAAGCTGATCCACTTACCATCTGAAATTGTGAAAACTAAGTTTGTGGTCACAAAATATTTTTGCTATAGTCATTCCTGAGTGTCTTGAATTTAACTTGGTCAAATTGGAATCTACTAAGAAATATAACTGTTCTGTTCTATTCGCTTTTTGGGGGCCTGGACTGGGGGGGAGGCTTGGGGCCACGTGCCCCCCCCCCAACTTTTCACCTGTTCATACTTTTTGCAGTTTATTTAATAACAAAATCATCAGATTTGTGTATCTGTGTGTTAAAAATTATTGTCTTGTCATGTACCCATATATACTTTGGAAAAATAAACTGTTGAAATATTCTTAACGATGTCTTGAACTTATTTGTCAATATGTAAAAAAAAAAAAAAAAAATCCCATTTTGTGTACAATTGTATGCTGATTCACCACTTATTCATCACTATGTAAAAAATATAAATTACAATTGTGCGTATTATATCATTGTTCATGGTTGGAACAATTCACGCATATTAAAATTAGATTTTCCTGTGTACCACGGGAGGTAAGGTATGGTTAATGAGGTGACTTTATTTGCATGTTTTTGGGTAACCGGTGCTCTGGAAAAATTAAGATGCAAGAATGGCTAAGTAGTGTACCAGTGACGTGGTTACTTTTTTGCATGTTCGAGTAAATGGCGGCTTGCAAATTTGCAGTTCCCACACATGATCATTGTGGGACACAGATAAACTAAGATAAACTAAGTTAATTACCAAAGGCTGACCTCTGACCAGCAACAAAGCTAACTGAAGCGTAGTCAATTAACAATGCACTTAACACATTTTGCTTCGTCAAGCTCAGAATGCCAATTCAAGGTGGGGGGAGGGGGTGAAGGGTAACAGTTGAAATACTTAGCCGTATAAAACTAACCATGCTTAACAATTGAAATTACTCGTAAAACGACTGGCGAGATGACTCATGTGGTAGGAAGGAACCAAAGTGCGCCTAAAAAAATTGATTGAAATACAGTTATAACAGCGTGTTCAGTGAGGGATCACTCCTACAAAAGGTGATTATACTAAGATGATTGCTAATAAATCATAAAAGAGGGACAACCTCATCCACTTTTTAACGGACTTTTGAACTTTATTTCCTAGAAATTATAAAAGGCCAAAAATAAAATGCATATAATAGTATATTTTCTTCATCCTGGCCATTTTTACATTTACATGGCATCCTAATGTCCACTTTTAAAATGTTTTTCCTTTTGTTATTTCTGTGAGAAATTTGTTTGTGTTTTTTGTACAGATTGACTGAATAATGGTATGAAACAAATAAAAGCGATGCAGGTGAGCTGCTCTGACCCCAACCCATAACCTTTCGATGCCACACGCTCAAAATTTCACTAACACATAACAACAATGCATACGGTACCATTTTAAACTACCGTTAACAAACCCATTTTAGAAAATGATGACCCTTGAGTGCCCCTGTAAATTACACCCTTACCCCATATTATAATGACTGCAACACTTCATATGCAAACATCGCGCCCACCTAGCGGGTGCAGCGCGAAGCGCGGCATCCCGCTAGTTCCTACAATGTTGGCCATTCATGGTACTAGACTGCTCGCTTGTTGCCCACCGCAGAAATAAATTATGCAAATGAGCTACGTCACAACTCTTTAGTGTTGCCTGACCCTGAAGTACCCGGATGTGCCTGCTGTTTTCGGGCAGTTTTTAAAATAGTCCCAAGACGTTGCTACAAACCTATTGCTGGCAGTTTGAGGGTACACCCTCTATTGGCGGAAATTACGCAGGCACCATGTAGGGTAAATGTCGCGCCGCCATGTGTCTCCACCAAGACAAGTCCTCACTTTGAGCTCACTGGTATTACTGTAAGATTTAATACAGCCACTTCAGAGCCTTTTCAACACATTCCCCTAACCATCTTTACCAATTTTTAAGCTGGAAAATTTTTCACACATCTAAATGGAGCTTGTTTGGACAAGCCTTTACATTACCTGAGTGATTGTCTTCACTGGAATCCTCAAATGATTGCGAATCATAACTCCCACCAAACGATGCCTTTTGTGCAGAGTGTCTACTTCCAAGGTTCAATGATGAGGAAAAACCTAAAAAGAGTGTGAATAATTGATTCTGCATAAAGTTACATTATCATTCAAACCATGATTGTCATTGTATCATGGGTTGGGGACGGCAGGGGACAACATGTCCCCCCCCCTGTTAAGATATGCTGAATAAAATAACGTTTTTTTATTTTAAGTATATTTATTTATTTATTTATTTATTTGGGGTTACGGCCAACCGCAAAACCACCTTAGTATTCATCAAGATTCTTTAATTTTGATTATTTTACTGTTCGAACAAATCTCATTGCTCTAACACATGAAACTTGTGAGCGTTCAATCTCAGGGACTACAGTCTTAAAAACCACAAACAATACATCAAATCAAAGTTTAAGGTCTAACTTAGTACATAAACAACATGATGTCACCATTGCATCACTGTTACCTGTTTCATAGACGCGTTTAAATTCATGGCTACCTGATTTCACAATGTGGACGTCTTGTGAGAGATATGCTACCCATAACAGAGAGGGCACTATTGTACATAGGACATAAGTCACCATGATGTCCTAGATTTCTCAATCGTTTTTTGTATAGCTTTTTCTTTACCCGAAACCCCAGTGTTTGTTTTGCTATAAACACATTTCTAGTTCATACTTTATTTGTACTGGGAAAGATCAGCTCACAAGCTGATGTTTACAAGCTTAAATAGCCCTTGATAAGCCCATCAAATTCTGGTGCAACTTTGTAGAGCCTTTCTACGTAAAATAATGTGATCAAAAACAAAAGTAAAAAAAACAAGATTTGGAAGACAGTCTTACCACAAGTTTTGAGTCATTTGGGTGACTGAATGATTTGAGAAATGTATCTATTGTACATGACCTTCCTTGATTTTACAAAGGATAAGAGTAATTTTTAAGGGAAAGTACATAATTACTTTGTTTTAGTTTACAAAAAAAATACCGATCATCAGTGTTCTACAATCTAGCCGAGAACCAAGTACTGCCAAATACAAGGGTGGCAGAGTAGTACTTAAATACAAATACTTGGGCCATCGGGTACAGGCACTGTAAGTATGGAGCTACTAAGTACTCTGATATCCAAGTACTCAGTCAACTAGCCCAGTTCCATGTACTTGGTCAGTGTGCTAGATTTTGTTTTACCCATCTGCTTTTATCTCTTTTACTGTGATAAGCCTTTCAATAAGTGTGAGAAGGCACTCTTTATGGACGGTGAGCCTTTCACAATGTCTTATTCACTGCGCTCTTGTTATAGTTCCCCTGACTCAATATTCACACTCAGTGATTCATAATGTTTATTTTGATAAAAAAGTTATCTGTGATTTCAAAGAGCTGCAGTACCATGATGACTTTCTAGGACTCTTTTTCCACCATGGCCAGGAGAGTTTTAAAAAGAAATAATACTCCAAAATAATGTATTAAACGGTAATGTGTTTTATACCTCAATTTGCAGTGTATTTCTTTTTGGTGTATGCATAATTTACGGGAGATAAGGTGTTCTTAGTTTTACTTCTAAAAAAGAGCTAGGCCTATGCCCTTTTAATCCGGGTGTATTATTGGAACAAAAATACATCAACACCGTTTAGACAACTTTACAACCTGGCTTAATTTTCTAAACAAAATATCTTGGACATTGGTTTCTTCAACCAATTAAAAATCAGTTTTGAAGCATTTTCTTAAAGTGATGCTTTGTTAGTTTAGTCATACATACCATTGTTAGACTAAACTTAATATGGAAAGCTACAAAACTGCTTGACAAATGTAGCTCTTGGGTTGAAATACAACAAATTTCAAAAAGTAATTGATTGGACATTAAAATAGGACATTACAAATTTAACAACATTTATCTATGTTGAACAACATTGGCAAAAAGATTCCGCTGATAATCCATCCGAGTGAAAGCCTTCCACTATATCCATTTTACACTTTTGTCAGTAAACATTTCATTACATAAATAATCAATAACAACCTTTCTAGCATAACTCAACTTATTTTGCAGTGAACTAACCCCTACAGTCCATTATATACACATACATGGGAACAAATGAGCTTGCAACCGTCTGGTTCTGGAGGCTCATTTTCTAGAGATATTAAATGGTTGGTCCGTACCCAGTCCCTATAAGTGGCTGATTGCATTGCACAAATACAGTTACACATTATTGATTCTTCAGTGTATTTGAATTTAAACACTTATAAACACGTATAATTATTAATTAATAATGTATAAAATACAAAAAACAAGAATCAAATAATGTACAAAAGAACAGGCATAATGTGAATGTGTGCAAAAACCATGAGATTTGACATCATGTCCGAGTACACTTTTATTTGAGTATAGAGTCCAAGACTTTGAGTACAAGCACTTCAGATAGAGTAGAGTTATCGAGTAAGAACTTCAAGTATGCTAGCCCAGTATGAGTACCTCAAAACAGTACTCAGGCACGAGTACTGAGTATGAGTGCACGAGACTGCACATCATACAACTTAATTGACAACCATCCTGCATGTCTTGTAAAACGTTTCATCAAGTTTGGTGGTCAAAGCAATAAATAAACGTATGTCAGTTTTAGTTTTGTCAGGTATTTTGCACAAACATTCATCACAATCAAAATAAGTAACGATGATGGGGGGGGGGGGTGGCTTCAAATGCTATTTTCTTGACATTGACAGAAATGTGTTTGGGACAGAAATATTTCTCAAGAGGATTGGCACTAGTATGAACTTTATAATCAGTGAGCTTTCAGATTGAAACTTATCAATTTTGGGCTTACTGCCAGTTCTTTATTTTGTCTTAAAGATGAGTTTATGATTCCTTCTGTTGCCATAATGATTTGAATTGTTACATCATGTTTTGCTCCATAAGTAAGGTGCATTCATTGCCAACTCATCTTGAGGTTACAATGATATTACTACCAATTACTCTGACTGTACTTTTACTTGTGTCAATGTCACTTTCACCTTGGCGAGAACATGACTTTACTGAGAAAATCAACTCCAAAGAATGCCATGATACTGCTAGTGTATTAATATTATCTCTAGTGATGGTTCCTGACTATAGAGATTCGGGGCTTGTGCTTGCTCTTCCTAATTCTAGTCGTCGTATATTATTCTATCAATGTTTCTATTATGGAGCACCATGGCTACTTTACACCAGCCACACGGCAACATTCTGTACCAGCCACGTGGCAACATGTCTGTTTTTCCGCCTATCTATGGAGACATAGAGCTGAATCTTGGACCTTCAACCTCCAATCCTATTTGCAATGAGTGCCATAAGCCTCGCAGAGACAACCAACTACAGGTTTGCTGTGATGTATGTGACACTTGGGTCCATAAAACATGTGCCAATTTTTCTCTAAGGGACTTTCGATTTCATGGAAACAATCTAACATATTGGATTTGCAAGTTTTGTGCTCTTCCTTACTTTTCAGACTCTTTTTTCATGAATACGGAGCCTATAAATTCCAGCGACAGCATCTCATCTGCCACTTCTGAACCTGATTCCAATCAACATAACAAGTTGTCTCTAATCAGCCGCAATTGTCGCAGTGTCAAGAATAAATGATCGGATTTGGACATGCTTTGTACAACTACAAACCCTGATATTGTTGCCTTGACAGAAACATGGCTGGACAATACTGTATTGGACTGTGAACTTTTTGAAAATTTATATAATGACCGCCATTCACATGTGGTGTTCTGTTTACGAAAAAACATAAATTGTTCCCCTCACTCCTTTAAACAATTACTTGTGATCATCGTAAAATTCTTATTGCTTGTTGTTATAGACATCCAGCCTCTGATATACCTTATCAACGTAATTCATTTTACTGAAAATCTGTATTTGATCTTGTGATATTTGTTGAAGATTTTGATCTTACTGTTTCCTGGGACTGGAATGAGAATTGCCCTATGGGTCTTAACAGTCAGAGTAAGGCTGGACTTTCTCAGCTTGTTAAAGATCCCACATGGGTCTTAACAGTCAGAGTGAGGCTGGACTTTCTCAGCTTGTTAATGATCCTGCAAGATATCACTCCCTTGGCGGTGATTTTACAAGATTCATTTCTAGACAAAATTTAATTCACGATGAGTCTATGATTTTGTTATCAAATATTTTATAACCACACCGGCATCACATCGAGGACATCACTAGTCCATTGTGATGCTTGAAAAAGGAGACAAAATTGTCCAATTATGTTGAATATCATTTTTATGAAAATAAAGATGATTCACAAAAATCAAGAATGATGTAAAGCAGCTTACCCTTAACCACCCGAGTAGAAATAGCAGTTCATCCTACCTTTACTTGTAGATGAGTGAGTATCCTGTCCCATGTACTTAGTCCTGTCAGATCCTGTTTCTTGATCACTCATATCAGTAACAGACGTCTCAAAATCAGTGTAATCTTCCTCGTCAATTGCCAGCAGCATTTTGTTATTGCATTCAGGATTAGATTCATCAAATGCCCCAGAATCAACAAAGAAATCTGTCCTTTCTTTTTGTACTGACCTTTATGGAATGGAGAGAGAGTAATTACAATCAATACACTTTTGAATGATGTGTACAAGGATGCATATGAAGGAAAATGCAGTGAGGATTGGGTTTTAAAATTGAGCTGACAGAAGTTCAAAAAGAGCTTTCACTTTGCTGGATATTGGAATGCTTATGCTTATTTGGTGACCCAGTCAGGGTCGCCAAAAAAACGCTCCTGGTGATCACCTGCCATATATCTAAGTAAGCACATGCAAACCTTTTTGACCAAGCACCAGACCTTTTCCAATTTCACAGACCTTGGATCTCACACACATTGACAGTTAGTATCAAAACAAATAAACCAGTGATGCTGTAGAAAACTTCAAACCCTCCCAAATCCTTAAAAATCTTATTCAGGAAGTTGTCTAAGTTTGATCGATTTGGGACTGTAGGCACATTGCTTATCAACTGGGCTAGGCAAACCAATCTTACCAATCAAACCAATCTTATCTATAAGTCCAAACATTTGGGTATTGAGTTACCACAGAGTGGAGGATTTTCAAGGAAACTGGGTCACTGTAGCCAAAGACTGTATGATGGGGTTAAAGTCAAACAGTTTCCCAGGACATCATCAGTAGCATCCGGCACCCAAAAAAACCCCAAAAACTGCAGGTTGTTTCTTTTTCATCTCGCTGTTTTCTGGTGTTCAATGGGTCTATCCTTACTTTTCTAAGAAATTCCACACAAGGATTTCTGTCTGGTAGTTATTTTATTCAACTAACAAGCTGAGCATTCTGTGAGAAACTTCAAGTAATAACTGAATGACAAACAGACCAATTACCTGTCTATAAACAACTGTATAATGGTATTTTTGCACATGTCTTGTTTCAGAAGTTAGTCTGGAATTTGGCTTTATTTGTGGTAGAATTAGACTACATACATAGTTTGTGTGAATTCTCATGTACATACCCCTAGGCTATAGTGTTGTGGATGAATCATATTTTATAGATATAATACAAATCACATCAAGTGCGATGCATGGATTTTGATGGATGAGGATTCTGATGAGGAATTTATTGACGAGAGTTATAAAGTCGAGGCTGGGAACAATCCTGAACGATGAACAGCTGATAATAACATGAACTAGATGAAAGTTTTCGTTTGGATGACGATAATTGAAATAGCTACTTGATGTCAAAACCCATTAATAGAGCTTTATAATATATTTTATTGCAACTTTCAGTTCAGACAGGAAGCAGGTTCAAATCAGGTCATTAACAAAAATAACAAATATAAAGTACTTCATACATTAAACTTTACATGGTTCTAAAGATTTGAGATTTGAAATAGTGAACTTTGATTAAGTGTTATTTGAAAACTTCACTGCTAACTTCTCATCTGGAAATCGAGATTAAAGTATGTGGTAAGTTAAAACAAATTTTGAAGTTGCAACCGGTTTTCTACAAATGCCCATTAGCAACAACAAAATATGAATTTCAAATTAGTTATTTTGGATTTGAATCCGTTATTACGGATTTACAATCCGTTATAACAAATTCAGAATTCATTATTACGTATTTCCAATCTATCATTACGTATTCACAATCCATAATTACGGATTCGCAATCTGTTATTACAGATTCAGAATCAGTTATTATGGATTCACAATCCTTTCTTATGAATTTGCAATCCATTGAGTGATGCATGTCTTGTATAGATTGCCCAATGAAGTGCAAAATGCCAGTGATATGTACAGAAATCAATGGTATTTATCTTAATATTGAGGGTTCAATATGATAACTTACGTTGTTACTAGCAAACTACAATGTTTAGAAAGCAGGCAAGCTCTCCAGCAAAACTAAGGTCTAGTTTAGTTTTGGCGGAAAAACCATACTGACATTGTGGAAGTTGCTTGTTTCCTTGAAAATTAAGTGACAAAGTCAGGCCGCTTCCATGGCTATTGATTGATACATTTGAAATGCATCCAAAATGTATGACACCCTTGAGGTTTGTTAGGTGAACAATTGACCCGTGTTAGTCTGCATCTTCATAGAAAAAGATGATGTGTTTAGTTTGACAAAGTGTTGCAAAAACATTAGCTGTCTAGTCTTATCAAACATTATTACTCCGTCACATTTGCTCCCATCCTCTCTAATTTGGTCAATTTGAGTTTAGAGCAGGCACATGTTCCCTCCTCATTAAAAATCGCTTATGTTACTCCACTGTTGAAGAAACCTTCTTTGGACCCCAATTCCCTCCAAAATTATCGACCAGTTTCAAACCTACCTTTTCCGTTCAAAACTTTTGAAAGGGTTGTATTTTCTCGTCTTTCGGAATATTTTCTTGCTAATGATTTGTTTGAGTCATACCTGTCACACCACTCAAAGATTTTTTGTGTTAATGATTTCAGATCAGATGCTTTGCCTCGCACCTATGGTGTGCCGCGCGGCTCTGTGGGAGGGCCGATTCTTTTCTCCATTTTTTTGTTTGGCTTGTGACATGTTTTACGCAGATGACATTCAACTTATGATTTCCTTTAAGTCAAACCAATCTGCAGCAGAAAGAGCGGTTCATCGCCTTGAATCATGCATGATTGATAACTGGCTGCTTGCACATTCTTTGAAATTGAATTCTGACAAATGTGAATTCCTCATATTTGGTTCTAAAGTGCAGCTTAGTAAAATTGATATAAATTGCATTTCATTTTCTGGCTACACAATTAATTTTTGTCTAAGATCTGTCGCAATCTCGGTGTTATGTTCGATTCAAACATGACAATGTCTAATCAAATCTCTAATATCTGTTTTATTCGAAAACATTTGTCCAAGTCTGCCACAGAAAAAATAGTTCACGCCTTGATTTCCCCCCGTCTTGATTTTGGTAACGCCCTTCTATTCAAATTATCCCAGATTTTGCTGTTCAAGCTCCAGAAGCTTCAAAACGCTGCGGCTCGCATTGTCACTCTGTCCACCAAACGTACTCAATATTACCCCTGTTTCGCATTCACTACACTGGCTCCCTGTGAAAGATCGCATTATATTCAAGATTTTGTTGCTAACATTCCACTGCATTCATAGATCTGCCCACCAATACAATATTTCCTTAATTCAGCATTACACCCCAGCGAGATCTTTACACTTGTCTACTTCCGGTTCCCTTGTGATTCCTAAAGTTGCAAAAACCTGGGGGGAGAGATCATTCGCTCATGTTCGTGCTACATTATGGAATAGCCTTCCTGAAGACATAAAAAGTGTGTTACTTCTGATTCATTTAAGAATCATGTATTTTCTACATGCGCCTTGAGCACTCTACAGAGTGGATTTGGCGCTATACAAATTTCATTATTATCATTACCTCATCGTGTAAATGACTGTAAATGTCTGCATTATAGAATCAACCTGGAAAGAGGGCCACTAACCAGTGGTAGATAATAGATTATGTTCAAAATACATAATTGAAAATAAACTTGCATGCATGTACAGATGAAAAGGAGAAATAGAGAATCGAGACAGAAGAAACCTAGGCCTCTGATTTTTTGAAATATTAAACTATAAATGCTCACATTTGGCTTAACGAGGTTTTGCATAGAAGGCTGTATTACAGACTAACCAAGCGTGGTGCCAAATTTGGCTGTGTGCACCTTAAAAAGAGACTATACATAACATGCCAACTAGTGCTCTTACAGCCACACGGATAGTACTCACAGCTACTAATAGGTCTGTTCGATGTACAGTTAACATAAGTTGGTCAAATACGTACGTGCACTTTAATGTCCGGTTACGACCGGAAGTAAAGGTCAAACTGGTATTATTTCAATGTAAAAGTTTGAGCAGGCGCACAGGTCTACAAACTGATAAAATTAAGGATTAAATTGTAAGTAGTTCTTGAGATATTAATTTTTATCAGTGAATCTCGGTGAATTGTTGTATAAGTTTTTGAAGACCTTCCTGATGATGTATAGATTGCAAAAATTCATTGTGTAGTTAAGGAGTTATGGTTTGAAATATCTAATCGTGATGACGTTGATTATTCAAGCGCCGTCTTCCTGTTTAGGTTGAAGTATAACCTGAAGGTGGGACTTCTGGGCAGTCAATCTCTTTGTTGAATTTTGCCGTTGTTTTCGTCAAGGAAGCTGTAGGTCTTCTTGGCTGTAAGAATCTTGTACACTGTGGGTAGGCAGGTGATTGTCTACAGTTCTTGGGGTTCTGGGTCTCTTCAAATTCGGGGGCAAGTACATTTCTCCTTGTGTCAGCCATTCAGGGCATTTTTCTGAGTGTTTAATTATGTCAATGTAGGCCCTCGTAACATCTGTGTGGGCAAGTTTTTGATCCAGAAACTAGTAATTCCATCTAATCCTGGAGCCTTCCAGTTATTAGGTGTTCGGGCATTCAGCCCAGAACACCTCCTGATTTTGTTCGTTTTTTTTTTATTACTTCTTCTTCTTCTTCTTATGCCTGGCGAATGTCCGCTAACAAAAGCATACTTACTAAGCTTGTATGAACTTGAAACTGTACACATAGTTAAATATTCATTAAGAGAGGAAAACGTTTAAGGTGACGTCATGATGACCTCATCAATTCTTGAATTATGAAAAATCAAAGTTTATTATTTCAAAAAATCAAAATCTTTGATCTACACAAGGGATTTTTACAATATATACATCATCGGAAAGGTCATCCAAAACTGCGTAAAGTCTCACAGACAAGACCCCAATTTGACCTTATCTTCCGGTTCAAACCCGACATTGAAAATTTCAAAAATTCATATTTTAAGAAGTACTTATCACATGATCACAAATTTTACATCAGATTGTAAAGAATTGAGCCTTCTCCAACTTTTGCATTGAGGTGACACCATTTTGAACTTTACTTCCGGTCCAAACCGGACGTTGTCAATGTGCGTTCAAGCATGTCCCACATTGCTATAGAAAATCCAATGCCATTATACATGTACACGTGCTTGTGTGACATCGACGCCCCCTTGACATGCACAATAACCTTGCGATGTTCTTAGTCTCTTTTCAAGGTGCGCACTCCATGCTTTGTTAGTCTTTAATACAGGGCTTAGTTAAACCTTGAAAAATTAACAAAAAATCTATCATTTGAGATAAGAACTTAATTCTTTCAAGGTAAGGAAGGGTCTTTCTTTGAAACACATTAAGTGACCTTTGTGACCTCTACTTCCGGTCACACCGGAAGTAGCTCTTCATTTAAAAGTGGTTAGAGGTAGGAACACGATTCTTCACCAAATACCAAGGTTCGCGAAGGTCCTTCTCTGTTGCACATTGGGTGACCTCTGTGACCTCTACTTCCAGTCAAACCGGAAGTACTTCGTCATTTAAAAATGGTAACAGCTAGGAACATGATTCTTTCACCAAATACCAAAGCACGCAATCACTTTATTGTGTTCAAGCTGAACACTGTTAGTTTGTCCACAAACTTTCAATTTCTAGTTGATTTTGTTGAAAGCGGCAATTGTCTCGATGGTGTTTATATCTGACCATTCTTGATGCCTATGTCTGTGGACTGGTCCTGTTGTTGCTGGATCCAAGTAGCTTGCACGTTGTGTTTTTCGGATTTCACTCCAGAACTCCTCAACTGCCTCTTTAGTGGATGGCTTGATGAAATCTATTTTCTTATTGCCCAACTCACGGTAGATATTCTTTGCATCTTCTTCAAATATCTTGTTTTGCCAAAAGAACTTGATCCTTTTGTAGAATGTTCTGAATCTCTGTGCCTTTGCTTGAATCTGCTGCTTCAGTATTTCTTTGGCAGTTGGTATATCTTCCTTTTGTTTGATGTTAAACTTTCATTCAAGTTGTTTCCTTTTCCTCTTTTTGATGTTGGGACTTCCTTTCAACTTCACTCAGGACTGATATATGTCCCCGCAGTTTCATTATCTCCTTCTCTATTTTCTCTTATTATTATTATTATTATTATTAGTTATTCCGACATAGTAGTTTTAACAGCTATTGTTTTCGTCAAGAATTTTATTGGTTTTTCTTCTTACTCTTGTTCTTTGGATCTGTCAAAATCCCATCAGATTTGTACATGAATTTGGTTTTCTCCAAAAGTTAGACTAAGGATATTGTAAAGAAGTCGGATCTTATAACAAATCAAAGCTGAGGTCAGTCATGAAGTTATCACTAATTGTAGCAAGCTTGACACAGAGATGCTACTTTTCCTGTTTAAACCAGACAACCGTTTTCATAACAAAACCCCCCAAATTCCAGGGTTTTTTTCTTTGACCGCCTAACCATTAAAAAAAACAGTACAAAAATGAAAAAAATGCATGATTTTCTCTAAAGTCTACCTTTTTGTCTGGTCGCCCTTTAAAAAACAAAGATGAAAAATGAAAAGAAAAATGGAGGAAATGCATTTTTTTTTTACCTCGCTCACGTCTTTATGTTAGTTTCAGTCCATTGCTGATTGACTGTTTTGTATTGTGCAACGAGACATGTCCATCAATGGAGGGCGCTGACACACACAAATTAGGCTGTTTCCCAGATTCATAACAAGAGTCATCAGGCAATTTTTGGTAAGGGTTACCAAATTATCACCCAATGTTTATAGCATTAACAAAATTTGAGTCCAGAATTAGACATTTCTTGTCTGATCTTTTGTTTATTTTTGTTTAATTATTGGAATAGTTGCCAATTATCCATATGTAGTCAAACGCCCAGAGTTCATTCCATTCATTCAGTATTCAGATTTTGTCATATTGCAGTTTGACTACATTGACTAACTCATGCTTTTAAATATATAAACAAATTAACACCAATGTTTATCATCATGATGTTACTCCTGCCAAACTATATTTTAACCCTTTTTTAAGAATGTTAATTATTTTTTGTCAGTTCCAAAGAAGTTGTGATTTTCTTGTGATTAATTTGGAAATATTTGTTCATTGATGTAACCATTGGAATATTTTTATTAGCCTATTTAATTACAAACTTCCATTTTTAATACAATTATTAAAACATAAATCGCTGATTATTGTGGTTTTTTTTGTTTTACAGACAAGTGACAATGGTTTGTTGCCGTCTTTCTTTTAATATTCTAGATGCATGCAATTTATAAATTATATTGTGCAGTTTTTAAAGTCTACTGACACACAAAATTGTAATTAATTTTATGGAGCCTAATAATAAAAGAAATAATTTGGATCATTAAATTCAATGATCCATCAATCTTGCAGCGATAAGGAGACCCCAAGACCATACGTAAATATTACAGATAGGAAGTCACATGCAGAGTCAAGAACTTTAATCCAAAACTCATAGAATATGCTCAAGAGATGGCACGGGACCCAACAGCTCTCAATGAATTAGGGATGGGAAGAACGTCAACAACTTACAAGATGGTGCTTTGTCTCGGGGAAATTGTACAGAAGCTCTTAGTTAACAACATGGGGAACAATTTCTTTTCCTTGAATTTGAATGAAGCGACCAGTAATAACAACAACAAAGTTCTAGTAAGTGTGATGGTGCCATACTTCTCATCAGAAATGGGTGAAACTGAGTCAGTAACTCTCACAGTTGTAAATGCTCTGACTTTGAAATCAACAGTAATCTCAATGTTGAAACAGGACAGTATTCCTCTCAGCAACCTGGTATCTGTATTGTGTGATTCAGCCAATTACATGCAAAGCAAGAAAGGAGGGTTCAAAACTTTACTACGCAATTAATCAACAAATCTACTAAATATTGATGGGGACGTTTGCTATCATTTTATTCATAACAATACAAAGCAGTTCTGCCAACACTTTGATAAAATTGTTGAGGCACATTTGGACGACTGTCATGTTGATTTCAAGTTCTCAACAGACCTAAGGCAATATCTCCAAGAACTATGTAACATCCTACAACGTGGTTACCACATGCCCAAACAATGTGTACCACATAAGTGACTGTCAGCTCTTGATGTCCTAAAACCTTTTGAAAAAATGCTAGAGCCATTGACGCTACTCAACTAGGCTTGGGTGCCACTCAAGTACAAAGCTGTCAATAAAAATGTCATAAATGAAATCCAGGAGCCAATACCAAAGAAATATCGTGTAAACGTTGCAGATATTGCCAAGACATGTGAGAAGAAGAAGTTAACAGAGGATAGCAATGAACGACAATGGCGTAAATCAGGGCTTCAAATACACCGAGAGATGTTCAAAGCTCAGCATGAACTGGTCAAGCTCATGTTTGTTCAAGCAAAGTCTCAGTTCTACAATGACACCTTCAAGAACTGTGGTGGTGACCAAAAGGCACTTTTAGTCATTAATCAACTCATGCATAAAAAGATCTCACCAATTCTTCCACCACATTCGTTTGATCAAGAACTAGCACGTGATTTCTCGGATTACTTCGTCGGCAAAATCCACGCAATTAGAGAGAATCTTCTGCCTGATCGTTCAGAACCTGACACAGAATCACCACTGACGTGTCCATATGAGTTCCATTTGACTGACCTCAAACAATCTACGGTCAGTGAGATAACCAAGATCATTCATAATTCAGCATCTAAGTCATGCGTGCTTGACCCCATCCCCACTCAGTTGGTACAGAACAACCTTGAAGTCCTCTTAATTCCCATCACACAGATTACAAACATGTCACTTGCAAATGGTGAGTTCCCGATGAGTTTTAAGCAGGCTCTTATTACTCCAATTATCAAGAAGGTGTCCTTAGACTGTTGCAACTTGAAGAACTATCAGCCGGTCTCCAATCTGCCATTTGTGTCCAGGGTTTTGGAGAAGGTTGTCGCGAACAGGCTAAATTCCCACCTGCTAAATCACAACCTTTGCGAACCCATGCAATCAGCATACCGAATGCATCACAGTGTCGAGACAGCTTTCCTAAAAGTACATAATGACATTATGTGTGCTGTTGATAACAGGAAAGCTGTTCTGCTAATTCTGCTAGATCTGTCGGCAGTATTCGATACGCTTGATCACCGTATTCTTCTTTGGAGACTTCAATTTGAATTCGGCGTTGGAGGAACAGCACTCAGATGGTTCCACTCGTATCTGCACAGTAGAAGCCAAGCCATTAACATTCGTGGCACTTCATCTCAAGCGGTACATCTCGACTATGGCGTCCCACAGGGATCAGTCTTGGGCCCACTCCTTTTCACGCTATATACCAACCCAATCGGTCAAATGATTCGTCACCATGGTCTCGAAGTGCATCTTTATGCTGACGACACACAGATTTACATATCCTGTAATCCTAAAACACCAGGTGCTCAAGAAGACACAGTCAACCAAGTCACATCCTGTCTGAGAGACATCAAGCGCTGGATGTCCACCAACTTGCTGAAACTTAATGACGAAAAGACAGAGTTTTTGATAGTCTGCTCTCCACGTCTGAGACGCACAACCTTTACCCAGTCAATTTCATTTGGTGATGTTCTCATAGCCCCATCTCTCGTTGCCCATAACCTTGGAGTGCTGTTTGACCAAAACCTGACCTTAGAGAAGCACGTCTCAAACATCATACTTCCACCTCAGAAACATTGCAGCCATCAAGGGAGCACTTACACACAAATCAGCTGAATGTCTAGTCCACGCCCTCATATCCTCAAGATTGGACTTCTGCAACAGTCTGCTTTTGGCGTCCAGATCAAAAACACCTGAAGTTGGGATACTCAAACAGCTTCAGCAACAAAGAAAGCCTAACAAGCACTTGGACGCCAGTAATCATCCTTTTCTCAAACCCATCTTTGATGTGTTGTGAACTCTTCGGGCTTGATGGATCTTTCCCGTGTTTCAGTAGTGCTATGACATGAGCCTTTTTCCTGATCTTAGGATACTTATGTGTTGTCAGGCAGTGGTTGAACAGTTGAAGGAGCCATTCCCTTACTTCTGGGACAAAGTACTTTATCTGCTCTACTGCAATATTATCTAGGCAAATTGCCTTTACTGGTTTCAGGCTAGATATTCCAGTTTCCAACTCCTCCATGTTAAATGGTTGAATAAAACCAGGGTCTTTTTCCATTCAAGAGCAGTTTGGTGAGCAACTTGGTTTGCGGTAACTTTCAGTTGTTGGGGAGCTACCTTAGGATCCACATGTAGCTTTTGGATTAAGGACCATGCTTTCTTGCTGTTCTTTGACATGTTGGTAGATTTAAGCTTTAGAAATGGTACTGTCATTTTTAGGATTTCTCTATTTACTTACATTCCACAGTCGTGATCCTCCTCTGTACTTTGAACAGCAGATTTAAGCAAGAATTTAACAACTTCACTTTTCCCATAAAAGCATGCAATCATAAGTGGAGTGTCACCATTGCGATTCCGAAGATTGTGATCATATTTCCACTGCAAATAAAAGAGAAAAAACCTTGGCAGAATCAATTGATGTAATAATTGCATCAGGGATAAAAAATATAATACAGTGCACATCACACACTTTTCGGTGAACTCTGAAGTGCGCAGTTAAGCCCAACAGTCCATCAATTACACATGCATGTGAACAACTAATCTTCAAACGGTCCTGGGGCTCATGGTAAATGGTTGGTCTATACCCAGACGTCCGTAGTACAGTGGCATGTTATTTATTTGTTCAGTCCATTTGAATGACATGTATGGAAAAATTTAAACATGAATATAGAAGTGGAATTTTGACCAAAAGTTTTTGAAATTGAGTCCAAATACAGTTTTAGTCTAATGAATTTGTGTACAAGTAACTTATAAGTGGATTATTGAGAATGGTACTTTGGTGGCTGAGCACAAGTTCGAGCACAACCACCTTCAAAACAGTACTTGAGTAGTAGTACTCCACAATACAAGTACTACTACACTGCTACTAGACAATGAATGTACATTGCTCTAGCTGCCGCCATTATCCTCACAGCACTGCAATGTGTGTGAGGGTAAGCATGGCATGCGGACAGAATAGGGACAGGATTTTGTGTAAAATCATGAATGGGTCTTAGCTTGTCATAGGAGCTCATTCAATTTTTAGCATTCCCTGGGCTATTAAAAACATATAATAACTAGACATCTAGACTATAAGTGTTTGTTCTTTGGACAAACACACACCTGTTCCCGTGTTGTTTTACTATGATTGTACGATCCATACACTGAATCTGAGGTAGACTAGGACCCTTAACCTAACACAGACCCTTTTTTTCGACTGTGCCTTAAACCCTAACAATAAAGTTGATTTTGAATCTGACCCTGACTTTTACACTGACTCTAATCCTTTCCCTGACCATCATCCTGACCCTAACCCTAACTCATTGTAATCCTGACCCTTTCAAACATTTTTTGATGAAAACAAGTATTTCAAAATAAGTTTTTCAAACTAAGTTTTTCTGTTACTTACAATGTTGTATAACTTTTATCTCTATGTAATGCCTTCAAAAGAAAATTCTAAAAGTACAAGGATTCTGCCCTTTAACACAGGTTGCTGGAGGCCGCTGTATCATATGATGACCCTAATATTTAGTCATTGAAAGCTACACTAATATCAGAGAATTGGCCTCAAGGGGCACTATTAATTAAAAATGCTGCAATAATAGCAGTAACCCTGCCAAACCAATTTAGGATGTTTTCACCACAGGGCATTCAAAGGTTATTGACTTGGAATTGTGGTGAGACAAATCCATCGTTGTGTTAAAGTTGGGAATAACATTGATGCTCCCACATGTTCAATTTTATATGGGATTCCAGTCGGACAGTTGATATCAGCTGCCCGAGGTATTGGAAGTTGACAAACTAGTTCACGAGGCGAAGCCAATGGAACTAGTCTGTCAACTTCCAACACTGACGGGAGCTGATATCGCCTGTCCACCCTCAAACCATGTTATATTTGTTTTACTGAGCTCGAGAAAATGTGGATTGACATTTACTTGTAAAGAAATCGCCATTTTTTCATGTGTATCAGCTAGCTACATGTTTTTATGTGAGCACTACACCTGTGCGAAAGTTCCATGAGTGCTTTGTAAAGTGTGTGCGTAGTAGAATGTTACACATGCAGAGCTGCCAACCTTCACCAATCAAAATCAGTATTCCTGAAGACAAAAATCAGTATTTTCCCCCCAAAATCAGTATTTTTCAAAGTTTCAGTTTTAGAGATCGGGCTTTCTTTTTATTCATTGTACCCATTATTTATACTGATAATGAAACATGCCTTCACACATTGTAAAGATCAGTTTCACAATTACATGAAATACATATTTAATTTTGCTGACAACTTGTGCATAAAACCTGCTTTAGTTCAGAGCACAAAAAAATTCAAATTTTATATCAAGACAATCAATATTTTTGTAAAAACTTTTAAACCAGTTTGGAGAAAAATTTTAGGTTTAAGCTAAACAGTTTACACTGGAAATTTTTCCAAATAATTTGAACAAAATGCTGTTTCTGTCTCATTGTCTATTATAATAATATTAATAAATAAATTATGCTCACATTTGCACAGCAAACAGATACACCATACCACCACACCAGGTCGGTCAAATGTTTGAACAACTTCAGCAAGAAGATTTTTGTCAACTTGTTTTTCAAACAAATTCCATTTCCACCCGTTTTTTAAGCTTTTATTGTCAGTTTTCTTTAGATTTTGGCCTCGATCGATATATTCTTGTTGGTTATGGTTTCGTTTTGAAGTTGATTCCGCGAACGGCAAGTGTGTTTGTTGCTGATAAATTCTCACAGCGTCTTTTTGCCGCAGCTTCCATACTAAAAGCATTCGAAAAAATTGCAGAGCTAGACTCCTTAGAGTGTATGCTGTACAAAGTGCACTTGTGTCTGTGTCAAGACTGTATGTTGGCTTATGTACATTTATAGCACCTCAGACCCAGACTACGTCCTTTTGTTTCATGTGTTTTATTTAACTTTTATACTAGCAATAGCAGGATTTTTCTATTATTTAGCGCCAAGATTTTGTGCTAAAAAAAGAAAGGTCTTTCGCCGCTTTGTTTTTTATCGTGGCTCATTGTTATAAACGTTCTGTGGACTCTTAAAAACATAACAATTAGTTGTTTTTTAGAAATGTGCATTTTTTTGGACTTGCCCGGGCTGCTGTATTTTGGAAAAATTTCCATATAAAATAAGAAAAATCTGTACTGGTTGGCAGCTCTGCATGCAATAGTCTAGCTTTGAATGCTTATTTACCCTGTGCGTGAGAGGCACACAGGTGACCCATGCGACAGTCTGACGCATGCGTATTTACCCTGTGCGTGAACACTGGTACATGCGCTATCATTAGTATCAACCATCATCATCATTCGGCATAGACTTGTGGCACTGTCAAATTTGGGTCATGACAGTACAACTTTGTGAAGCCCATTCATAAGACGTATAGAATGTGAAAATGTAGTTCTGGAGATATGGTTTTTGAAATATTAAACTTAGAATGCTGACATTTGACTTAACGCGGTTAACATGGATGGCTATATTAAAGACTAACAAAGCGTGGAGCGTGCACCTTGCACTGTGACTCATAACATCGCGTTGTTAATGTTCAAGTCAATGGGCCGTCAGTACCACAAAGCCACGCGCACAAAAGCACAGGTACATGTGTACAGCTTTGGATTTTCTATAGTAAAGTGGGACACCCTTGTTTGCACACGGAAAGTGGATTTTTGTTAAAATCCGGTTTGAACCAGAACTAAACATCAAAATGGTGTCCTCTCAATGTAAAAGTTTGAGAAGGCTCAATTCTCTACAATCTGATGTAAGAATTATGATTATATATGATAAGTACTTCTGAAAGTATAAATTTTGGAAATTTTCATCTTCTGGTTTCACAACTTCCAGAAGACAAGGTCAAATTGGGGTTATGTCAGTGAGGCGTTTATTCAGTTTTGAAAGGCCTTCCTGATGATTAGTAGACTGTAAAAATCCATTGTGTACTTCAAAGGTTATAGAAGCTTTACAAGGGTGTCTTTGTTAGCGGACAAAGATCAGGGAGAAGAAGAAAGGTAAGTTTTTGTGACATCAAAAAAAAAAAGGTGTTCGGAATTATGGTAAATAAAGTTGTTATTTAATGCATTTAAAGTTAAATCATTTGAAATATATGAACATAAAAATGTTAAATTGAGCTTTATAATATATTATTTATTTTAAACTTCCGGTTTGGACAGGAAACTAGGTCAAATCAGGTCTGATATTAGTATAACTTTGTGAAGTATTTTAAGCCCTTTCATATGGCGTATAGATTGCGAAAATGGCTGACGTAGTTTCAGAGATATATTTTTTTTTAAATATCACTTTGAATGCCGACATTTGACTTTACGCGGTTAACATGGGTGGCTGTATTAAAGACTAGCAAAGCGTGGAGCGCACACCTTGAAAAGAGACTAAGGACATCGCTTGGTTAATGTACGTCAATGGGGCATCGATGTCACATAGTCACACACACACAAGCACGTGTACATGTATAATGTGTATAATGGCATTGGATTTTCTGTTCCAGTTCGGGACACATTTGCATTAACGTCCGATTTGAACTGGAAGTAAAGGTCAAAATGGTGTCACCTCAATGCAAAAGTTGGAGAAGGCTCAATTCTCTACAATCTGATGTATATTTGTGATTCTGTGATAAGTACTTCTTAAAATATGATTTTTTTAACATTTCAACTTCCGGTTTGAACCGGAAGACAAGGTCAAATTGGGGTCATGTCAGTGAGGCGTTTATGGAGTTTCAAAAGACCTTTCCGGTGATGTATAGATTGTAAAAATCCATTGTGTACTTTAGGAGTTATGATTTTTTGAAATAATAAACTTTCATTTAATGTAATTCGACACCTAATGACGTCATCGTGACATCACAACAACGGTTTCGTCTCATTGCCATATACTACTTATGTATGAAGTTTCAAGGTTATATGACCTTCGAAAGAGTACTTTTGAAAGTGGACAATCGCCAGTGAGTAGTAGAAGAAGAAGAAGTAACCCAAAAAACTAGACAAAAGTTTTTGTGACATCACAAAAACAAGGTGTTCGGTAAGACTATCAAGTTAAATCAACTAAATATCTAAATATGAACATAAAACATGAACTTGTGCTTTATATTACAAAATTAAATTTGAGTTTTTCTTCGCGACGCCACTATTACACACACATAGAACTTAACAACACACTGCAAAGTTCGATGAACTGTGACAAGACCTGACTTGTCAACGTGTATGTGTAGGCTATGTATACATGTACACATAACAGAGCACGCAGTCAAAACCTTGAGTGCAACACACTTGTGGCACAACACAGAGAGGTAACTGTACTGTACAGACTTTATCGCCGATCGCACTAAAACTTTCACCTTACTATAACTTCATTATGCAACGACCGATTTTGTTCAAATTTAACAATTAGGCTTTTCTAGTCGTTTTCTATAACTAAAAAATTCAACATGAAGTTTGCTTAAAAGAATTTTAACACAGAAAAATTTCTTATTTTTAAACTTGTCGTCCGTAACCAACTGTAACAATTGATGACGTCATAATAAAATATTTTCAAAGGACATGAACTATATTTTATTTTGTACACTGAAACCATGTCCAAATTCTGTTTCATATTGACTCCAGAGCTTAAATTATGACATTTTAAGCATTTTTTGCTTCAACTTCCGGTTTGAACCAGAAGACAAGGTCAAATTGGGGTCATGTCTGTGAGGCGTTTACGCAGTTTTGCATGACCTTTCCGATGATGTATAGATTGTAAAAATCCATTGTGTACTTAAGGAGTTATGATTTTTTGAAATAATAAACTTTGATTTAATGTAATGCAACACCTGATGACATCATAATGACATCACAACAACGGTTTCGTCTCCTTGCCTATGCTACCTATGTATGAAGTTTCAAGGTTATATGACCTTCAGAAGTGCGCTTTTGTTATCGGCCAACTTTGGGCAGAAGAAGTAAAAAAAAAAAACAGAACAAAATCAGAACAAAAACAAGAGGTTTTTGGGCAAATTGCCCGAACACCTAACAAAAAAACAATAGGTCTTCGGACTTGAGTCTGAACACCTAAAAACGAACTAAAACAAAAACAAGGTGTTCAGAATTATGGTAGTTAAAGTTGTTATTAGATGTATAGAAAGTCAAATCAACTTAAACATCTCAATATGAACATAAAACCTGAATAAAATATTTAATTTGAACTTCCGGTTTTGACAGAAACTAGGTCAAATTAGGTCTCATCTATACTATAATGATGCTAAAATGGGGGCTTCCGGTCCTGGGCGCCGCCATATTTTTTTCCGTAACTGGTGCCCGTACCCTGCCGGTTTGACGCGTCCCGGGTTTTTTGGGTTACCAGGTTATTTTGGTTTGCGCTGGTGTTCCGACATCCCCCCGCAATTGCATGCGTCGATGGCCGGGCACATGGGTGGGAGGACCCAAAATATGTCTTTATTGTTGGGGGCTGCGCGTGTGCCCATTGGTCGGCCCTTTACCCTGGTTGGGCTGTGTTCCGGTCACGTCAGAGCTGGTTCGGTTTTTGCAGCGGGATCCAGTCTGAGGCGGTGCATGCGTGTGGATAAGGGGTTTGTGGTTGATGAATTTGTGATTTTTTTGTGTCTATTAAAAAAATAAATTGGGGTTTTAAATTTGTGTTCATTGTTCGTGCATTCTGGGAAAGTCTGCGTGCAAACAAGTTAGTAACAGAGTGAGCAGGGGCTTAAATTACAATAACAAAGAAAGTCCTCAAGTGAGCAGGAGATTAAGTCATAAACTACAGTCATAAACCTCCACAAACTGCTCAACCCTATGGAACTCATTAGGCTCATTAGGTATGCAAATCCCTGAGAGTGTTTCTCTCCCTTTCTGCAGGACAAAGACTGAGAACAGGTAGCTTAAGATGATCAAGTGTAGCTTTTGTGTCAAGCTTTGCTCACAACATGTTCTCATCCCTGTGGTGTTTTTCCTTACAAAAAAAAGCTTCACATAAAACCATTCCACATGCAATTTAGTAGATAGTACTTCAAATGACAATATTTCCCCATTATTGTATAGTTCACATAGAAACAATGAATGAATACCTACTCCAAAGAGTGGACTGCGAGAAAATCACTAAAATTTTAGTGACCCTTTGTCGACTGTCTGGACATGGCGGGGGGGGGGGACTGAAGGATAACGCCACAAATGGTGAAATAGTCCGCTTACATTTTACACATTTTGATATAAAGAAAGCATTTAAACGGTATAATGGTTTCCTGTTCATGAAAATAAGTCACCACCTCTGTAGAAATGGAGATTGCAAAAATGACTGAGCACTAGACCTTTCTTTTGCAACGTCACAACCCGGACATTAATTTTTTTGCCATCCAAGATGAAGAAACTACGGGGAGCCATCAATGCAAAGCAAAACCAGATAATCAGTTTCCATAAATGTTACACAAATATTCAAAAATTGTTTAGAATTTGTCCAACCAATAATGGGGTGTATTTTCTTTAAAAAGAAAGTTTGCAAAAATCTTGAATTTAGTCACAACGTCTGTCAACAAGACTTGCATATTGTGGGGGGGGGGCAGGTGAGCTGCTATGAACCCAACCCAAAATCTTTGGCATGCCATACGCTCAAAATTTTATTAAGACATAAACAACATTGCGTACCGTTTAAAAACTACCTTTAACAAACCCATTTCATAAAATGATGACCCTTGAGTGCCCCCTGCAAATTACACCCTTACCCCAAATTATAATGACTGCAACATTTTATACGTAAACATCGCGCCCACCTAGGGGATGCCGCACAAAGCGCGGCATCCCGCTAGTCTCAATAATGACTACAATGAAATTACATGATAATGACTTCAAATTACAAATTGTTAGTTACTTTTGAACATTTATTATTAGTGCATATTAAAGGTGCACTTTTGAAAGATTTATAGCTACAGGAATAATTGCGAGATCAAGCTGAAACCTTGCATGTACTCAAGCCAGGCTGCTTTACATCACAAATTTGAGGTCCTGTAATAAGTATCACATGATGTCATAAGAAGGAAATATTTTTCTTTTAACGCTTAGATTACGGTTTGACATCATGAAAAAAAAATATTTTGGAAGCCAACGTTGGCTTACGTTTTATCTAAATTCCTCAAAGTGACCTAATAGGTAAATATATGTAAATTTCAAGGGTGGCGGCTGATGTCAGCTTATGCTGGAATTGATTTAGCCTTATTTGGCTAAGAAAAGATTCCAACTTGTTGCATGGAGAAACTGGAAATTCGGGGAGTCTCGCAAAGATCGTCTAGAGAGCATATGAGGAGGTTTTTTGGAAGGTGCCGTAGCATCGAAAAGAAGCACCAGCTTTCAGACAATTATTATTGATGGAAAGAAGGATCAAGTGTGGGAATATATTTTTCCCTGATAGTTAGGCGATAGCCTAAAGATGCGCAGATAATTTTGTACCCAGTTTCGGCAAAATAATTATTGCCAAAGTTGTTCGGCGGTAGCTGACTGTTTGATGTGAGTTAGAGCGATGGTTTGAGTTTCCCCAAACTCTACGTATTATGAAGCCAGTTAAAACTGCAAGTTTATACTATTTTATTTTTCTGTGTATGTGAAGACTCTTTTTTTGTGGCAGAAGAAAGATTTTGGTTGATACAATCAAATATTCTGGTGGCAGACATACTATACACAGTCGTTATTAGTTCATTTATATTAATTAAATTATTTTTCAACGCCAGTCACTTTCGTAGTTTGAGGATGTAAATATTATGTGGAATGTACAAAAATCCACCCAATAATAGAGATTGAGATTAGTGTTATTTTTGCTGGAGAAAAGTTAATCAATTTGACCCTTAAAAACTGTAGGCTCATCATTCGATAGGAGTGTAGTGTAATTATTATTGGTGTACTTAATTTAAATATTTCTAGGGCTTCTTGGGTGGAGTGAAGTTCTAAAGCTACGATGTTGACCGGAAGAGCCCCATCAGATCCTTGTGACATGGCGGCAACACCCACCGCAATCCCACATTTTGGTTGGACAAGGAGGGGCGTTGATACCCAATGCCAACCATAATTATTAACTCTGGTGGTGGCATGTAGATTGTTGGACAGTTAAAATGTAATTTTTTTTTTGTTGGTGCGGTTTGGTTTGTTGTTACAAACCAACAACAAGCGTTGAGCATTGAAAGAAATTTAAGTGGAATATACGGTAGCATACACATAGTGTAAAAAGGAACAAGTCTATGAATATTCCCCACTGATTAAGGTAATTCTAGTTGTATGGGAAGTTGATTGTGATTGATGGATTATTATTAGTATTAATTTTTTTTGTAAATAGCTTTAAATAAATATTTGGCAATCTGCTCAACAATTGATAAGTTAATTCATTTTGGGTCAGCGTAAATTCCGTCTCGGATGCATGGCGCATGAAAGCAGGGAAACCCGGTGTGTTACACGTGACGTCACCTTAAAATTTAACAAGATCTATACATGCAGGGAAAAATGTGCAACAAGCTGAAACCTTGCATGTATTCAAGCTGGGATGAGTTAAATCCAAAATTTGAGGTCCTGTTATAATGACGTCAACAAGTATCATGTGACATCACCTTAAAGGTGCAGTTTTACAAGATCTATATATTATAAAGAAAAATATGCACGATTGAGCTGAAACCTTGCTTGTATCTAAGTCGAGATGAGTTACATCTAAAATTTGAGGTCTTGTGCCCTCTGTTAATTTTGAAGAGCATCTTCTTCTTGATTTGTAATCCAAAATTGTTTTGTTTAAGTTAGTGCCTATTTTTAATATTGGTCAACATGCTTCCCAAATGAAATGCACACAGTTTCCTGGCTCATATGTAAAAAGTATTCAACCACGGGCCAATGGTAAGTTGTATATGTTGCGTCTGCTGAAACATTATGGTATACCACATCAGGATTTACTGAATGTATTCACAGGTTACATCAGACCACTTAGTGAATAAGCGGCACCTGTGTGGAGCGGAACTTAAACAGAAAAACAAAAGCTTTGCATCGAGTGCATTCAAAAATGTGCCCTCAGAATTGTGTTTGGCGCAACATATGCAACTTACAAACAGGCACTTTTTAATGGTAAGCTTCGATCTTTGGCTGTCCGCGGACTTTTAGTTTGTAATCTGTTTATGTACAATACTTTAAATGCAGCCAAAGTTCCTGAGTTCCATTGTAAAACAGAAAGATTGAGAAAAAGTGCCTTGGAAACATTGTCGGCAACTTTAATAATAGTTGATTTTGTAAACACCATTGAATCTACGCCCGTTTTTAATCTCCTTTTTTTTCTCTTTTAATTCCTGATAGTTTTTACCAACCTTTAATGAAGTCTTTTTTTCTTCTTTTTTTTGATAGTTTTTGTATCTGTTAATTATACAGTTACATAAATTCTAAATCTTTAAAATTGTAAATTTACTTGCAATTCGGCTGATGCCGCGATTTGTAAATGTTTTAATAAACCAGCAATGATGATGATGATGATGATGACATATTAATAATAATAATTATACGCAGTTCTTATATAGCGCTTTATCACACCCGATGGGCGTCTCAAAGCGCTCAGTATTTTTTTCCTGCAAGGTATGATGAGTTACGTTTTTGAAGTATGAGACCTGTTCCTTTACATAACACCATGTAACAGTTTACAAGGTGCTGTGGCGCAATCTGCAGCCGATCAGACCAGGAGCACCGGGGTAAACCCCTTCTCTTTGCAATAAGTGCACTAGGTTCTTTTACATGCATTACACAACACACCGTACCTACGGCTTTACGTCCCATCCGAAGGACGCAAAAAGGACATATTCAAAGGGCCACAATTTTTGAATGAGCCATCGTACAACTTTTGTAATTTGGCAAAAATAATATTCCTGACCGGTAGACGGGTATTACAGCCTTCACACGCTAGCTAAAACAAAGACAATTTTAAATGTGCCAAAAGCCACGAATGGAACATTGCATAGGCTTCAAAATCAGCAAAGACAGTAGTCTGTCAAAACAGACAATAGCTTGCTGCCTTTCGAATCAATTGGCTAAGACAATGGAATAATCATTTCAAGCACTACCAATAGGATTTGCATCATTACTTCTGAAAATGAAGATGGAATGATGGCGTCATCACATACATGTATACATTATGTGGACATTTGGCCTGAAATCATGAATAATTCAAAAGCATTCTAATTTACAAAGACTCCAAGATGCATCAAATAACTCGGCAATCATCTTGGCCTAGTGGATAATTCAGCTACTTTAACATGCTCAGGGTGTGTGGGATCGAATCACTGCCAGGACAGGCCTGCTTTTCCATTTCTTTTCTTCTTTTCTCATTTAAAAGAGAACCTGAACAAAACACTGTTTATTCTTGCAACTGAGGATAACTATTTCCATTTCTTTTCTTATTTTCTTCTTTTCTTATTTAATTGAAAACTTGCTCCCTTTTTTCTTTAAATGGATCTGTTTTTATGCCACTGACCAAGGTCCAGTTTGAACCGAAATCTAAGGCCATTACCCTACTAGTTTTACATACAAATTTACATATATATATATTTTTTTTTTCAAAAGGGGATGTAATATATATCAACATTAGAGGGTGCTATATACGCTTAGGCTCCAGAACCATAGTCAAGTCATGCATCATGTATTAATAGAACTGTCGAAGTAGACTCTTTCTGTGTGCAGATATCAACTCATTTCATAAAGTAAAATATAAAAAAAAAAATGTAATTGTCATATTTCCAGACCTGTTTCATGACATATTCATGGAAAGAATCACATACCTGCCATACTCTTGTAAGTCGATGAAAATATTTAGCATTCTTGATGCAAGATGTAATCTGCTTTATCCGACTTCTTTGGTGACGCTCGATAAGGACCTGAACACCTTCATATTCACTACATTTGTAAAGTTGCCCATGAGAGTCTGTTAGTGCTGACGTAGCACCATAATCCAGCAGAGAATTCACAATTCGACTATATCCTTTAAATAAATGAAAAGAAAAGTTTTCACATAAGGGTGGTACATCTCAATTTTCCTATATATACAAATTTTATTTCATTGTTAAATATCAACATTTCCAAAAACTCCTGAGTACAGTGCACCCAGTGCAATTAATTGTCAAGGAGAAAACAAATTCAAGGGGTCTGGGCAAGCAACTCTGTGTTTTACACAAAAAGTATTTAAACAGTCTAAGTAAAGTATAATTTGTTGAAGACATGGGAACAACTATGTTTTTCAAAACCAAAAGAATTTCTGTAGGGGTATGTTATAATAAAAAAAGTACATGTTTTCTGAAGGTATCCTGGATATATGCAGTGGGCTTACACGTGCATTATTCATTGTAATCTTTACAAACAAATTATCCATTGGCTGTGTACAAGAAATCAAGAATATCTTCAGATTCCTTTTTTTAAAGTCCTCTGTGCCAATGGGAAGACAAGCAAAAAAACACACATCCAAAATATATTTGTGACTTCTCCTTTCTCCAAATGTTCAGAAATAAACAATTCATAAAACAATTCTTTATTAAAACAAATACCATTTTAAAGTCAAGCGTAATCCCTCTTTGTTTCAAGCAATTAATTTTACAACAAACATATACCGGCTTAAATCCCAGCAGAAAAGTGCGGAGGGGGGGGGGTTATGACTTTGAAATTTCGATAAATTACTAGTGTGAAATAATTGTTGTTTATTGTCAAGGCAGATTTAGGGTACAGTAGTAAAGGGGGCGGATACTCAATACGGAGGGCGCAGAGTGAACCTGTAATAGTGTTGCTCCAGTACCCAAAGATTGTTAATGACACTGCATGCTTTTGCATTTTGAGCCTATCTGGACTATATTTTTGAGCGAAAGTAGTTATAACATTTTGTGATTTTTCCCGACTGTTGTCCTTATTAAAAAAAAATGTCATTCAGCAAGAAATAAGAGGAGTGTGCATCGTGGGCTAAGGGACCCACTTAAGGTCCCCAAAATTGTGCAGATAAAAATGTACCTGTGTACTCTTAACATTTGTATTAGAGAAGTATGCAGGCCAAGCACATAAAGCAAAGCAAACCACGGGCCACAGGAAAATTGTGAGAATTTAGATACTCTTTGGTAGATTCTCGGCCTTTCAGGGTTTTCTTTTCAAAAGGATCAGCTGGAAATTATTGAATGTGTTTTCTCTGTAATATTTACTCTTGCTGTCATTCTTGAACAATCTGTCGGTGAAAATCAGGCACCCCCTACAAACACACACCTTGAGTGGCCAACCTACAGGGGCACAGATTCCGGGTTCCGCTGATGGGCAGCGGGAAGGAGTAAAGATACCGCTTGGTGTATTCTCAGCATTTCTGGATTATATTTTGAGGCAAAGATTGATCTGTTGATGTTTTTTCATGTTTTTTTCTCTTTTTGAATGCACCTCCTTAATCCGCCCTTGATTGTTTCCACACAGTTTAAACAAACTTTACATGGCAAATCTTACACAGAATGTTTAATTAAATGTACACTTATATAGAAACAAATGAGAAATTAAATGTGCACTGTGTATGTTATTTTGAGTTAATTGGTCACCTTGTTCTCATTTTGCTTACATGTTTACTTGCAAATTTTATAAAATAGTCACAACAAACACTTGATAAAATCTGATGGGACGATCATATGGACAATTGCCTAAATCCGAAAAGGGAAGGAGTATTACCCCAATCCTTGTCTTCCCCCCTCCCCCGGATTTATGCCCATGCATACACAAAGTAGATTGATCAACCTCAAACCTTTCTCAGCAGCAATCTGTAGAGCTGTCTGACCTTGTGAATCAACCGCATTAATATCCCACTCTTCAGATTCACTTTCAGAGCTTGTCAAATATTTGTTGGTTTTGGAAACCTTTAGAATGTAAGAAACAATGTGATAAAGGCCCCTGGAGCAGCCAATGTGAAGAACAGTTGAACCAGTTGTCTGATGTTGTCTGCATATATCTCCTCCATTCTGGGCACAAAAGACATTATCTTCATATATTAAATAGGAAATTGATGGTATTTTTACCCTTTACATGTACTTGGAATTTGAGAATGATGAAAAAACAAAAGTTCAGTTAACAAGTAAAATTGCAGTAAATTTCATGTCATTGGAGCAGTAAGTCCTTTCTGACAACTTTGTCTCTACAATAATCTAAATGGCATTTGTTCAAGAATAGCTACAAATCACACATGTACCAACAAAATCAACAACTAAATCTAAATGTATTCCTACTGATGTATATAGTTCTTTTTGTCAAAGATACATCCAGAAAAATGTATCAACAATAAGTTCAATTTACCAGTTTCATGAAATTCATACAAACTGAAATAAGGACCCCCTAGTACTTGATCATATATGTTTATGTCTAACAATCATCAAAAAGGGGCATTACCATCCTATCTTTCAGACAGAATTCAACCATGTCATTCCTACTGGAGTCTATCAGATCAAATAATAAACATCGATAAGGAAAAGCCAAACCAAAATTTCATGGGGGGAGAGATCATTTACTTTTGCTGTGATTCTCCATCACTGTCTTTGTTCCAAATTTCCCTCAAGACACACTTACGTTCTCACCTTTCTGATGTGTTGCAGCACCACGAGAATCTTTAGATGGATATGCGCATTATAAATCCTCATTATTATTATTATTATTATTATTATTATTATTATTATTGTTATTATTATTATTATTATTATTATTATAATAACAATGACAATGACAATATCAATGACATAAACAACGACAACTAGACATTTAGAGTTTGTGAACAAACTCACGGTGTTCGGCTAAAACGTAATAAAGTGATTGCGTAATTGAAAATTTTAAGGTCAATATTGTGTGCATTTTTTTGTCTCTAGTGCTATGCTGGCAGGCAAAATATTTATTTGTACCTTTTGTTGATCTTTATGCATGAAGGTTTGTCATATGAAACTTCAACTTCCGGTTTTGACAGGAACTAAAGTTCAAATGGGGTCACACTTTGTACATGATATCTAGAATTGCCCAAGAGCTTTAAATTGATGTAATGACTATTAATGTACCACGCTTTATTAATAAGATACATATTTTTGTATGTACAAACTTATACTTCCGGTTTCGACCGAAATTGAAGGTCAAATGAGGTCACACATTGTAAAAATTTGTAGAATCGTGGAAGGGCCTTAAAATCAGGTTAATATATTAACATACAAATTTACGTTATTCAGAAATGAATTTTCATATATAAAACTACTACTTCCCGTTTCGACCGGAAGTGAAGGTCAAATGGGGTCACACCCTGTGTAAGATTTGTTTAATACTTCAAGACCTTTCATATGGTGTAAAGATTATGTATGTAGCATGTATTATTCTTAAAATATGATTATTTTAGTATAATACTTAAATTTAATGTAATGATGTCATCGATGACATCATCATTCTAAATTTTTTGCTTTGTCATGTACACACTGTTGTCTAGGTATATAGTAAGTTTCAAGTCCATACAAGCTTTAATTTAAGAGATAGTAAAACAATTTTTTTTCTCGACCTCGTGTACCATTTTTGTTGTGATGTAGCTATGACATCATATATCACATTTCTAGAATGCTCGTGAGCTTAAGAAAATATTATGCATTGAAAGTTTGTTTTCGTTTTCATTCACTTAGGCTCTAAAGCCCTAAATAACATGATTTTAACTTTATCTTCCGGTTTTGAACGGAAGTAAAAGTCAAATGGGGTCACGGTGTGCATAAAATTTGTCCAACATTACAAGACCTTTATAATATGCACCAAAAAATTTTAATGTAGCATTTGCCGTTCTCAAGATATGAATTTTTTGAATAATTTAATGTTTATTTGAGCTTATGACGTCATCATTCCAAAAAAAAATCACGGTTTCATCTACTCACTAAGATCTTTGTACATGGTAAGTTTCAAGTTAATACAAGCATTACTTTTGAGAAAATTTACGGACAAGTTTCAGCGACTAAGAAAACCCAGAAAAAAAAAGAAAAAAAAACTTAACAATAACAATAGGTCTTTGGCAGGTAGCCGAACACCTAAATATTGATTAATTACCATTATTATACAGAGAGTAATACAAAAACTTGAATTACCATATGTAGAAGTTCCAGGATTTTGAGGTAATTGTTTCCAACAGCCATGTATAATGGCCAGTCCCCTGTACCTGTCAATGGGTTGACATTATCACCTTCTTCCAATGTACTATATAAACGATCAGCATCCCCGTTCATTGCACATTCAAAAAGTGTTGGATTGACTATTGTCTCTTGCCTGCGTTTCATTGCTTCTTTAATAATACTGCATAATTCAGGGTCATCTGTATATTCGAGAGCTTTCACCAGTTCCTTTCAAAGAAATGGAGGAAAAAAAAACATTATTCCCATCGACTGATGACAGCCACATATAAATATCTTTGGCAAGATTGTCCCTTGTTGGAACAAGCTAAAGATTCTAAGCCGTCTTAAGGTTGACCTGCTATTTGCTTGCACCACCATGAAAATGTCCACACCAAGCAGTCAATTGATGCTCAGGTAAATATCAGGGAACAAACCTCGACCATGGTCATGTCACCCACGATCAATCAGCCACGATGATTCCATGGCGTAGACACAAGTGTGATTACAAGACTTTTCAATATAGCAGCATACATTTTGATGGGAAGTTTCGGGACAAAGTGTGTATTTAACTGATATTTTTCTTTTAAAAGGATTGTAAAAATTGAAACATGTATCGTTTCTAAAGTGATTTGCTAATTCATTCGGCAACCATCCATTTTGAAACATTTCACAGGCATTTTCCTCGGTTGGGATTCGAACCCACGTCCCTTGCCATTTTGCAGTCTCGGTAGTCTAGTTGGTAAGATATCTGCTCTGGAATGGCAGGGGTCGTGGGTTTGAATCCCACCCGAGGAAAATTCCTTGGGTAAAAATTACATATTAATTGTGTTTTACCCAACACCAATGTGTGTTACACATAGTAAACTTTACTTCCCATTGTGCTGTGAAAACACCACAGGTTTGTTACTCAGGTCAGATTCAAACCCAAGACGTTTGCCATTCTAGATCACCAAGGTTGCCTGGTATCTAGTGGCCAGTTCAAATGCTAATTATTGGCAGTGGGTACCGCAATGTTTATCGACACATCTGTAAATGTAGGGATAGCCCAAGTTGAAGATTTTATTTAGGGTGAGTTGATTATCCAGACTATTTTACTATTACTATTCATTTTAGCAGTTACTTCCTCACCTTGGTTCCTTTCAGAATTAGGAGAGTTGATGTTGTGTGCTGTAGTCGACATTGGATGAGCTGTCTGGTTCAGTAAATAAAACTAAGGAGTCGACGGTTCATGGAATTGACTAATGTCAATGGATTTTGTCTGTCAAAACTTTTTTCATGTGATGTAGTACAAGATAGTTCCTATAGACCTTTATCATGGTGCAGCCATCTTGATTTTCTCCCATTCAAATCAATGTAGCCAAACCGAGGCTGTAAGGGCAAATAGTCTGGTTCATTTTAGTAAAATAAATATGAGCATCTATTACTGTTATTGGATACAAGAACATGACCAAGATGGTGGCAGCATGATAAAGGTCTATTCCGTTGGTGGATGAGTACACAGTACCACAACATGTAAGTATCGATATTGTTACGCGCACCTTAATTTAACACCACAAGATATGCACTTTGTACCCACAATTCTGAGCCACATAATAGAAACCACAAGCATCAATCAATCTGTATGATCCTTGACCTATGGGCAGCGCTGAATCAGTTTTCATGAATGACTACATGTAGATCTTTCTGAAACTTATTTTTAGGTGACGTAATTGTAAGAAGTAATTGGAACAAACGTCGCACAGACATTCCACTGCTGAGCGTCCACAGACCACTCACAGGCCGTCTAACACTTAATTTCACCCAAATAAAGGCAAAACATGGTCACAAATATTTCACTGTTTTCTGGCTATATTGAGGTGGTTTTTGTGTAATCTCCGATTCCAGACCATTGTTCTTTTGTTCCAAAAAGAGGATTAGAGACATCGAGAGGCTTTTACCATTGTCTATTAATTTTATTTCAATTGAGGTAAGTCAGAGTGAACCAGGAACCCAGCCATGGTTCTGGGTTTTTTAATATCGTATTACTTCCATTTATTTGAGAGTTGTGGCTCTTTTCCGTAAGATCAGCACCTGGTTTGCCAATGCACAACAGGGCGCTAGCGAGGCATAAACTCCATAGCACAAACCCACTGCGATACTCGGTGTGAGAGCAGACCACAGGACTTTCGGGCAAGTTATTGTGCTCATATGACCTTCATTTGCAAACAAATTTGAATTTGACGTATAATTGAGTTTTGGGGTTATTTCTCATCAACATGAAATACCCTTTTAGTAGGTTCACACAAGAACATTTAAAAGTTTTAACTTGGAAATTAGAGGGCAAAATTTCCCTTTTACCAATGAAGAAAATTATATGGCCACAAGAAAGACAAATGACCCATGTGAAACGCTTGACAAGTAACTTACTGTAAGCCCGTAGGCTACACTGACTATAGCCTGTACACATTGTACATGTTTATTCAGGCAAGCATGATGTAGAGGTATCATTCCCTTCATGTCTCTGATGCCAGGATGTGCACCGTATCTGAGTAATGTTTGAACAGCATCTGCTTTCCCCAACATAGCTGCTAGTGACAGAGCTGTCTGGCCATTCTATGAAAGGAAAAGAGACATAAAAAAGGCTTAGTTTGTTGATAATTGGGTTAAGATTAAAAACTTTTCCAGGGTTGAGTTTTATGCTTAAAATAAAAAAGACTTAAAAATAGATGGATAAAATGAAAATATCACATTTTGTACTATTTCCTTCATGTGCAGTGCATGCAGATATTAAACTTTTTCGATCCCTGATGTCATGGTGACTTAATTTGTTTTGTTCTTAAGGTTTAGTTATCAGTTACAATATCATGTAAACTTTATCCCAGTGCAATACACATTGTGCAAGATTAAAACTATATCAATTTTAACCATGATAATAATTTTTGCTACAGATTGCTCTTACTTGATGGCATCATCAAATCTATACATTCTGAAAGAGCACACATTACTAATGATTTTGTAAACAGAAACCATAGCCACATTGCAACCTATATTGGTTGCATCAAATTTCAGTTTGGGGCTAGTTTGGGGCCTCAATTAAAATACAAATTAAAAAACGTAAACATATATCATCGTGTTTAACAACATATCCCCTTAAGCTTTTGATTCCTCTTTTGGTCTATACCTTCCCTTCCCTTTTTTCTAAAGTAATAACAATGTTAATAATTACGACATTTTATTACTTTATACAAATTAACACACAGGGGTTTGTGTGCAGAAGTATCACAGAGACTCGCTGTTAATGGCCTCACATTTCGACCCTAGCAACGTCTTTCTCAAAGGCTAAAAGAGAAAGACTCTGCTAGGGTCGAAACGTGACGCCAATAACACTTTTGGGGCATTTATACAACAGGTCTTTTTTGTTGGTAAGCAGTTTGCAACGGCTAATTAATTTATGTTCACTCACTGATTAAGTAACACAAAGCAATAATATAAAAATTTATGACAATTTATAATAAGTCTTATCCACAATTTAAAAATTTTGTTGGCTAAATTTTCAGTTGATGTCGAAATGTATAAATTACACTTTAAATCATGATTTTATTGCTAACTTCCAGTTTTTATTTTGAATTTGTTCTTGTACACACCGACAGTGAGGTAAAAGCCAATAGACCTGACATCATCATAAAGGACAAGAAAGAACAGAGGTGTATAGACATTTCTAAACCCTCTGAGCAAAACACCTCAGTAAAAGTAACTAAAAAAAACAAAGAGCTTAAGATTGAGATCAGCAGGATACGTGGAGGTTGAAGACCGAAACAATACCAGTGGTTGACAGAGCTCTCAGACTAGTGAAGAAGGGTCTATTTAAATTCCTCGACCATATCCCAGGCAACTTTAAAATCAGCCAAGTCCAGCAGACAGCACTCCTCGGAATAGCCAACAAGTCCAGCAGACAGCATTCCTCTGAATAGCCCACAAGTCCAGCAGACAGCACTCCCTGGAATAGTCCACAAGTCCAGCAGACAGCATTCCTCTGAATAGCCCACAAGTCCAGCAGACAGCACTCCTCTGAATAGGCCACAAGTCCAGCAGACAGCACTCCTCTGAATAGCACACAAGTCCAGCAGACAGCACTCCTTGGAATAGTCCACAAGTCCAGCAGACAGCACTTCTCTGAATATCCCACAAGTCCAGCAGACAGCACTCCTCTGAAGAGGCCACAAGTCCAGCAGACAGCACTCCTCTGAATAGGCCACAAGTCCAGCAGACAGCACTCCTCTGAATAGCCCACATGTCCAGCAGACAGCACTCCTCTGAATAGCCCACAAGTCCAGCAGACAGCACTCCTTGGAATAGCACACAAGTCCAGCAGACAGCACTCCTTGGAATAGTCCACAAGTCCAGCAGACAGCATTCCTCTGAATAGCCCACAAGTCCAGCAGACAGCACTCCTCTGAAGAGGCCACAAGTCCAGCAGACAGCACTCCTCTGAATAGGCCACAAGTCCAGCAGACAGCATTCCTCTGAATAGCCCACATGTCCAGCAGACAGCACTCCTCTGAATAGCCCACAAGTCCAGCAGACAGCACTCCTTGGAATAGTCCACAAGTCCAGCAGACAAAACTCCTATGAATAGCCCACATGTCCAGCAGACAGCACTCCTCTGAAGAGGCCAAAAGTCCAGCAGACAGCACTCCTTGGAATAGCCCACAAGTCCAGCAGACAGCACTCCTCGGAATAGCCCACATGTCCAGGAGACAGCACTCCTCTGAATAGCCCACAAGTCCAGCAGACAGCACTCCTTGGAATAGCCCACATGTCCAGGAGACAGCACTCCTCTGAATAGCCCACAAGTCCAGCAGACAGCACTCCTTGGAATAGTCCACAAGTCCAGCAGACAGCACTCCTCTGAAGAGGCCACAAGTCCAGCAGACAGCACTCCTCTGAATAGGCCACAAGTCCAGCAGACAGCACTCCTCTGAATAGCCCACATGTCCAGCAGACAGCACTCCTCTGAATAGCCCACAAGTCCAGCAGACAGCACTCCTTGGAATAGCCCACAAGTCCAGCAGACAGCACTCCTCTGAATAGCCCACAAGTCCAGCAGACAGCACTCCTTGGAATAGTCCACAAGTCCAGCAGACAACACTCCTATGAATAGCCCACAAGTCCAGCAGACAGCACTCCTTGGAATAGCCCACAAGTCCAGCAGACAGCACTCCTCGGAATAGCCCACATGTCCAGGAGACAGCACTCCTCTGAATAGCCCACAAGTCCAGCAGACAGCACTCCTTGGAATAGCCCACATGTCCAGGAGACAGCACTCCTCTGAATAGCCCACAAGTCCAGCAGACAGCACTCCTTGGAATAGTCCACAAGTCCAGCAGACAGCACTCCTCTGAAGAGGCCACAAGTCCAGCAGACAGCACTCCTCTGAATAGGCCACAAGTCCAGCAGACAGCACTCCTCTGAATAGCCCACATGTCCAGCAGACAGCACTCCTCTGAATAGCCCACAAGTCCAGCAGACAGCACTCCTTGGAATAGTCCACAAGTCCAGCAGACAACACTCCTATGAATAGCCCACATGTCCAGCAGACAGCACTCCTCTGAATAGCCCACAAGTCCAGCAGACAGCACTCCTCGGAATAGCCCACAAGTCCAGCAGACAGCACTCCTCTGAATAGGCCAAAAGTCCAGCAGACAGCACTCCTTGGAATAGCCCACAAGTCCAGCAGACAGCACTCCTCGGAATAGCCAACATGTCCAGGAGACAGCACTCCTCTGAATAGCCCACAAGTCCAGCAGACAGCACTCCTTGGAATAGCCCAAATGTCCAGGAGACAGCACTCCTCTGAATAGCCCACAAGTCCAGCAGACAGCACTCCTTGGAATAGTCCACAAGTCCAGCAGACAGCACTCCTCTGAAGAGGCCACAAGTCCAGCAGACAGCACTCCTCTGAATAGGCCACAAGTCCAGCAGACAGCACTCCTCTGAATAGCCCACATGTCCAGCAGACAGCACTCCTCTGAATAGCCCACAAGTCCAGCAGACAGCACTCCTTGGAATAGCCCACAAGTCCAGCAGACAGCACTCCTCTGAATAGCCCACAAGTCCAGCAGACAGCACTCCTTGGAATAGTCCACAAGTCCAGCAGACAACACTCCTATGAATAGCCCACAAGTCCAGCAGACAGCACTCCTTGGAATAGCCCACATGTCCAGCAGACAGCACTCCTCTGAATAGGCCACAAGTCCAGCAGACAGCACTCCTCTGAATAGCCCACAAGTCCAGCAGACAGCACTCCTCTGAATAGGCCAAAAGTCCAGCAGACAGCACTCCTTGGAATAGCCCACAAGTACAGCAGACAGCACTCCTCTGAATAGCACACAAGTCCAGCAGACAGCACTCCTTGGAATAGCCCACATGTCCAGGAGACAGCACTCCTCTGAATAGCCCACAAGTTCAGCAGACAGCACTCCTCTGAATAGCCCACATGTCCAGGAGACAGCACTCCTCTGAATAGCACAGAAGTCCAGCAGACAGCACTCCTCTGAATAGCCCACAAGTCCAGCAGACAGCACTTCTCTGAATAGCCCACAAATTCAGCAGACTGCACTCCTCTGAATATCCCACAAGTCCAGCAGACAGCACTCCTCTGAATAGCTCACGAGTCCAGCAGTCAGCACTCCTTGGAATAGGCCACAAGTCCAGCAGACAGCACTCCTCTGAATAGCACACAAGTCCAGTAGACAGCACTCCTCTGTATAGCACACAAGTCCAGCAGACAGCACTCCTCTGAATAGCCCACAAGTCCCTCCCACAGTAGTGTGGGTTAGGTCTACAAACTTACATGTAGAGCCATTGCATTTGCATATTCCCTAGCCGATAGGCACTAACACTAAGATCTGTTGACTCCCCCTAGATGCCCTGCGGCATAGGTGCCACATTAGCTTTCTCTTTTCTCACGCGTAAAGGAACACTACTATGAGATCGAGTAAAGTGGTGAAGGAGGGGGGTGGTCTACAGGCAAGTATCGATCGTAGACCCTACACACACTACTGTGGGAGGGAGTCTACGTCACTCTACTTACCTGTAGAGCCACTACTAGCACCGAGATGCGAGATGCTACTGCATGTATAAACAAGATATGACCTATCGAGGGGATAAGATGGAGGGTGTAGCCCTCAAAGTGAAAAACCTGGAATATTTGTGGAAAACAAATATTTGAAAGTTGGAATCCCTGCCCTTAGCAGAGTTAGTTCCATTATTCTTAGTAGCCAAATGCTTTGCCACACACTGGTAATCCTATTATATAATCACGCAATTGTTATCCACTGCCAGCGCCAGGGGATTATTTACAAGACAATACTGTTTTAGGCCACCCGTGGATTAGGGAGACAATACCCTTTACAACTCATGAAAAGTGCAACCTATTATACAATCATGCCATGGTTATCCACAGCCAGCACCCAGGTATTATTAGCAAGACAATACTGCTATAGTCCCCCTGTGAATATAAGGGAGATGATACTGCTGTGGTCCATGAAAAGCGCAAGCTATTAGCGGAGACAACAACGGTGTGCTCGCATGTATAAATGCACGGGACACAGGCAGCCCGCAGCACACACACACACTATTGCACCATGCTAGTTCCTCCATATGGAGGTGATTAGTTCCCGCAACCGTCGACAAGCCAAGCTGACCCCCACTGCTCCTGCTAAGTCCACGTTCCAGTGGAAAGATGAGGACAGCACGCAACTGAAGTACGGTTTCACCGGAAATGGCGGTGCGATCGACCCCCCCCCCCCCCCAAATCGAGGAACCACCTGCAGTGAGTCGTTTGAGGCCTATTTTGACGGTGAACTTTCTGGCAAAATAGCTAAATCCAACCGCCAGGCCGATGAAAAGCCTGTAAAGCAATCTGCGCACATGAGAGCATGGAGGGATGTGACTACCCAGGAACTGGAGGTTATGCTGGCACTTTGCATCATGACTGGTATCACAAAACACCCCACCCTCCACAGCTACTGGTCAACCGATCCATTGCTGAAGATGAGTCTATTTCCTTCCATCATGCCACGAGACCAGTTCCTGGCTATTTTGCAGGCCCTCCACTTCAATAACAACAGCGCCATGCCAGAGAATTGCCCTGACCGCCTGTACAAATAGACTGATTGCGCAACAATGTTTACATGCGGTCACGTGACCCCCTATCGGGTATGACGTCATACAGCTGATGAAAAAATATGTGTAAAAGCATAGGCCGTGACACAGAGTGAGTTTGAAAACAGTCAATTTTACTTTCGTTAAGCGATGAATTAGTTAATCAGCCCCTTTATTTAAAGTAGTATGTTGTGGCATTAATTTAAATCACATCTCTGTTTCATAATTTAACTGAATTCTTCTAAAAAGAGGGGTTTTTTTTAGCCATGCACTATCGGCGTCGGATGACTATTATGTAGCCACCCGTGTGTTATTTTGTTTGTAATGTTGGCCTAAATCACTGTAAAAAAAGGGTAAAGAACGTTGGAAAAGTGAGCATTAATACCTAGCCTTGCAGAATTTCAAATAGGCAAAGGAATCACATAGTTTTGGAGAGCAATTTCTTTGGAGGTTTTCAGCTTCAAAACTTTGAAACTTTTGTGGTGGAAAGTGTGTGGTGATCGCGGTCGTCTGGCCTAACGTTCCGTCGTGCGCTGTACACATCGTGCACATTTATACGGTACTTTTACAATTTTTAAGACTTGCTGGAACTGTCCTTACTGGCTTTATTCAGCCACTTGAAGGTCTCTGGTACAAACTTTGGAATATCTTTCACAGATTTCTAGCAAAAAAAGCCTCGATTGAATAAACTAAATGCATAAATCATCGTGTACCGTACCACCCTTTCCTATGGAGGATTACGTGTGTGTTTACATTTTATACCCAAAAGGGGTCACGTGTCGCGAGTCGCACAATCGGTCTTTTGCGCCCCATCATCGACCATCTGCTTGAGCGGTACATTTCTGTGGATGACTCCCTGTTCAAGTTTTTGGGGCGTCTTTGATTCCACACCTACAACCCGCGAAAGAGGGCCCGCTTTGGCATCAATGCATCAGTTGTGTCAGTGCACCGGGGACACCGCCGATTACTGCTACAACTTCAAGATATACACTGGCGAAGACAAGGGAGAGCTCCCAGCGTCTACCAAAGTGGAAATGGACCTTGTGATTGACCTGAATGGCCAAGGCTATAACCTCGTCTGAACCATGCCGAAATCTGAAGTCCGTCAAGCTCAAGCGGGGCGAACAAGTGTACCTTCAAGATATACACCGGCGAAGACAAGGGAGAGCTCCAAGCGTCTACCAAAGTGGTAATGGACCTTGTGATTGACCTGAATGGCCAAGGCTATAACCTCGCCTGAACCATGCCGGAAGATTGAAGTCCGTCAAGCTCAAGCGGGGCGAACAAGTGTACCTTCAAGATATACACCGGCGAAGACAAGGGAGAGCTCCAAGCGTCTACCAAAGTGGTAATGGACCTTGTGATTGACCTGAATGGCCAAGGCTATAACCTCGCCTGAACCATGCCGGAAGATTGAAGTCCGTCAAGCTCAAGCGGGGCGAACAAGTGTACCTTCAAGATATACACCGGCGAAGACAAGGGAGAGCTCCAAGCGTCTACCAAAGTGGTAATGGACCTTGTGATTGACCTGAATGGCCAAGGCTATAACCTCGCCTGAACCATGCCGGAAGATTGAAGTCCGTCAAGCTCAAGCGGGGTGAACAAGTGTACCAGTCGACTGCCATGGGGGTGAACAGTTTGCTACTCGCACTGGAGTGGCGAGACAAGAAGGACATTAGCATGCTGTCCACCATGAATACAGCCGAGATCCGTAGCTCAGGCAAGCGAGATCGCATGGGCAAGGAAAGGATGAAATCAACATGCGTCTTTGACTACAACAAGATAATGGGTGGCGTGGACAGAAGTAACCAGATAGCTGCCATTCACAGATCAACCTGCAAGTCTCCCAAATGGTACAAGAAGCTGTTCTTCTACTTACTAGTCAACAGCTACTGTTTCTACCTCGCACTTGGACACCACCTGTCCTTACTCAACTACCACTTGGAGATCGTCCGAGAACTTCTCTTCGAGAAACCCTTGCCTGAGTACCGACCCCAAGGGCAACTTCACCAGCCACGTCTTCCCACTTCGTTGGCCGCTACTTCCCCATCGCCCTGGAGAGGACCAGCTATGGTGACTACCGCTGCCAGCGATGTTTTCTCTGCTCCGCCAATGGCCGGCGAAAGAAGACCCACATCGAGTGCAACACATGCTGTAAGCCCCTCTACATTGACCCCTGTTTCCGGGACTACCACACGGTACACTAAGTAACTCTCAGACTATCACACTGTGCCCTAACTCTGCAGAACTCTCGGAACTCTCGGAACTATAATAATTTATTTATGTATAATTTATTTATTGCTTATTTAGTTCATGTACTAAGTAACTCTCGGACTACCACACTGTGCCCTAACTCTGCAGAACTCTGTGCTGTTGCAATACGGCATCTGTTGAGGAATGACCCAAAGTATAACTTATTTATTTCATGTGATGTTGTCCAAATATTGCATCTCTGGAGGAATAACCAAAGTAAAAGAAAAGTTCTTGTCTGATAATTTCCGATTATTGGTGTGTTTTTTCCATGTATTTTCCTGTTTATTGGTCAATAAAACTGGTTTTGGGATTGAGTTCTGCAAAGTTCGCTGTAATGTTCCAATGTCTCAAAAAACAACTGCCCCCCCCCCCCCATTTTCAATCCACGCTACGGCAGTGTCCCCAAGGCCACCCATGGCTACTCCACTGCGCTACCGACCTGCGCACTTACACCCGTCCTACCAGCAATCACCTCAAAAGCGCTTGAAGGGAGCGGGTCATTCTCTTTCATGGCATACACGCACTCCCCTGTTACATCGCCCTATGGCTACTGGGCATAGTTCCATAAAACAGCCCTTCGGCCTCACCAACATTTTCACGCTGGAATTTGGCCAATGACCGCTCCAAACAGCCACTCAATTGTTCTCCCAGCACCATTGCGAGAAATGCGCCCAGCAATTATGCAACAATGAACACCGCACAATGGGCCCCCTTATCGGGTGAATGTTTGGCTGTTACTGTCACAATTGAAAGAGGTCTGGTGTAAATTTTGACTCCCTAAAATATACTAGTCATGCACTTGGGTGTATATGTCCAGTATATAAGTATACAGAAATACATTTCTTGACAAACATTGAAAATAGTGTATTATGCAAAATCTCCCAGAGGGCCGTCATGAATGCCAAAAACCTTGCCCAGCATGAAGTGGTTAATGTCTGGCACAAAGATGTCTAGGGGAGAAAAGGACTGATTCTTCGAGACAATATCTGCCCAAGGAACAAACCAGACTCCCGTAGGTTCCCATCGTATATGGCCAGGCTCCAATGATAGTGAATGAAGTTTGCTACAATGTCTGGAGGTGGCCACCGCCAGAAGATAAAAATATTAAGAGACAACTGTAAGAGCGAGGCGTCAGACAGTGGCTAAAAAGGGGCCTTTGTAAGGGCCAACAAAACTTGGAAAAGGTCCCATGAAGGAACAAGCTTGTGCGTCGGGGGACGGTCAATGAACATGCCCCTGACGAGAAGTCCCAACACCTGATTGTTAGACACCAAAGACCCATCAGAGAAACCACCATGAATGGCTGCAATGGCCCAACAGTAATTCTTTATTGTGGAAGTTGAAAGACCACTTTCGCACAAATATAGAAGAAAGTAATTTTTCCACGTAGCATAAGACAAATGAATTTTCATAACACAAATTATTGAGTCATTAGAATTCAATGAAGTTAGTCCCATTGTGATCTAGGTGTGAAGACAATTCTTCAGATGTGAAATTTGTAAGGCTTAAGTCACCGTCAGTGTCATAATTGTGCAATAAAAGCATTTGCAGTGTACTCGCAGTATCTAAGAGCTGTGGATAGTGCTATGATCTCACAACTATTACGTCCAAGTACGCATGCCCATTTGTGTTAATTGCCCACGTTCCTCGCGGGAAAAAAAATATGTGACCCCTTCCAGTAGATAACAATCAAAATCTATGCAGTTTGTAAACAAATGATCGCTCAAGGGAGCCATGCTTTATATACTTCCCCAAAAGTTTCATCGACAACGTAATTTAAAATCAAACTTTTGACAAGGTCCCTTATTGTCATCCCTACATATTTTGCAACACTGAAGCTCATGTCAAGAAAAGCGATGAATTTTACCTATATTTGTTGACATACAAAAAGCCATGTAACAGCCAAACAAATTTTAAAGGTTACAGAAAGGTTTGCTATGAAGGTGGATACGTCTACATAGCTTCAACACATGTTAGCTCTCTCTACTCTTATATTTAGCTCTAAGCAGTCAACAGGTATGCCAAATGTTCTTTTAACATTCCAAAGGAATGTTGTTGTTTTTTTACATATTACTTTTATTAAGATCATCATGATGCTTGGAATCTGTGCAGTAGTCCTCTGGATGAGGCACAGGGGCAATGAAATAACTTGATTATCTACTAGGAATCTTTTGATATCAAAATTGATTTAATTCCATATAAAAGTGGCTGTATAGGTGATCTGTATACAAGTTTCTTATTGCTTGGGATTTTTTCAGCCACAACAGCACAAGTGACTATTACATGGCCATATCTAGGTATTTCTATGGCAGGGTCATTTAACTTGGCTTTGGTTACTTTGATGTCAATAATAACTATTGAGTGAAAAAAACATCAAACAAATTATGGTAAAATTAATGAAAACAAATAAGCTAACCTTTGTTTCTTGTGCATCAATAGGACATCTTTCATTATGTAATAATACCACAAGATTATCACATCGGTTCATCTGAGCTGCTGCCATCACTAAAGTTTGGCCTTCACTATTAACTGCATACATATCCGACGGCCGAATGATGCCTGGGGTCAAATTTCCCTGGGAAAATTCAAAAAAATTATTAAACACTGGGTTATATAATTAACAGCAATTTTATTTGAGCAAAACAATATTAAGGTAAAATGTTATCTTTATATATTTTGGTTCAACATATGAACAAACTGCAACAATTTGAAGAGGATTATCCACCTGTTACATACTTCAACCAGCATTCACCATGTGATGTGGATACTTTTAATAATGTTGATCAAACAAATCTCAACTTGAACACCACATCCCAAAGCGATTCCCTAATTAGGTGTTCTGGCACCACCTGAACGTCTCTTTCAAATTGTTTTTTTCTTCTATTCTCGTTTATATAGGAAAGTGAGAAATCATATCTATCATGAGAAAAGACCATAGGTTGAAGGGAAAAGAAAAACAACAGTTTGATGATATATGTTTTAACGCATCATAGAGAGGATTTTTGAGGGACACGCATAGTAAAATTTATAAGACAGAAGTCAATCAAAATATTCAAGAAGCTTTTAGTAGTAGTTTGTCATTTTGTATGCATGATCAACGATGCCTGGAAAGCCATCAAGCCACAATCAATTAAAGATGCCTGGAGAAAAACCCTTGCCAAACCTGGTCGTTAAAACACTAAGCCAGTTGCCCACGACTATGATGTTCCGCTCGCAGTGTTAGCCCGCAACTTGATGATTAGTAAAAAGTTGATGGAGCAGCTGACCCAGCGGTAATAGTAGCATGGGAAGCTTTCGATGAGGACTTTCCCTCATGTAGAAATGGCGTGGTCTGATAATGAGACCGTGAAGGCAATAACTGGAGAACTTATTCCTGCCTCCCGGAAATCATCATCGATGATCAAGATGAGGAAGAGCCTGACCCTCCACCAATTGCCACTGAAGCCCTGCGACGTGCTGTTGTTGTCGTTAACTTTCATGAATTTACAGATTATTGTGTACTTGTATTGACATTCAAACTGAAGACTTGTGACAAAAGGGACAATAGGTCCACGATTGCTATCACAAAAGAAATGGGGTCAGTGTTTAAGCTAGCGAGGCATGCAGCTGTGTTTTGCATGGCCAGTTTTCTGAAATCACGGCCTATTTTTTCAAGCACGGCCTTGTGGTTTAAAGCAGGCCGTGCATTACTTTTAAATGAAAATACGTGCTGTAATATTATCACAGTTTTAATTTGTTTAATTATTAGTTAAATTAACCATAACAAAAACTAACCAAAAAAGTAAATAAAGAAAGACAGAAACCCGTCGACTCAGTTCCCCCAAATTAACGCTGTAACTGTGTGTGTTTAGCAAATGATTTTGATTGGATTCATAAAACCTAATATTGTTGAATGAACACATGGAACCATACCTTTCCTTCACAATGTATAAAAACGCTGATGGTCAAGATTGTGTTGTTTGAAATGAAACTTGACGAGACAAAAAATAACAGATTTCTTTTTGAAGAAATTGATTGACCTGATTGACCAGAATTGACCTGAGTTTCTCCCATTCGTTATTAAAAATTCAGTAAAATTTCAGCCAGTTTTCAAATCCTAGCTAAAACACTGAATGGGGTTTACGTTTGTCAGGAAAAAGAGTTGAACAAAGGAGGTCATTGGAGGTCATTACACACTTGTGTGTGTGTAGTGTGTTTTCTATTAGCTCAGCTCAGAATCAACATTGTAGACTGTGCAGCACTAGTGAAAAAGTATATCATCCAATGCTGGTTTTGGTATGATATTCATTGCACAATTATTTTCCCCCCGAACCACACGTTGACTACGGGCGACATAGTAAAGCACACCGACTGGTCCATTTCTGCAGAGGTCTTGCATTTTAAATAAGGTAAACTTTGCCTGTAAAAGAAAGCATTACATGTTTACTGAACACTGGTACATTGCCTTGTGCATCAGATGTTTATGTTTAAATTTGTGAAATTGAGGTATGGGTAAGATAACATAGAGATAAAAGGAAGGAAAACTAACCAAACTAAAGTTTTATTCCCATCACATGCAGCGACACGTATATGAGGAATGCACCTCTTTTCAAGAATTTAAAGAGTATGGGATAAAACGACAGGGACAAGAGGAAGCTCAAGGACGTGCTGTGGAGGCAGTCGGCTATTCAGCTGTACATAATAATAATAATAATAATAACTTGATTTATATAGCGCCAAATTGCCAAAGGATACAAGGCTCTTCTCAGTATTTTTCCTGCAAGGTATTCGGAGTTATGATTTGAAGTATGAGACCTGTTCCTTTAGCACCATGAAACGGTTTCCAAGGCACTGTGCACTATCTGCTGCCGATCAAACCAGGAACACCGGGGCGAATCCCTTCTCTTTTCAATAAGTGCACTGGATTCTTTTACGTTCATTACACAACACAAGGGTCCTACGGCTTTACGTCCCATCCGGACGCAGCAATAATGGTTAAGTGTCTTGCTTAAGGACACAAGTGTCATGACTGGGATTCGAACCCACACTCTGCTGATTAGAAATACCAGAGCTTGAGTCCGGTGTTCTTATCTGCTCGGCCACGACACGCCACTGTACAGAAACAATTCAAAACAATTCAATTCATGCTCCATTCTTATGCCTCGCCCACAACAGAACCCACACTCTAATTTCCAGAATAGCATTTTCCCAGGAAGAGGACGATATGGTCCGTGCTACTCATGCAGATACAGCGGCAATTTTGCAAGAAACTGTCTGTACAGAGGTATGGCTAGAGGAGGAGAAGGAGCCCGACAGCCTCAAATGTCCTACCCCACAGAGTTTCAGCAATGCCCCTGACCCTTATGCAGTGTTGTTTGGTCTCTATTAGTACAAAAGGATGCCCTTTGGTCTGTCAAACGCACTGGCAACATTCCAGAGTCTCATGCAGTGATGTCTTGGGAACCAATCATACGACAATGTCCTTGTATACTTGGACGATATTGTTGTCTATTCAGCTGATTTTGACTTGAACTTGGCACACCTGGCTCGGGTCTTCACAAGTCTTCAGAAGCAGGAGCTTAAGCTGAAGCCATCAAAGTGTCACCTCATACAACAAAAGGTGCGTTACCTCAGTAGTTACCTCTGGTTTCTAGCAACAGTGTCGCAGTCGATCCAGAAAAGGTACGAGTTGTACACAACTGGCCAGAACCCGGGAGTGTGAAGGATGTGCTCTCTGTTCTCGGGTTTACAGGATTTTTCTGGCATTTCATTAAAGGATACGCTGCCATTACAGAGCCTCTTTTCCAGCACTTGAAGGGGGACCGGACTACAAAGAAGGAGCAACATCGCCTTCCAAATAGGGAGATCACACTTGAAGACCCTGCAAGGGCTGCTTTCAAAGCGCTCATCGTGTCTGACAGAGGCTCCTGTTTTGTCATATGCCAATGTTGCAAAACCATTTTGAGTGGAGACAGATGCCCATAGCACTGGACTTAGTGCCATACTTTTTCAAGATGTTGATGAATGTAGACCATGAGTAATAGCATAGGCTTCACACAAACTGAAACCAGCTCAGCACAGTGGCTGTTATAGTACCTTTAAACTTGAGTTGCTGGCCATAAAGTGGACAGAAATTGAAGTTTTTAAGGATTACATCAGGAAAGTGTCTATTCATCATTGCAGAGTTGGCGATGCCCAAATTTGACCTTCTGCTAATGTTCGTGACTTGGGTGTGATGTTCGATTTGGCCATGAAAATGAACTGTCAGGTGACGGCAATATCTAAGGCTGCCTTCATGTCAATTAGGAACATTGGAAGAATATGGGATCATCTGACAAGGGGATCTGCCGAAACCATCGTTCATGCTTTCATCACATCCAAACTGGATTCATGCAACTCACTCCTTTATGGAATCAACAATCAACTCCTCTCTCACCTTCAAAGAATACAAAATATTGCAGCACGAATGATCACACGCACTAGGAAAACAGACCACATCACACCTTTGCTAGCCGACCTACACTGGCTTCCCATCCAACGAGTCCAGTACAAACTATGCCTCATCATCTTCAAGATCCCACAGGGTGATTCTCCGTCTTATTTGCGTGATCTTGTCCAGTCCTATGCCCCAGGTCATCGGGGTTTGCGGTCATCCGAAAACAATCTACTCAAGGAAACAAGGGCTTATCATCGTTGGGGGGAGAGAAGCTTTCAGATTGGAGCACCCAAACTTTGGAACTCTTTACCAGAAACTGCAAGACTATCAAGATCACTTAACACATTCCAGGACAGATTAAAATCATATTTGTACAGACAAGCATTTGGCTAATTTCTGAACTTAACATTTATTGGATGTCTTTGCTTTGCTGATTAGCGCCATGAGCGCCGTTCGCGGCGGATACCAGCACTCTATAAATTTTCATTATTATTATTATAATTATAGTTTACATAGTTACTATACCAGGTTCTCTTCTCTTTTGCATTTCCCATAGTTTAAAATCTCAACCTTTAAACATAGAATAGGATACTCTGGACCACTCAACTGGAACAACTTGCCTACTAGCCTACGGAATAGCTGTAGTTTTAATATTTTTCAACATAATCTGAATTGTTATCTGCTTCAAAATTAGATCATTTTGTTGTTTCTCTTTTCAATTTTGTTCTTTATTTGTCTTCCTTTGTATAGTAAATGTACTTTCATTTACCCCTTTTTATGTTAGTTTAACCACTGCAACATGTCCTCTCATGTTTTGCGTTTGTCTGTTTGTTCGTGGTGTTCTGTGTGTGTATTGTGGGCTCGCCTACCTTAAGCTAACGCTTTTTTGGTCTGTGCCCCCATTTCCTGATGCTATTTTGTTTTCATGTTTAATGTATATTGAGAAATGGAAACGGAAATAAATGTTCTTGAAATGAAATGAAATATGTTTGTATAGAAAAAATGTTTGGGCAAACCTGCCCTTTCATAGTTTTGGTCCTGTTCAGGCAAAGCCGTATTTCAGTTGGAATAAAAGCAGTTTAAGCTGCATCAAAAACAGTAAATTACATTCTATTGGTTTCTTTTTCGTGTGCCGGTCAGAGTAAAATGACAAAATAAGGAGACCTCCAACATTAGGGCTGGATAGCTCAGTTGGTGGAGCTTGACCAGGGGTCGATTTCACAAAACTCTTCTTAACTTACGATTGTCATAAGGGTTTGCGATGCACTGCGGTACTGCGACGCATCGTAGCTGCGATATATCTCCATAACCATTTCACGAAGCGCATCGTACGGACAATGCACTGCAAATATCTTTTGCATAAAATAAAGTTTATGAACGAGGATGACCTTTTTGACGACGACTATTTTATGTCAAACAAGTCTTGTGATAATAAAACAGCTGCCTGTTTAATGGAGAAAAGAAGAAACGCAGACGTGCAAAGTAGGGGAGATGTCGTCTGCTACATCTCTAAGATTTGATGAATAGATAACTGATACATCTTTTGTCAATTCAGTCTAAAATAGTTAAAGCGCACAGGATTAGACAATTAATTTAGAGTATATTTGTGCCGTCTGTGGGAAACAAATACTCCATACTTCTTGCTGCTGCCAGTTGCTTGCTGCACATAAGGCCTACGTGTGTTATTAATAATAATGATGGTTTTGAGTAAATAAATGTTGACTGCTATTGCTCAATATTAAACCTCAAGATTAACGGCACCTTTATATTGAATGACAACCCCTCAGGAAGGGGATGGGGCACTAATGTCAATAATAGGGGACATGATATAACTTAGCCCCATAATTATAAATAGTGCCAATAGAGCCTTCAATGCCATCTCAAGTAAATCGGTACCGTCTGTAAATCTCATCGTCCGTTAACGAATCAAGGGGTATATTCGAACTCTAAATAATCTTTCTCGGCGTAATGTCCGCCCGGCTTCTCTGTCAAGCAGCAGCATCAATGCCATTTTGTAAGTCGCAACTGCACTTAAAATGACTCAAAGGGTCATCGTAAGTTACGATGCTTTCTAACTCGTTGGCATGGAATTTGCGACGTATCGAATGCATCGTAAGTTTCGTGAAATCGGTGATAGAGCGCATCGCAAGTTTACGATGCGTATACGTCGTAACTCAAGATGCAACTGATTGCAGCGCTTCATGAAATCGACCCCACAACACATTACAACTTTAACCAGTTCACTTCAAAGTTAAAAATCCTTTTTCCCAGTACAAGATTATTTTTATTCAAAAAGCAACCGTTTTTTTTTTAATAATTTGATTTGTCAATGAAACTCAGTTATGACACCCATTTTAAGACCTATTTTCAAAGACATTTACATATTTCAATGGCTCAACAGTTATGTTTCTGAAGCACAATCTGTTTCTGTACACGCAATCCACTAAAGTGTCTCATCACACGTGGCATGTTGACGAGACCAAAGATCACACACAAAAATACTTGTATGCCAGTCTAAAAGCCAGCAGCTGTGGGTCCTCGGCAAGTTAGTTCTTGCTCAAACCATCACCGGCAAACCAAAGTGATATCAGAAATATAAGATTAACCTTCTGAACTTGAGATAGGCCAAGAATATTATTACAGGGTAATAGTTCTTACCTTTTTAGTTAGGCAGGTAAGGTGTTGGACACGCAGAAACCGAAGGTTCTTGATAAGGTCCTTTGTATGTTGAGCAACCACCTTGGTAATATCATCAGCTCTGAACCCAAACCTGTCCTCCACATTCATATCTGCTCCTCTCTTTGCAAGACGTCTTAAAAATAATTTGAAGTAAATTTGTTTTATTTGGAACCACACTTTGAACTGTTCCTTTCATTGTTATTGTGAAATTACATATTAATGCCTTACTTTAAAAAAAAAATAATAATAACAATGTTTTTTTTTCTACAAAGTGTGTTTTTCTATGAATATAAACATATCTAACAAAAAATAACAGTGATGCTGTTGAAACCCCTCCCCCCTTGTACATTGTAGGTAACCAAAGATATCCACAAACAACATATAAGCCCTCTGTGACCTGGACATTTGACCTTTTCACCCCAAAACAATCACAAATTTTCTGTCCCACAGGGCTATCAACCAATTGAGTAACAATGTCCCAATGTCAGCTCCTAGCTGGACTCATGGTACAGAAACTGTTTAACTATACCTCACCACCATGACCTTGACCCTTGACCTTTGCATCCCAAAATCAATCTCAACTTTCCTTTCAACAAGGGCAACCTCAAACCAAAGTTACAAGTCCAAAGAAACAGGGTCAAGAAACCACTACTCACTTCTGTGACCTTGACCTTTGGCCTTTTTACCCCAAAACAATCCCAAAACAATCCCAACTTTCCTTTTCCTTTCAAGGCTTGCCGCGCCGCACCAAGGCTTGCCGCGCCGCACCAAGGCTTGCCGCGCCGCACCAAGGCTTGCCGCGCCGCACCAAGGCTTGCCGCGCCGCACCAAGGCTTGCCGCGCCGCACCAAGGCTTGCCGCGCCGCACCAAGGCTTGCCGCGCCGCACCAAGGCTTGCCGCGCCGCACCAAGGCTTGCCGCGCCGCACCAAGGCTTGCCGCGCCCCAAAACAATCCCAACTTTCCTTTTCCTTTCAATGTTTTTAAAACTATGTTTTGTTCTTTACACGCAGAATGTATTTTGTTTTACCTCATCACGTCAGAAGAGCGCTGAAAAAGACTTGTTTAGGAAAAATACAAAGGGAAAAAAATTTTACCCTAGGTACGGCGCTGCATGAGAGGGCACACTCCATTTTCATCAGGAAGCTAAACTCAAAAGCTCATTGTAAAAAGAAGCCATGTTCGTAGCCCATTCTTGCATTCAGAATTTATATTTTTAGCACTCATTCCACTTATTCTTCAGTTTTAATCGAGCCTGTTGCTCCTTATCTCATCTAGCCCCTCTGTGATCTACCGTCTCTTAAGTTGATTTCCTTTATTTTAGTGGTTTTCAGTGATTTCTGTAGCGATCTTGTAGATTAACCTTTAATCCTTGGTCACATTCTTGAATGGCCAGCCCCAGTATACAATTACAAAAGTAGTTTTAGGTGGAGTTTTGATCTACTTCAAGAATTTCCAAATATTGTTATTCATGTAGATCATTTCTAGGTCCTCCCTCTGTTCAGAGCTGATTTTTGTATCTTTTTAGAAGTTTCTCACTCTAACATAGGTTACCATGATGACTTACATTTATAATGTACTCATGTATAATGTACTCAAGTTTGTCTTTATATGTTTTTCATTACAGTTCACCATGGAATAAAGAGGTTCAATGGAATCCATTGTTCAGACCTCTGGACAAAGTTTCCCTTTTTTCATGGTTGACACTTTTTTAACTACCATTGAGCATAAGCCAGCAATACCACATGAAATAAAGCTATGTGACAACCAATCAGTGAATCTGCCCTACAGACAGGTGGTTCCTAGTCGGGTGAGGGAAGTGACCAAGTTATTGCTGGAAGATATATATACATGCAAGTTATACATGCAGCAGCTTCCCTCCAACACCACTTGCATATAGCTTGGCCAGCAGACTATTTGTGCCAAACTCTGTCAAATGCAGCTTTGATATCTAGTGCCACAATTGACCCACCTGAGACAAGACATCCACTCATGACTCAGGTACGTGAGTAGATCAAGTGCTGAATGACCAGGACGGAAGCCAAACTGATTGTCGCTGATTGGGCTATTTCCAATGAGATGTTTCCCCAATGCAGTATTGACAACCCTCTTCATCACCTTGCTGATAAAGCTGAGGAGACTGATGGGCCTGTAGTTTTCTGGGACAGAGCACAAGTTCTTTTTGCATTGGCTATTTCCCAGGAGGATGGGAAGTGGCCAAGGCTGAAGCAGAAGCGGAACAATTAGGCGAGAGGTATAGCAAGGACAGATTAACTCTTTTATAACTTTTTTTCCAATTCTGTTATGTCCAGAAGCCTTATTTCTGTCTAACGTCTGCAAGATCCATCTGATATCACGAGGCCAGAACTTAACAGTGTCCAGGTGGGTGTCGGTGCGAGCTGTGGGATGAGACAGATCATTTTCAGCTTGATCTATCAGACACCTTGGTGAAAAGTGATCACAGAAGATGTCCACTTTCTCCTGGGAGGTGGCAAAGTTCTGTCCATCCTTCTGCAAAGTTAAAATGCTAGCCTGTCCCCTGTATCCTCTTCACTGCCCACCACCAATCCCATGGGATTTGGTTTCTCCTTAGACCAGTCGATCTTTGGTCCTCTGGAAGTGTTGTCTTTTTTGCCTCCTTCTCCACTCTCTGTTAGTTCTGTCAAAGCATCATGGGTAGCATCACATGGGCTGTTGCTCCAGATGTTATATGCCAAACAGACAGCTTTGTCAGCCATTCTGCAAAACCCCGTAAACCATTCAATATAGGTTGGTAGAACAGGGACATCTCCATGGGGGATAAGATTCTCGATGTTGTTGCATGGTGCATCAGGATCTCTACTGTTGAGGGTGTGATCCCATGCCCCACTGTACAGATTGCTGCCTGAGAGATTCCACGTTGGCTGTGTTGTAATCCCATAATTATCAACACTATGGTTTGTCAAAGACCGGTGGCTTTTTGAAGACAATCTCCATTGAGCTGCTGTGGTCAGATGTTCCAATGTTGACTTTCAGGCTTGTGGAGCAATAAGCAGCAGCATCAACGATGACCAAGTCCAGTAGATTACTGCCACGGGTAGGTTCTTTCACCAGTTGGTCCAAGCCATGCTTGAGGTAAAGGTTGTGATATGCAACTCCAGCTCTGTCTGTTGGGGACTTGCTACCGAGCCACTCCTGATGATGAACATTGAAGTCTCCTAGAATCCTCACACAAGCTGAACCAGTGGCTTGGATGACAGAGTCCAGGTTGTCAGACAAGTAGTCAATGAGACAACAGTCTGTTCTAGGCAGGGAGCCAGGACAGTACACAGCACCGATCAATATGTTTCCTGCATTGGTTTTTACAGTGCACCAGATCTCTTGCAGGTCAGGAGGTTCGAGATTCTGATGACGTTAAAGCTGAGAGTGTTGCGAAACCAAATGGCAATTCCTCCCCAACCATCACTGCGATCTTGTCTCATAGGTGGCTCCTGGTATCCACTGTGCGATGCACAAGAGTCAGTTACTGTAGAATTTAACAGTGATTCTGTAGCATTGATGATTTCAGCTTTGCTTCGCCTGTCAGTATGGGCAAGCACTCCAGTATTTGCCCTAAGACCTTGTGCATTAGCAAGAAGAAGCGTCAAACGACGCTGTTGAAACATTCTCTTCATGGTACAGTGGTTGGGGTAGAATCCTACTGTAGTGTCATCCACCGGACGAGGAGCAAGTCTTCCACGTTTTCAGCGACACAGCTTTCCCACCCTCTTCCCTTGGGTGTACTTTGTAGTTGTCATTGGCTAATACTAGCTCATCCGCCTTTTGATGGCATCTACTCCATCAAGGGTTCCACATACCCACTCAGGCTCCCTGAGTTGACCAGGTTAATTTACCACCGCCTAGTACTCTTAGGCATTGCCAGCATTAGTTTGCAACAAGTGTAAGAACAGAAATGTTGGGGATAACAGGGAAGACCACATGAAGGTTGCTAACATCTCCCCTCTTGGCTTTGTCAAGTCATTTTTCTTTGTGCAAACAGTACTCTCAAGAAAAATGATTCCGGCAATTACAACAAATTAATCCCACCACGGGGACAGGAAAAAAAAAGAATCCTGGTGGCAACTGGTTAAAACATTGGGTGTTTGCCTGTCACAATATGTCAAAGCAGGAAACCTTCATCCTGTGGCAAATGCCTGTCAGAGATTGAAGATTCAGATTAAAAAATTAAAAACATTTATTGTCATACTAAAAACATGAAAATTGGTTTCCAGTGTACAGAATGCATACAAATAAAAAATTTGTAAAAACCTAGAGAATTCACGAATATTACAGATCGATATTACAAAAGAAATTCATTGATAGTGGAAATAAAGACCCCACAGCACAAACAAATAAATAAACAAATAAAATAATTAAAAGTTAAGACCTAGTAAAACAGAAGGTAACTGCCAAACCAGGATAGGAACACTACGTATATGTATAACAAAAATATTACAGAAAACGAATTAAAAATGCCACTTATCTCAAACAATGACTGTTATAAACATGAATAGCACTGGGTAGAAATTAATTATGATATCTATTTGTTTTGAGGCAGAGTTAGTGGATCTTTCCAGAGCGATTTTGAATAATTAAAGATTGAGGGGATGAGTGGAGTTGAACAGAATATTATTAAAACTGTTCATGGGATAGCTTCAAAGATTTCTTGCATATACTTCATGTCAGTTCCAATAGTCTTACTAGCCTTCTTGGCAATACACTGGAGTTTCTTACGGCTTCAGAGAGTTAGTGAGTTAAACCAACAGATACAACAAAAGCTAATAACAGATTTGACTGTACTTTGATAAAAAAGTTGTAAGACATGGGAGTTCACATTAAAAGATTTAAATTTCCTAACAAAGTAAAGCCAATGGTTGGCTTTTTTACACATGTCGATAGTGCATGTATTAGTATTCCAAGTTAGTTTATTATCTGCCACTCTACCTGGATACTTAAACTCATGCACTATTTCAACAGATACATTGTTGATTTCGACAGGTTCAGTGACATAGTGGATTTTACAAAAATCAAAGACAATTTCTTTAGTTTTGTGCACATTAAAAAATAAATTGTTTCTTTCACACCAATCAACAAATCTATTGATCTCATGTCAAACCCATCTTCATTACATTTTGTACTTAGCCCTGTTAAAGTAGTATCATTAGCATATTTAGTTATGACACAAGAAGTGTTCTCCAAATTAAAGTCACTGGTGTATATAGAAAACAAAATTGGTGACAATTTGCAACCTGAAAGAGCTGAATGACGTCAGATGTAGTATCTGCAAACCTGATCCTTTGTGACCTATTAATTTAGGCATATCAAGGTGACCACAGTTGACCACAGAGCCTGCACTCACTGTTTAACGTTTCATTTCACCTACACAGAGGGCACATAGTCATGAAAATGTCACAGAATTTCTCTCAATATGCGGGGGTTATTGTGTAATCCCAGATTCCACACCTTTATCCTTTTGTTTGAAGAAGAAGAATACAAGACATCAAGAGGCTTCCATAACTGTTAAATCTTTGTATTTCAACTCAATGGAGGCAAGTCCAAATGAACCAAGTATCCAGCCTTCATCCCAGTTTAGAAACAATCCTCAGCCATAGCTCATGGCCCAGGTTTTGCCATGTATGCAGCATGAACTTGACATTTTAATTTTCATTGAGAAATCACAAATGTCAGTACTTCAAAGAGAATCTTTGTTCTCTTAGAAAAATTTTTCAAACAACTTCAGGCTGGACAAGAAAAAACAGAAAAGTCCTGGCACTAACATGGTTAAGTGGGTGGTGACCAAGAAATTGCGTTTTTGTAGAACGTGTTATAGGCCTCCGCTCTTATACATGTTATATGAGTGGAAACCACAAGGGAATACACCCTGTCACACGCGACTCGATGCGTACAGTTGATTTAAAACAGACCAGGGCCTATAATGCGTTTTACAAAAACTAATATAACTTAAAAAGTCGCAGCAAAATTCGGTTTTAAAATGTTCCTGAACGTTCAGGCTTCCAGAAAAAGGTAGTGCCGAGATGGAAATCAAGGGAAATATGTGTTTCCGGTGTCAATGAAGAAAAAAAATTTTTTTTAATGATTTTCCCTATTTTTACCATGCTTTTTGGCAAATTTTTGATTGAGTTGATTTTTATCAAACATGAAATGTTAAGTGGTTTCAAGTCAATTGGCATGGCGATAATTTTACACAGGGCACATGTAGTTTTACACAAAATCAGTTTTTATCATATTTGTTCTACTTTTTTCGAGTTTAAGACACTATAACCCAAATTAAGATTTTTTTAAAAGATCAATACATATACTAAATAGTCATGCATGTTATTAGAGACGTAAAAAATGTACAATTATTTATTTTTCAAGCATTGACTATTTGCCTATTTTGGCGCAGTTTGAAATCTCCTGGCCCACTGTGTAACAATGGTCCTACAACATGTACAATCTGTTACTTTATGCACACCAATATCAGGTGAACTGCAGAGTGGGTCAGAAACTGTGACGCACAGTGACAAAGATGAGTCATATGAGCCAGGAATAATGCAGTCTCCCATTTTGCCTGCCTACTAATCCTAGGTGGATTTAACGTCTTTGCTGAAGAGAAACAAAGCATTTGGCAAAGTTTTGAAACAATGGTTCACTGAGTACTCAGTCAAGATTATCCAATTCCACAGACAACAAGAAAGGCTATTGGATAAAAGCGAGGACCCAAATCGTTGAATCAAATGGTGTAGTATACATGGTGACAGATGACCTAGGCATGGGTCACACTCTCCAGCTGCTTACTCTAAGTCAACTATAGGTTGAAGTAATTCAAGCTGCTTATGATTGGTGGAGACACCAGGGCATCAGATGCATTTTTTTTTTTTTAAAGATCAGTGTTCCTGTCTGGGCATTAACAAAAAGTTGCGAGAACAGAGAACTTTGAAAACAGGCTTGAAGAGGAATTTTGTGACCTGAATAGGATCAAAAAAGACTAGAACTAGCCCCTATCACCCTCAGAGCAATCGACAAACCGAGTGCTTCAATAGTACCCTGTGTGGACTGATTAAGTCAGTAGATCAGAAAAATTAGACATAAATGGTCCATACTGCTTCCTTACCTTACTTTTATTTCTAATTCATGGAACTTCGATAGCAAGATCAAGGCAGCTAATGTGTACCGCCAGGAATCTTCCATTTGTTCTCAAGAGCCTGACGGGATCATTTTCTCAGAATTGTAGGAATCATTTGTTTTTTCTTATGAGTACCACTGGCACATAAAAAAAACTTGACAACGCCAAGAAAACAAAGATTCTTTCTGATGAACTGGGTTTTTGTTTTCTTTATGAGAAAATGTCAATAGCTGAGAATTGGTACTAAATCCACAACCAAAGGTGGATCCCCGGTTCACTATGACTTACCCCCATTGAGCCAAAATGCAACAAATAAACAATGGTGGAAGCCTCTCAATGTCTTGTAATCCTCTTCTTATAGCAAAAGGACAAAGGTCTGGAATGGAATCGGGGATTAAACAATAATCCCTGCATAATGGGCGTAAATCTGCAAATATTGAACATCATCTGTGGTCTTTGTGTGGGTGAAACAAAGCATTGCACATTAAGGGCATACTCTGTGCATGGTCCAAAAACAAAATGTCAAGGTGACCTTTGATCAGGTATTTCAATTTTACACAGTGGCGTGTTTAAATGTCATCCATTTGATGGCTCGGACAATGTTTGCTTGTATACACATTATCTGGTGTCTACTGATGATCCAATTTTAGTTCTAAAATAAGAAACAGTTAAAACAGGGACTGATATACAATACCAGTTTATTTCGCAGGTTTTTTTTAAAGTTTGTTTGTATAATGCAGTTATCGAGGCTGAATGCCAAATATGGCAATGAACCCTGACCTAAAGTAGCTAGAAAAACTACCTATTGATCTCTACTATGCAAACTATGACCAAATTAAGATGACCAAAAACCCTGAAAGAATTGCAATGAACTAACTTTGGGGACAATAATTTGTCATTGCAAGATTTCCATTGCTAACTGCATGACCAGAGATGAGATTATTCATCACAAAGGTTTAGTGAAATCGATTCTTTCACAATTGTTCTGAGCTGGGATCAATCTAAAACATTTGAGGCACCATTATGTTCAAGTTTAAGTATGTAAAATGTATCGAAAAGTCGGTAAGTACAGTTTAAAATTAAGGTTAATTAAAAATCAGTTTAAAATTAAGTACAGGTTAAAATTAATTAAATTTGTGGCGTGTCGTGGCCGAGTGGTTAGTGTGTCGGACTCAAGCTCTGGTGGCTGAGTCATCAGAGTGTGGGTTAGAGTCCCGGTCATGACACTTGTGTCCTTGAGCAAGGCACTTAACAATAATTACTCCGTGAAAGTTGGGGAGGTAGAGCCTTCTGCTCTACCAGCCAGGCTTCTGATGGATGATACCCAAGCCTACATCCTTACGAACTGTAAAGGGGATTAGCCCCCAAAATAGGTGGCAACGGCCCCTGGAAAAAAAAGTTGATTTTTAGCCCACACCTGGCCTTGTGTGTCTGGCAACTTCCATAAAAAAAAATTAACAAATTAAAAAAAGGTGGGTGGGTGGGTTAGTTGTCAAAACAATTTTTGAAAAGTCAAAATATTTGCAGAATTCTGAATTACATGTATGCAGCACCACAAAATCTGACCATCACCAAGATCACCATCTACAAGGGATACTACAGACCCCTCTGTAGGTTAGTGTATGTAGTACCTGTTCCAACAATTGTTTCAACAAAGCAACAGAACAAGGCCCTCGAACAATTATGGAAAAAGGACAAAATAATTATTGGGACACATTATAACTCTTATGAACAAATAATAGAAATTGCACTCATAAATCAAACTTGCACTAAGCACTCTTATAGGGGAGAAGATTTTTTTTTGCAGTTTTCCCCAAGATGAAAAAACAAAGCGTTGTTGCTCAAGTTACATGTAGATCCCAGTCAAACAGTCAAGCATGTAACAGATATCAGTTCCTTGATTGAGAACTAATTTATATAGAACTAGCATTGTAATTGTTGCCATTTAAATGATGTTATAATACACCTATTGCTGGTTCTGTAATCTGGTTGGCTGAAACAGGATCACGTGGGGTTAATTAATATAGGCTAGTGCATGATATTTGCGCCACCGTGAACTAGAAGACATTGCGCGTGCGTAATTAGCAGGAAATAGTTCCAGAACCGCACACTACTTAACATGTTTGACTGGTTAGAGTGCCCTGACATGATATGCACAGTAAAAAGCAACTAAAAAACTGAATCTATCGTTAAATTGCTCATGGTTAAATTGCTCATGACTAACTTGAGCAAAAAAAACCTTTGTATCTTATTGGCACTATTATTATTTTTTCCCTTCATATTTTTGAATGAGGTGTGTTATTTAACACATATGGACTGGCATAATTTGGTCACGAGTGCACATCTATCTCCCCTTGGGACTTTGAGTGACCAGAAGTGGCCTTGGGAGGGACTGTGAGTAACCAGCAGAGGGTCGTATTTCCCTCAACCTTCAGAAATAGGACCCTCTTCTGGTCATTCACTGTCCATCGAGGTGCATAGTCATACACTAATGACCTCATTGCCGGTCCATATGTGTATATTGGACTAACTTCATTATCAATAATATTTATGTCTAGTAAACTTTATAACAAATATCCCTTGTCTTTTTGATACATAAATTAAAATAGACACTTACTCAATGATTGATACCTCATTTGCTTTTGCTGCATAATGAAGAGGCATCCAACGATTCCAGATACTGTAAGCATTTGGATCAGCACCCAATACACACACCAAAACCTGCATAGCATAAACATGTATAATGCATCATGTATGTGAATCTGATGAAAAAAATATAAAGCATGAGGGAAGATGGGATAGTATTAGCCCTTCACCCCCAAAAAATAGATCTATGAAAAATTTACTTTTAGTATTAATTAGTAATCCTTTGGTAGAATAAATGCCTTTATTCAAATTAGTTTGTGAACTTTACCACCTGATCATAAGTTCGTTTTCAAATAATAATCAAAAAGAAACGTACATGTAATCGGAACTTCCAGTGTTTCTTTGCGATTATTTAAATAAATAAAAATTAAAAACTACAAATAAACAAATGCATTTGGGCACGCATGGTGAATCATGCAATGACTCAATCCATTCTGTGTCGAACCTTTATAAAGTTGTGTTATGTGTGCTTTGCATAGTTTTCAACTACACAAGAGGTTTATGTTTGAGTTATGCGTCAAAGTCGGACAAAGGGTAAAGAATGTTGGAAAAGTGAGCATTTTTACCTAGCCTTGGTAAATTTCAAATAAACAGAGGAATCACACAGTTTTAAAAAGCCTTTTCTTTCTTTTGCCTTTGGATGATTTTATTTTCAAAATGTTAAATTGTTGTGTTAAAAAGTGTATGATCGCAGTCGTAGGTCCAAACGTTCCATCGTGCAACCAGTTCTACCACATCGTGAACATATACGTCCCCTGTAGAATTTACAAGACTTGCTAGAACTGTCCTTACTGGCTCTATTCAGCCACTCGAAGGTCTCTGGTACGAGCTCTGAAAGATTTCGAGAAAGAAAAGCCTCAATCGAATAAACAAAATGCAACAATCCTCATGTATCGTACCGCACTTTTCCATGGAGGACATCGTGTTTGTTTACATTCAATACCCACTACAGGTCATGTGACGTTGATCGCGCAATCGGTCTACTAAGTTGTTGACTAGTCGACTCGATGCAATTTTTTACCGCGCGTCTAGACAACTAGCAAATTCTACTAGTCACCCGAGGCTTTGGCTGTGGCATGATCAAAAAGGTCAAATGCTTTTGTGAAGTCAATGGTGCAAATGTTAGCATAATGACCTGATTTATTGAGACCTCAATGGATCATATCCAGATGGCTGATAAGGCAATAGTTAACAGAGCTGCTTTTCTAATTACCATACTGACAGAGTTTGATCAGATGTTTAATTTCATAACTGAGCACACAAAAGGAGTTTCTCAGTTTCTCAGGATACATCCTGTACAGAGAGGAATCATTGAAAAATTTGGACAACGGTTCAGAAACTTCATACATAAACTCTGTGTTGGGCAGGCACAAAGGTGATGTAAATATTTTGATTAAGTGATAAGTAGTTTTTAAGATATGAATGAAAAATTAATTTTTGAAATTTTCAACCTCCGGATGGCAAGGTCAAATTCGGATCATCTCTGTGAGACATTTAATTAGTTTTCAAAGACCTTTCCGATAATATAGATTGTAAAAGTCCTTGTGTAAATCAGGAGTTATGATTTTTTTGTAATGATAAACTTTGATTTAATGTAATTTGACACCAGATGGCGTCATTGTTCAAGTGCCGTCTTCAAGTTGAGGTTCTAGTATATACCAAGTTTTGAGGTTCAATCCAATTTCAATGTTGAGTTATCTTTTGGAGAGAAGAAGAAGCAGAAGAAGAAGAAAAAGAAGTTAAAAAAACTCGAACAAAAACATGAGGTGTTCGGCTGAAGCCCGAACAGCTAAGAACAAGGAGAAGAAGAACTAGAACTAGACATTGAGTTTTTATCACATCACAAAAACTAGGTGTTCCGGAACAAGTAATGAATTGCTTGTAAATACGATGGGTTAATACACACAACAATGTACGAACAAACGGATTACAATTAGTGTTGTAGTAACATTTTTTAAACTTGTTACCAGCTGTTTAATGTAATGATGTCATCAGTTTTAAACTTGAAAATGCAGAAAATCAATTACCAACTCACACACTCAAACCATGTCCAAAACTTGTTTAATACTGACCACTGAGCTAAAATGATGGCTTTTTAATATTTTTCTTTTAACTTCCGGTTTGAACCACAAGACAAGGTCAATTTGGGATCATTTCTGTGAGACATTTAATAAGACCTTTGCGATGATGTATATATTGTAAAAATCCATGGTGTACTTCAGGAGTTATGATTTGTTTAACTAATAAACTTTGATCATGACGTCATTGTTCAAGTCCTGTCTTCATATTGAGGTTCAAGTATATGCAGTTTCAAGGTTCAGTTTAATTTCAATCTTGAGTTATTTTTTGGAGAAGATTTTGGAGGAATGAAACATTTAAAGTAACAGAATTGTCTCTATTGGACACCGTATAACACATACTTTTTGATTTTGTTTGATGTAATAAAAGTTAAATCAAAAAGAACATTTAAATATGAACACCAAAATTATCAAATAGAGCTTTATCATTTTAGGGACTTGGGCAGGAAGCGAGGTCAAATCAGGTCACTAAGAAAAATAAAGAACCTCATACCGGGTACAGCCCTGGTTCTAAAGATTCAAGTGTTTGAAATAATACACTTTTGTTTTCAGCATAATGGTACAATATTAAAATTGTCACAAGTTTGCAATTTTTGAGACATTTTGCATGTCACACTTGTTTGTAGCAGAAACTGCCCCTAAATAAAGTGATTGGAAACGGGTGACTCTGCCTGTACACGGCAGATATAGTACTGCTGTTAATGACTGCAGATCTTTCGGAACGATAGACTTCAACTTCCAAGCTTTCTACAGATAGTGCACTAAAAGTGTCTTGTGCAAAAGGTGGGTCATATGGTTTTGAAATTTGTCATTTAGTTTCTGTTTCTGAACAGTTTTCCTGTTATCGATCAGAAACAAGAAACAGGTTGCACCAGGATATATATTCATTTATTTTTAACATTTCTGTTGTGTGACAATTATATATTTAATGGTTTATTACTAAAGTGTTTATTTATTGATAAACTTGTAGATGGAATAAAACAATGCATTAGGTGTCAAATTAAATATATATGTAGTTATATGTTTATTATCAAATAGACACTATAGAAACTACACTAAATTGACCCCTTCAGATCTAAACTAGATGCTAAAGTGAACAAATTTCTAAAATTTTTATCAATAGTTACAGCGTTCATCAATTGCTCATCATAAAGATAATGTCAGTGGTAGAATCAAGCACATGGATGATTTCTGATTTTTTAAGAAGAACAAATTAACTGAAAATTAAGGCCAGGACATTTCAAGCCTGAGATATGTATATGTACATGCACATAATGTTATTTTTGGTTTGTTTACCCATACACCGATGTGTATGGTGTGGCGCTATGAAATGGCGTGGTATAAAAACCCAGTGTATGTTATTATGTATGTATGATGTGTGTTAAGCACTGTATACTCAGTACTTTCCCAGAGTCCTGTGAAAAAAAACACACAAAAACAACAAAAACACATGTATATTTCTCAATTATCAGGTGGGATTTGAACCCTCGACCCCCACCATTCTAGATCAGATGTCTTACCAACTAGACTACCGAGATTGCATGGCATCTAGAGGCAGTTCAAATCTTATTACCAGCAGATTATATACATTATGCACATACCTCTGTTACAATTTCATACCCAAGCTTAGCAGCTATGCATAGAGGTGTCAAACCATTGTGATCTACTGCTTCCACATCAGCTTCATGTACTAAAACTAGATTCATAATGACATCCAAATGTGACATCCCTTGTTGAACAGCGATATGGATAAGTAAATCTCCATTACAATCCTTGACGTTATTAACATCAAATTCAAGTGTCTGAAAGGGGTTTAAGCAAAAGTAAATTTGATTAAGCACAAGCACATCATAATATTTAAGGTTAAGTATTATCTGCAGTATTCAATTCATATTATGTAAAATTAACGCACATATTTTGTACAAGTTGGACATTTAAAATTACTTCAACAAAAAGAATATCAAAATCATTGCTACAGATTGATTGGTTTTTGCAAGTCATCACAAAATGAAATGATACTTGCAAGAAAAAATTATACCAATCCTTTCTCTGTGGTTGTCTCAATGAAACAGCAAGTGGTATGATTGCCAGTCGCACAACTGAAACCACCCTTCAAATGTATTACCTTTCTAAGTAAACTTTCCTTTGTAATAAGAGCCCCAAACAAAACTATGGTCTTGAGGATATTCCCCCCAAATTTGAGCCAAGGAAAGAGTTCTCAATAGACCGATTGTGCGACCCACGTCACGTGACCTATTGTGGGTATTAAATGTAAACAAACACAACGTCCTCCATAGGTAAGTGCAGTATGGTACATGATGATTGTTGCATTTGTTATTCGTTTGAGGCTTTTTTTTTCTTGATATCTGTAAAAAATATTCCAGAGTTTGTACCGGAGACCTTCGATTGGCTGAATAAAGCCAGTAGGACAGTTCCAGCAAGTCTTAAAAATTGTACAAGTACCGTATAAATATGCACGATGTGAACTAGTGCACGACGGAACGTTTAGGCCAGCAGTCCACGATCACACACTTGTCAACACGAGAATTTCAAAGTTTTGAAGCTGAAATCATCCAAAGAAATTGCTGTCCCAAACTGTGTGATTCCTTTGCCTGTTTGAAATTTCGCAAGGCTAGGTATAAATGCTCACTTTTACAGTGTTGTTTACCCTTAGGCCTACATTACAAACAAAATAACAGGCGGGTGGCTACATAGTCGTCCAACGCCGGTAGTACGTAACTGAAAATATTTTTTTTTTATTTATAGTAGAATACTGGTACTTTATGGTAGTTTATGAAACAGTAATGAAATTAATATCAATGTCACAACATACAACTTTAATTAAATGGCTTAGTAACTGTGTTATTGTTACCAAAAGCCGACTTTTGGTGTGACTCTGCTGGTCACGGCATGTATTTGACGCAGTTTGCCATCAGCTGAGATGACCCTAACTAACATTGGTGCATGACCCTAACTAACATTGACCAATAGACGTTGCTATATCCATTTGGGCAGGGGCTACACATCCCTTTTCTAAACTGATGGCATCGTCCCGGCTTGCAAAAAACAAAGCTCCAGTGCATTTATGCCGAAGCGTGTCATGGCTGAGCGGTCTAGTGCACCGGACTCAAGTTCTGGTGGTTAAGTCATCGGGGTGTGAGTTTGGATCACAGTCATGACACTTGTGTCCTTGAGCAAGATGGTTTACTATAACTGCTTCTCTTTATCCATTGGTATAAATGGGTACCTGTGAGGGTAGAGGTTAATATTGTGTTTGAAAAAGCCTTTGGAGCCCCATGGCAGTTCGAGGCTGTATACTCCCCAGGGAGCTGAGAAAGATGACAGGAATGTTAATGGCCCAATGAAAAATCACATTGAGACATTATTCTGAAATTAGAACTAGTTATTATTATTATTATTATTATTTCACGATATCACAGCATGCAACAGAAAGATATCATTTTCCTTTGTGTCGGTAACTCCTTGAGTTGGGCTACATCCCGTAGCCTTAGACCTCAAGGGTCTCACTTTCTACCCATGGTATACACTTTTGAAATGCTAAATGTCACCGATTAGCAATCATGGGTGAGACTGTTTTTATTGACATTCTCAATAACTTTTTTTTCAAATGAACTATGTGGCTATCACCTTACACATAATTCATAAAGTTATTATTTTATGTTTATTGCATTCGAAACGATGTCATTACATTGATAAATTTTTTGCATACAAGCCAGTCCAATGTTTTCACGATGTTTCACTTCATTTACAAAAGGACAAACAAAGTTCCTCAATAAACATCCATGACATCATGCATGCGTTTCTGCAAAGATTACTCTGCCTGGCAATAGACCTTATCACACTGCAGCCATCTTTGTCAGATTCCCTGTATACCCAATGACACCGATAGGTGTAAATCTCAATGTATAAAAAGGGACCAGACTATTTTCCTTTAGAGATAATGTGCCATCATTAATAGATTCCGATCCCAATGGAACAAGAGTTCACCATCAATCCGCAATGGGATGGTGGGAGCGATGGGATCTTCAGTACTTCTCTGAATCTCCTCACCACAATTTTCCCTAGAATTTGGAACAATCATCAGGAACCTCAACATAGGTAATGAAACAAGAACAATCTCCTCGTACTTTTGGGTACACCTTGCCCTGTTTCTTGTCTCACTAAAACAGGAATCCCATCATTTGGTCAGTAAACTGTGTCACTCCACTTATCAGCAAGTTTGTGGGGGCCTTTAAACATAACGCTTCAAATTAGCACCCTATCACTTCCATTTAATTCACTCCCTCTCACTCCAAGGTTGTAATGTCTTTTGATATGCGTTTTCCAGACTTTGTTCGAGCTCTCAAACATATCTGGAATGGTCTTTGAGACACCATACGGTGTTTCGTTGTGTCAAAGTATAGAACCCCATACTGTCATTCCTTTTATAGCTATATGCATGTACTAGTGGACCAACAAAGTTGACTCAGTTCTCCTTCTTATCTCCAGGTAGAGTACCGATCATGCTCAGTGAAGTTCAATTGAAATATTCAGTTCTTGATATTCTTATCCCAAGAAGATGAGTAAGCTCCTTCCTTAATAATCAACTTATAGTCAAACTCACGAACCTAGTCTCAATATGTTTCTTTTGCTTCTCAGAAGCATCATGACAGTAATATTTGATGGATGATTCATTCCTGTGACCGGACAGTGTAATGATAGTACGACTATCATAAACCAGCCTCGTTGAGTACCACAATAGCTTTCGTCTGTATGCAAGGGTTTGTGTAGATTAGACTCAGGCCTGCATCTTTGGATGTGTGTATTATCATTGATCCTATCTTTTTTTTTGCCATGTGGCGCATTGCAGTACCAAACATGCATTTCCCCCATCAGGGGATGAGTAAGGCTGCTGGAGAAAAGCTTTGGGTGTAGTTAACTCATGTACAGCTTCAAAACTGCAACAAGGCAAACATCACTTTCAGGCTGGGCGAACATTCTCTTCTCCCCCTCATGCTGCAAGTTGCCTGGGTGATTTTTTGTAACTTCATTAATCACCATAGTGACGTACTCTTTGCATCTTTTTTTTATGGCGAATGAATCACGCTTCAGAGCAGTCAAGCCTTCTCTGCCTCGTCTGCAGAAGAATAATGTAGTTTAGAACCACACCAACCTCAGGAGACTCACTGGATTTGATGTTGACAGTCAGCCACTTGAAAACATCTTTTTGATCTCCGGCTCTGATGGAACATTTATGATGACTTTTATCTCTGCCCTCTCTCTTTACGCTTCATCATTGCCTGAAAGACACTGCCTGAAAGACATTGTTGTCAGAAGTGTGATTGTGATGTGACAATGGATGGAAACCCTCAAATCCCTGAGAGACTGTAGTGAATATGCTGTGCCATTTTGTTTTTTAACTTCTCCATAATATAGTAGCAGGAGTGACGCAAAGTCATTAACTTCCAGATCCTCAAAGCTCAGGTTTTCGCCCAAACTTTCACCAATCTTTTAATAAAGTAAGTACAATAACTAGTTTGAATTATCATGAAGTTTAAAACACTCAGGTCGTTTCAGTTTATATTTCTCACAAAAATGGAAATACTCACTTTTTACTTAATTTTTTACAGTCCTAAAAATGGTTTTATACAATCACAAAAATGCAAAATCCCTGTTTCACTTTAGCCAGTTTTTGTATAGTGTACATCTTCTGTTTTAATATTCGGCCTATTTTGGCCATGTCTTCTGTGGGGCATTGATTATAACTATATTAGTATATTCTTTGTAAATGAACTGAAATGAATTTTTTTTTAAAGTGACCCCACCCGATCCCAAAAATTCAAAATTAATTAAAACATAGCAAACTGCAAATTCCTCCCCCTAAAAAATGTTTTTTTAAATTAAGAAGTATTTATATTTACCCCGAAAACTTCTCACACCCAGCGCAGTTACATATGCGGTTCCCTTTTCATTCCTTTCTCCTAATGCTGAAAGATCTTGATCAAGTTTATCACTCAAAGAAGCCGTTTTGTCTTTCACTTTTTTCATTTGTTTGGTCCTCTGCTGTCTATGTCTGCCAACATTTCATCATCAGTGATGTCATCAAAGTTTAAATTTAGGTCAAAATTTGGTTTCAGAATGTAGTCAGACATATTGTTTTTTGTCAGAACATTTAATTGTGTTATTTGTAAAATGTGACAAAAAAATCAAATAACATTTTTCAACCTTGGTCAAGAATATTAAATTTATTTTTCCATTTATAAACGTTTTTAACTTACAGTTTATTTAAAAATGGTTTAAAACATAAATATTGTCACATCCAAAATTTCCTTAATCTTCAAAACCCACTCACTTTCAGGGAAAAATTAAGCTTGTTTCATTAAAAACAAACAGCAAAGATGAAAGTTATGATGTCACTGCTAAAGTGAGAAAACACAAGCAGAAATTTGTCCTTATTCAGGAGCCATTTTCATTGTTGAGTGGTTTTCAACACTCTTGGCCATGTCATTAGCCGTTTAAACACCCCCATGTGACATGCTCTCGACAAATCAGAATAGATAAACTGTCCTGGGTATTTATGAATACTTTTTAAAATTATCACACGCATATGATGTTTTAAGGTTAAAGCTGTACCTGCAACATAATCTGAAGATCTTCAAAAGCAGCAAGATCTCTCAAGAGTTGAAAAATTTTCTTTATGTCCTCTGCAGTGGCCTCCTGCTTTTTGGTCACTTTTACAGTATGGTATCGAGTTGGCAACTCCTTTCTTGTACTCGAACAGAAACACAGTTGATCTGGTGTTCGTCCTAAAAAGAAAAATATACAAATCATACAAAACTGTTCAATAAATCCCTGGTTGGCAGTTTGGAAATTATCAATATCATTGCTTTTTTATATAGGGTAAACTGGGGTAAAAACGCCCCATTTTTAAGTTTTTGCAAAATATCTCAGCATTGCTTTGAGATTCTAGGCAATAAGTGTGTTGTTTTATGCAATCCGTGTAAATCTAAACTCATTGGTATTATACTGATAAGCAGATAAGGGGAAATTTCCCACCCTTTTGGGGAAGTTTGGCCACTTTTTTTGTCTAAAGATGACTTTACCTGAGGTTTTCATGTAGTATTTAAAATTTTCATGTAGTATTCAAACTCAGGGATACTACATCAAATTCAAACAGCTTTTCAAACACTGCTAGTTAACTTTAACTACAAACTCAATAAAATGAAGGCATTCTTATGTCAAAGGAAGTCGAACATTAGTGTACATAATTTGCACACATCAAATTTGTAGGTTTACCACCTACCATTGCAAAGTCTAAAATAAGACCAGCCAAAGTCCTAGCAAGGGTCCACTGGTCTAGGAACATTACCCCAGAAGTTCCTGATCACTGAACTGTTTTTAAAGAATCAAGAAAGACAAATTCAGTTTTAAAACTAATAGGTCTGTTTTGTTGCTGTTCATCAACATTCAGCACCAGCTCACCCGGGTGTTGAACAAGGCCAACTCCGGTTTTGTTCTTATTTTTTTCTTTAAAGAATCTTCTAATGGTGCAGAGAACACACAAACACATTTTTCTACATAAAACTGATGTGTCTACCCTGGTTAAATCAGATAAAATAAATAATACATGAATGAATGAATGAATAAATAAATGGCTACGGCCCCTCGAACAATTACATGTAAGCATGACCCCTTTTACATCCCTTATAGTATTGGTGAGTTTTGGGCAAATTTCAGAGGCCCAATCTCAAAATCAAGATGAGATACCCTATAATAATTTATCTGTGGATAATTGTAGCCCAAATTATCAGAATTTGCTGTCAAGATTGGTTTTAAGATTGATTTTAATTTCGTGTTATGAATCCTCAAAAGCCTACAAATCTACTGACATGAGGAACTTTTGGTGATTTTGAACCCCCTTGTGCCTACATAAAATGTCAGTTTGCTTATTATAAGATATATAATTAGTGTCTAGGTACTTTTGCGCACGTTGAGTTCCCCAATCAAGGAAAGACCAAGCACAGCTTCATTGGATGTTTGGAAGGGGTAGAAATAGGCCTATAAGTCCAGTATTGACAGTGCTGTAACTGATCAAACCTGAATAATAAAATGTCAGAAAAACATTGTTAGGTGTTCGGCCAGCAGCCGAAAACCTATTGTTATTGTTCTGTTTTTTAGGTGTTCGGACTCTTGTCCGAAGACCTCTTGTTTTTGTTCGGGTTTTTTTTTTTGATACTTCTTCTTCTTCTTCTCCCTGGCGATTGTCCACTTTCAAATTCACACTTCCGAAGGTCATATAACCTTGAAAATTCATACATAGGTAGCATATGGCAAGGAGACGAAACCGTTGTTGTGATGTCATGATGACGTCATCAGGTGTCGAATTACATTAAATCAAAGTTTATTATTTCAAAAAATTTCAATAACTCCTGAAGTACACAATGGATTTTTATAATCTATGCATCATCGGAAAGGTCTTTAAAAAATAATTAAATGTCTCACAGAGATGACCCCAATTTGACCTTTTCTTCCGGTTCAAACCGGAAGTTGAAGCAAAAAATGCTTAAAAAGTCACAATTTAAGCTGTGGAGTCAATATGAAACAGAATTTGGACATGGTTTTAGTGTACGAAATAAAATGTAGTTTATGACCTTTGAAAATATTACATTGACGATGTCATCAAATGTTACAGTTTGTTACAACGACGAGTTTAAAAATAAATAAAAAATTATTTCAAATTTTTTTTGAGCAAACTACATGTTGAATTTTTTAGTAACAGATAATAATAATAATAATAATAGCAAAATTTATAAGGCGCACATATCCACCTGAAGAGTGCTCAAGGCGCCAACAAGAAAACAAAAGTACAAAAAAGTTTAGACAAACCCTACCATATAAATACAAGAAAGATTACAAAGAAAGGCAGTTACAATGAGTGAGAATAAGCTTGAGACATCAAATGTGTTTTGAGTTGAGTTTTGAAACTACTTAAGGAACTGGAGGTTTGAATATGCAGCGGTAGTGAATTCCATAAATAAGGAGCAGCTGTTGCAAACGCTCTGTCCCCCCAACTTCTTTTTGAACGAGGCTCAAACAGTTTTGGGACTTTAGATGATCGTAAACCAGGACGAGTGACAGAGGGTGAATGAATGAGGGATGAAATGTATCTAGGAGCTAATCCATTGAGGGCTCGATAAGTAAAGAGACAAATTTTGTAAGAAATTCGCTCCCGAACAGGAAGCCAGTGAAGAGATCTTAAAACAGGTGTAATATGGGATGACCGTCTTGTATGTGTCACAAGACGTGCAGCAGCATTTTGAACCCGCTGTAATCGAATAATTTGATTTTTAGGTAATCCAAAGAGTAATGAATTACAATTATCGAGATATGAAGTGACAAAGGCATGAACTAGTTGTTCAGTAGCAACTGGATTTAGATATTGTCGAATTGAACGAATGTTACGAAGGTTATAGTTGGCCAATTTAACACAGCTTGAAACATGTGACTCAAGAGACATTGTAGAGTTAAAGATAACACCTAAATTTCGAGCTTGTTCAACCGGAGAAACCGAGGTAGACCCAATATGGAAGTGGGGAGGAGTGATTTTGCTGAGTTGTCTTTTTGAGCCAATGAGAAGGAATTCTGTTTTATCCTCATTGAGTTTCAAGTAACTTTCTATCATCCACTGTTGAATGTCGTTAACACAGGCTTCAAGCTTTGCTATTGATGCATCTATATCCTCTTGTACTGGCTGACAAGAGAAATATAATTGAAGGTCATCTGCATACATGTGGTAATTTATTTGGTGATCTTGGATAATGGCTTCCAATGGTTGTGTGTAAATATTGAATAACTGTGGTCCTAGGACTGATCCTTGGGGAACGGAAAAGTTGAGATTAACCGATGGAGATAATGCTTTGGGGAGACACACTGATTGAGATCTGTCCGAAAGATATGATTTGAGCCACTGTATGGCCGACCCATCGATGCCTATGTGTTTCAGTCTGTCAAGCAAGATACAATGATCTACTGTGTCAAATGCACTGCTGAGATCAAGCAGCACTAAGCCAGAAATTTTGCCACTGTCCATATCCGTGAGAATATCATTCTGGACTCTCAGCAGTGCACTTTCCACACTGTGCATCTGCCTATATGCAGACTGAAAGGGGTTGTGCAGATTATGTTCACTCATGTATGACTGAAGACGAGAAGAAACTACTCTTTCTATCACTTTGCCTAAATATTTTAAGTTGGAAATAGGTCGGTAGTTCTTAAGCTCCTGTTTATTAAGAGAAGATTTTTTAAGAAGCGGTTTAATATGAGAATGCTGTAAACATCTTGGAAAAGTTCCAGATTCAAGGGACACGTTGACAATCCCTGTAATATACGGAGCAAAATCATCAACAAAATCTTTTACTAAACAGGTCGGTATTGGGTCCAAATCACATGATGACGCTGGGGCACTCATGATGATCTTTCTCACTTCAGTGACTGTGGCTGGAGAGAATTCCACAAGATTGTATGTGGTTGAAGTAGGATGGGTAAATTCCACATGATCTTTACTTGTCGTTGTGGAATCATATATGTTTACAGCATGACGAATGGTAGTGATCTTACTCACAAAATAGTCACAAAACTGATTTGCAAGGTCTTGATCACAGATTGAGCTGGGCAGGACTGGTTCTGTTTTCTTATTCAGGAGTTTGTTTATGATACCAAAGAGGCGTTTTGGGTCTCCAGAACAAATTTCTATAGTAGACGAGTAGTAACTCTCCTGTGCTGCTACTATGAGATGAGAAACTAACTGTTTTTGTTGATTATATAGTGTGCGATCAGCAATGCTCCTAGTAGATCTCCATCGTCGTTCAAGTCGACGTCGGAGGCATCTGGCATTGTGTATATCTACAGTCATCCATGGAGATTTGGGCTTGATAACTACCGTACGTGTCTTATTCGGAGCTAGTCTGTCCAATAGGGATGCAAGAGAATTTTTATATTTGGTTACACATGAGGATGCAGTATCATGTTGGAAATCAATAAGAGACAAGGACTCATGAACACCCTTTTGAAAGATGCCCTTATCCATTGACTTCAAGTTCCGAGTAGAGATAGTCTTTCTGATGGGCTTGGGCTTGTGTAATGTTAGGCTGCACTGAATTGCCAGGTGATCTGATAGGCCTGGCAAAACAACTACATCAAAGAGAACATTTTCAGATTCACGAGAAATGAATAAGTCAAGAGTATGACCACCACGATGGGTAGCTTGAGTAACATGTTGCTTCAGACCGTATATAGATAACAAATTCAGGAACTGTTTAGCATTTGAGTCATGGCTGACATCTACCCATATGTTGAAATCTCCCGTAAATAAAACTTCCGATGGAAGGAGAAGGTAGATATTCAGCATCACACTAAATTCATCCAAGAATAAGCTGAATGGAAGGTGACGTCCTTGAGTGTCAGTTACTTCAGGACGATACACAATGACGAGTCTAAGTGAGTGAGAGATACATGAAATCTGGATATGAAGACATTCAAATGATGTATATGAAGTTATGTGCTGAGTGGTGGTTATGGACATAGAAGATTTGAACAAAAGACCAACTCCACCACCAGTCTTATCATGTCGAGGGCTATGTTCAAAACTGTATCCTTCAGGAGTGAGTCTACTAATAATAGCATCATCACCATCTTTAAGCCACGTCTCGCATATAGCTACAAAGTCATAGTCTTTCTCAAGAACAAATTCCGTGAAAATAGTGGTTTTATTTCTTATTGACTGCATGTTGATGGTACATAACTTAGAAAACTTTGACACTGGCGAAATATAAGTCAAATTTTCTTGTCGCTGAATCAAACGATCATTCCGTCCAAGTTGTGGCACATGGGCACGTGGTCGGACAACAACAGGGATTGGAAATGTTTGATCACTTGTTTGGTGTTGGGTGTGAACTTCACCGTTGGGAAAAGTTATAGATAACGACTATAAAAGCCTAATTGTGAAATTTGAACAAAATTGGCCGTTGAATAACGAAGTTATATTAAGGTGAAAAGTGCCGTTTTTAGCGCGATCGCCGATAGAGTCTGTACAGTTACCTTACTGTATTGCACCCCGTGCGTGTGCACTCTAGGCTTTTACTGCACGCTGTGTATATACATACACGCAACAAGTACCAACAAGTCAGGGCCCAATTTCATAGAGCTGCTTAACGGCAAGCAAATTTTTCTGCTTACTATAGCAAAAAAATGTGCTTAAGCGTAAACGTATTTCACCAGCGTTTGCTAACTTAAGCACGTAAACAAACTGCGCACGCAACAAAAAAGTACCGTCTGCTTAAGCAAAAAATACTTCCGATCGAAAAATTTACAAAATGGCGGACGAAGTCAACGGAGTAGCGGTGGCTAAAAAATCAACAAAAAAGGAAATTATCGATGGAATTAATAAAATTTTCTGATGGAATTGGGTCACGTCAGAAAGCGCCCCCTTTGGTTCGAATAATAAAGAGATATACAGCCAAAATGAAACTTTGTATTACATTGTCACAATGTTTGATCGATGTTTGGTAAAACTATAAGTTTTCACAATGTGTTTGTACACATTTTTACGTGCAGTATACGCGTACCTTACACACAAAATAACTAGCTGCCGATGATGTTTCATAACCGTTGCTGTGCACATTTTTAAAACTACTGCTGGGACTGGACTAGTACAAAGTTAACTTACATTAACGACTCGGTGATACTGAATGGATCACAAAGGACATTTCTTTCGTCATATTTCTTATTTATCTTAAAGATCAAGGTGAGTCATAAAAAAAAAATGTGTCAGTCATGATGTCCGTTCCCTTTCTAAATTCTATTCGACAGTACTGCAAAGTTAACGCCGTTATTTTCCCAAGTTTGATTTGCTTTGGCAAAACATTCACACCGTATGAAATATGACTGTTGTTAAATTCATGTCTTTACTGTAATTCAGGGCAATTTTCCAGCCATGCCTTTCGATAAAACTAGTCTATTAACAGGATAATTACATTGATTATCATGACAATATTGTGACTCTCCTCCAAATTATAGCGGCCATTTTGACACAACATGACTTGCTTAAGCACAAAAACGAGTGTTTAAGGCTGCTTGTTGGTTGCTTACCGCGTTAAGCAAAAAATCGTGCTTAATAGAGGCTATGAAATAGAAAATCTGGGGTGACACCATTTTGACCTTTACTTCCGGTTCAAACCGGACGTTTAACGCAAATGTCCATGTGCGTTCAAGCGTGTCCCACATTGCTGTAGAAAATCCAATGCCATTATACATGTACACGTCCTTGTGTGTGCGTGGCTGTGTAACATCGATGCCCCATTGCTATGCACATTAACCACGCGTTGTTCTTAGTCTTTTTTCAAGGTACACACTCCACGCTTTGTAAGTCTTTAATACAGGGCTTTTTTAAAACTTTATAAATCAACAAAAAATCAACCGTTTGAGGTATGAACATAATTCTTTCGACAAATGTCCAGGTAAGGGAGGCTCTTTCTTTTCGACACATTAAGTGACCTCTGTGACACCTACTTCCGGTCAAACCGGAAGTAGCTCTTTATTTAAAATTGCTAAGAGCTAGGAACATGATTCTTTCACCAAATACCAAGGTTCGGAAAGTTCATTCTCTGTTGCACATTGGGTGACCTCTACTTCCGGTCAAACCGGAAGTAGCTCCTCGTGTAAGAGTGGTTAGAGTTAGGAACATGATTGATTCGAGAAATATCAAGGTTAGGTAAGGTCTTTCTTTGTGAAACATAAAGTGACCTTTGTAACCTCTACTTCCGGTCAAACTGGAAGTAGCTCCTCATTTAAAATTAGTAAGAGCTAGGAACATGATTCTTTCACAAAATAACAAGGTTTGGGATGGTCCTCTGTTGCATATTGCGTGGCCTGTGATGTCTACTTCCGGTCAAACCTGAAGTAGCTCGTCAATTAAGATTGGTAAGAGCTTGGAACAGGATTCTTTCACCAAATACCAAGGTGAGGGAAGGTCCTTCTCTGTTACAAATTAAATATTATCTTTTAAAGAACAATTTCATGTTCATATATTTAGATACTTTAGTTGCTACATCAAATAACAACTTTAAATACTATAATCCGAACACCTTGTTTTTGTGATGTCACAAAAACCTATGTCTAGTTTTTTTTTTTTTTTTTTTTTCTGGGCTTTCTTAGTCGTCGAAACTTGTCCACAAATTTTCTCAAAAAGTTAAGCTTGTATGAACTTGAAACTTACCATGTACACAGATATTAGTGAGTAGATGAAACCGTTAATTTTTTGGATGAAATGATGACGTCATGACTTTAAATAAATGTTAAATAATTCAAAAAAATCATAACTCAAGAACGGCAAATGCTACATTCAAAATCGTTGGTGCATATGAAAGGTCTTGTAATGTTGGACAAATTGTATGCACACCGTGACCTCATTTGACCTTTACTTCCGTTAGAAACCGGAAGTTAAAGTAACAAATCACGTTATTTGGGGCTCTAGAGCCTAAGTGATTAAAAATATCAACAAACTTTTAATGAATAATAAAATTATTTTCTTTAGCTCAAGAGCATTCTAGAAATGTGATATATGACGTCATAGCTACGTCACAACGAAAATGATACACGAGGTCGAAAAAAAATTATTTTGCTATCTCAAAAAATAAAGCATGTACGGACTTGAAACTTACTATATACCTAGACCACAGTGTGTATATGACAAAGTCAAATTTTTGGAATGATGACGTCATCGATGACGTCATTACATTAAATTAAAATTTTAAACTAAAATAATCATATCTTAAGAATAATACATGCTACATACATTATCTTTACACCATATGAAAGGTCTTGAAGTACTCAATAAATCTTACACAGAGTGTGACCCCATTTAACCTTCACTTCCGGTCGAAACCGGAAGTAGTAGTTTTTTATATAAAAAATCGTTTCTGAATAACGTAAATTTGTGTATGAATATAATAACTTAATTTTAAAGCCCTTCGACGATTCTAAAAATGTTTACAAAGTTTGACCTCATTTGACCTTCACTTCCGGTCGAAACCGGAAGTGTAAGTTTGTACATACAAAAATATGTATCTTATTAATGACACATAGTACATTAGTAATCGTTACATCAATTCAAAGCTTTCTGACAATTCTAAATAACATGCACAAGGTGTGACCCTATTTGACCTTTAGTTCCTGTCAAACCGGAAGTTGAAGTTTCATATGACAAACCTTCATGCATAAAGATAAAAAAGTACAAATAAATGTTTTGCCCGTCAGCATAGCACCAATATACAAAAACTTGCACACAATATTGAAATTAAAATTTTCAATTACGTAATTAAGCCGAACACCGTGAGTTTGTTCACAAACTCTAAATTTCTAGTTTTAATATATTGTGGTGGACTTCTAATAGCTAAACCCTACCCATGCCAAAGAATACAGCTTCAAAAAATCCTAACATTGAGGTTTTTGGAGATAAATGAAGCTACAAAAGAGTTTGACATCAAAGATGCTACTGGGGGTTTTTACCCCGAGGCCCCTGATTTTGCTTGGGGTAAATATGCCCACTAAAAAAAAATTTAATATTAATTCTAGAATTTTGATAGTTTAATATTGTGTAATTAGCGCATTCTAATATATACATCAACCAAAACTTTTAAACAATAACATACTTTTTTTTCTTTAAAAAATCATTTGAAGTGATACAGGCAAAACCCGTGACGATAATTTTTAAAACTTTTTTTTCAATTTTGTTTTCAACAGCACCTCTGTACCCTTAAAATATGGAAATGAATTAAATTTGTTGTGTTATTAGATTTTACATATATTGTACTTGTTAGATAATTTGATAAAAGTGTTTACTAAAGCAATTAGAGTAAGCTAGGAATGAAGAAAAAGGTAATGCAGGCAGACAAGCAAGAAAAACTACGATCTTAAGAATCATCAACCAGTGTATTAAAGGTTGAAAAAGTCAATATCAGCAATCTTGAGCAGATGAGACCAAACTAGAAAAGAGAGCAAATAAAAGATAGAGAAAGGGGGCCAAGCAAGTAATGTTGAATAGCACACAAATAGATGAAGTAAACTAGAAAAGAAGAGAGAAACCATTACATGAAAGAATATAGTTACTCAAATAAAAGAGGCTAAATAAAGAAGAGGCAAAAATAAAAGACAAAACAAAATAAGAAAGAAAAAAGCCAATAGAAGGAAAGACAAAAAGGATATGAGGAAAAGCTGAGTTAGAAATACATAATTTGAAGATGAAAGAAACCATGCAGCAATGAAAGTCATAACATCAAGAGCTTTGAAAGGCGTACCATAGTCTCCAACAAAGTTTGCTGCACAGTTGTTGACGTATACTATACTAGGAAAGGCAAGCCCCAAAAAGAGAATGCTGAAAAATACACAAGAGCCAACAAAAAGACCACACATATGGAAAGTGCCTTTCAAAAACGAGAAAGCAAAATAATTTCATGGCAAGAAAGGAAAACAATTACCAAACAAATCAATGGTAAACATATCATCAAGCAGGAGTAAGACAGGTACAGTCTAAGAAAAAGAGTGTTGTTACCTTCAAGATTTCAAAATAGAGGCAAATTCCATTAGTCAGCATATAATCAACATGACTTGACAAAACCATCACTATTTGACCCTCATCAATGTCATTCCATTAGTCAGCATCTAATCAACATGACTTGACAAAACCATCGCTATTTGACCCTCATCAATGTCACCGATCAAGGTCCTGTGTGGATCTGTGCTAATGGTATAAAACTTTCAAGTAAAATGTCAAGATTAAATGGAGTCGCCCCATTGGGATGAATCAAGTGACAGTTCAACCAACTGTATGTTACTAGGTGGGTGCGATGTTTGCGTATGAAATGTTGCAGTTAATGTAGTGTGGGGCAAGTGTCTAATTTGCAGGGGGCACTCAGGGGTCATCATTTTCTAGAATGGGCAATGTTGTTATGTCTTAGTGAAATTTTGGGTTGCGGTCGGAGCCACTGCTCTCTTGCTTTCTTGAAATATTGTTTTCTGTGTTTTTTATATGTTTTTGTGTACCCCTCTTCTTTTATTTATTACTTGATGTCTATGTTTCTTTGCGCTTCTTTATTCTTCATGTCTTAATTCTTTATTTCACTATTTCTTTGTTTCTTGTTTTTTTGTTTGCATGTTTCTTGTTTCCTTTTAATTTTTTGTATTTTTTTATTGCTTGTTAAAGCCTATCTGGGTATACCATAATGCTGCTCAGGACTTCCAAGTGAGGTTTATATCGCTTGTATTTATTTTATACCATTATTCCAGATATCTCGCACCACGGCAGTTAGGGTTACCCCTTGCCGGATCTGGGACCCATTCCAATGAAGACATGACCGTGTGCATCCTAGTTTCCAGACAACCAACAGACATCGCAAGACACTAGAGCAGCGTATCATCTACCACGCTTATCTTGAGTATTTCCATTCAGATACATCTGGGTTTGACAAACTTGTTGAGTGGTTTTAAGTTTTTAATTGGTCACCACTCTCCTTCAGCTTTCTTCTGAGTTAGGAAGAAAAGAATCCTTTGAGCTGATCAGTGGAACTGGGCGGATGGCTCTTTTCTCGCAGAGGGAAACATTTCCTTCTCAATAGCAAGACATTTGTCTCCGTTTGTCAGAACAGGTGTTTTGCTAATGTATGTTTCCAACAGAGAGTGTTTCTGAATTTGATAGCCCCCAAGCACCCATGCATCAGAGGTGATCCCTTCCCAGGATCCTACAAAATTTATGAGGTATACTCCGATGGGTCTCCTGTCGTGAGTCGTCACTAGGGAGCAGGTGCCAGAGCCATGAAATCGCCCTGCAGACTGGAAGTTCTGACTAGAGGGTTGACCGTGGCTGTCGTTCCCGCTAAGGCCCTGGCTGTCAGTTGGCGGAAAGTTTTGAAGGGTTTCCAAAGTGGGAGGCGGAAAAAAGTAGTGCCCTTGGGAGTTTTGGATTTGGCGAACGCTGTCTGTTTTCTGAGACTCACTTGTTTTCCGAGGTATTGGATTGCTTGGCCTCAGCATCAAGGACATCTTGGAATTTTTTGTGAAAAGATCATTTCCCAAATAGAGAAGATCCTCCAGTCTCTTCTTCGCCCCATCATATCGAATGTACAGAACATTCAGGATGTTAGTTCTGCGGGACGTAGCCAAGAGGAGAGAGATCCTTGCAAACTGGTCAAAGGAAAATCAGATCGCTTCATCAAAGAATCTGAAAGCTAATGCTAACATATTGGCTGGAATGGGTTAGCCTTCTCCACAGGCACAGGCGATGTATTCAGAAAGCAGCTGTAGCTATGTCGACTTTCTTCAAAACATCTTCCCTCTTGGCTTTTCAACTGGAGTTTTAAAACCAAACTGAAATTTGTACACGTTATCTTCATTAATTTCTGACTCATCAATTAACATCAATAAAACAAGTAGAATTTGTAGTCAGACAAACTCTAAGTTAGGTATTTAGGCACTCCGCCCGGAACACCTTGTTTTTGTTCATTTTTTTTTAGTGTTCAGAGCAGTGCTCGGGAAACCTCTTGTTAGGTGTTCGGGTGAAACCCGGAACACCCCTTGTTTTGTTCTGGGTTTTTTTAGGTGAACAGAGCAACTCTCAGAACACCTCTTGTTTTGGTTCGCTCTTTGTTGTTGTTGTTTTGTTTTTTTTGTAGGTGTTCGGTTGAAACTCGAAACACCTCTTGTTTTTGTTCTGTTTTTTTTTTTGTTTTTTTTTTTAGGTGTTCGGCTTTCAGCTGAAAACCTTTTGTTATTGTTAAGTTCTTGGGTTTTTTTCTGGGTATTTTTATCCCTGAACTTTGTTCGTCAATTTTCTCAAAAAGTAAAGCTTGTATGAATTTGAAACTTACTATGTACAAAGAACTTAGTGAGTAGATGAAGTGGCAAATGTTTTGGAATGATGACGTCATTGATTAAATAAAGGTTAAATAATTAGAAAATTCATATCTTGAGAACCACAAATGCTACATTAAAAATCTTTGGTGTACTGAAAGGTCTTGTAATGTTGGACAAAGTTTATGCACACTGTGACCTCATTTGACCTTTACTTCCCGTCAAAACCCGAAGTTAAAGTAAAAATAATGTTATTTGGGGCTCTAGAGCCTAAGTGAATGAAAATATGAATCAAGTTTCAATGCATAATATTTTTTTTAGCTCACAAGCATTCTAGAAATGTGATTATGACGTCATAGCTAAGTCCCAACGGATATCAAACACAAGGTCGAAAAAAAAATTATTTCGCAATCTCTAAAATTAAAGCTTGTTCGGACTTGAAACTTACTATATACCTAGACCACAGTGTGTACATGACAAAGCAAAAATTTTGGAATGATGACGTTATCGATGAAGTCATTACATTAAATTGAAGTTTTATTTTAAAATAATCAAGTACGTATCACATAATCATAATTTTTACACCAGATTGTAGAGAATTGAGGCTTCTCCAACCTGACATTAACGCAAATGTGCGTTCAAGCATGTCCTACTCCGCTACAGAAAATCCAATGCCATAGACACGTACATGCTTGTGTGTGCGTGGGCTCTGTGACACTGATGGCCCATTGACATGAAAATTAACCATGCAATGTTCTTAGTCACTGTTCAAGGTGCGCTCCATGTTTTATTTGTTTTTTTATATAGCCGCCCACGTTACTACCGCATTAAGTCAAATGTCAGCATTCAATGTTTATTATTTCAAAAAAACATATCTCTGAAACTACACAAGCCATTTTCACAATCTAAACGTCATACGAAAGGGTTTCAAATAGTTTTTCAGATACTGAGAACTTAACTGCAGTCTTGAAACCAAATGAAGTTTTTACATGGTATTTTCATATTTTCTGACTCATCTTATCACTTTCAGAGTCCAAACACCTAGAGTTTGTCTTGAAAAATCAAATTTCTAGTTAGGTGTTCGGGCATTCAGCCCGGAACACCTCTTGATTTTGTTCATCCCGAAGGTTGTCTGGTTTCGAAAGCACACTTTCGAAGGTCTTATAAACTTGAAACTTCATACATAGGTACTATATGGCAAGGAAATGAAACCGTTGTTGTGATGTCATGATGACGTCATCAGGTGTCGAATTACATTAAATCAAATGTTATTATTCAAAAAAATTATAACTCCTGAAGTACACAATAGATTTTTACAATCCATACATCATCTGGAAGGTCATCCAAAACTGCGTAAACTCCTCAAAACATGACCCCAATTTGACCTTGTCTTCTGGTTCAAACCGGAAGTTCAAATATTCAAAAATTCATAATTTAAGAAGTTTTTATTACAATTCTTACATCAGATTGTAGGTTACGGAATGTCCTTCTATGTTGCACATCTACAAACACTACTTGTCTAGTTTTTTTTTTTTTCACTTCTTCTTCTTCTTACCGGTGATTGTCCGCTACCAAATACAAACTTTCCAAGCTAATATGAACTTCAAACTTTACACATAGTTAGAACGTCACTCGGACATGAAACCGCTTGAGTGACGTCATGATGACATCATCGGGTGTTGAATTAAATCAAAGTTTATTATTTTAAAAAAGTCATAACTTTTGATCTACACAAGAGATTTTTACAATCTATACATCATCGGAAAGGTCATCCAAAACTGCATAAATGCCTCACAGACATGACCCCAATTTGACCTTGTCTTCCGGTTCAAACCGAAAGTTGAAAACTTCAAAAAATCATATTTTCAGAAGTAGTTATCACATGATCACAAATCTTACATCAGATTGTAGAGAAACTTTTGCATTGAGGTGACACCATTTTGACCTTTGCTTCCGGTTCAAACCGGACGTTTAACGTATTTTTAATGTGCGTTCAAGCATGACCGACATTGCTATAGAAAATCCAATGCCATTATACATGTACACTTGCTTGTGTGTGCGTCGCTGTGTGCCATCGATGCCCCATTGCTATGCACATTAACCATGCATTGTTCTTTGTCTCTTTTCAAGGTGCACACTCCACACTTTGTTAGTCTTTAATACAGGGCTTATTTAAGCCTTTAAAAATCTTTTTCTTTGTGACACATTAAGTGACCTCTGTGACATCTACTTCCTGTTAAACCGGAAGTAGCTCTTTATTTAAAAATGGTAAGAGCTAAAAACATGATTCTTTCACCAAATACCAAGGTTAGGGAAGGTCCTTCTCTGTTGCACATTGAGTGACCTCTACTTCCAGTCAAACTGGAAGTAGCTCCTCATTTAAAAGTGGTTAGAGAAAAGAACATGATTCTTTTGAGAAATATCAAGGTTTATAGGGAAGGTCTTTCTTTACGAAACATTAAGTGACCTTTGTGACCTCTACTTCCGGTCGAACTAGAAGTAGCTCCTCATTTAAAAATCATAAGAGCTAGGAACATGATTCTTGTTTTTGTGATGTCAAAAAGACTTATGTCTAGTTAGGTGTTCGGACTTCGGTCCGAAGACCTCTTGTTTTTGTTCATTTTTTGGGGTTATTTTTTACTTCTCCTCCTTGGCGATTGCCCCCTTTCAAATGCACACTTCCGAAGATCTTATAACTATGAAACTGCATACATAGGTAGTATATGACAAGGAGATAAAACCGTTGTTGTGATGTCATGACGACGTCATCAGGTGTCGAATTACAAATCCTGGCGTCAGCGGGAAGGTAAAAAAAATTTCCATATGTTACCGAAAATTGTCATAATTTTTTTTTCAATTGGCCAATAAGGCCAACATTCCATGTAATCCTCACCCCTGGTATACCCAACAAGCCTATAGAGTCCTATTAGCCAGACCCTAACCACTGCAGAGTAAGGAGCATTGAAAGACAGCAGCCACCTGTCTCAGTGCAGTAATTATTTGACCCTTGTGCCAAGGATGTCCCTTGGCACAAGGGTATGCAATTTGTGAAAACAGCTTGTGAGGCACGTGGATCGTAAATAACACAAGTCTAAGTCTTGGCTGGCACTCCAATTCACCCCCACAGTGTTTTATATATAATTATATTGTTTGGGCTTGCAGGGTGGGTTATTGACCTAAAAGACTGGGTGGTGAAAAAAATGTTCCTCATGGGTCCACCAAAGTAAAAAAAATTGTGGCTGCTCCGAGGGTTTTAAATCAAAGTTTATTATTTCAAAAAATCATAACTCCTTACTCCATAATTTTTACAATCCATACATCATCGAAAACGTCTTTCAAAACTCAATAAACGCCTCACTGACATGAACCCAATTTGACCTTGTCTTTTGGTTTAAACCGGAAGTTGAAAATTTCAAAAATTCTTATTTTAAGAAGTAGTTATCACAGAATCACAAATCTTACATCATATTGTAGAGTATTGTGGAAAACCGTTCTTGTGACATCATATTTCAAAAATTCATAACTACTGACCTACAAAAGGTAGTTTCATACTGTTTTTTCATATAATCTGGAAAATCTCTACAAATCTGTTTTTCAGATGACCCCAATTTGACCTTGTCTTCTGGTCAAAACCGGAAGTTGAAATAAAACAAATTATACAGCCAATGTAGTAGAAAATTTAACCATGGTTTCTGTGCATGTAGTGTTAAGTGACAACTGACTTTTTCAAATAAAGTTTTAATGATGTCATCACATGTCCCAGCGCCCTCTAGAGGCAGATTTACAAAAATAAGAATTTACAATTTTTAAACCAGAGGTCATATTTACTTAAAACTTAAAAATTAATATCTCCTGAACTAAATAACATTTTTCCGTATTTTTCTCTTAATATGATAGGTCTGGAAAACTTACACAGAGCTTACTCAACATAACCCCACTTTGACCTTTATATCGGGTTCAAACCGGAAGTTGCATTATATTAATCTTAAGACAAATTTGGTAATAAATTTGAACATGTTTTTTGTGTCTGAAAGCTTTTTTGACATCTGACCTTTTTAAGAAACTGTTGGTGACGCCATGATTACGTGAATCGCCCATTAGAAAGTGACCCGAGTACAGAAACCATGAACTCGGGTCATAATGGTGGTAACTACCGATTTGTTATCATTCCTGTCTGACCATAAGTTATTGAGGTTTGGACTTGTGGTTTGCCTGTGAGTTTACTGACAAAAAATATTTTCAAAATTCTACCAGATTCTTGTGTATTCTCTTATAATCTTGTTAAAATTGTTGAGAAAAGTGTCAAATGTTTTCATACAAGCAACTTTGAATAAAAAAAATGGTCTGAATATTTCTCAAGAAATTAAACAACAAACAGTCAGACTTCGTCTGCTCTTAAGGGTTTCTGTAATTTGACACTAGCAGTTAGTGATCCCAGCTGATCACAAGTTGTGACCAGATTTTCTTGTATACATTGATACTGTGGAAAATAAATAACCTAAAACCTTGAACCTTGAGTAATGTATTATTATCATGCAAAACGGCCACCATTTTCAACAAAAAGTTGATCTTCCAAGGTGTGTCCTTGATTACTAAGGCGAGCAGTCCAAATAGGGATGGTTGGGCAACCGTTAAACGATTGACAAACGATTGAAGGTAAAAACGATTCAACAGTGTTTGTCAAACGATTGGGAGGATAGCTTATCTGGACCTAGAGAGTCATTACAAAGGGTCTATAATCGGATTAACGTCCATTGTGTTAGGATTATAGCTCATGTTGAAGAAGCTCTGACTATAAATATGCATTTCATAACTAAAACATGCAACCCTTTTATTTCTGCGCTACGTTTTGTTATTTCCAAAGTGCTTGCAAAAAGTTATTACAAGTGTTATTTTCAAAAATACAAAACGATCAAGTATTACTGGAGTTCATAACTTACCGCTTATCAGGTTGGCTTTCCGTTGTTATATACACTGTTCTTACTGTATTTGGTATGGACTGTGCAAATCTTCCACATAATTGTCCCAACCATAGTTGATTTTTAAGGTTGGGCGATGTTATTACTTCAAACCAGCTTTACAAAGTTTATGGGTCTAACAAAATTAGCGATATATGAAACTAAAATATGTTTAACAAATCATTGAAAAAACGGAGAATAAAGACTTCACCGGAGTTTCCGGTTACCTGTAAACACGTAAGAATTGTGGCCAACTTGCGTTGATATTATCATAAAACCCGTCTAAGGGTTAGACAAGTCTGGGCATGATTTGCAAATGGGATTTCATTCGTTTTCAAATTCCCTTACAATGCGTGGTTTCAATGTTAATTTTAGCAAACTATTATTATTTAATAATACTATGTATTATTTAAACACTGAAATTGTATTTGTTTTTAAATGCTATGATTTTTTACAGAAATATGTATAAATATAATTTTTAAAAAGAACATTTTCTAGTAAAACATATATATAGCCTTCATTGGACTTGTTTTCTTGTTTTGGATATGCGCAAAACTTGCACAGCCTAATGCCAAGTTCCATTACGCATTGCAGTTCCCGTATTTAGTTCTCACTTTCGTTATGAAAACATGTTATCCCGTGATGCAGCATTTCAACCCCCTTTATGAAAAGGCCGGGACAGAATAGTTGTTTTTCCCCATGCGTCCAAAATAATCCCCGTTTTAAGAAAAAATGTGGCATTGGACATCCAACGATATATGAATGAATTTCCCCCTTTTTGTGTGGTTTCAAGTATAAACTTTTTTGTAACTGTTATAGCTAGACTTAACTTTAAATAACTTTGGGAGTTGCTTTTCTTTTTCACAAATTAAAGTTGTCTTTTTTGTGATTCGGGGATGTAATGGAAATTTAAAATTATAATGATTAAACATGTTTCAACACTTTATTTTATAATTTTCTTGACACACATGATTAAATCTCTTTTTTGATTTTTTGTGGCTCTGAAAAGAGTTGTTTTGTTTTATTTTTGAAGGATGTTCCGTCCTCTCCCTCAATCCGTTTTGAACTTGTGTATCAGACGTTCATGTCATTCTATTTCTGCCACACTCTGGATAACCTTCTTGCAACCTTGCTTGCACCTTCGCCAATCCCCTGAAAGTGGTGACTCAAGCCCCTCGTCAAAGTCTGTAAGATGAAGTTTCCCCGCAGTCGCGCTTAGAGCCATCTCATGCCAGGTTTTGAAGTGCTCTAGATGTTGTTCAGATGGTTGTGGGGTGAAGTTATTACCACCAGCAAACTCAGGCAAAAATGTGAATCAGCCTTTTGGAGCAATGTAGACAGTTGGGGTCCTCGCATTCACAAATTCCAGCTGAAACGACCGCTGGATGGAGTGGCCGGAGAGAAATTGAAATTCCTCAGCAAGACTGCTGAGAGCTTCATCTCGCTAGATTTTTAAGAGGCTTGCATTGGTGAGTTCCTCAACTTTCGCTTCATCGTTGTGTTGCGTTGAGCAGCAAGGAACAGAGACTACGTTCAGTGGGAATGAGTCGTATGTCCTTCCTTCGAGGCAGCAGTGAACATCATCGATCGCCGTGACAAGAACGATGGCCTCCTTGGTTTCCAACTCTTTAATGGTCAGATTTGTCTGTTCTTGTTGGGTCTTTTCCTCTCCAGGTATAGTAGCCTGCAGCTGAAGCCCTGTCAGCCACATTGTCAAGGGTGCCGAGGAGTGCTCAATCATGTTGAATCTACTGTCAACCAGTGAATAGGCCAAAATGCACAAGTAGTCAAGGTTGATTTCACGCCATAGTCTTCCAATCATTTGGACCAACTTCAAACTATGCTTCCTCCAGTCTGGCCCATTGTCTGAAACAATGACAGCAGCATATTTCCCTTCTTTTTCGGTGACTTTTTGAAGAAGATTTTTTAGGCCGTCGTGATGGTTGTAGACAGAAGCTTTGTGAAATTTGTTGCCCCTAAGATAGAGGGAAAGTGAATCAGTTCTTGGGTAGTTGAAGTGGAGACAGACAAGCTTGTTATATGAAACAATGTCATCAGAAAGATATAAAGGAGCCAAATTGTTTACACATTGATAAATAAGAACAAGTAGCTTGAAATTAACGCGTTTGCTAACAGGTAGCCAATGTAGCCTGGTCAGGTAGGGGGTAATTATGTTCACGTCTCTTTGCACCACATATCAGCCGCGCAGCTTTGTTTTGGATGTGCTGCAGCTGATACATTTGGGCATTGGTGTTACCAACAAGCAACGAATTGCTATAGTCAAGGCGAGAGGTAACCAAGCTTCGAACTATGTGATGACATGCGTCCTCGTCAAGGTACCTCCGAATTCGTGCAATGTTTCTCAGTTGATAGTTAAGAGTGCGAAAAAGTCCCCGAACCTGACCAGTCATTGTACCATCAGTATCCATAATAACACCAAGATTACGAACAGAGTTGACAGGTTTGATGACAATAGATCCAACTTTAAGTGATAAATCAGGCTGGGATCGAAGATTGTGTGCTGAACCAACAACAAGAAACTGTTTTATCCATGTTCAACCTAAGTTTATTACACGTCATTCATTTTTGAATGTGAATGATGCAATTTTGAAGTGAAGTTAAAGCATTGATGCAATCCCCAGGTATTTTGGGATTAAAAGAAGTGTATATCTGTGTATCATCTGCATAAATGTGAAAAGATAGATTATACTTGTGAATGATGTCACCCACAGGCAAAACATAAGCAGTAAAACCGAGTGGGCCAATGATAGAGCCTTGAGGTAAGCCACAGTCAAGAGCGATATTACCCGAATATTTGCCATCAATAGAAACACAACTGTGTTTATTTGACAAATAGGATTGAAACCAAGCCAAAGCTGGACCAGATACACCAAGCGTTGTGTTGAACCTGTGGATGAGGGTGCTGTGGTCAACGGTGTCAAATGCTGCCGTAAGGTCAAGCATCACTAAAAGCACCATTTTGTTCTTATCAAGCTCTTTCAGAAGATCACCTTTGACCTTTAGAAGCGCCGTTTCTGTGCTGTGACCTTTTCGGTAGGCTGACTGAAAGGCCTCGTCAAAACCATGGTCGGACATGTAGTCTTTAAACCTTGACGCCACAACACTCTCAACCACCTTGGCAACGAACGGGATGTTGGAAACAGGCCTGTAATTTTTCAGAACATTCTGATCAAGATTTGATTTTTTGAGAATTGGAGTTATAATAGCTTTTTTAAGTTCATCTGGAAAAATGCCTGAAGACAGTGAAGCATTAACAATTTGGGTGATAAGTGGTGCAACAAGGTAGAGGTTTTGTTTCAAGAGCCATGTAGGCAGCGGGTCGAGCACACATGTCTTGTTGTGAAGTCTGTTGATGACCTTTTTAACCTCCTCAGTTGTTGTAGGCTCAAAAACGCTTAGCATATTGTCACTTGTTATGGACACATCTCCAGCAAGGCCCATGTCAGCTTCTTTATCTAACTCATCCCGGATCTTATTAATTTTACTCTTGAAAAACAGGGCAAAAATGTTGCATAAATCTTCAGCAGACTCATATGCCGGCAAGGGTCTATTAGACTTATAAAGAAGATTGTTGACTATGCGGTAAAGATCTTTACTGTTCGCTTCAACCACCTTGGTCCTGAAGAAAGCAGTCTTTGCACTGGCAATCATGTCGTTTACAACATGCAATTGATTAAGGTAGGCTTCTCGGTTGATTTCGGATTTGAATTTTATCCATCGTCTTTCTTATGTTTCTTCTTTCTTTTTGTTAACTGTTCCATTTTGGGGCGGTGTTTTGGGGATACGTTTTTGCTGAATTCACCCTTCGATTTCTTCACGTGCTAGACATCGGGGCATATGTTTGGGAATAGTTGTACCATCGGACACACTTCTCTTCACACGCTCACATCTCCACTCCTGTGGGTTCAGTCCTGCTTCTTGAGCAGCGTCTCAGTCCCCTACTCGTTCCTGCCATTCTGGAAGGGCCAGTTGTCTCTTCACTCCTGCTTTGAAGGCAGAGTGAGCCATTTCTGTCATGTTTAGGAACTGTGAGTATGGAGGGAGTCGTTTCAACTGGATATGGGGATGGACATCAGGGGACAGCTGTGCGTTCATATGTGGGCGAACTTTTTCAACATCAAGAATTTGTTTTGTTTACGAACTCTAACATTGTCTTGGTGTTCCTGCAATTAGCCTTCCATTTTGGTTACAGATACTTGGAGTTGGAAAGCCGACACTTATTGTTTGGTCGTGGGAATTCATGACAGGAAGTGCTGTCGTCTTGGTTGCCTGACACTGGTCGTTCTGGACTTACAGAACGAGACCTCTTGGATCTAGAGGCATGACTGCGTTTTGACGATGGCCGATGGAGAAGTTGCATATACCCGCTTGGTATAATTTGATACCCAGTTGCGAAGTTATGGTCCGTATAATGAACCATGTCATTCCTCATGAAGTAAGACTTAAATGACATCCTTCAATCAACACACGGACCCCCTCCAACAAGTAGTTTGTTTTTGTCATCTACTGACCATGCTGACACCTCATCTTCCAAAGAAGCGGTCATTTCCAGAGCATAATTAACAGAGCTTCGGCAAAAATAGGAAATGCAGTTCTCTTTCGATGCATCGTTTGCCTTCACTCCAATTTTGGCGTCGATAACACCATGATATCGGACACTTGCATGGCGGCTACTATGGGGTGCCACAAACAAGCACTTGATAGAGCTTTCACTGATTGATCTTGGCAGGTCAGGAACTTTCCTTGAAACTTCACTCCTCAGTCTCCATGCTGTTACACCAACTGACGACCAGGTCACTGATCTTCTCCGATGTGCTGCAAAACCATGATCAATAAGACTGTCGCAAACAGTCTGCACAAGGTTTGGATGTTTCTCGTAGAGTGGCTTTCTGCCTCTTTTTTGAGGCAAAATGCCATGTGCTTGGGAAGGGTTGTCAGTGAAGAGCCGTTTTTTTTTATATGGGATTTGATGACGCCTGCATGGGTTGTTGGATCGGTAAAACCGGAAATAGACTTGCTCTAAAGGTAAAGTATACCTCTGGTTTTTGGAACCGTACATTTGCCTTAATGCTATATAATTGAAGATATATGCCATAAAACTAACCTGTGTAAATTTCAGTTCAAAAGGTGGCAGCATTTTTGAGATATCACCAAAAATCTGGAGCGGTTGTGTTCACGCAGAAGAAGTATCCGTCATTGGAATACACATTCTGAGAAGCGTTACGACCATAATGCTTCTCAGATTCAAACTTTTGGGGGATAAAAAGTGATGTATTTTTCCATAACTGCAGTACTTCGAAGTGAAACGTTTCTCAGAATGCATTATACTATCCAAAGCTGCTGTACTTCTTACCAAGTGAGTTATTATTGCCATAAATTTTCAGAGTCATTACCAAACGTATACAGACCATTTAAGTGGTGATATTTTGGCATGATCATGAATAGGACTTAACAAAGATACAGGAGTGCATCGCAACAGACTAAATTTAAACTCCATCTTGTCTAGTAGTCAGAAGTCTTCTAACTGCTGCTTTTAGAGTCGATGTTCATAGCTAATAGCAACACCTTTATACAATAGATGTTATGGATCGCGTCTATTTTAGTGATGCCCAATCACAGCGTGGGGTAGCTAGGCATATCATAAGCCAACAAGACCAATACAAAAGGTGAGATCATCACATTCCAGTGTACATGTCGCATGCTACTTAGAACAACTACATGTATAATATAGCGAGCAGAACAGTTTTTGAAGTACAATTTTGTTTTAGTCTTTACTACCCGTAAGTTTAATCTTCGTTTAGCTCACGATGAATTTCAAGCATTGCGGCAGCATTGACCAAGCTTTCAACAAACGAAGACATAAGTTCACATGCACCTTTATGTTTGCAATATTAATTGTTTTCATATACACTACAAACATAGTTTGATAGTCAAGAAGGTTTTTTCCTTCTTTTTAGCCCTTATAAATTCAAGAGTTCAAATTTAAAAAAAAACACTTTCGTATAGTTTTATTTAATAGTTATTTTATTATGTTCACGAACAAGAATTGTCATTGTTACGTCACAGCAACGTGGGATATTCAGAAAACCTCATAACTTAAATAAATAAATAAATAAATGATGTTTTACGCATTCACAGATGCTGGTACTGACAGTGGTGAGTCTGATGATGACGTCGCACTTGCTGGTCTGCAAAAGCAGATCAGTACCGAAAACAGAGAACAAGTTCAGAATATGTTCCATGGCGCCGATGAGCAGATGAGTCGTCAAGATCAAACCTCAGAGCTTATCCTTGACCTTCACGGCAACATTCAGTTTCGACTGGCGGCAATGCAAGAACAACAGGACAAGATGGAGAGAAAACAAGTAGCCATTGACATCAAGCAAGACCGGCTTCATGAGATGGTGAAATTCATGGCTTTAAAATTTGCTCTAGATATGTTTGATCAGCCAGCATACCCCAGCCTGGCCACAGTTCCATCAACCCCAGCCCACCCGTCAGCTGTACCTTCAATCTCAGCCCGCCCATCAGTACCACCAACCCCAGCCCATCCGTCAGTTTCAAAAATCCCTGCCCCTGCTCCGGTTCAATCAACCCCAGACCATCATCAGTGCCATCATCGTCGGCAAAGTTCATGGCGGGGCCAGAACTTGGTACATATATCTTCTTGGCAGCAGTGAAACTCTGGTGCATTCCGTAGCAGAGTACAACACCATATTGAAAGAAGTTCATCAAAGACATTGCAACGCATCCGAAAATGAGAAAGGAAAACTGTTGTGTGTCTGCCTCCTGAAAACAGAAACACCCAAAGATGAACTAGCCATAAAAAATGTCACTGGGAACTCTCGTGATGAGAACAACAAGTGCTGCAAAATCCCTCAGCTCGACAGAGTTGTCATCCACAGCATTTTCCATCAGACTAAGATGCAACTCCCCGAATTCTCAGATTGGTACACAGACTCTAAATGTAAGCCCGTAGAAGCGCTCAACGAACGTTGCAAGTGAGCCCGATATGAACTAAAAAAACGGCTGCTCGTGGAAACCCCTCGTGGAAACCCCGCGTAGAACCCCGTGAAAAATATCAATTAGAGAGGAACTACATGTACATTTAAATAAACGCTCGTACAGATACAAGTAGGTAACTTTGTTGATACTGTTACTCTTAATTTGCTTTGGTCTAAATTCTAAAGAAAATGAAATAAACTATTTTACAATAGCACCACAATGTGTGAGAGTTTTCTTTGTGTATTAAGAGAAGAGTTTTGTTATCCGTTAAAATTATTTAAAGAACGCAGAAACGTGTTAATTTGATCAAAAAATAACGAGAAAATAAACAGTGAAAAAGTTTGTAATGTCTGACAATTGACCTAAAAAATAAAGGAATATTGAAAACATAAGCAAATAAACTCCAATTATGAGCAGATTGTCATTGTCAACTGTTACGCCCATATTTATTTATTTAATGACATAGAATCGGTGACAAGTTTTGTACCCAAATCCATTAAAAAAAAAAACACACTTGGAGTCAGTCAGGAATATTAAAAAGCTTAGGACATTAATTAAACTAAAGCAGATTGTCATAGACTTTAACTTACTCAAAATAAGAACAAATTATTTGGCGGTGACCACAAGCCTTTGTAAACAGTGACTATCAACTGTAAAATTACAGGTTTGGTCTGAATCCCTAGTTGGTCCAATGGAAAAAACATGTTGTACAATGAAAGGCACCAGGCGAGAGTGCGCCCTCATTTATTTGGCAAGCTCATAAAACTGACAGAAAACACTGATCCCCCACATAATTCTTTAATATACTTTTGTTAAATTGTCTTCCAATAACTGGGAAACAAGCAAATATAAACCCCTCTTCCACAAAACAGAGTAATACATTTTGGAGTTGAAACTGTGTAAAACCAAAAGCTGGGTGTTATTATTCCAAAGTAGGAGAGTTCCGGCATGTCCAAAAATTAAAAACTCCATTCATCAATGAAAAGGAAGAAAAAGCTACAATCCAGGCATCATGCCAATAGCCCAAAATAAGCCATTGTTGCCAACAGCTTTGGCTGTGAAGGTTAGTACGGATTAGTGTTGGATTAGTATCACTGATGCCCTTAGTAGTAGACCAGCCAAGGATTAAAATTTTACTTTGGACGGCATAGTTTGTTAATGGCTGGCATCCATGCTAGATATATTGTTCATGGTCTCGGGCAGACGAATAGGCCGGATGCCACCCTCAAATTTGAATTTTAAGGTCATTCCGGGGTCAAAAGGTCAAATAAGGTCAACAACTTTGTTTTCAGGATTTTTGACCAATAATGATATTGTCGGGTAGATCTATCCATAAAATGTATTTTTATTACCATGGTGACATCACAAGGCTGTCAAATGACGAGTAAAACTTTCATTTTGTGCACAAACGTATAGTAAAATGAAACATAAAAGTGCCATTATCTCGAAAAGTGACATTTGTAAATATCAAAGTTACATGTACTCCAGATCTTTCTTGGAACATTTATTTTGAAAATCAATGGTTCTGATCAGTCGATAGACATCCCAGGCAGTTTTTAAACTCGTAATATTGAACAATTTTGGAAAGTTCGGGCAGGCTCGGGGGGTATCCTGAAACTAGCTTTTGCTAAAATGGGTTTATCGAGTAGTGCCACTGTTTAGTAATGCATAGCGTATAATGGACTACACAACGGAAGGCTATGGATTGTAACGACCAAAGCCAGTCATAAGACCTATTTATCCAGGAACATTTCCATTGACTTACATCATAAATGAGTACAATTGGCAATCAAGACACTATATTGGGTCTTCTGTTGCCTAGCAACCGCCCTTTAGAGATCTTTGAGATTCGTTACACAAATGAAAATGGGGCGCATTGGGAAACTTCTGCGTCATTACAAAGTTACATTTCGCTCAAAAATGTATGGTTGGGCCTGAAATGTCTCTCTGACTTTTAAAGTGTTTAACTTTTAGTAAAAAGTGAATTTTCAACTTGCGAACCATGTATGGTAATTACAAAATAAAAAGTGTGACACCTCGGAAAGAGTGTATCAAAGAATATTTGTATCAGATCGTTGGTGAATTTTTTTTCTGTAAATCACACATGGTAATATAATTTTAAAAAACGTCAGTGCTTTATATTTTACAAACACTGTCAAACGTTTTGCTTTTGGCAAGGATTTGTTTGACTTTTTCTACTTTGGGAGGTGGCCAAAAAGTATAGTAAGAGTGAATCAACACGGCCTTAAAGGTCTACAGCTGTGTGTACACGAACGTCTGAATTTGCTAGTCTATTGACCAGCTGGGTTGCTACAGTCAATTGCGTCACATCCACAAGCATATGTGCACTTGAGGTCCTTTCTGAAACAGCTGCATCTGCCCGTCTTGCACTTTGATTTGCAGCCACAGGAAACTAGTTCTAGACAGGCATCTGGGATACGGGGTAGTCTTGTCCATACAGCTTCCAAGCATCCAGACACCCTCTTCCAAGCCGCAGTGTCGATAGGCGGGGAGACGTCTATGTGCTCTCTGTCCGCCTGCAACCATATCTTTGCCTGGTAGTTGGCACGTGGTGAGTGAAGTTCCAGTGCATCTCTTGTTGGTGGTAACATTTCTAGACCCTTATTTGCCTTACCAAAGAGTTGGAGCCTAGCATTATTGACGTTGGACTGCTCAGGTGTACCATATAAATGACACACAAACTGCTCAACTGGCGCAAGTTCACCATCACGCCCAATTCCCTTGACGAGAAGCGGTTGTTTTTCAAAGGTTTTCCAGCATGTCTTCTTCCCGTGGCCAGTAAATAAGGAGGTTGTATCACAGCCCGTTAGTGCGTGGAAGCTGAGAAGGTTGTCTCTCACAGGTAGTGAAAGTCACCCATATATTGCATGTATTGGATAACACTTCCTCTGTTTTGCAGTTCCGGAGATCATCCACACCTCAGACGCTTTTGCAGCAATGAGGTGCAGAAGGAGAAGCATGACATCAGTATCTCTGCATACAACAAGAATTCTTCGTCACCTTCAGTGATCGCCTCACACGCATGGAGTATTAGCCTGGTGTCAGCCTCCTCGTGATTTCCTTGAAGTTTTACATTATCTCTCCTGTTAGACCTGGCGTCTGTCGCATCGAGGAAACCGCCGCCTGTTACTATCTCGTGCCCATCTGTTAGATCTTTCTCCAAGATGGCTTGAGACAGGAACTTGGCTAAATCAGCCTTGTTCTCACCCAGGGCAATAAATTGACTCCAAACCTGTGGAAGTGGGACATGTGGTCCATCGATAAGTTTACGAATCGGCTTTCTTTTCCCTGTGCGCTTGGATTGAGTTACGGCCTTGATTGAGCCTTCACCGATGTAACGATCAAATACCACATCAACTCTTGTATTATCTCCAAGATGTTTCGTCACTGTAGATATGAATACAGCAGCATTAGTCACCAAATGTATGACATCCATGAGGCTTCCCAAGAGCTTGGATAAGTGCATGACCATCTATCAGCACACCATGTCTTCATGTCGTTCTTGGGAACTTCCGGTGATGTCTGTAGTCCTGACATTAAGATGTTGATTAGTTCCGCCTTTGGTGTCGAGTTCATCTCACCTCCAGCCTTGGCAAGAGACATCGGGATTGGGGAAAGCTCGTGCTGCAGAATATTCTCCATTTCCAATGGTCGGCCCCCAGTGGCAGCATTTAGTAACCTTTGCATCAATTTTCTGTCAGCTTTGATGGTCTTATGATTCTGTTTTGTAGAAACGTTTGCCTTGTATAGATCAGCAAATGTTTTTGAGTGATGTTTCGTCAGTGTGTCATGAAAACCAACAGTTTCCTCAATCAAACGTTGCTTCACATTAGTAAGAACACGCTGCTTCCCACGATCCTCAGCCGTTAGAAGATCGCTCATGACATCACTTGAGGCGGTGTCCCTGGTTGCAAGCGATACAAGAGGTATCTCGCTAACATCAGAGTCAATATCGCCATCGTCCCCTGCGACCATGGTTGTGTGTTCTCGAAACACATCAAATCTTTTCAGCTGTGTGACAAGCTTCTTCACATCATCAACATCACGTTTTGTGCGGGATGGTAGACTATCAGAACGAGTGAAGACAGCCTCTTCCTCGTCATCTGCTACATTGAAGAGAGATCGTACGTCTTGAGTGATGATTGATCGCTCTGACCAAGTGATGCAGAATTTGTCTCTTGCTTGATCGTTCTTGTTATACCAATTATGCCATTTTGCATCTTGCATGTCTTGTTCATCCACTCAGTTGCCTGATCGGCAGAAACTTGGTTGAAGCGCCTTTTGGTCCTCTTGACGACAAAGTTCCCGTTTGTGAGCTCAGTATGAACTTCTGGTGCTGTCGTTTCGAGGAGTTTCATATCCGCAAGAAAGACAGGTCCCCGTCGGGCATAGTTAGTGTGATCGTAGATGGTAAGCCATGGCAGCATTGCTGAAAATGCTTCTAGATGAAGGGTCCAGTTGCCATCTCTCTGAGCCCTGATAAGGTCCAGCAGAATCTCCACCATCTCCATGTACGTAGATCATAGTCTGAAGTTTGGATTGTCAGAGAGATGCATGCTAAACTCCTTCAGGGAGTCTGTAATTGTGTTGCTGCTCATAAAGTTTGTAATTTCGCCAACTGCCTCACAAAGTTCGGTTCTGTGATTGTCACCTTCCTTGTCGAACAGTTTAGCCACAGTTTGGGCAAGCTTTTCAACTTCTACATCTCGTTCACGATTTTCCAACATCCATGACTCAAACATAGGCCATTTGATGTGCCACAGAGCGTCATACGTCAGCTGGTGTCCTCTAACAGTGCGATAGTAGGCCTTATACCATCCAACATGGTATCAGTAGTGTTGGCCGCATAAACACCTGCTTCTGTCCATAGGTCATCAAGCCCTGCACTTTCCATGTGTTGGCCTATACCTTTCAGGAAGTTGAAGCAGATATGCAGTCCTCCCATGAGAAAAATCACATTCTCAAACTTCGGATTTGCCCATATCAGTTCTTTTCCTCTGCTGTACAATGGCTGGTCAGCTGTGATGATGGTATGCTTTTGACCAATGTGCTTTGAAATGTCCATAAAACGATTGATCACAGTGGTGAGTGTATCATTGTCATCTGCTGGCGCCTGAAGAATAGGTAGCATCCCTGCTGTTGTCACGGTGGGATCAACCAAACTGGTGGCCTCATTAAGAGCTAAAGGGCGGTTGCTAGGCAACAGAGGACCCTACATAGTGTCCAGAATTATCGAATTGTACTCATTTATGGAGCAAGTAAATGAAAATGTTCCTGGATTAATAGTTGTAACGACTGGCTTTGGTTGTTACCATCCATAGTCTTCCGTTGTGTAGTTCATTTTACGCTATACATTACAAAACAGTGACACTACACGATAACCCCATTTTAGCAAAACCTTGTTTCAGGATACCCCCCGCGTCTGCCCGAACTTTCAAAAATTGTTCAATATTACGATTTTAAAAACTGCCTGGGATGGCTATCGACTGATCAGAACCATTAATTTTCAAAATAAATGTTCCAAGAAAAATCTGGAGTACATGTAACTTTGATATGTGCAAATGTACAGTTTTTGAGATAATGGCACTTTTATGTTCCATTTCACTATACGTTTGTGCACAACATTAATATTTTACTCTTCATTTGACAGCCTTGTGATGTCACCATGATGATGAAAATACATTTTATGGATAGATCTACTGATACAGATCATTATTGATTAAAAATCCTGAAAATACAGATTTTGACCTTATTTGACCTTTTGACCCCGGAATGACCTTAAAATTCAAATTTGAGGGTGGCATCCGGCCTATTCATCTGCCCAAGACCATGAACAATATATCTAGCATGGATGCCAGCCATTAACAAACTATGCCGTCCAAATTTTTTCTAGAGCTCTTTTTCATGTTTGGCTGGTCTACTATAGCTGCCAGACCTCCTTTGTTAGATGTGTAACCACAGTATTTTGTCTGTTCAACAGCAAGAGCTGTTCTTGCCATGGTCAGGAATTCTGTAGAAACGATTGCTTTCAGAAATGAAAACGGTTGAAGCTATGTAAATTAATCTTTTTCGGCAATCGTTTAACAATTGCCCAACCTTCCCTATTTGGACCGCTCGCCTAAATGGGCTGGAAGTTGGTCTTCCAAGGTGTGTCCTTGAATATTAATTGGGCTGGAAGATGGTCTTCCACGGTGTGCCCTTAAATATTAATTGGGCTGTAAGTTGGTCTTCCACGGTGTGCCCTTAATTATTAATTGGGCTGGAAGTTGGTCTTCCAGGGTGTGCCCTTGATTATTAATAGACCGATCCATTAAGCCCCGCCTTCTAATGTATTGACCAATCACAACCTTAAAAATGCCACTGAAAGTCCGACAAATTTCCGACACGTTAAAAATCAATCAGAAAAGTAAACAAACCGCGGCCATTGTTCTGATACACAACAGCACACATAACTGTACTTACTTTTGTTTAGCTTTAATTTTTTCGTATTTCTGGTGCTGCAAATCCCACAGCAGTGGTCCTTGTACAGTCATGTACATGTGGTTTAACAGAGTTCCTGCCTGCATTGGGCTTAATGGATAGGTCTATTGGGCTGGAAGTTGGTCTTCCAAAGTGTGTCTTTGATTATGTACTATTTTTAGACCATCGTAAGCTTGACATCGCGCTCTACATACGGCTGTTTGATGCATTTCAATCGCGTTTGTAAAATTCAAATTAAAACCTGTCAAACTTTGTGGGCGGTTGCGGGCGGTTTGCGGAGTAATAGGTGGGGCGCTTCCGGGCGGTATGAGTGCTAAAGGGTTAAACATGTACACAAATTAATATGTAGTTTGATAATGTATATATCGCTCTCTTAAATTCGAAATACAGACAAATTGTCAAATTGTATTAATTAGCTTACCTTTTTTGTCAAGTGTTCTGAGGGAAATGCCTTCATTGATCAACCATGCAACTGCCTTGGTGTTTGATGAAACACATGCAACATGAAGCAAATTTTTGCCATCATTGAAAACATGATTCGTATCTGTATCAAACATAATTTAGGGGAAAACCAGACAACATAATTTTATTTTGCAAATCCTGACACGAATATTAATTTTGGGGTAAATCAGGCATGCAACTGCAGTAGCGTCAAAAAAAAGAAACTATCAACATATCAAAATTTTAAACTGTTTTTTATCTTTTCAATGGCACAGCTGGGAAACCAGCTGATAAGCTTTAAAGTCAAATGCTGCCTGGTAAATGGTTTATACATGTACAAAGCTGACTGTAAAAAAACACACAAAACAAAACACTCTGCTTTGTTTACCGAGAGAGCATTGCACAAGGATTTCAGATTTGAATTTATAACTCAAAGACTCTGACTTCGAGTTTATAACTCAACAAATTTTGGTTTCAAATTTTTAACTAAAAAAACTTTTTAGGGTAAAAACTCAAAAATTCAGAATTCTAGTTTATAAATTGAAAAATATTACTTTGAGTTCATAACTCAGAAATTCAAATTTAGAGCTTATATCTCAAAAATTCAGATTTTGAGTTTTTAACTAGAAAAATTCAGATTTTGAGTTTATAACTAGAAAAATTCAGATTTCAAGTTTATACTTATCACTTGGAATCTCATATTTATGCTATCGCTTCTCATGCTAAACATTTATTAGGTTTTATTACGTTTTTATTAGGTTTTATACGTGCTATTCCTGGAGGTGCTTCAACCCAAGCCTTCTTTACTCTATAAATCTTGGGTCCTTCCTATCCTCGAATCTGGCATCCCCTGCTGGGGTGTGCACACTTTCTCCCAACAGCAGCAAATTCGGCTTGTGCAGAATACTGCTACTCACAACACTTTAAAAACAATGCCATGGTGAGAAGTCTAACGAGAATAGACTGGTTGTCACTTACATCAAGAGATTTCTTGCTTTGCTCCTTTGTATTTAAAAGTTTGTATGGTTCATGTAAATGTGAAGCCATCACCGATAATGTTTTCATCAAGGCGCCATCCAGAATGCCTTACATTTCGTCATCTGCCTGCTTGTACTCAAGCATTTTTTCACTCACCCACTCGCAGTTTTCCCGGACTTTGGAACCTGTTTTCATCAACCATTATGCACTCTGCTGTAATTAATTCTAACGCCATTTCTTGAGAGACCTCAAACTGTTCTTTCATCCAAGCACATGTAGTTGAGGTAAGTGTTTTCTCCACCTTTTGGCCATTACGTTGTATTGCAAGTCTAATGTGTGTGTGCATTATACAACCGCATTCTGTCAATTGTCACTTGTTATGTGTGGCACTGCATACCTGCGGGTAACTATCTGTATATTTTATTTTTGCAGACCCATGACCCACATAACTGTTGCTGTTCATTGTTGTTGATTTTTAGTTTGTTCAAGTCTAATTGTGCTTTATTGTTGATTGGCCCATTTCTGTTTACTTTTTTGTATTTTTGGTTCAATAGTTAGTTGCCATGTTGCTCCATTTTTCCATATTTGTACATTTATTTGTCGTACATTTTGTGCTGTTTTGGTTGAATAAATCATAATAACCTCATTGCAGATGCTTAAGGGTGCTTCTAAAGCACCACTTTTTCATACTTCATTAGGTATGCTATCCATACCTGTTGCTTTGCTGTTTTTTAATGATTTGATGCGTAGGTTCCTTTTTTCTTGAAATCTTCAATGTGGATAGGTAGTATGTCTTCAACTATTTGTTGGTTGAATGTTAGTTGTTTCCGGAGGTTGGCCTAGCAGGTTCTCCAAATGGTCTTTTCATAGCTTGATTCTTTCAGCTAGATTGTCCGCCTTTAACTTACCCCTGTTGATTGCCTTTCCTCCTGATAGCTCATTTACAGTAGTATCCCATGATATCCTGGAATGATTACTTTCCATTGCATTCTCTATTTCCTCCGCTTCCCTTTCCATTTATTTTTCCTGAGCTTCAATATAATATAACATTCATTGAGTTCCTGCTTTGCTTCTTCAAGCCTTTTTGTTGCTGCTCTTGTGCGTTTTGAATTCTTTGCATGGTGTGCTTTCCTTAAGGCTTCTTTTTTTTCTAGCACTTTGGTATTTTCCCCTGGTTCATCCTTCTTTGATCGTATTTTCTTTGGAATCTATTGCTTCTGCATAGGCAATAACGATGCTATTGTTGAAGTTATTAGAACTATCACTACCCTCATTGTTCATTAGCAGTTGAAATCTGATACTCACTTCTATGTTACATGCATTCATGTTATACAGTACCTTCTTGTTATTTGTTTTGCTGACTCATAGACTCGTCTATTTTTTGCGGTTACTGTTCTGTGATTGGATCCTTCAGTTGAAAGGGTACTATATGCTTTGCAATTTAGTGCACTTTTCCTCCATTTTTTGTTAACCATGATATAATCTAGTTGGGCTTTTACGCCATTTGGATATTCAAATGCCCTTAGTTTTGCCCTTCCTTTTCTAATGTAACAATAACTATCAAATCACACTCTCTCATAAAGTAAATTAACATTGTTTCATTGCGATTGTTAACTCTCTGTAGGTTGAGGGGGTTACATCACTATGCCCCAGCTTTGCATTCATAGTGCCTCAAATAGTTTTTACATTTTGTTTTGTGATAGCCCTTACTAGAAAAGATATTTTGCTGATAAGTCCTCATCATCTGATACATTGGTCAGGCTGTAACAGGAGTTGACTGTACATGTAGTCTGAGGATTGCCGTTAAACGCTGCAGTCATTAAACTTGATTTTATTGGTTCCACATTGTTGAGAGATTTATATACTTTCGGACTTCAGAGCATGTGTGATGTTAAAAGCTTTTTCAGCAGAGATGGTAATAATACCCATTCTTTTCCCATTTCTTTGTATGCTATTGGGGAATCCTCGTGGAAGATTTTATGTTCCTGGATACATACTCTGTCATTTTTGTACTGCTATAATTAAAGCTTTGCAATGCTATAATTTCAACCATCCGTGTAAAACTGTTGAGAGTGTTGTGATACTACTTTATGTGAGCATGTACTTTCCACTCCATGTAAACAGTCACTTATCACTACTTGGAACTTCCGAATAAACGTGTACTTTTACGTACCCTGAGGACTCTATAATCGCCATCTAAATATCCTTATTTCCCGAGTCCATATCACTACATGGTGGCAGCGGTAAAAGTCTAAAAGGACTTCCCCTTCAAACTCAATACCTTTTGTCCAGTGATTGACCAACGATCACTGTTAACTTTGAGTCCGAACATCAACGAAGACCGTCACAGAGTGCAGTCCAGAATTTCCATGTGCACACACGTACATGGCGACTCATACCCACTCTAACGTTAGCTGTATCAGCAACCACCGAAGCCAACGTTGTACACTGCCACGACCACGTACATAAAGCCACTGCATACATATACTGTCATACTACAAGTGTTGTACTTACCACAAGCTCAACCAAGCCAAACGTTGCCAAGCTTATCCCGCACACACAACCTAGTGCGATGCCAGCAGCCATAATATTGTTAGCATAACGTTAGCACAAGGAAGACAAAGATCCAGTGTAAACACATGCCAGCGACCAACGGCCATCATCAACAATTAAGCCAAACACAGGACGCAGCCAGAAGGCCATCCCCCTGCAGTTCTCCCTAGGATTCCCAGACCAAGCCCCGGCGAAGAAATACGGTCAAGACGGTTGGTGAACTTTTAATATAAGCATATAACAGTTATACTATCAAACTCACCAGACCATAAATAATAATTTGCTGTGCATCTACATGTATATTCTTCCCTTGATGACTTTACCGATTTATATAATACCAGCATCAATCTTTTGGTGCCTCAGATCAGCCGCACTACTTTTTGTGTTAAAAATAGGCGTAGGAACACATAATCACATGGCAGTCCACTGAAGAGCCTATTCATAGCAACGAAACTTTATTTGACCATTGACCTTATCAAAGCGCTGTGTTTGAGGAACCGACTAACCAGAGAGTATACCACTCCGCCGAGAGCCAGAAATGTGCATCATAAACTTGCCACCTGTCCACACTGGCAAAATACCTGGAGATGCATCAGACTTAACTGAGGAGTTCAAACTTTTCAAACAGTGTATGTCCCTGTGCCTCATGGACAATAATAATAATAATAATAAAAACTTATATAGCGCTAGTATCTAAACCGAGGGTTAGTTCACTGCACTTAATGAGCCCGGAAAATCATTGGAATGCTTGAGTGAACAGGTGAGTTTTTATGTATCGTTTGAAAGACCCTGTGTCCGGTTGTGTTCTGAGTGTTAGTAGGAGGTTATTCCACAGTCGTGGTGCCTCTACAGAAAAAGACCTGTCTCTGTACATGTAGGTCTTCAGTCGGGCAGGGGGGAGCCACCAGCATGTGGGCGTTGCTTGATCGGAGACGACGGGGTGGTGAGCAGGCGTTATCAAGTCTTGAATATACTGAGGCGCTGTGCCGCTGATGGATTGATGGGTGAGGTAGAGAACTTTGTATATGATTTGTTGATCAACCGGAAGCCAATGCAGTTGTTTAAGAACTGGGGTCGATTTCACAAAGCACTAAGATTTATCTTAAGATTAGTTGTCAGTATTACCATAGCAATTTGAATTGTGACATCACAGTTTTCTAAACAACTAAGAGTGATTCGCAGTTAAAATCAATCTTAGCTCTTTGTGAAATCCAGCCCTGGTGTGATGTGGTCAAATTTTTTTGTGCGTGTTAGAATTCTGGCTGTGATGTTCTGGATTCTTTGAAGGTGATTGATGGTGGAAGCTGGAAGTCCAAGTGAGAGCGAATTGCAGTAGTCGAGCCTGGTTATAACGAAAGCATGAATGAGCTGCTCGATTGTTGCTTTAGAGATCAATGACCGGATGTGACCGAGGTTTCTGAGGTGGAACATGGCGATGCGGGTTGTGTTTATGACGTTTGCTTTCATGTCTAGATTTTTGTCAAAGATAAAACCAAGATTTCTTCCTGTGTTGCTGACAGGTATTGGGTGTCCGTCAATGACGACTCAGTTTATTGGGTTGCTTGTCTGTCGTGATGAATTGAGGACAAGGATGACAGTCTTGTCGCTGTTGAGCTGCAGTTTGTTTGCAACCATCCACTCCTTAATATCAGGCTTCAGTGAGGTCAACCACGCTCCTCACCTCTGTGGAGACAAAAGGCATGTATAGTTGCTTGTCGTCAGCGTACATTTGAACGGACAGTCCGTGTCTCCTGGCGATATCAGCGACAGGGGAGGAGTATAGAGAAAACAACACAGGACCAAGCACCGATCCTTGAGGCACACCGAACTTTATCATCGTTTAAGCTGAGAAGGACCTGTGTTTTTTTACAGATTGAGTTTGATCTTGTAGGTAGGAAGTGAACCACTTGAGGGATGTTCCGTTAATACCAAATTTGCAGTCTAGTTGTTGCAGCAGGATCGCGTGGTCGATGTATCGAAAGCAGCTGAAAGGTCAAGTAACACCAATATGACAGATCTGCTACCAACGATGGCTCTCAGGATGTCATTATGAACACAAAGAATTGCAGTCTCAGTACTGTGGTGTTTCCGATATGCAGATTGCATCGGCTCGTGTAAGTAGTTTAAAGCTAGGAACGCTTGAAGTTGGCCAGTGACAACCTTCTCAACAATCTTGGAGATGAACGGTAGATTTGACACTGGTCTATGGTTGCTCAAGGTATTCTGATCAAGCTTTGACCTCTTGATCACCGTGGTGACATGAGCAGTTTTCAGCTGCAGTAGCATAACTCCAGATGATGTGGACGTGTTGTTGATGTTCGTTATCACAGGCAAAGCAGGATACAAGCACTTCAAGTCTTCAACAACGAGGTAGGTATTGGGTCCAGTTCACAGGATTTTGAGGGTGCACATTTGATGATTTTTGCAACAGTTTCCTTCAATACTGGTGAGAATGAGTTGAGGCTGGCAGAGGTACGAGTATCATTGTCAACCGTCGAAATGATATGTTGATGATACTTGGTCATCGGATTTGGGACTGGAAGTGAAGACCAAAATCCTCAACGAGGTCAACAGTGCATGAGTTGTCTGGAAGACAACGTGCTGGTTTGCAGTGCAACATTTTATCTATGACTGAAAACAGTGCTTTCGGATTTGATGAGCAATCGGATACTTTCTGTTTGAAGTGCGAATGTCTTGCCTTTTTGATTATCTTATAAACCTGATATCCAGAAACATCTGGCAATGCACAGTAAAGCCAAACCTTCTCCACTGCTTTTCACACCTCCGTCTTTGTTTCTTTGCTTCCATGATGTCGTCCGTGTACATTGGGATGTGTGGACGAACCGGTAGGAGCCGCTTCTGTAAAGGGGCGTGTCTGTCAAGAAGTTGTCTGAGGGCACCATTCTACCTGGGCTGTCAATTCAGCATCGGGCTCCAAGTCAAACAAGGAGGTCATATCACTGATGAAGTCGGGCTGATTTATTTTGTTGAGTTTTTTGTATGTCACCACCTCCCAGGTCTACTTCGGTCTGCTAACGTTTATTTCACAAAGTACACTGCTGTGGTCCAATATGAATGTACCAGACCAGACGGTAGACAAGATAACAGCGTCATCTTTAGTTCGTGAAATGATGTAGTTCAGGGTATGGCCACTGGTATGCGTAGGTACTGTGACATGTTGAATCAAGTCCATGCTGAGTAACATATTATCTAATTGTCGAAATCTAGCGTCTTTCTTGGTCCAGTTGTAGTTGAAGTCGCCAACCACAACTAGGTTGTTCTCTAAAGCTATGGATTCCAGCAATTCAGAGAATTCACTTATGAATTGTATGTGTGATGAGGATGGAGGGCAGTAGAGCACAATCAGGGTGATTGAATTTATGTCGGCAGAAGAAATGTTCACTATCATGTGCTCAAATGAAGCAAACCACCGAGATGTTACAAGTGTTGTGCTGAAGCTCCTTCGCAAAATGATAGCGACATCCGCTCCCCTTCGGCCAACTCGTTGGACGTGTATGCATGTGAAACCAGGTGGACTCATTTCGACAATGAATTTGTGATCATCATCGGATCCACTGAACCAAGTTTCCGTCAAAGCCGCGATATCTAATTGACTTTCAGTTATGAAATCAGATATCAGTTCAGTTTTATTCCTAGCAGATTGGCAACTAAGGAGTGCCAAATTCGCGTTGGGGACCGAATCCTTTGAGGTTGCGTGGTGATTTGAAGAGGTTGACATAGGCGAAGTCAGCTGAGTAGGTGTTACCAACGATTGCGAACTGACAATGGCTGGAATGTCTCAGCTTTGTTTCCACATACCTCCACGACATTCTCACAGGGTTGGATAATGAAGTGCTACCCCGGCCTTGCAGGCGGCTCTCCAGGCTGCATGGTTGAGCAAACCACTAGAGACAGGCCGTAGCTCAATCAATCTTGCCAGTGCATACACGCAGGCCATGGCGTTCCCACTCGAGTGATCCAGACAGTGTGAGCCTTGAGACGAATTTTCCAAGAAATATCCACAGAGCGGCAGTCAGTTTTTGTTTCATACTCCAGTCAGATCCGCAGCTTCTAGAAATAAAAATATACTCACTTGTTGTGATATTAGTGTGCAAGAATGGGTAGAATTGCTCAACATTCAAATGTTTCTGGGACAGATGGTAACAGTGCAGCCACAGGGTCGGGCACAACAATGTAAAGCATACAATGAAGTGAATGATCGAAGAAAAATAGCAGTGAAGATCAAGATTGCTGTGGGAAATGAAAGCCTGAAAAAAAAAATGCTTCGGGTCTAACTGAAGAAGAACAAAATGAACCAAACAGACTTTTAACATTATTCGAAGATCAGTTACACATAGAAGTAAATTTTTGGATCCATAGATAAGAGTTGATGCGATACAAACAAAAACCTAAGGAAAGCTTAGACGAGTTTGTCACGAGGTGCCGCTATAAGCAAAACAACGCAACTTTCAGCCTAATGAGCTTACAGAACGCATGCTAGAGCTGGTAGTTGCCTCAAAACCCTTTGAGGGATTCCAAAAAGACCTCCTTGACAAAACAAATGGATTCACCTTTGACGAGCTCTTGAGTGAGGGACGCAAATATGAAGCTGTGGCAGCGAGCAAAAAATTCCTACATTCCCAAGATGGCGCAGCATTCGATACTGCCGTAGATGCCATACACCAGCCGAAAAGGACATGCTCAAATTGCGGCCTCTCCCACCCGCCACTCCGATGCCTGGCATATCAGGATGCCTGCAAATCATGCGGCGCAAGAGGCCACTGGGCAAAATTTTGCCCGCATGGCCGATCGAATTCACGTTGCCCAAAAAGCAACACGGGTAATCGTACCAATTATAGGCAAGTGGACACATGACCAATGGAAACACTGCCGATGCTCCAAAGACCTGGGACGACGATTCAGCTGATCTGGGATACGATGATCCTTCAGAAGGTACATTTTACTCCATCACTGTGTCTGATATGACCACCACTGACACACATCCGACCAACGAGGCATTCACTTTACCATAGATGTCATGTGCCCAGAAATATTAGGTGTGAAGCGTCTCCTCATGAAGAATGACACCAGAGCAGGGGCCAACACCCTGCCTCTCCAAACCATCAAACAAATGTATGGTGATGAATGGAGATCACATACCTTGCCAGCCAAGGCACAGCTCACAGCCTACAACGGTACAGCCATCACATGCTTGGGATGCATAGACATTATGTGCCGATACAAAGATTCATCATGGTCTAAACAGAGGTTCTACGTGGTTGATGTACCAAGCCCAGCTATGGCCAGTCTACCTATATGCAAAGAGCTCAAAGTTGTCACGATCCACTCTGTCAATCAGCCTGGATGCCCAACCCCACCCAACAACGCCAGCCACGTCGACTTCCACGCAGCAGTCAAATCGATCATCGACCTAAAGCGAAGATTTCCCAATTTGACACACTTGAGATTTTTAAACCCAAAGCACATCTATACCTCAAAGAAGATGCCATGCCAAGCATCGATGACAAAATGGAAAGCGAAGGGGTCATAAGCTGCGTTATCATACCGTCTGGTGCAGCTCCATAACCATAAGTGTAAAAAAAAAGGGATCCTTGGGAATCTGCCTTGACCCAAAGGTACTGAACGACAGCCTAAAAAAAAAGATGTCCCAACAAAATGCCCACATTAGAGGAGCTCAATCCTGCTTTTGCGAGTGCAAAATACTTCTCTAAACTAGACGCCAAGGCCGGTTACTGGTCAGTGCACCTTGATCAGAAATCACAGGAATGACGTTCCGTACACCATTCGAACGTTACTGCTTCACGAGGCTTTTTCGGCTTGTTGGTGAGCCAAGATATTTTCCAACAAGGAATGGACTACATCATAAATCAAATACCTGGATGCGTAGGCATCGCCCATGATATCGCTGAATATGGGCGAACAGAAGCCTAGCACGACGCTAATCTGCCGTTTTCTGCGGATGGCTGAGCGGGAAGGCCTCGTCTTTAACAGCGCAAAATGCAAGATAAGAGACAACAAAATCAACTTCTTTGGCTCAGTCTACTCTGACACAGGCATATACCACGACCCCGGGCGAATAGAGGACATCTGTGCAATCCCAACCCCAATAAATATGACCCAACCTAACCTACCATCCTCGAAGTTGACACATCACAGAAAGGGCTTGGAGCCAGTATCCTGCAAGAGGGTAAACCAATCGCATTCGCCTGCCAAAAGCCTCTCCCAAGCCCAATCCTGCTATTCCAACATTGAGAGGGAAACTTTAGCCCTGGTCTTCGGAATCAGCCGATTTCATACCAACCTGTTTGGCACTGATTTCCATGTCTACACAGACCACTAACCTCTTGTAACGATCTGCAACAAAACACTGACCAGCACCCCTACACGCCTCAAAAGACTTTGTGAGAACCAAGACAATTGAGAAACAAATAAAGAGTCTAGTAGAGGTCCATTCTGTACATTTAAACTCTACACGTTTATTTACACCAAAAATCTCTGGCCCGAGGACCTATCATCAATTATTTATATGCCTTAAAACAATAAACAACAAAAAAAGAGAAAAACCATCAATTATCTCATGAAAACCCTAATCACTAATCTCAACTTCTTCAACAAAACACAAAAGCACAATAACACTATACCTCGATTTGTGGGTCCCATACCCCTCCTTTAAGTGCACAACCAGGCACTACATTAACTTTGCTGATGGGTCCCATACCCCTCCTTTAAGTGCACAACCAAGCACTATGTTAACTTTGCTGATGGGTCCCATACCCCTCCTTTAAGTGCACAACCAAGCACTATGTTAACTTTGCTGATGGGTCCCATACCCCTCCTTTAAGTGCACAACCAAGCACTATGTTAACTTTGCTGATGGGTCCCATACCCCTCCTTTAAGTGCACAACCAGGCACTACATTAACTTTGCTGATGGGTCTCATACCCCTCCTTTAAGTGCACAACCAAGCACTACATTAACTTTGCTGATGGGTCCCATACCCCTCCAGGCACTATACAATAACTTATTGCACAACCAGGCACTATACAATAACTTATGGGTGCAATACCCCTCTTTTAAGTGCACAACCAGGCACTATAAACTTACTTAAATGTGGGTCCAATACCCCTCCTAAAATGAACCACTCAGCGACTGACAAAATTCTTTTAAGCTTACTGTTCTATTTAACCCACCACCACTTAATATCCACTTATCCATCCTGGCGATTGGCCGTGCTTGGACGTATTTTATGTTCACAATGAAGGTGACGGTCAAAGTTCAATAATGGACGTGGCCGCAGACGTCAATCATGGTGTAGTTCATTGTGGTCGTCCATGTATGAGTCGCCCTTAAAGGTGAACTATGTTGTTGTCAGCCACAGATGAAAAGTGGTGGAGTCCCCACTCCGTATCAACACCCATCCCATAACGGGTTCTGAAATTCAATACAAAAGTCCAAACCAAAATAGTTTTGTGCCTTAAACCGTTATCATTGCACAGTAATTTAAAGTTCTCTACTCGGAATTGTTATTAAACAACTTTTGTCAACTAAATTTTTCTTTACTCTATCACAAAATGACTAATCTTTGTTTGAAATAAAACCAGACAAATGGATACTAGAATGTTATTATCAAAAGTTCAAAATGGTTGAAAAACCATGCTTCGGTTCAAAATGTCTTCGATAGCAAAATGTTTGTATTTTAGTAAAATAAAATAACTTACCGGTTTTGCAGTTAGCGTGTCGCCTTGCCGCCAATCACCAGCCCAAAGTCACAATGGTAGCCTAAATTGCTTCCCAATATGAAGGCTCCCCTGCAGTACTTTTATTTTTTAAAGCAGAACTTCCCAAAGGGAAATCACAGAGCCCCAAAATTGCTCTGAAACAATAAAATTATACTGATTTGCAGAGAGAGTTGAACCGTGGTGATCCCAAGATCTTGCAGGCAGCGAACGGCCGGGTGTGTGGATGAAGGGCCTTCACACTCATTGCACACACACACGTCCATGCTTCACTTCACACACTACAAAAGACCCCACCCAAAACTATTGTATGTACCCATTCTTACCTTGCAGTATTCAAAACCCAGAACCCCGGATGCAAATTAAGGTGACATCACAGAAAGTAATGAATATTCAAACCCCTATTTACATACTTATATACAACAACCAGAAATGGAGGGAAAACATCCACAGCTGTAGCGCCCTCTTTTGTGGCTGCATGAGTGAAAAACCGCTCTCTGCAAATTTGACTTTTTTGACTTATTGTTCGTCTTTTTGGACTTCCTGCACCTTGTTTTGTCGCTTGTATCTTTTGTAAGTATGTCGAGAACTACATGAACTATATTTCATTGAGTCTCTGTCTATTGAAGTGTGTTGTTTTAAAGATTGTCTGATTCATGTACTGTTCATGTACTGTAGCTGTTTCATCGTCGCCATTTTTGACGCCCTTTGTTAAGCCATTGTTCATCGCTATTGTCGTCTATTGTTACCACGTTGTACTGTACTGCGTGCTGGGCGCTCAGTAACTCACAAGCCACTCGTGTTTTCCTGGCACTAGTATGAGACTCCTATGCTACAACAAACGAGCTCTTTACAACATCAGACGTAAAATGAAATACAACCATCAGAATTATCTGGACAATTCTACTTGGTTGACATTGTGCGACCTAAAAATAGCCAAACAGCATACTATGAGAGGAGGCATAGGTAAGTTATCACCCTGTATCACTAGACCCATTAGTGTGCACATCTCTACCAATCGTCCTTACAGTTCCATGCTCATGTGTCACTCTAAATCTCGCCCGAACCTGTCACAAGTTCCAAGAGCAATTAGTTATAATGACAACCAAGTGTCAAGTACCAGATTTGCAGTTTGGAATGCTGGTTCAATCAAAGCCAAGTGTCAAACAACTGCTTTGTGCGACTTCATCATATCAAATCAGCTAGATATTATGGCATTCACTGAAACGTGGCTCACCATGTCTGAAAGAGATAATCGTGCTCTTGCAGATATTCAAAACACTTTGCCAGACTTTGATTTCCACCATACACCACGCCTTAAATCTGTAGGTGGTGGTGTTGGCGTTTTACTTCGCAAAGGATTCAATGTGAGCTACAATGACATGACAGTTTTTTAGTCGTTTGAATACATCGATCTCACGCTATCTTCGTCAGCCACCTCACTTCACTACGACTTGTAGTTATTTACAGACCCCCCTGCAGCAAGAAAAATGGATTGAATAGCGCCATCTTCTTACAAGATTTCTCGTTCCTTCTTGAGACTCTCACAGTTACCCGACACAGGCTGTTACTCGCCGGTGACTTCAATGTGGACCTCCCTGAGGGCAACGAAGCGCATGCCTTTTTGGAGATGCTCGATCTGTCTGATCTTCAGGTCCATGTAGATAGCCCAACTCATCGATGTGGTCACACTTTAGATCTCATCATCACGGGAAAGTCAGTTGATCTTGTCGCATCTGTTTCCCTCCACAACCATCTCCCTTCTGATCATGCTGCCATCAAGTGCAATCTCAAAATCTCTCGCCCCCCTTGTACCAAGCTTGTTCATTGACGTAATCTTTGTGCAATCAATTTTGACTTAATGCGAAGTGAAGTTGTCGAGTGCAATCTCACAGCCAATCCGCAAACAGACTGGAGTCTCTTGTCACCCTGTACGATACAAATCTTCATAATATTATGCATGCCCATGCTCCAGTCTCTAAACGTTACATAACCCTCCGTCCTCATGCTCCATGGTATTCGGACACCCTACGCACTGCCAAACAAGAGAGGAGAAAGCTTGAAAGGAGAATGCTCAAATCTGGTCTCCAAATTCATAAGGATATTTTCATTGAGCACTGCAAAGATTACAACAGCCAAATCAATAAAGCTAAGACTGAACATCATCGCCACCAGATTAATAGTGCCGACCAACGCAGTTTATTTCGTGTCTTAGACAGCCTTCTGTCTCCTGCAAACCCAGAACCAGTTCTTCCCTCTCACGATTCCTCCAAGGCACTCGCAGATCAATTTGCTGTGTTTTTGGGGAATAAGATCTCGAATCTTAGGGATGAAGTTGATATGGTTCCACCCAAGACTACGTCCGTCAGCATCAACGACACGTGTGACTGTGTTATGCAGGAATTCAGAGTGGTGTCCATGGAGGAAGTTTCAAATGTCATCAAAGCTGCCCATGTTACATCCTGCAGTCTTGACCCCCATCCCGCATCGGAATGCAAAGATGTGTTACTTCCTGTCATCACAGAGATTGTCAATGCTAGCCTCTTGACTGGTGAAGTGGCATCCTCTCTGAAACACGCTCGGGTGACTCCATTACTCAAAAAGCTTAATCTTCATCCTGAAACTTTATCACACTATCGTCCCATCTCCAACCTGAAGTACATCGCCAAGGTCCTTGAACGCATCGTTGTTGCACAAATACAGGGTTATCTCAACGAAAACCACCTAAATCCTAAGATGCAATCTGCCTATCTTGCTCATCACAGTACAGAAACAGCTCTTCTCAGAGTTCAGAATGATTTACTGTTAGCCCTTGATCAGCATCAAGAGGCAGTACTTGTCCTCTTGGACTTCTCATCCGCGTTCGATACCATAGACCACCATCTTCTGCTTCAACGTCTCTCTGATCGTTATGGCCTCTACGTTATTGTCCTGAAATGGTTTAGCATGAAAACTGAATAGCATGATGTACGCCGATGATACTCAGTTGTACCTATTCTTCAAACCAAAAGATCGTCTCAATGCTATTCGGAAAATTGAGAACTGCATTAGTGATGTAAAGATTTGGGCTAGGAACAACAAGTTGATGCTAAATGATGGCAAGACTGAAGCTATTCATTTTTCATCCAAGTTCATCCCACAGCCTCCACCCATCTCGCTTATCATTGGTCAGACACTGATAGATCCTTCTAAAGAAGCTCGCAATATAGGTGCCATCATTGATCTTTATCTTTCAATGAAAAGCCACATCAAAAAAACCTGCCGTGCAGCGATGACATTTATCGTAATATCGGCCAAATCAGGCATTTTTTAGATGAACACACCACCACCGAATTAGTCCATGCATTTGTTACATCCTGATTAGATTCCTGCAACAGTCTCCTTTACGGTCTGCCAGATTCTGAATTAAATAAACTTCAACGGATTCAAAACACAGCTGCACGCCTAGTGGCCCAATCTCCAAGAAACGAGCACATCACTCCTATTCTTCATTGTCTCCATTGGTTGCCTATCAAGGACCACATAGTGTTTAAACTAATGCTACTTACGTTCAAGGCTCAACACGGTCTCGCTCCTGACTACATCTCAGAGCTCATCTCCCTCTATGCACCCCCACGTCGCCTCCGCTCATCATCATAGTGCCTGCTGCAGGTTCCCCGTGCAGTCTCCATTCTGTATTATGGTAATCAAGCTCTGTCAACTGCCGCTCCCACCTTATGGAATTCCCTCCCCATAACTGTTCACCGAGCATCGTCGGTCACTTCATTCAAGAGTCGTCTAAAAACTTATCTCTTTTTAAAGTAGTTTTGATTTTAGTTCTGCCAAGTTTTCTTTTTTTACATTTTACTGAATGCCAGATGCTGAGGGTCTTGGCTAAGGGTGATGTGCTGATAACCTCTCCCCTGTTGCATTGTTAATTTTGTATTTTTTCATTTTTTGGTGTCCATCTGCTTAATTTTTTTTGTTTTCTGATTTTTAGCTCTATGATTTGTTATTTTAAATTGAATGCTAGATGCTGAGGATCTTGGCTTATGGGTGAAGTGCTAGTAACCTCTCCCCTCTTGCTTTTTTTTTATTTTCCTTTTCGGTGTCCTACTGGGTTCATTTTTAATACAGATTTGTGGCTTTTTGCTTTATTTTTAATTGTATGCCAGATGCTGAGTACTTGAAACATCTCCCCTCTTACATTTTGTATATTTCTTTTTTGGTGTCCATCAGTGTGCTTTTTTAAATACAGATTTTTAGCCTTCTGCTTTTAATGTTTTACCTCTGTCTCATGTAGTCATTTTAGCTCTAGTCTACTTGAATCTGATCTGGTCTGCTGAGGCTGGGGACAACTTCTTTTTGTCCCTAGTTTTGGTGGATTGGGGTGGGTTTCGGTCTAGAGATCTGTGAGAGTCTAATATAATTTTTAACTCTTCTTGTTTTTCTTTTTTGTTTTATTGTATTTTCTTTTTTAAGTTTTGATTTTTACCTAATTGTATTTACTCTGTGTAAAGCGCTTTGAGGCTTCGCTTTATAAATACCTTATTATTATTATTATTATTATTATTATTATTATTATTATTATTATTATTATTATTATTATTATTATTATTATTATTATTATTATTATTATTATTATTATTATTATTATTATTATTATTATAATTATTACTATTATTATAAAGAAAACACATTTGAATCTGACAGACATCAAGATCCAAGGTTACAACTTCTCTATAGCCTACAAAACAGGACCATCTATGATACTCACTGATGCCCTTGGTCAACTGCCCAACCCAACAAAACAAGACAGCAAACCCCTCAACCTCAATGTAGATGACATCAATCTCTGCAACAACCCAACAACCACATAATAGACTTGGGTGCAGCAAATGTTAAACACTTCGGTAGCAGAAAGCATGCGACCCCGTGATGAGAGAAATCCAGCAGGTCATCTACACCGGATGGCCAAAAACAGTTTTCTTCAAGGGCAGACAGGTGATTATCTTGGAGAAAATGCGAAACGATATCCTCAGTCAACTCCACCTTGGGCACCTCGGAATCGAGAAGACAAGACGTCTAGCCCGCAACTCCGTGTACTGGCCAAGAATCAACGAAGACATATCCAAATTAATCAAAGAATGCACAGCATGCCAGGAAACACAAACCAAGCAACAGAAAGAGCCCCTCGATATGTATGCTGGTAAACTGCTGTTGCTAGGCCACGCCCACATCTTTGTGGACTAGGTTTTCAGCTTTATTGACTTCCTTCTCCCTCAACCAGCACAAACCATCCCCAACAATTACATCAGGTCACATCTTGGACTTAATAATTACACCTTCCCAGCAGAGTTTCATCAGACTGTGTGATGCTGTCCTTAACTATGGATCAGATCATAACATGATCAGATGTGTTAATTAACAACGGAAACCTTCCCCCATCGAAAGTTCACGCAAATACAGAAACTTCAGCAGCATAGATCTTGAGGCATTCAAGGATGAGCTGAGCCGAGCCTCACTACGCTAGTGGAGCCCGTGTTGATGAGGCAGATGCAGTAAAACTGCTGAAAAATTTCATCACTGCCTCAACAAGTATCTTAGAAGCGCGCACCATCAGTGATGCAGTCAAAAACAGACCAGCTTTCTTTTCCTTGGTACTAGTATGACACCGACATCCAGAAAGCAAAACGTGAAAGATGTAAAAAGGAGAGAAAATGGCATAAAATTAAACTGCTTTCAGACAGCGACAGTTACAGGAGAGAACATCATCGAGTTAACGACCTCATACAAAAGGCTACAGAGACTTACTACAAGGATGCGCAACATGACACCGACCCAAAACAGACTTTTAAGACATTGATTGAGATATTGAATTGCAAATTTTGTGTTTATCCAACCATTGATAATTCACCTGCTCTGTGTAGAAAATTTGCCAACCATTACATTGAAAAAGTGGTTCACATAAGGGCAGACATTGATAGCTCTCTGTCTAATTCAAACAAAGTGAATATTCGTCGTTATCACTAGCTTTTATATAGTTGACTTAATCTCTTTCAGGGACCTTGACAGTGACGAAAGGCGGAGTATGATATTGAGTTGTTCACGAAAATCCTGCGATCTGGATGTGTTCCCCATCAAGGTTCCTGAGGGATATTGAAGGTTCCATTGATGCCTGGGCCCTCACACAAAATCCGTTGTTAACAAGTCACTCAAAAGTGTCGTTTTCCCTTTTGCTCTCAAGCATTCCATGATAAAACCCATCATAAAGAAATCATCTGTAGATTGTATTGATCTCAGAAATTACAGACAGGTGTCCAACATCAGTTTCCTTACCAAGGTGATCGAGAAGGTAGCTCTTATTCAGGTAACTGAGCATACTGTGAGAAAGGGTCTGGATGAGGTTTTTCAATCTGCGTACAAACACGACCACAGTACTGAGACTGCGTTGCTCAAAGTCAAGCACGGTATTGTACGAGCCTTTGATAAAAACCATGCTGCCTTCTTGATCATATGCTCAATTTGTCACCCCCTTGGATATCATTGATACCAACATTTTGAACAGGAATTTCGCATCAAAGGTTTATCTCTGCAGTGGTTCAAATCCTACCAAACAGGTCGTACCATTTGAGTTCTCATTGAAGGTCAGGAATCTGACATTTTGTATCTTAAGTTTGGAATACCGCAGGGATCCATAATCGGACCACAAGCATTTATCATGTACTCACAACCAGTTGCTCAGATTATCCATTCTCATCTCATTCAGTTTCATATGTATGCTGATGACATTCAACTACACACCACATTTAATCCTAACATCCCGAGTGAGGTGGCAATTGCTCTTAATAGGTTGTCATCCTGTGTAGAGGACATTCACCTCTTGATGACTGCAAATAAACTTTAACTAAATGGCTCAAAGACCGAATTCTTTGTATTTGGCTCACAAACTAACGTGTCAATGTTCAAAAACTACACATACCCCATGGACAGTGAGTGTTTGTCCCCTTCCAATTCAGTGAATGATCTAGGGGTCACATTTGACTCATCCATGGCCATGTCCTCTCATGTCACATCTCCGTGTCAGTCGATTAATTACAAATTGTGCAATATCTCAAGAATTCGTTGTTACATCGACCAAGCCTGCTGTACTCATGCTATGAGAGACCCGATTCTGTCTAGACTAGACTATTCCAACTCTCTTGTGGCTTGCTGCAGCAGCTCAGAAATCTTACAAATGCAGCAGCTACAGAGCAGGGCTGCTCATATCATTTTTCAGGTACCTCGCCGACATCCCTCTAGTCCACTACTACGACAAGTCAAAAGCATTGTTTTCAAAATTCACCTTTATAAGTAAACATTACTAATTGGTCTTACTCCCTTGGAATCACTCCCTACTTTGTTGTTGGCCTGTGCCTCAACATTAATCAGTATACCACCATCGTGGATTTTTCTACAAAAATGGCGTCGTAAAGGAAGTTAACACGCATGAATTTACCATATTGAGAATAACTAAGACTTCTTACTTTAAACCCCTAGCACTTGATGTTTTGAAAGTAACTGTTGAATGTAATATTCTCAGATAAGTAATTCAGTATAACTTTGTTTTTATCTCCATTGTGAATTAAATTGAAATGCTTGTATCTGTGTGAAAATACTGATAATAATGTAACCGTACATCACCAGAACAGTTTGTCCACATTGCAAACTGACGTAGTAACGGTTGAAGGTCTGCTTTATTTTACAAGTAAGCCTGTATTTATTGAAGTGTAACCCTCATTGATCTGTTTTTAAAATATTGTCCTTATATTATTAAGACTATTTAATTTAAAATAGCTTGATAGCTTTTTATTGCGTGACCTTGTTTTAAGTGTGTGCTAAAGTTACATTATAAAAAAAAGGGATTTATCCATTCTATTACCTGTTTCATGGCAGTTGTGTGAAAATGGATCGAGAGGTACCTGAATATCTAGCTGAGGCCATAACTAAATCCATTGCTGCCTTGGAACATTAACAGCAGCGTTTCAAAATCTGTGGCCGACGCAAGTACCAAAATTTAAATTATCCAAGTTCTGTGGACCACCAAAGAAATCAGGAAATGGTGAGAGAAAAATGTAGGCAAGGTAACTGGGACGAGAAGAGCAAGAACAAGTGGGGGAAGGCCTTGACCACGTCGGAGACGTTGCTAAGGACGAAGTCCTATGTAGTCCACTAGAGGAATGGGACATATTACCCAAAATAGTTACGCTTCTTGACCGTAGGGTGGGTCCTCCAGAATCCTTGGATTGCACTGTATGCACGTACCCAAAATAATGGAGAGCCAATAGCCAAATTTAGCAGGTCTTTGATGCAGCTGCATGATAGAATGGAGCAGCGTTCAGGAATTTGTGAGTGCAGTCATTGCGCCTCTAGCATGACGGGGTTCTCAAGGAGTAATTTGTTAAGGGAATCAAAGAACTGTCAGTTCGACGCGAGATGCGTAAGAAAGGTAGAGAGGCCAGAATTGGGTTTCTATAAGTTCAAAGAGCATGCCCTTGCGCTTTTTCCCGAGAGCAATGAAAACAGTACACGTCAAAATAAAATACGTGCAGTTGTAGCTACAGATGAGAATCCTTCGGCTGTGCAAGTTGGGACAATATTTAGTCAACCCAATGATACCGTTCTGGCCATTACTGCAGATTCTCAAAAAGTTGGATACTCTTATTGCTTCTCAGCTTGCTACTGCTGACCAGATTCAAAATCTTGTTGGGGTAATCTCACAGAAATTTGATGCGGCTTAGCCCAAAGACCTAAATGATCCTATGGTCCCTGTAATTATTGTGGGATACAAGGGCAAAGAAGGCAAAGAGAGCAGAGCGAACAAAATGTGGCGAGTTATAATCCCACTGTGGCGGAAAAGGGACCACCTCCGTCATAAGGGGCACTTCGCCAGATGAGCATACTGTGCCAAAGGAAGATTTTGTTGTTTTAGCTAATAGTAAGGGTAAAAACAGGAAGACAACAGGTTCGCGCCCTCAGTAGGGAAGAGATGCACCGAAAGCCGATTTCCCTCAGTCCCATAGCTATTAGGCATAAGCTTAGTCTGTGGCAGAGATGATAAGGAAACATGATGCCGTGTTTTCGAAAGGACCACTTGATTTAGGGAGATGCAATCTCATCCATCATGAAGTGCATTTGATGGACACCAAGCCAGTAAATTTGCCCTATCGACGTGTGCCACCACACCTTGTTTCAGACGTGCGTACGATATTACATGATCTATTAGACCGGGGAATATTTTAAGCGATTAGCTATGTACATGTAGCCCATACACAAGTCCAGTGACCCTTGTAAAGAAAAAGGATGGTAGTATTCACGTATAATAGATTATACAAAACTAAACTCTGTCACAATGAGAGACTGCTTTCCACTACCCCGAATCGATGAAACCTTAGAGGTTTTGGGAGGATCGAAATTCTTTTCCTCGTTAGACATGGCCCGTGGCTACTTCCAGGTGGTGATGTCTGAAGATTCTGTAGACAAGACAGCCTTCCGAGTCCCCTTGGGGCTTGTTCTTCTTCTTTAGATAGTAGATTGTAGGTTAGAGCCTAGTATCACTTTAGTATTTGTTTATTGTGGATTTGCAGGCTGAGAGCCAGCAATTATTTAACATTTTAATGAGACTGGAAGACATTCAAGAACTAGTGTAAATCAATTTATTGTTAACGTCACAAAACAAATTTTGGCCCTGGAAGAGTGCATAGTAGTGTAAATAATAACTCGATGTGTTTGTGAGTTGAATAAAATAGGCTAATTGTTACCATTCTGTGTCTAAATTCAATTATTTGACTTTCATCTTAGCATTATCCAATCACTTGGTCATATACATTGTGACAGCGAACCCTAGTCTACCATATTAAGACACTAAACCGGTGAGATGGTTTAAATTTGCTGCCTGGTGGCAGTGCTATCCTCGACGGCCTGTGAGAGAAATGACCAACGACCCGAGAAGAATTTCCGACACAGTATAGTGAACATTTTTTCTCACTTCAGCAAGGTTTGTACATCTCTACTTACCAATATATTTTTTCTCAAGTAGCACTTTCAGCATCCTTACTGGTCCACATCGAAGTGCAAATTTGCAATATCCCAATGCCTGATGGCGGAAACCGTCATTAAACAGACATTCTAATAAACTTGAAAGCTGTAATTCATTTGGCCAAAGTTCATCGAAGTCGAGTTTTGGATCTCCATGGACATATTGGTTACAGGTAAGATTTGCACGCCAGAATACATTGCACAGGATGAGATTAACTTCTGCCATGTTGAAGATGATGATATGGATGAACATGTACAATAGACAGCGTGAAACATGTATGGGTAAAAGTATGCCCAGGTACTACATGACTAACACATTTTCAAGTGATGAATTGCGCAACTAAGGTCCAAACAATCAGGTTCTGTAAAAAAACAAAAAAAAGTGGGGGTAATCACTTTTCTATACAGTACATACTATACAGTACATTCTTGTCTAAGAATGGTACATATGCATCTCCGAAAACAAAGAATTAAAAAGGGTGAAGAATTGGAGCATAGACTTCAACATTGACACAAGGATGTTACATGTATTTTGTGTATTTTGCTTGTATGCAAAAACAGCATTATTTGATAAAACTTGTTGAGAGAAAAAAGTATTCAACAAATTTCTTTTGGCAAAAATCTGGCCATGCAACTACAATGCAGAAGTTGGCCTGCAAGTTTCATACAATTTGCAGACCCAAGTACTTTATGAAGCTGGTTCTAGTAGTAGGTCAGTGTATGTATTGTAATGTGCATACATGTACATAATACATGTACATACAATGTACATAAAAATGTACACTGTACTTAATCACACCTACCTGTTTACAAAGTTCACAATAACATGGTCCACAATGAATGACTGAGAAAGAGATGATTTACTATACATGTAGACCCTGGTGAATTTAAAAACTACAGGGAAGTGTTCCACTGCTGGTACGTCTGTTCACTGATTAAACCTTTAAGAGAGAAGTAACACAGACATTATTAATAAGTAAGTTATTCTACAAGTCACAAAATAAATTTCTAAAGAAAAGTCTATAATGTTTGGAATTTACTACATGTGTGTAAGTACATGTATTTGCCACACATAAAGTTTTGTAAACTGCACACATACATGATGTACACTAATTGTCTCGTTTACATTTTGTCACCTACAATGATACATTTATAAAATGGCATCAATACATGTACATGTACATTGTGTACACTTCTCATTTTAAACACAGAATCTGTACAATGTAAGTCCTGATTAATTCCCTTTGACACTGGCTGCCAACCTAATAAAACACAAACCCAAAAGCTGTAATAAAATAAAATAACAAAATTTATAAAACTAGACATTTAGAGTTTGTGAACAAACTCACGGTGTTCGGCTTGAACATAATAAAGTGATTGCGTAATTGAAAATTTTAAGGTTAATATTGTGAGCAAGTACTTTTCTGTCATATGAAACTTCAACTTCCGGTTTTGACAGGAACTAAAGGTCAAATGGGGTCACACGTTGTAAATACTAAAAATTTGTAGAATCGTCGAAGGGTCTTTTAATCATGTTTTTATATCAATACACAAATGTACGTTCATGAGAAACAAAGTTTTATATAAAAAACTTCAACTTCCGGTTTCGACCAGAAGCAAAGGTCAAATAGGGTCACACTCTGTGTAAGATTTGTTTAATACTTTAAGACCTTTCATATAGTGTAAAGAATAAGTTGTCTCTGGTATTTATGAATATTTATCAAAATTATTTAAAATCTAAGCAATACTCAACATGCCAAAAGTTGTATTACAAATGGATTGTGGTACTTAAGCGAAAAAATAAGTATAATGGAAAGTATTTCAACTCTGTTGAAATATAGGTCTCCTAATTGCTTGTGTGTCCATGTAACTAGTTTTAACTATTCTTTTTTTTATACTTTACATGGTTTTATGTGTGAATCTTTTATGAGATGACAGCTATTATTTTGATGTTTTATATATGTTGAACATGTATGCAGCTGAAAGAAGAAACATAATAAAAACAAATTCCACAAAACAAGTAACAAATTGTTAAACTTGCTTTCTTTGTGGTGGTAAAGCAGTTAAGTAACTGACTAGAGTTCCCCTCACTAAGTACACAAAAGATGTTGTATGGGGCTGGTGATGGTGGTGCCTTAAACGGAAATATTGTTCGTGAAATAAAAAATATAAACCATGGGGATTGTTAAGCATTGGAGTAATGAAATAAGGTTTGAAAAAAATAATGATTTTTTTTAAATGGGGCTAGGCCTGTCAAATGCTAATGTAGCGTTTGAAAAGGCAAACACCATGATGCCAAAGTGACAAAAAGATCAAATTAAAAAAAAAGGTTTTGTCCCCTTAATGGAATCAACAAAACCTTTGGCTAATTAAACAACGATGAAATATATGAGTCTATCGCTATAGTCGGGCACCTCAATGTTGATCTAACACTCGTTTCAGTTTCAAGAAGTAAGTGGGGAACCCGACATACAAAATTTGCCTAGAGTTTTCTTACAAAGCAACTGATTGGTTACATAGGCATGGTAAGAGAGTTAGTTTGGTTCCTGATCTGACCAATCACGTTCGGGCTCTCATTTTACGTGCAATCCATGGCAAACGTTTCGATTTTGAATGGTTACGCTGACTAAGACAAATTCTTTAGGTGTTCTTGACTGTTTTGAGTATCCTCAGAAAAAACGAGTACAGCAAAAGGCTAGATCAATAATGTACAGTGTAACTAACATTCCATGAGTAAAAATGTTCTGCACAATTTCGTTAATTCGTAAAATAAATGCCTTTTTCCGGAGCCCTAATTTCTGCACACAGATGGTAATGTTTTTGGTCTCATATTTCTTTATTCTCAAAGCAAAAAAACATGTCATAATTTTTTAATGTAAAATGAAACATTATTTCTCCATAATATTAAGGTTTTTTGTGATAGTGTTTAATTTTCACAAAATGATTTTTGGAAAATAGGTCCTCCAAGCTCATTATGTATGCATAACCGCTGCAGCCATGCATACAACGCAAATGAAAGGAAGCACTTTTCTGACTGCTGCACACTGACTGATATCAAACAAAATCAAAAAACCATGTGTTATACAGTGTCCCATAGAGACCATTATGTTTCATTCCTCCAAAAAAACACTCAATATTGAAATTAAAGTGACCCTTGAAACTGTGCATATTATACTTGAACCTCAAAATGAAAACAGGACATAAAACAATGACGTCATGATGTCAAGTTACAATAAATCAACGTTCATTAGTTAAATCAGAACTCCTGCAGTGCACAATGGATTTTTACAATCTATCGCAAAGGTCTTTGGAAACTGTTTAAATGTCTCACAGAAGTAACCCTAATTTTACCTTTTCTTGTGGTTCAAACCGGAAGTTGAAGGAAAAAATTATTAGAAAGCCATCATTTTTAGTTCTTTGGTCAGTATAAAACGAGCTTTGGACATGGTTTCAGTATGTGAGTTGGTAATGGACTCTGTGCGTTTTCAAGTTTAAAAACTGATGACATCATTACATTAAACAGCGCCCTCTGGTAACAAGTTTGAAAAAAAAATGATACTACAACACTAATTTGTTGTGTGTATTAACTCATCGATGTTTACTAGCAAATCATTACTCGTTCCCGAACATCTCGTTTTTGTGATGTTACAAAAACTGAATTTCTAAATTCTAGTTACTACTGTTAAGTGTTAGTGTTACATTGTTACTAGTTGTAATGTTAGAGTTACTTAGTGTTAAAGACTCAGTAACTGTTGTTAGTGTTAAATACAGCGGTGCAGATAGGGCAATCTCTGTCCTAGTCCTAGTACTAGAAACTGACCATTCCATTTGGGATAAAAAATGTGTATTAAACATATGACAACAATGTTAATAAAAAAAATTAAAAAAATAGAAGGACCCCAATGGCCTGGTCAAACTGACAATCGAGGTGTTCCTTGGACCCTCCTTTATTCTTTAGCGCATGGTAGAAATGAGTTACTGTCGATACACAAAATTGGTACAACTGAACTTTATTATGTTGAAGAACCAGTAACTGCATAGTACAACAGTGTAATTGAAGATTAGATGTACATCGTAGCGTAGGATAGATCAGAATGAATTGAATGAATGAATGCAGACTATTTATAAGAATTATTAACCCTGTTCAACTGTAAATACATAGGAACAATAAGTCAGTCAATAGTTTATATAAAAACATAAGAAAGAGACTAAGTTTCTTGGAAGTTTCTTGGAAGAAACTGACCTTCAAGTAACATAACACACCTGTTGTGTGTAGGTGGTTAACTTGGAAATAAGGAACTGTGTGTGTGATCAGATGACCATAAGGTAGTGACTGTGTGTGTAATGGTCATAAAACATTTACGTGGAAACAATAGGGAGTAATTCTCTAGGTGAAAGTGCAAGTAGGCCAAAATTGGAATATGATGATAAAAACTTTAAAACATGATAATTATTAAGTATAAAGAAATTGAAAATAAGTAATATGAAAAAAAATGAAACAATTCTGTGTCCATAACTGTTCATTGTTTCGGAACGCTACAGGAGCCCCCTTCCAGTGAGGTAGTATTATTACATGTATTAATGGCGAATGATTGTAACATAGCGTTGAGGCCAATGAACAGTGCGGCCAGAGCGAGTTGTGCGAATGGGGGTACTGTCTAATGGTAAGGAATTCTGCTCAGTGGGCTTATTCAATTTAGCTGTGGACTTAACTTTTGAGGCAGAATGAGGTGGAGTCATGGGCACAGAATGTGTGTCATTAGAAATAACTAAATGGGCACATTTAAGGCGATCAATACTGATAGCGTCTGTGCGATTGTTCAGTTCAATGACAAAATGTTTGTGTGAGCGACTCAAAACCTGAAAAGGTCCATCGTAGGGTTGCTGGAGAGGTTTTCGAACTGAGTCACGGCGTACAAGTTTGCAAATCATTTGGGACATTAATGTTAGTTCGTTGTTGAGGACGGTTCAGAGGTGGTTGAAGAGAGTTAATTGCATGTTGCAAACGATGAACATAGGCACTGGGGTCCAGAGTAGAAATATCAGGGGCGTCAAAAAATTGTCCAGGTAAGCAAAGAGTTGTGCCATATACACGCTCGACGACACTGTGACCAAAGTCTGACTTGACGGCAGTGCGAATTCTCAGTCAAGTGAAACGATCAATGCAGGTGAGCATATAGGTGTGTCCCTTGGATGGTGGTAGTGGGCCAAAAAAATCAATGTGGACATGTGAAAAACGAGCCTCGGGTGGAGAAAATTGAGAGAGGGGTGCAAAGGTGTGGCGATGAACCTTTGCTCGCTGACACGGAATGCATGATTTTTGCCCACTGTCGAACATCGCGGTTGATAGATGGCCAAACATAGCGATCCGTGAGTAGGCGTTGCAATGCACGAACTCCAGGGTGCGACAGAGAGTGCAGTGCGTCAAACACTGGACAGCGTAATTCTACTGGAACAAAAGGGCATGGGTTTCCAGTGGAAATAATAATAATAATAAAAATGTTGATTTTTAACGCACACAGCTCCACCAGCAGGTGCTCGAGGCGCGATAAACAAAGAACAATATGAAAACATGAAGAATAATCAAATAAACAAAATACACATCAAAAAATGAACATGAATGAAATGAAAATGAGGAACCAAAATTTATGAGAAAGATTGAGACATGAGATGAGTCTTGAGAGTTATTTTGAATTTAGAAAGTGATTAACACGATTTGACCTGCAAAGGTAGTGAATTCCAGAGACGTGGAGCTGCAACTGAAAAGGCCCTATCCCCCAATGTTTGTTTGGATCTAGGTTCACAGAGAAGAGACATATTGCTAGAACGGAGTGTACGAGAAGGTGTATATGGCGTAAGAAGGGAACTAATATATGATGGAGCCGGATCATTCAAAGACTTAAATACAATGAGCATCAATTTGTAAACAATTCTATAACCAACCGGTAACCAATGTTATTCATTCAAGATGGGTGTAATGTGTGATGATTTCCTCGTTAAGGTTACCAAGCGTGCTGCAGAGTTTTGGACGCACTGAAGACGAGAAATCTGATCTTGAGGGAGGCCGAACAAAAGTGCATTTCCCATGTCTAACCGGGAGGTTATAAAACTGTGAACAATTTGTTCGGTGGCATGTGAATTTAAATATTTTCTAATTCTACCAATGTTTCTTATGTGGAATGAAGATGAACGCACAATGCTAGAAACGTGAGAACTAAGAGACTTTGTACTATCAAAAATAGAACCTACATTTCTAGCAGATGTAACTGGGGTAATGTCAGAGTCGCCAATGGTGATATGTGGAACATGAACCTTGGAGAGCTGTTGACTCCAACCAATTAAAACAAAATCTGATTTCTGATCATTCATCTGAAGAAAATTGTCCTGCATCCATTGTCGGATTTCACAAATACATGACTCCATACATTCAATACTCTGGTCGGCAACATTTTGGGTTGGTTTAAAGGAAATGTACAACTGTGTGTCATCGGCATAGACATGATATTGCAGTTTATGTTTGATAATTATGTTATGAACCGGGTATGTATAAATAGTAAACCATTTCGGTCCAAGGACCGACCCTTGTGGCACAGAAAAATTATGGATAACCGGGCTAGACAAGAAGTTACCTATGCGAACACACTGAGGTCTGCCTTCCAAATAACTTTTGCACCATTCAAGTGCTTTACTTTGCAAGCCAATGAAATCACGCAGTCTCAAAAGCATAATACTGTGATCCACGGTATCAAAGGCTGCGCTTAAATCAAGAAGAATGAGGGCGGTTACTTTTCCCTCATCCATGGCAACCAAAATATCGTTATGAACTCGTAGGAGAGCAGTCTCAATGCTGTGTTTTGGCCTGTACGCACTCTGAAACTCATCAGAAAGGTTGTGCTCATCAATGATATCACCGAGTCTAGACAACACAACACGCTCAATTGTCTTCCCGACGAATTTCAGATTGGATACAGGTCTGTAGTTCTGTAAGATCTCCTTGTCCAGACCGATTTTCTTTAACAGAGGTCTGATATAAGCTGTTTTGAGACTCGTGGGAAAAACAGCCGAGCAGAAAATGACTTATTAACAATCGTGGTAATGTGAGAAACAAAAACATTTATGCATTTCTTAACCAGCGATGTCGGCAATGGGTCCAACTCACAAGATTTACATGGTGAGTTAGAAATGATATTAAAAACTTCAGACTCACTAGCCGGTTCAAACATGGTCAAGCGAACAGTTTCTGGTGCATTTTAACACAACAATTCACCAGTGGATTTGTAAGAAAAAAAATTCCGAATGTCAGTTATTTTGTTACTGAAGAATTCGGAAAACTGTTCAGCAAGAGCCATATCAGACTCGCTCTCAGGAAGCACAGGTTTTTTGTTCTTGTGTAATAAATCATTTACAACACTAAACAACTGTTTTTGATCACCTGCTTTTTCATTTATCTGGTGTGAGTAGTATTCTATTTTAGCTTGTTCTATCAAATTCTTAACAGCACATCTTTGTTTACAGTACAATTGTCTATCAATTACCAGTCTTGTGTGTCTCCATTTGCGCTCAAGTTGCCTTTTGATTTTCTTTGCTGACCGAATGCCCTCATGAAACCATGGACTATCTGGTCTCAACCTACATGTAACAGTTCGCGTACGTGGTGGGACATGTTTATCGAGGAGGCTACTCAGAGCGTGTTCATATTTTTCAACACAGGAGTTGACATCCAATGATGCAAAGTTAATATTTGATAAACATGAACTAGCTTCAGCGCGAAAAGCATCAATGTCAATGGCTTTGAGACGGCGTGTTGTGATAGAGACTTTTGGAGGTAGAGGTCTTTGCATATTTATTGTACACATAACAGCACAGTGATCTGACAAACCAGGATGGAGAGAAACATCATACACAATATCTGCACTGTCACGAGTAATCAGTAAATCTAGTGGCCGAGCCGGTGAGTTGGTGTAGAAATATGCTGACAAAGGCCAATGTAAGACATCAAATTCTTAAATTGATTTGCTCTATTGTCAGATAAGTCATCAATGTGTTTGTTAAAATCACCAGTGACCATGATATCAGACGGGTGTAGGAGATAGTCATTCATCATGGTCTCAAACTCTTTAAGGAAAAGTCCAAAATGGATGGGACGTCCAGATATATCTTTTTCACAACAGTATACATTCACTAGACGCACAGATTTTGAGTTGCTAGTAATTTCAACGTGAATGGACTCAAATGTTGAATAAACATGATCTTCTCGTTTCACTGTTACTAACAACCCTGACTTGTGTAATATACCAACACCTCCACCTGCCTTGTTTAATCTGGGAATGTGTTGGAAAGAAAAGCCAGTTGGAGTAAGTTCTGAAACAGCTAAATCATAACCAGGTTTGAGCCAAGTTTCACTTATTGCCACTACATCAAGGTTGTTTTCAATGACAAAATCGTTAAAATCAAATGTTTTGTTCCTGATGGATTGAGTATTCAGAGCACAGAATTGAAGTTGTGATTTTCTGTAAGGAGGTATAGGTCTGAGGTTGTCATGACAGATCTGCCCTGTGTGGACATGTTGTTTAGCAACAGTTACCTCTTTGGTTCTCTGATTTACAATAACTGGTATACATACATGTCTCTGCTTGGCCCTTCCAGCTCTGCATCCCCTCCTGGTTGGTCTGACAGAACAAATATTCAAGCCCAGTAAAGTAGTATACACATCTCTGGGTAGTGGTACTTTACCAGGGTTCAAGCTTAGTAAGTCTTCTCTTGTTGTTGTAAAGGAGATAGTAGTCACAGCCATGCCCATGGAGATCAATAGGAGCCCAACAGAAGAATACAATGGACACTTGGCCATTTGTAAAGAAGTTCGGTCCAGTAGAACACAATCAGTAACCATGCAAACTGTGTGTTTGAAGTGTAGTCACAATGCACCATCAAATCAAAAAATTTGATCACCAAAGTACACAAAACTGCAGAGGTATCCGATGAATCAGAGTAGATCAAGATGATCTATAAGGTAAACTTTGCACAATAGTGTAACTGTTATAAGCAAAAGTTCCCTATGACTACATAAATCAACATTCTTAAACCGTAACCATAGTCAGTGCAGCCACACAGGACGCTCTATTATGTAAATGTCACACGTTAAAGTGGTGTTGCATGATGGGAGCTCGCACTTCCTTGAAGGTTAAGGAGGTTGATGATGATGAGCGAAGTTGCTTAAGCTCATTACTCGCGTTCTGTAATTCTGCCATCTTGTTGAAGTCAATGTGAGCAGAACTACACTGTATTGGTGTGAAGGGCATTATGTTCTACACGGTAAACTGAGGTACAAAATCAAGGTGGTGAATTTCGCGAAGGGAGTGGCGGTTGGTTGTAGTGCTGAGTGCGTGTGTGAGTGGTTTGTGGTCCATGAGAATGTAGAAATTGTGTCCGTCAAGTGAGTGTTGAAAATGGCATATGCCAAGGTATATTGCCAAAAGTTCACGGCCAAAGGTGTTGTAACGAGTCTCTGCAGGTTGTAGGCGTTCTGAAAAGAATGCGAGTGGTTGCAAAGTATCTTGAACTCGTTGTTGAAGAACTAATCCCACTGCAACATTCGAAGCATCTGTCATGATACACAGTGGTGCATCTGGCTTTGGATGAGCGAGGAGAGTAGCATTGGCGAGGGCATCTTTGATAGCATGGAATGAGTTAGTAGCAGTGTCATTCCAGGGGAGTGGCGCAGACTTTTTCCCAGCGTTAGGGAGTACATGTAGATCAGTAAGTGGCTGGAGAATTTGCCCACAACGAGGAACAAATAGGCATTAGAAGTTAACGAGGCCGAGAAATTTGTATAGTTTGGTGAGAGTTGCTGGTTGTGGAAAATCACGAATAGCACTGACCTTTCCAGCAAGTGGGCGTACTCCGTGACGGTCGACTTGATAGCCAAGGAATTATAGTGACTCTAAGCCGAACATACATTTGGAAGGGTTGATGATAACGCCATATTGGTTGAGGCGTTCAAAGAGCAAACGAAGGTGCGTCTTATGTTGTTCAGCCTCTAAACTAGCGATTAGAAGATCATCGATATATGCATAGCAAAAGTCCAAACCTCTCGTTACTTCGTCAATAAAACGTTAAAATGTTTGGGCAGCATTGCGTAAACCAAGCGGCATGCTTACAAACTCATAGAGTCCAAATGGAGTGGTGATGGCTGTTTTTGAGATGTCCTCCGGTGCAACAGGAATTTGATGGTACGCTCTGACGAGGTCGATTTTGGAAAATACAGTTGCACCATGAAGAGATGCTGTAAAATCCTGTATGTGTGGTACGGGGTACCGGTCGGGTACAGTGGCCTGGTTGAGTGCGCGATAGTTTCCTCATGGTCGCCAATCTCCGGGTTGCTTTTTGCGGACCATGTGAAATGGGGAAGACCAGTTACTGCTTGATGGTCGCACAATACCCAAGTCCATCATGTGTTGAAATTCATTTTTGGCAACATGAAGTCGGTCTGGTGCAAGACGACGGGGACATGCCGCTGTTGGTGGGCCTGTGGTAACAATGTGATTTTTGACACTGTGCTTGACAGGAAAGTGCAAGTAGGCCAAAATTGGAATATGATGATAAAAACTTTAAAACATGATAATTATAAAGTATTTAAAGAAAATTGAAAATAAGTACATGTAATATGACAAACGTGTCCATAACTGTTCATTGTTTCGGAACGCTACAATTCATTTCTACCCAGCACTGCCCGGCCAAAAGAGTCTGAGTACTAGAAACTGACCGTTACATTTGGGTTATTTGAAATGTGTGTTATACATGACAAAATGTTAAATTTTAATAAAATAGATAAAAAATAAAAGGACCCAAATGGCCAGGTCAAGCTGACCATAGAAGTGTTCCTAGGACCCTTCTATTTTCATCTGTATCCAGCACTGCCCGGCCAAAAGGGTTGGAGTACTAGAAACTGGCCGTTACATTTGGGATTAGTAAAATGTGTATTCTATTATTATTACATTAAATATTAAACACACAACAAAAATGTTAAATATAATTAATATAATAAAATAAAAAATAGAAACTTAAGAAGGACCCAAAAGGGCTGGGTCAAACTGACCATTGAGGTGTTCCTTGGACACCCCAGTATACATCTGCTCCTAGTTCTAGTAATAGTGCCCGGCCAAAAGGGTCTGACCACCAGAAACTGACCGTGTATTTTCCCCTTAGTTAGAACTGTGTACAAAACTGAATGTCAAACTGGTTTCCCATAGAACTGTGTGCAAAACTGAATGTCAAACTGGTTTCCCATAGGACTGTGTACAAAACTGCATGTCAAACTGGTTTCTTGTTTGACATTCGAATGTCCAACGTCGAACGTCAAATAAGTAACCAACTTCACGCCGGTTGGACGTGTGGGTAAGGATCAGCAGAGGTACATGCATGGAGGTAGAATTTCTACCTCCATGGTAGATATCATACATGTATCGATATGTCAAAATCCGTCAGCCACACTGGTTGGGCAACGTTGTTTGTGCCCGCTGTGACTTCACATTTGTTTCGTTCCTGATACTCCTACTTTCCGATGGAATGCTACTGATAATAAAACTTACCGATGGAATGCTACTTTACCAATACTACTACTAGTCGATCTCCGGATTGCTGGAATTTGTCAGAAATGAGTTGCACTTAAATTTGGTTGGAAAATTAAATGCTTTTTGAGAGTATGTTCGTGCTCTATACAACATAATGTAACTGTTTTGGGAAAGTCGTAAACACGTTTTCATAATTGGGGTTCACATTACTTTTTAGAGTTATTTTAACAAGGGTTCGACCGCCAGTCTTAAAATTTGGGCTCGACAGTCACACTTTGTCGGGTTGCATTCAGGGGGGAAACCATAGAATAGACCGATTGCGCGACCTACGTCATGTGACCCCTGTTGGGTTAAAAATGTAAACACACACGTAATCCTCCCTAGGAAAGGGTGGTACGGTACACGAGGATTAATGCATTTAGTTAATTCGATCGATGTTTTTTTTGCTCGAAATCTGTGAAACATATTCCAGAGTTTGTACCAAAGACCTTCAAGTGGCTGAATAAAGCCAGTAAGGACAGTTCCAGCAAGTCTTGAAAATTGTAAACCGTATAAATGTGCACGATGTAGCGCACGACGGAACGTTAGGCCAGACGACCGCGATCACCACACACTTTCAACACAAAAAATTCAAAGTTTTGAAGCTGAAATCCTCCAAAGAAATTGCTTTCCAAAACTGTGTGTTCCTTTGCCTATTTGGAATTCTGCAAGGCTAGGTATTAATGCTCACTTTTCCAACGTTCTTTACTTTTTTTTGCAGTGATTTAGTCCAACATTACAAACAAAATAACACACGGGTGGCTACATAATAGTCGTCCGACGCCGGTAGTGCATGTCTAAAAAACCTCTTTTTAGTAGAATTCTGTTAAATTATGAAACAGAGATGTGATATAAATTAATGCCACAACATACTACTTTAAATCAAGGGGCTGATTAACTAATTCATCGCTTAACGATGTGTGAGCGCACGACGGAACGTTAGGCCAGACGACCGTGATCACCACACACTTTTCAACACAAAAAAATTCAAAGTTTTGAAGTGAAATCCTCCAAAGAAATTGCTTTCCAAAACTGTGTGATTCCTTTGCCTATTTGAAATTCTGCAAGGCTAGGTATTAATGTAGGAGGTGTTGCTAGTTCTGGGCGTTGTGGATGATCAGCCACCCGATCCAGGGTGTCTTGCTGCACAGTTTTTTTGATGGTCTGTTGAGCAAAGTGCAAAAGTACGGAAGCGTATAGCTGCCAACATAAAAATAAATTTTCTCCCAATTAAGTCGTACGTACGAGATAATAAGTCGTACGTACGATATAATAAGTCGTACCTACGAGATAATAAGTCGTAATTACGAGATAATAAGTCGTACGTACGAGATAATAAGTCGTACGTACGAGATAATAAGTCTTACGTACGAGATAATAAGTCGTACGTACGAGGTACGACTTATTATCTCGTAATTACGAGATAATTAAGTCGTCGTACGAGATAATAAGTCGTACGGTGAAGAGGGTCAGCATGGCGAACTTGACAAATGCTGTGAAATTCTACTTCAGTTTAGGGTTTAATCATTCTGAAATTCTCGAGTGCTTGGCTCACATAAATGGAGTTGTGCTGAGTCTCCGTAGTTTACGGCGGATTCTGGCCAGTGCTCAATTATTTCGCAGGAAAAATCATTCCGATATTCTTGATGTTGCTTTATTCATAATGGAACAAGTGGAAAATTCAGGACAGTTGCATGGATATTGAATAATGCATTTAAAATGCATACAGGAGGGATTTGTGGTGAGTCAAAATACTGTGAGACTGTTACTTCACATTATTGACCCTGAAGGTATTTCACTTCGGAAGAGACATCGATTGAGGAGAAGAACTTATACAAGTCTGGGGCCTGATTTCATGTGGCACGTCGATTCATATGACAAGTTAAAACCATACGGAATCTGCATAAATGGTTCTATAGATGGATTTTCCAGACAGATAATTTGGATGGAGGCATTTACTACCAACAGCGACCCAGCTGTGGTTGCGAACTACTACATGAACGCTGAAAGGGTTGCCTGAAACGGGTAAGAGCAGACCGTGGTACGGAAAACTCACACATGGAGCATATGCAAACGTTTTTAAGATACGACCACCAAGATGAATATGCTCGCAAAACTTTTCTGTACGGTTCAAGCAATCATAACCAGAGGATTGAATCCTGGTGGGGTTTCCTCCGCAAACAGTGCGGTCAATTTTGGATGAATGTCTTCCACACCCTCAAAGATACTGGCAGTTTTTCTGGTGATTTTTTGGATAAAAATTTGATCCAGTTTTGCTTCCTGCAAATGATTCAGGTGAGATAATTTGACGATTTTGATAAATGCACCATTCTCACGCATACGAATTTTAATGTTAAAACTTTATTTGGAGCTCGGCTTTCCCTTTCCACAATGACAGGATTGACATTAAAATATCCAATGTAATAATTGTTAATACAGCATTTACATAAAAAAAAACATGAAACGAACAAACAAAAAGAACAAAAACACCGAATCGGCTTTACCAATCCTACAGATTTCACCTTTAGATTGGTACTTTATTTGAAAATGGCCATAATGCCGTGATTTATTTGTTAACTGAAAACAACTCTGGTTATTCATTGTTTTTTAAGGATGAACTTGACGAAGTGGTTCAGCTTTGGAATACACATCGTATTCGCCCATACAGGAACCGGGCAAATCCCAGCGGGCGACCGGCGCTTATGTATACTCTGCCACACCTATACAGAGCTGAAAGCCACCTTTGCAGAGTCACAGATGGACAAATTCGTGTATGCCAGGCAGAATGCACCCCAAAAGGTCCATATCCATGTGATAAAACTGTATTCGAGTTGTGTTGTCTTCTCATGGAAGAATCAGGTTGGGACACACCGTCAAGTGTGGACAACGCAGTAGCCTTGTATAAGAGGCTTCGAAACATCATACTTACAAAAAAAATATTTAAAGTCATAAATGTTTGCAAACTACTGTATACCTAGAACTCCTTTCACACTCCCTTTTAGTTATAATAATTCAAATCTTTATCCTGTGAAAAATCGTGCACATTATAGTGTTGTTTTATTTCGAAGAAAATTGTGAAAATGTATGTAGGCCTACATGTTCAAACATTGTAATGAGCATAATTCAAGTTGGACCCGTATTAATGTAGTTTTCTGAATTAAAAAAACATACATCGTATTTGACACTTAGCTACATACAAGGTACAATAATCAGACAAAACAGTTATATCTCTGATAAAGGGCCATGTGTGTTTCCCGAGAATTGCTACTTCACTCTGGGCCCTATTTCATAAAGCTATTCAAAAGAAAGACGTGCTCAGCAATCTCTTTGCTGTGCGAAAAATGAGTGGACCACCAGTTGCAGCAACGTAAACTCGATGGTTTGCTGGCACTGGTAACCTGTTTCTGCCGAGCAAAATTTTCCTGTGCTTTGTAATTATTTGTTGTGCTTGTAGACTTTATGAATTTGGGCCCTGCGTAATGACACACATTATCAGTGAAGGATCCGGGGAGGTGGGGGGAGGGGGGCGCTATGGGGGCGCCCCCATCTCCCTCCAACAAAAAAAAGACCCCCAAAAATGTCGCCGTCGCTCATAGCCACCCTGGCAAATAGGCGTTTTGATCCACCCCTGATTGTCATAGAATACTCGACGAGCTTATTTTATATGCCTTTTATTTTACAAACTTTATTCATTATCCTTGTCAAAATCTTTATCAGAATCATTGTACTATGTGCGTCTTTTATAATGTATGATGTGTTGGGGAAAAAATAAATTGAAGAGCTAATGATGATTATGATGCAGCCAAATGCAATATTTTACGGAGATCTTTTATTTGTCTACCATCATAGTCTTGGTTTCAAGTTTAATTTATTCGTGTCCTTGGCCTGCGTAAGACCCTCTTGCAAATGGGTTTTTATTGCTTCAATCTCATTTACTTACAGGAGGTGAACACCAGTAAAATAGTTCTAAATTGTTCATTCTACTTTTAAGCGTCAGTAATTGTAGTAATCTTTGACAGTACTACTACAAACCATGTGCGCGCTGTCGTTGTAGTCTTGTTTCTGGACTGTTCAACGGTTCAATGTGAACTAAAAATACGACTGAACCAACACTAACTACTAAAAGTGAAGCACACACAAACAGCCCCCTCTAGCGACCACGGAAAAAAGGGAATGTCTTGCAGTAAGACTATTATCTCGTACGTACGACTTAATTATCTCGTAATTACGACTTAATTATCTCGTACGTACGACTTATTATCTCGTAATTACGAGATAATAAGTCGTACGTACGACTTATTATCTCGTACGTACGACTTGTTATCTCGTACGGATATGAATTTGTCTTGCACAAAATTGTATTACTATATTTATTTCCCACACAAAATGCATCCTCCACGTACAAAGTAAAAATGCACCCTCTCACACAGCGCGCGCGGCCCCCCACACAGCACTGTCACAAACAAGGCCAATACCATTGTGCCGACGGGGAGGTTCTAGCCATTGGGTAAAATGAGGGGAGAAACAATAAACGGAATAATTTTAGCCAATAACGTTTTCATTCCTTTAGCACCAAACGGTTCATTTAATTCATCTTAAGTGAAATGTAATTAACATGTTAAAAATTGCACAGAACAATAATGCATAAATAACTCAATCTTTCTGTACAAAGAATCTTTGTTTACCATAGCTTTCATATTAGCAGAAATTTAACCTTTTGAAGTAATTCATTTGTATTACATTATTGAACAACATTTAAAAAGATTAAAACATCCTAAAATGAAGTGAATTGATTGTCCGGCAGGAATTTTTCAAAAGAACTAATGAAAACATTTTAACAAATTCTTGAACTTGAAAACAGTGATATTCTTCGTTTATAGATTCAAACTTTGAGAACGTACAATTAACAAATTTTATAAAAACAGCAGGCATACAATCATATTTGAAATTACCATTGATCAAGTAACTCATTTTCACTAGTCTTATTGGAAAACAGAGTGGAAAAACATATGGGCCTTGTGGGAGCCTATAACATTTTCATTTTGTTACTTTTCTTAAATCTGTTCTTCATTCTCATGTAGTCTCTCTCCAATAATGTCCAATCTTCAAAGTTTAGCTGTAGGCCGTTTATCATCTTTCACAAACCACCCACTTTGACTTTGAGGTACCACGTCCTCCCCTTTATAGCTGGCGATAATCAGGTTTTGGGTTCTTCCGTAATTCCATCTAAAGAAAAAATAACATGAACACAACAAAATTACTGGTATAAAAATAAAATTTACTTATCACATTTTTTTTTGATACAAAATTGAATAAAAGATTTGTTCATTATGCTTGTTCCGCAATGAAATTTGTTAAGCCTAAGCCTATTAAATCCTAAGGCTAAGCTCAGTAGTCCATAGATAATGTTACTTGAAATGTGGCCTGAAACAACTAATTCTCTCGATATGAATTCAGTTTTAAAGGTTAATGGATTTGTCTTCAATTGAAAATACATGAGGGGAAATTTGTTGTGTTTGGCAGCAAAAGTGTGGTGGCTGCATGGTAATTATATTTTTATATAAATGAAAAATTCAAATAAATAATGACCCTGACCCTCAGGTTAGTTTGTTGAAAAGAAATAGGAAATGTACACAATTTTCTGGAAATAGACACAAAATGTGAATTGTTATTCCATAAATTATTATCACAGTCATCAATAACATAAACAGAACTAACAGTCATGACGGTTGTGCGATCTTGATAAAGTGCGTGTTAAAAGTAGGTCATACCCAAAGCGAAATGGAATGGTCAAACAAAACTTTTCAGGCTCACTGTGCAAGCTTGTGGATTGCAGACCAAACTTTGTACCGTATTTCTTTTACTCTTACTAAAGATTAAGGAACATCAATAACCAAATGAATATCAAAATATAATCTACAAGTTTTCAGCTTTCTTACCATATAACTAAATATACAATTGGTAGACTCAACGAGGAGAAACTTACCTAAATACGGAGAGCTACTACCATGTCTGTCAGTGCAGTTTTATCACGAAACGTGTGTGATCAATATGCGGTTTTACGTTTCTAAAATAAGTTTTGGTTGGTCAAGAAATAGTTATCGTCAAAGTGCCGGTGGTTAATGTTGACCAATTGCAATGAGTTTTGGAATAGTAATAGGCAAGGCTTGGTAATTTCGTATCCCGCGCGAACGGAACGTTTCGTCACAATGGTTGCCGAGTTACAAGAGAACATGCAGTATGATTGCGAGATATTTCGAGGGCACATTTTGTGCTTTGCACGCGGGAGTATGGGCAGAGGAAAACGGTTTTCTCTTTAACTTTGACGAAATGCCGGGGACAAATATATTCAAAAAAACAAACAATTTATATGATAGAATAGTGTACAAATCAAACTGTCTGAAGGAGAACGAACGAAAATGATAGCATAAGCGGTTGATTTGTTATGACAAGATCTTGTCAAAAAAGTGGCCTTTATTTCCTTCTTTTTGTCGTTTTGCGCTCGCGCGCTGTGTGTGTGGCCGCGCAGTTCGTTAAGTTGACTTATTATCTCGTACGTACGACTTATTATCTCGTACGTACGACTTATTATCTCGTACGTACGTTGGTGCATATACTGATATGAGAGTGACATAAGACCCCTTACTTATTGGAAGCCTCAGTACGATTAGCCTGTCTGATAGTTGGTTGTTCTGACATACGATCTGCAATCTGATTTGCAACAGCACTAAGCAACACCAGATGTTCCTTTTTTCTGGTCAGCGGTAGTTCCAGACCAGAAAAACGTGTGGCTTTTCTCTCGCAGCATTCGACAAACTACATCACTGACCATTTTCAAGAGGGAACTGAAAACACATTTGTTCGCATAAATTCACTTAATTCCATCTTTCTTCATTTTTGTATTGTTCTTTTTGTGTAGGCGCCTTGATCGGGTTTCTGGAAAAGTGCGCATAATAAATTTATATTATTATTATTATTATTAGTTGACCTGTGCCACTGAGGCGTACTTCCGAGAGTGCTGCGATATCAATTTGATATCTGTCAAGTTCTTTCGCAACAAGTGCTGTGCGTCTCCTAGGACGATCGGGACGATCAAGCATTGTGCGAATATTCCAAGATCCAAGAGTAAGTTGTTTTTTTCGTTTGCTTCTTCCCACAAATTAGAGCCCCGTTGGCCGTGGGATGCCAGCCAGGGGAAATAGAGCATGCCTTGTTTAACCCACCTTTTCTAGGGTCGTCCTCAGATTGAGGCAGGCGGGGCCTCCCTGAAAAAAAGGGCCGCATCACCAGAGAAGGACCTCATCCGTCCGATGCTCCATGCGAGCGAATACGACCATCACTCTCTGGCCGCTCACGTCAGACGTCATGATGGTGAGACCAGGATAGACGGTATCTCGACTATGCTCTCGAACCATCTCAGTTGCCCTGCTGCCAGCAACGAATGTTACCAGTTCACCCATGGCTGGGGGTTTGAAATCAGAGTTTTCCTTCTCCTAGGTGGGCTGCCTTCCATGGCTTACGAGCCCCACCTGCCCCGGAGCAATCTGGATTTAAAGGTGCACACCGGCTTCGTTGGGCTATTTGGGCTACAAAATAGGCTAACATTATGACTTCAAAGGTCTTTCAGGAATGGAGAAGAACGGTTCCTAAAAGAAACCATCAAATTTTGCCGTTTTCGAGCATTTTTCAAAAAACGATTTATCCGAACCAAAAAAGTGGTTCGGATAAATCACGTGATCTTCGGAGTTAGTTTTACTTCCAGCCGTATAAAAGTAAATTACTGAACAAAATGTAAATCTTTTTTTTTTTTACAATTATTCATGAGTATTTGACAAAAAAGACTTATGTATTCAGATTATTGATACAATTTGTAAATAATGATGAAAAATCGAACGTAATATTCGCATTCAGAGAGTCCGTGCAACCGAAGTGTGTCTTCGGCGCACCAGCGTGGGAGCTAGCGGAACGTAAACCTTGGGGGCATATCCCGTACAGCTGGTGTCGCATGCAATTATGTCCTCTATGCGATACTATCCGGCGGACATTATTGCATATGCAATACCGTCCGCCGGACGATTTTGCATATGCAATTGTGTCCGCCCGGACGCTGCTGCATAATGCAATTGTGTCCGCCCAGACACATTTGCATATGCAATCGTGTTCGCCACCGTGCAAAACGGTCCTCGAAGACTATGTTCAATATTCGGCAAAAACAAGCCCCAGGCACGGCGGGCCCGTGGAAATTTTGCTTGTCCATGACACCCCCGGGTTATGTTTATAAATATGTCAAAAGATTTAAAACAGAAGAAAAACTAAAGCGCTGAAACCATTGCAGTAAGCTGCAATCATAATACATGAATATTCATGCCGCACATGTGCATACATACGTTCAGTGCATGCACGCTCGCTGACGCACAATGTACATGTATGTCGGACGGTTTTGCATAGCCCCGGAAACGATTGCATATGCAAAAGTGTCCGGAGCGAACAGTATTGCATGGCGGACACAATTGCATCTGACACCGGTGCAGTGTCTCGTGGGGCCATAGAGACAAAACCCGGGACATGTACTCCCCAGCTTGCCGGTGTCAGATGCAATTGTGTCCGCCATGCAATACTGTCCGCTCCGGACACTTTTGCATATGCAATCGTGTCCGGGGCTATGCAAAACCGTCCGACGTACATGCTTATGTAATTTATGTGTGTAAGCGAGGTCGAGCGCGCATGCACTGAACGTAAGTATGCACATGACTGCAGCATGAATATTCATGTATTATGATTGCACCTTACTGCAACGGTTTCAGCGCTTTATTTTTTCTTCTATTTTAAATCTTTTGACATATTTATCAACATAACCCGGGGGTGTCATGGACAAGCAAAATTTCCACGGGCCCGCCGTGCCTGGGGCTTGTTTTCGCCGAATATTTGACCATAGGCTTCGAGGACCGTTTTGCACGGTGGCGGACACGATTGCATATGCAAATGTGTACAGGCGGACACAATTGCATTATGCAGCAGCGTCCGGGCGGACACGATTGCATATGCAAAATCGTCCGGCGGACGGTATTGCATATGCAATAATGTCCGCCGGATAGTATTGCATAGAGGACACAATTGCATGCGACACCGGTCGGTCTAGCCGTAAGCGTGGGAGCTTGTCGGAGGGGTAGGGAGCCAGATTAACAATTACGTTTTTTACGAGGGTTTTAGTCTGTACCCTTAGCTATTATCCCCTAACTATTGTAACTTGTTGCCTGCGCTGCGTACACGCGGGACGACGACGGGGAATGTTTATCCCATACACCATACAGCTGATCTATCTACTTCTATGATAGCTGCAATAATGTCCACTCCCCCTAATCGCCACAACAACAAAAACGGTGGCGGTGGCCGCGGCCGGCCAGTGAAGTCATCGCCCGAAAAACGGGAGAATGCCTTCGCTAAAGTTGCCAGAATTGGCAATCCGTTTGCAGCGAAAGCGGGCGGCTCGCTTGGCACATGACTGTTATTGGCCAAGCCAATGTGAAAAGATGGTCCAAGATTAGGGACACTACCGTTAGTTTTTAGACTGCAGCAGGCTGGTCACGATGAGAACATGAAGGATGTGGTCTTTGCCATAATTTTGATGGACAGGTTTTGTGTCATATAGAACTGTATTGTGAATATGCCTGCGTATATTTTAATACATGAAGACTCACATTTTGACAATTATTTATGGTCCATCATGTCTGTGATGTCCACACATTATGCCAAGCTTATTCTCTCCCTTTCTACATTTGAACATGACCTGACAACACAGCCCAGTCCTGGACCCAACTGGCATTCGTCCAAGTAATTTTTTACAACGTATAGGGCCTACTTGCGATATAATGAAGAAACGTTCTCCATTGCAAGTTCGTCGTACACAGAATTAATACACTGTCTGTTTATGTCTGGTTTTTTTTTACACGTGAATTTGTGCTGAAGGGCTATGAAGTCTGGATCCTCATGCCTCTCGTCATTGTAATAATGCATACATAAACAGAGCACCAGTCTACTTACAACATTGCGCAACATAATTATTGTCACGTAAACTTGATAGTTGCAACGGCTGGAAAAGCGTATAAGCTGACCTTTGACCGTGTTTTTCACATTTTTCGTTAATTACGTGATATTTTGATGATTTTTTCAAGAACAACCATTTAAAAATTATTGTCTGTCATTCCACATCACTAAACTAGGTAAACAGTAAGCCGGTGTGTCCCTTTGAGGCGCCAGAAACCCGCCTTCACACTCCTGCCCACAGTAATGTTCTAAACGGGGAACGGCAACGTGAAGCCAGGCAGTAGGAGTTTGAGTTAGGAGAGACTATTTGAGACGCTGATCATATGGGACATTTCATGGATGAGGAGGGCTCAATCAACCTCACCGCCCCGATCATCCTAAAACCTTTGAAACCACCAGCATTGAAATACACGCTACACTACACACACAGATCGGTATAGGTTAAATGCATACATCCTCTTTTCATGAAACCAAAACTCCCAAAATAAACAGGTACTGAACATAGTAACTGTATCCCTTGTAAACTTAGCTTTTCATGAAACCAAAACTCCCAAAATAAACAGGTACTGAACATAGTAACTGTATCCCTTGTAAACTTAGCTTGACTCCTTGCTGTAGAAACCAAATATGTCTGCTTTCGGGTTTGTTTTATACATGTACCCATCGAATTCAAAACTACAACTTTTGCACTTCAGTCTGTCACACTACCAAATTACATGCTGTAACACGCGCGGCAGCCGAGTCGCACCACTATACTTACAGCCTCCGGGGGCGGGCTGTTTTGCCTACCACTCATGTAGTTCATTAATAGTAACTGCACAACTAGTTGCTATTAACCTTAATGAATATTCAATACAAATTTGAATGAAACTTTCATAAGTTTATAGTATGTGCCTGTGTGCAATATTCACAAACCCTGAGCGCCTCGCATGCAACGATTACGGTACTGCATGCTGATTGGCTAGGTCACCGCGTGAGCGTTAATTGTTTATTCATTAATCCCAAACCACTGCGCACTGTAACTGACTGCATGTAAATAATGTTATGATGTCACAGCTCATTAAAGTTTGTCGCGCCCGTACTTACTTATTGTAATGCAAACAAAATAACACACGGGTGGCTACATAATAGTCGTCCGACGCCGGTAGTGCATGTCTAAAAAAAACCTCTTTTTAGTAGAATTCTGTTAAATTATGAAACAGAGATGTGATATAAATTAATGCCACAACATACTACTTTAAATCAAGGGGCTGATTAACTAATTCATCGCTTAACGAAAATAAAATCGACTGTTTTCGAACTCACTCTGTGTCACGGCCTATGCTTTTACACGTATTTTTTTCATCAGCTGTATGACGTCATACCCGTAGGGGGTCACGTGACCGAATGTAAACATTGTCGCGCAATAACATTGTTGCGCAATCGGTCTATTGGGTATAACGCCGTACAGCTGATGGCAAAATACGTGTAAAGAGATAGGCCGCGACACAGAGTGAGTTCGAAAACAGTCGATTTTATTTTTGTTAAGTGATAAATTAGTTAATCAGTCCCTTTATTTAAAGTAGTATGTTGTGGCATTAATTTAAATCACATCTCTGTTTCATAATTTAACAAAATTCTACTAAAAAGAGTTTTTTTTTAGCCATGCATTACCGGCGTCGGACGACTATTGTAGCCACCCGTCTGTTATTTTCTTTGTAATGTAGGCCTAAATCACTGTAAAAAAGGATAAACAACGTTGGAAAAGGAATCACACAGTTTGGGAAAGCAATTTCTTTGGAGGATTTCAGCTGTTGAAAAGTGTGTGGTGATCGCGGTCGTCTGGCCTAACGTCCCGTTGTGCGCTGTACACATCGTGCACATTTATACGGACCCATTGACCCTAAAATCGACAGAGAATAGCCGGAGATCTTTTGGTCTGAGAACCAGACTAAGAATTAACTCTATACATCACTGCACAACAAGTGAAATAGACTAGTTTTCAGTCCCTATATCGTTTTTGTTCTGACTGACCTATATACACACATACGAGAACGATGTAGGGACTGGGAACTAGTCTACAAGTGAAACTTTTGTCGCGCAGGTTGTTGTCAAGCTAATATAAATAAGAGTCAGACGGCGCGCGCCGTGCTCGTCGTGTACAGCTGCTTGCCTGCGTAGCTAGAGCTGTGGGGGTGCGATGACCGCATGCACGAAGGGCAGATGATAATGCAGGCCAGGGGGAAAAGTTGATTGGTGAGCTGCAAAATTGAAATGACAAGGTGTTTGTGTTTCATTATCTTTATATTATATTTTTTATAAATCTTAGATACATGCTTACTTAGTTGTAATTGGTTCAGTTTCAGTAAGTTGCGTGGAGATTCCTCTGGCTCTGCAATCCAACCATAATTCAGATGCACAGGTCCAGACCGGGATAAAAATCGTGATTTAGGACCTCCAGTTTTATAGATACCTTCTTGTAAGCTGTAATCTGTCCTGTGTTGGTACATGTACTGGTCATGACGTTTTCAGTGACGATGTTCATGTACCATGCCTTTAGGCTTTAGTTACATTCATTACTCTTCTGGCTCCAAAACGTCACACTTACTTCGGCCTACCAACACTAGCACTACAGCCAGAATAGTTGTGAGCCAGGTTATGCTGCGCAGAACTTTCCATTTTGCTTAAGGGTGTATAGTGGAGGATCATGTAGACCCAGTGACTGGGGCGCTGTACTCCTGTTTTGAGATTTTGACATTATCTGTCGTACTAGCGCCCCAGTAAGGAATATGTAGTAACTGAGATGGTCAGGAGGATTTAAAACACCTCTGTTAAAAAACATGCCTTAGACTGAACAGAATTGCTCAAAATTCGCCTACTGTCTTCTCTAAGTGTTTAAGGTGAAATGAAATGCGTTTAATTGTATTCACGATCATTTTCTGTCCTCCAAATCGATGATTTTTGAGGGCCTCTGAAAACCCTGCCGTTACAATCGCCATTTTTATTACTAATGTCACGACTGTTTCCTGACTTAAAAACGTCGTATTAACGCTGCGGGGATCACGTGTTCGCTGATGCCCGGACTTGTTTGTTGTTTTGCGCAGTCAACGCAGGATACCAGTCAACGAACCCCGCAAAGTTCCATTGGTCATGATCGGCTGAGCGCGCGCTGTACAATGTTGCCATTGTGGGGTGTTGACACTACACAGCTGGTATCCTGCGTTGACTGCGCAAAACAGTATGCAAGTCTTGGCATCAGCGAACACGCAATCCCCGCAGCATTAATGCGACTTTTTTCAAGTCAGGGAACAGTCGTGACATTAGTAATAAAAATGGCGATTGTAACGGCAGGGTTGTCAGAGGCCCTACAAATCATCGATTTGGAGGACAGAAAATGATCGTGAGTACAATTAAGAAGACAGTTGGCGAATTTTGAGCAATTCTGTTGAGTCTAAGGCATTTTTTTAACAGGTGTTATAAATCCTCCTGACCGTCGCAGTTACTACAAATACAATCCTTACTGGGGCGCTAGTACGACAGATAATGTCAAAATCTCAAAAAAGGAGTACAGCGCCCCAGTACGACAGATATTGTCAAAATCTCAAAAAAAGGATAACAGCGCCCCAGTTACTGGGTCTATGGAGGATGGTGAATTACTTAGACAAACACAGTTTTCGCATGGGGTGTTTTACTTCACTGCGCATAATGTAAGCAACCTCTCACGCCAGGTTCACGCCACAAAAGTAATGACACACTGGCGGCGCCTCGTCAATCACCCATTGTGATTTAAAGCCTTAAATGGCATTTGAGCTAGGCCTACTTTTAGTTGCGATAATCATAACCCACCATCCTCCCGACCGTTGAGAGGATGAAGGGTTACGATTATCGCAACTAGCCTACTTTATGCTATTTTTATTCACAATTCATGACCATCAATCACGTGACTCCACTTTAGCTTAGCATTCTTGGAAAAACTTATGGAGGCAAAAGTAGCCATGTTCCTTATCATTTTCTTAGTGCATAGAAACATCCGATAAACTTAAAAATCAGTGGTTTACCCTCGCAAGGAGGGATTAATAAACATACAGAGATTTTATTTACATCTATTAATCTCTACATACACTAATATAAGAATCACTCACAGATCACGTAAAAAACATTTTTTAAATCTTTGTTTCTTTGTTCTTGGTCTCTGATTACTGTTTTGGCACATGCCATTAGAATTATGCAGCCAAGGTCATACCACAATGGTAAAGGTACACATTACAGCGTTAATGACGCGTTCATTGACATAATAATATTATAATTTTGCTTAATTACTTTTAAGAAAAAGCCTTTAAGATCGCCAAGTTTAAGACAAAATAATTCAGTTCAATTTAAAAAAAAAAACAATGATAATGATATTTTTGTGAATCAAGGAAGATTATTTACACATCAAAATACATGTATACAGTTTTGGCACACCAACATTTAATAGTACAACAGTAGAGTGCACAACAACGGAAGGTACAAACTGATTCGGCCGAAGGTACAAACTGACTCGGCTGACGGTACGAAGTGACCAAGGTAAGAAAAGGCAAAGGTATGAAGTGACTCAAATCCACGTCATCATAGCTCAAGACCGCTTTGTTTGAACTTACCCACCCATCACAGGATCCAAGTTGACAGAAAAGAAAAAAAAATAAATTTAAGAGAAAAAACTTTTTAAATAAAATAATATTAAAAAAAAAAAAATTTGTCATATAAAAGATTCTTTTCACATTCAAAAAGAAGAACATCTTCTTTTTTTTAATAAGAAAAAAACCCCTGGTCAACGAAAAGATTATTTTCACGTCTTCACAAATAAAGGAAATATATATAATTCAACATTATTTAAGAGAAAAACAATTGTCAGCTACATCTAAAAAAAAATAAGAGAAAATTTCGTTTTTAATTAAATATTTTAAAAAGTTATTTTAAAAAATTAAAACTGGTCAACTAAAACATTATTGTCACATTTAATCCAAGGTAATATCATTCTTTTTTTTTCAAATGGGCCAGAAAATAGCAACAGCCAGAACACTGCAGAGGGACATTCCGGGGACTGCCAATGTACCTCAAGCTTAACGTACTTTGATGTGATTTCTAAACATTAAATAATATCAATTGAATTGGTGGCACTAACCAATTGTTGTCCCCGCCCGGCCCCAGTTGATGCTAGAGGCATCAACATAACTAGAGTTAGGACTCCAGTATCTTGTATTAAAAATACAGTGTAGGTAGTTTCGCATTGTACTCATTAGCAAACCTATCTACTGAATGTGGACCCAACATGCTGTCTATAAATTGAGAAAATCGTGGTGTCTGCTCAGGAAGTTAAGCCACTGTATTATCGAATCGGGGAATCTATTCAACTTAAATATTAAATTGAATTCTGCTGTTATTACAAAAATAATTTAGATCCAGACTCAATTCTTGTAATTCTGTAACCATGCTCCCTTTAGTTCTTACATCAACAACTCTTTGTTATCAGCATGCAACTTTACTGTTTTAACTCTGATAGGCCATCAGCTGAACCCTCAAATTCTTTTGTTTCACTCCAGCAATATTAATTTGTTTTTACAGTTTTAGCTATATAAATTACCAGAGATTAATAGTTCACAAAGTTTGCCACATTTTCTCCTGCATTTTTCACCAAGCTGCATTTTACAGATCAGCATAATGGCAAATGGGAAGGATGGAAACATGATGAATGAAAACTCTCTGTCACTTGGATGAAGAAGCCATCTGCACAATTTGTTTGCGCTCTTCGAGTACATAAGCTGGTTAGCTATAGATGTAAAGTTGGTCAAATGTACGAAAAGGAGATAATCTTGCCTGAATGCAGAGTTACAATGCACCACAGATCTGTGCAAATGCACAGATTGCTACAACGTTAGAGAGGACGATACATGTACTTTTTCTTTAGGTAGTGGTTCAGCATGAATCAGAGAAACAGAAAACAAACAGCGAACTTTTGCATCATGACGCGACCTTTTAACCTCTTCCTAAAACTTTCTTCCGTCAATCAGTCATGTGATATGAATAATGCACCATCCGATCCTTATTACCATAATTTGGCGCAAATAGTGCAAATGTCCAAGAACTTCCTGTGAAGGGGTTCGAGAGTGATGGTGGTTTGTCTTGAGATAACGCCCTCTATTGGTGATAGTTCTTGAGTGTTAGCGGTCTCGGGCTAACAAAACTTAAGGAAGGTCTTGGACCAAGACTAGGTCTCTCCACACTAAAGCATACAACTGATAATTTGTTTTTATTAATGCTTGGAGAGTGACTTGGGCCTTGCCCGAATGAATGGCTTCGGCAGTGGCTACGGCCGGAATGCCAAGGATTCCTATTCTTCAAAGTTTACTGGTTTTTTTTTTTTTTTTTTTAATTACATCTTTTAGTTTCAATTATGGTAAAAATAAAAATTTGTATTGACCCATGATCTTCCTTTTTCACAGATCATTGTCAAAATGAGGCTGCATCAATTGATACATTGTATACTCTTGGGTTTGTCCTTCGGAACAATCATAGTGCTGTATGTGTTCTTGACCACTCGCTTTGGCTTCTCCACATTTCTACCCTTGCTGAAGAATGCTCCCATTCACAGTGGAGTTAAGATGCTTCAAGCCAGATGGAATGATATTAGTGGCTTCACGATTGGTAAGAAGATTTAAAATTTTTGTTGGAACTTGTATACCAAGGTTATGAAGGACATGTACATGACAAATGGGTGGTGCTGCGAGGTGTGTTACTTAAAATGGAAGTACAAAATGTGCAATTACACGATCGACATATAGGATAATGTTTAGTTCAAGTTTATCATTGAGATGCTGTGTCTTGGCTGAGTGGTCTAGTCCACCAGACTTAAGCTCTGGTGTTTTACTATCAGTGAGGGTTTGAGACCTGGTTGTCACACTGGAGTTCTTAAGCAAGACACTTAACCATTATTGCTTCATCCTTCTTATAGGATGTAAAGCTGGGACTGTAGGTCTTGTGTGTTTTGTAATGCATCACGTATGTTCGGTGTTCATTGACACCGTATCAGCTTAGTCAACTGAACAAGTCCCGATACTGTGCCCAGGCCATCGTCAAGGATGCTATTACATGTACATATCAAATTACATATAAACGGACGCTCAAGTCATAACATTCGTATGTTTTTGCTGGGGTTTCCCCTAAATTATTTTTACAAATATACATTTATTAGAATATAATAGGAGATTTAAATTACATGAAAACAGAGGTGCAAAGGTTTTTTAAAAGGGATTATTCAATAAAATTGCAAGCGTTTCCACGTTGATTCAATCGTTACTGAATAGTATCAATTCTTTCACGTATCGTTAGTATTTGACATTGACACCCATAGCAATGCATTCAGGTTCAACTAATCGATTACTGTGCTTCACCTTACAACTAATGTGGTCAACGCGGCAAAGTCAAATTCATGGCAGGCCCTAATGTTTTCGAGGTTGAACAATACATAATATACATACTAATGAATTATTTGAAAAAAAATAGAAATAAATATTTGTATATCTATTTCAAGAAAGTTACAATTTCATGCCTGCATTTTTGATCGCTGTTTTAGAAACAGTCGACCTAAATATTGATAATGTTAAAATACAATTTTATTTTACTAAGCCATGTAATTGACAAAGAGTTTTTTAGGTGTTCGGACTCTGGTCCGAAGACCTCTTGTTTTTGTTCGAAGGTCATATAACCTTGAAAATTCATACATAGGTAGTGTATGGCAAGGAGACGAAACCGTTGTTGTGACGTCATGATGACATCATCAGGTGTTGAATTACATTAAATCAAAGTTTATTATTTCAAAAAATCATAATTCCTGAATTACACAATGGATTTTTACAAACTGTACATCATCGGAAAGGTCTTCAAAAAACAATTAAATGTCTCACAGAGATGACCCCAATTTGACCTTGTCTTCCGGTTCAAACCGGAAGTTGAAGCAAAAAATGCTTAAAAAGTCACAATTTAAGCTGTGGAGTCAATATGAAACAGAATTTGGACATGGTTTCAGTGTACGAAATAAAATGTAGTTTATGGCCTTTGAAAATATTACATTGATGACGTCATCAAATGTTACAGTTTGTTATGACGACGAGTTTAAAAATAATTTTTTTTGTATTTCAAATTTTTTTTGAGCAAACTACATGTTGACTTTTTTAGTAATAGATAACGACTATAAAAGCCTAATTGTGAAATTTGAACAAAATTGGCCGTTGCATAACGAAGTTATATTAAGGTGAAAAGTGCCATTTTTAGCGTGATCGCCGATAGAGTCTGTACAGTTACCTTACTGTATTGCACCTCGTGCGTGTGCACTCTAGGCTTTTACTGCATGCTGTGTATATACATACAAGTCAGGTCTTGTCACAGTTCATCGAACTTTGCGGTGTGTTGTTAAGTTCTGCGTGTGCGTGTGTGTGTGTGCGTAATAATGGCGACGCAAAGAAAAACTGTGAAGTCATGCCAAGTTCAGTGTGGAAACGTTTCCCTTTATGTCATTCTGGTGGCTTAATTGTGACAGGGAGAGGAAGAGGAGACTTTACTGAGATGATCACATGCTCACGTGAGTTGTTTGAAGTATAATGGTGGAGAAAATGCAATTGACAAAATGATCGTCTTTCGTTCTATATATACCGATCACGTACGTGCTTACGTACGAGAGTCACAAGTGTGCAACAGCGGGGCCAGAGGCACTTTACCCCCGCGAGAGTTGTTGTCGGGATACGCTGAGTAAAACTGTTTAAAAGTAAAGTTTAAAAGTAAAGTCATCGCCTTTCAAAATGTCCGTGTATTTCTTTAGCCGTGCACACTTGTGTTTGTGATGTTTATCAAAGTGGGGTGGTTTTTATAAAACTTTGGAACTTTTTAATACAGATAATGAGCTCGGAATTTGAATCTGTCAAATGTCAGATTGACTGTACAGAATGAGACCGTTAATTTGATATAGCGCCATCAACGTTCACTAGCGATACACACTTTTTTTTATTGACACCGCATAGATGCCGAACAAAACAGAGGGCAGAAAGGGTTAATGTTTTGATAAAAGGCAATATGAATAGTATTTTGAACAGACAACCTGGCGGCAGCCAATTGCACTGCGTGGAAAAGGAACACTTTGGAAAGCACAAAAACATTGTTTTTCCTGGCTGTTAAAATCAAAAAGGTAACTTGTTTTTCCTCCAGAAGTCGAGTTACAATAAATGTATGCGTTTTTTTATAATTCTTAGTTCAAACCGGAAGTTCAAATATTCAAAAATTCATAATTTAAGAAGTTTTTATTATATAATCACAATTCTTACATCAGATTGTAGGTTAGGGAATGTCCTTCTATGTTGCACATTGCGTGACCTGTGTGACCTCTACTTCCGGAAAAACCGGAAGTAGCTCCTCATTCAAAAGTTGTCAGAGGTAGGAACATGATTCTTTCACCAAGTACCAAGGTTAGGGAGGATCCTTCTCTGTTGCACATTGCGTGACCTTTGTGACCTCTACTTCCGGTCAAACCGGAAGTAGCTCTTTATTTAAAAATGGTAAGAGCAAGGAACATGATTCTTTCACCAAATACCAAGGTTAGGGAGGATCCTTCTCTGTTACATTGCGTGACCTTTCTGACCTCTACTAACGGTCAAACCGGAAGTAGCTCTTTATTTAAAAATGGTTAGAGCTAGGAACATGATTATTTCACCTAATACCAAGGTAAGGGATGACCCTTCTCTGTTGCACTTTGAGTGACCTCTGTGACCTCTACTTCCGGTGAAGCCGTAAGTAGCTCCTCATTTTTTTAAAAGTTGTTAGAGGTAGGAACATGATTCTTTCACAAAATACCAAGGTTTGGTAAGGTCCTTCTCTCTTTCATATTGCGTACCTGTACTTCCGGTCAAACCGGAAAAAAAATGGTAAGAGCTAGGAACATGAAGGTCCTCTGCTGCAAATTAAATATATTTCAAAGCACAATTTCACGTTTTTATGTTCATATTTTTAGATGCTTAAGTTGATACATTAAATAACAACTTTAACTACCATATTCCGAACACCTTGTTTTTGTGATGTCACAAAAACTTATGTCTAGTTTTTTTATTTTTTTTATTTTTTATTTTTGCTTATATTGTACAATTTAAACAAATATTTTTTAAGTTTAATTGATAAAATGGCCAAAAAACCTCAAATTCAAAATAAGTAAATGTCAAATTATTTTCTCAATAAAAGTTGAGAACTTTTTCATTACAGGCGTCAATTGTAAGCTTGTGGAGGACTACTTTCTTGAAAATTTCACCACAAGTAGTCTCAAATGCAAAACATGTAACTTAGTAGTGTCCCTCAGAGGTCAACAGTCACAGTTGCAACCCTAGTTCTCTTACTTTTAGTGCATAGTTTGTTTATTTATTCAGTCTGCTTGTATAATAAACACAGTCCTGGCCATAATGGAGAAAAAAATGACTATTTTAGTTTATTTTTACAAAAACTTTGAACCTATCAATCTATCTTTTAAAAAACCTTTGCACGTTGGTTACCACTTTGACGGTTTTGTGTTGGGTATCAACAATAACTATCTGACTTGCACATATTTGGGAAAACCCGACTTTCAAGATTCATGTGATCTTAAAAATATGCTTTGAAAAATATGGAATTTTTTGTAAAACACACCCTTTTTCTACTGCAAATATTTGAATAATGCCTGTGCAATTTTAAAGAATAAACTGCTGGTTGAAAGACTACTATCTGAAGAATATTTTAATATTCATCATTTCGTCACACCATCTCGACGATGCCTTTGGATACAAAAAGGTATGTAATAAGAACCTCAATGCTATTGTTTACAATCGATGGTTTTTTAAACGCACAGTGCGCATGCGCGAGAACTAACCTGGCGCTCTTTGGATACTTGGCATGTAAAAGAACCCTGTACTTGTCATTGTTTGCAGCAGATTGCACTTAACAGTTTTGGACTTAACAGTTATGGTGTGTGATCTGTTGCATGATGGCAACAAAGGGAGTGATCATCATGCAGTGTAGCCTACCCAACCTATATAATGTTGGATTTTACTAAGAGTACCTTATGGGGTCATCCCCACTAGCTGTGAATTAAGTTAAATGTGTCCATCATTGAGTAGTAGCATCCATGCGTCTCGAAAGATGATGGAGTAAAATGATGGTGACCAATGTGCTGTAAAGCACTTCCTTGAGTGGCTGTAGAATCCCACTCTGGAGTGGCACTCCAACCCACAGTGGCTGCAGGTGAGTGAGGCTCTCTCATGGCTCTCTAGTTGGCTAGCTTGCCAGTGTTAATAATTGCAAAGTTTATGTCTTTCTTACAAACATCCTTTAAAGGGTCTGTATACGTTTGGTAATGACTCTGAAAATTTATGGCAATAGTAACTGACTTGGTAAGAAGTACAGCAGCTTTGGATAGTATAATGCATTTTGAGAAACGTTTCACTTCGAAGTACTGCAGTTATGGAAAAATATATCACTTTTTATCCCCAAAAATTTGAATCTGGAGAAGCGTTATGGCCGTAACGCTTCTCACAATGTGTATTCCAATGACGGGTACTTCTTCTGCGTGAACACAACCGCTCCAGATTTTTGGCGATATCTCAAAAACACTGCCACCTTTTGAAATGAAACTTACACAGGTTAGTTTTATGGTATATATCTACAATTATATAGCATTAAGGCGAATGTACGGTTCCAAAAACCAAAGGTATACTTTGCCTTTAAGCCCAGGCAAGGGCGGGGATGTGTGATTGGTTGTGGTCCCTCAGCGAGTTCACAGCAGTTGTAAATCAAATATAACTAAGTCAATACAATGTTAGAGTGAAATGTCTGGCTTCTTCTGCCCATGATGTGCCTTTTGACACCAGTGACCTCCAAGCATCTGAATCTGCTTCCCTCTCCCAGCTGCTGGTGTTAATAATTGCCAAGTTCATGTCTCTCTTACAAACATCTTTTAAGCCTAGGCAAAGGCGGGGATGTGTGATTGGTTGTGGTCCCTCAGCGAGTTCACAGCAGCGCCTTTAGGATGCGACTCCATCTGCTAGACATAGCCAAGCCATATGAAGCACCTCTGGATGAGGAGGGAATACATACTAGAGATGCCAGCACATTTTAAGACCTTGCTGTCATTAACCCTGTCCTGCCAGGTAGTTGGTAGTTAGACATAATTTAAGGTAAACTTTTGATCGCAACACTTGAATATTTTCTATACCTGTAATTTTTTACCAAAGCTTCGGTCTTCATCAGCAGGATGAACCGGATGTTGAACATGTGAACCCAATATTGCGCCATTCTTAGGGAAAAAAATTAGCAAAAAGATCACCCAATATCGGAACCACCTGCGGTTTAGCCTTCACTGCAAACATCATAAAATGATACTGGGAAGTTTGCGTCTGTTGAGTTGAATTGCTAGAACAGACAAGGACCAAAATAAGATTGTTGAATGCAGTGGACTCAATAGTATGGAAGTAGCAGAAATAAAGTCACTCTGCTAGAGGGTGCAGTTGAATGAGCTGTGCAAGCGGAGACAACAAGCCAAATTTGCTCGTCTTGAAGTGCAAAGAACTGAGAAATCATGTAAAAATTCAAAAGTCACTGAACCGGAAACCTTTGACAAATGGGTAACTAACACTGAGCTTTGGCAAAGGGAATTAATTTTTCAGTTGCCCTGTTGGAAATACCGGTCATTGAGATAGCCAAGTGCACGGAAACGGCATACAGAAGTCTATCTAAAAGAAATGCAAATAAACTAAGATTGAAGGTGGTTAATCTGTTGAATCGACCTAAGAAAACAATCTCCAACTTGACTAAGGAAGAGCAGCAAGCCCTGAATGACCTCAAGAAGGACAAAGACATCCAGATTTTGCTAGCTGATGATAACTTCTTGTTATTTTAAACACTGTTGTATCTAATATAATAAGAGCGAACTCAGCAGCTGATTTCACGAAAGTAGTGCGTAACTTGTGCCATGTCATAAATTTACACCATGTAAATATTGTGTAGCTGCGCCACTTTCCTAAGTTGCATTTCACAAAACTGCGCAACTTTTTAATAATTGAAATAAATAATAAACACTGCAAACGAGGCTAAAATAAACTTTTTTGACAAATGTTGCCTGAATCCGTCGAAACATGCAACAGAGCGGTGGCCATTTTAAATCACAACCTTTTACAGCGAAACGTGAATGGCGTGTCGGTATCAGATCAACCTCGTTCCCAGGGGTTTTGATCTCGCCGCGCCATATTTTTGAGTACCTAGATCAAACCCCTGCAATTGTGACAAGAAAATCTCCCACAATATGGGAGATTTTAATTAGGCCTGTGGCCTATCCACTAGACGCGCCACTCAAATATGGTATCCCGCAAAAGTGGCATCATTAATCATAGAGCAACTGGTCCCCTCTCACTCTTCTTTGATTTGTGACCTGTCTAACTGTATGTAGTTTATGGTGACCGCGTAAAAATGAATCATTTGAATTGTGAGAGTGTCAAAAAAAGTTGCATTTTGCAACGCGCGAACTCATTTTGTACTGTGCGTACCAAGCGCCCTAAGGGCGCTCGGAAGTTTCTAACAAGTTTCTGCATAGCAGTCAGTTTTGGGAGCCAATCGCCACTATTTTTCGGTGCTTCCATTCCAGGGGTTAGAGATGAGAAGTATCGATACGGCACGCTGCCCATGGTGGCGAGGTTGGGAGATGGCACTACTTGGACAATTAACCAAGCTTATTTTGACATGTTTGGTAGAATTTCTGGAAATAAAAACTTAAGGACTTCACTCATTACCAGTATCAACCACTCGATGTACATGTACATTGTGTACACATGTGGACATGCCGTATTCGTTTTTATCATCAAATGCTACAAATAACTTTGTCACGCTGTGGCCTTCGCTTACTTTTAGATGTTGTTTTTGTTTTAAATATAATGTCATGTCACCCTGTATTTTAAAAGTCTCAAAAATACACATTTTGGATAGTTTTTCGAAATCATGGAGTGGTTTAACATAAAACAAAATTTTAAAATGAAACGTTTTGGACATTCGGCTACACAAGTTTAACTTTTCAGCACAATTTCAATCTTGAGAAACTCTTTTTGACAAGAAAAGTTAGTTTTAAAAGAAAAATATTTAAAAAGTTTTGGTTCAATTTTGGTTCTGAGGTAAATTGATATTATTTTTCCACATTATTATTATTTCTACCCATGTTGCCGTGATCTATCATCCACCGAGCTCTTCAGTCCCTTTCAGCACTTTCCTCGAGGAATTTTCGACCCTTTTGGATCATTATCTTCTGCAGCCAGGATCTCTGATCATCTGCGGAGATTTCAACATTCATATGGATGACACTAATACCAATCATCTTCATTCAGCGATCTCCTGCAGTCCTACGGACTTCAACAGCATGTCACTGGGTCTACTCATACACGTGGTCATACCCTTGATCTTCTTATATCTAGGAACTCGGACGCAAAAACGATCTCCAATCTTCAAGTTATTGGGGGAATATCTGACCATTATGCTGTTCTTTGTGATCTTCCTCTCTCTAAACCCAAATCAGGGCTGAAGACGATCACATACAGAAATCTAAAGTCAATTGATCTGCTAAAATTTGCAGATGATCTCCATCTGAAAGAAATCGTTCAGCAGTGTGACAATGATGATCCTAAAAGCGCAGATTTGCAAGCTTCAACTTACTTTGTTCTTGAAAACCTGAACAAACACGCTCCTGGTCAGTCCAGAGTTATCCGCTCCAGGCCTAACACCCGCTGGTACAACAAGAACATAGCTCAAGGAAAGCATGTCAGAAAACAAATGGAAAGAAAATGGAGGACAACAGGGCTTGAAATCCATCATCAGATCTATATGGCGCAACAACAAACAGTTCAATCCCTGATCCGTTCTGCTAAGCAGTCTTACTACCAGTATCTGGTTAATGGCTGTTTGGGCAATTCTAGGAAATTGTAACGCCTTGCCAATGATTTTCTAAATCGAAAAAACGTTTCAGTTCACCCTGACCATGATGACGCTGAGCAACCGGCATGCATGTTCAGTCAATTCTATAAGGACAAAGTTTCTGCTATTTTTTGATGGCCTGAAATCAGCTACTAACAGAGCCTCTTCTTCATCATTGCGGTCGATAACCTCTGAAACTACCCAAGACAACCTTAGACCTGTCAGTGTAGACGAAGTTAAGTCTATTATTGTTAGATCTCCAGCAGAGACATGTAGCCTTGACCCAATGCCTACTGACCTCTTGAAAAATTGTCTTCCAGCTGTTGTGCCTGTCACCACCACTATCATCAATAAAAGCTTCAAATGTGGTGTTGTCCCAGTCTCTTTGAAGATAGCAGATGTTCATCCAGTGCTTAAGAAACCTGGATTAGACCGTAACTCTCTACAAAATTACAGGCCCATATCAAATCTACCTTTCCTCTCTAAGGTCCTGGAACGTGCCGCCTTCTCTCAACTCACTAATCATCTTGAAGACAACCAGTTTCTCGATAACTACCAATCTGCCTACTGGAGTAACCACAGTGTCGAGAGTATTTTAGTGAGTTTGAAAGATCATATCTTGCGAGAGATGGATCATGGAAGGTTGACTGCACTAGTCTTACTTGATGTTTCAGCTGCCTTTGACACTGTGAAGCATTCTGTCCTGATTCAGCAGCTTGAGTCTTCTGGCGTCACATCACAGGCGCTTAACTGGTTCAGTTCCTACCTTAGTCACCGTAATCAGTGCATCTCTATAAATGGCACAAGGTCTGCTCCGACACATCTAACAAATGGCGTCCCCCAAGGATCAGTTGGTGGACCGCACTCAGTTTACACTTAACCACTTGGAGCTGTCATTCACTCGCATGGTATCAACTTCCATTCATATGCCGATGACTTTCAATTGTTCACTTCATTCGCCCCAACCAATGACTACTTGGTCTGCACTACAATCCCTCGAACAGTGTGTTTCTGATGTCAAAAATTGGATGTCTCAAAACGACCTGAAACTGAATGATGGCAAATCAGAGTTCATCCTGTTGGGTTTAAAGTCAATGATGAAGAAGATCTCTGCAAAACCCTCCATCAGAATTGGAGATTTAGAGGTCATCTCTAAGGAGAAGTGCCGCAACCTGGGTGTTGTCATTGATTGAGAGATGACTCTTAATAACCACATCTCCACTATCTGCAGAGGCGTTAGATTTCAGCTACGAAACCTTTCACACATCCGCAAATACCTCACCCGCAAAACAACTGAATGCCTGGTTCACTCCCTTATATCTTCGCGCCTGGACTTCTCTAGTGCTATTCTTGTTCACTTACCAGATTATCAAATCCAGCGCCTCCAGAACTCTGCCGCCAGATTAGTCACATTCACCAGAAAAACCTCGCACATTTCCCCTGTTCTCCGTGCTCTTCACTGTCTTCCTGTGCACCAGTGAATTCTCTTTAAGATCTTGATCCTGGTTTTCCGTTTTCTACATGGCACAGCACCCACCTACCTCAAGGAGCTGCTACAAAGTCATGACCCACACCGACACCTCCATTCCTCTGACTTAAATCTTCTTTGTGTACCCCGGTCACTTCACTCCTGGGGAAATCAGTCTTTCTCCTGGTCTGGTCCTTCCCTGTGGAACTCACTACCCAATAACCTGAGAAAGGAGACTTGCTTCGTTGAATTCAAGAATGGACTCAGAACCCATCTCTTTCAATAAACTGTTCTTCTTTACTAATTAGTCTGTTATTACCTCCAGTTGAGTTTTAAATAAGAGGAACTTCTCTCTGCGCCAGGAGTGGCACTATGTGACAGACATGGCGCATTACAAGTTTCATTTATTATTATTATTATTATCATAAAACAAAAATTGCATTTAAACTAATTTGCTTTTAACTTGTCTTTTTTGTAGTTGAAAGTATTGATTTGTTTTGGTGTGGGAGGTAAAATAATGTTATTATAAGTGCAACGAAAAATTCGGGATTGATTTCATAAGCACAGGGGTAGGGTGCAGTGCTTTTTAATAGGACGGATGCATTCATTATTGATAAAAAGAGAGTGTTTTCCGAAATTGTACTTATTATTAACGAACGCCGGTTTTATTAACCCCCCAAAATGCCAGTGGTACCCTCAAAGAAAAAATATTCTGGCAATTCTGCCAAAAGAATCCTGTCGGGGAGAAGGGACAGAAGAAAAAAAATCATTGTGGCAACTGATTTTAAAGCATTTATGTGATATGAGTGTCCTGTTTCAAGTCAGAACTGATGTGGAAACCTAATATTTTAGCATTCGTCACAGACTGCAGAGTTTATTAGCAAGTATCAGTGGCTGTTCAACTGGATTCGTTTTCATGAAAGGCACTTGCTGGAGGTACATTTGTTCAGGTTGAGTGTCATATGGTTGAGCACAGCCAAATCATTGAGTTCATCAAGTTCATCAAGATGACCTTGCATGATCGATGGTCCCATATGCGCTAATGTCTCAATGTTAGATCGTCTACATATTTTAGGGTGGTAAGTGGGATGTCTGAATGTGCGTTACTGACCATAGTGACAAAAGTAAGTTTTCTGTTTTATTTATAAAAAATTCAAAAATATTGCTTAAAACAGCAAAATGCTGACAGTTACAATATTTACAGTAACAGTCCCTAAAAAACATTGATAACCATACAAAGAATGTACAAAAGCTGAAATAAATATTAAGAGACAAAACTAAAAATGCTTACATAATTAACAATGGAAAAAATTGCTGAAATGATCCTTTTGGAGATTGTAAACGAAAAACCAATCAGAAAACTATACATTAAGATTTTGTCTTTAGGACAAAATTACAGCTGTTCCGATTGATTTGTCTTTGTATCTTGTACCTTGTACCTTGTCACTTAATTTGGCTATGTTATAGTTTCTGAACGCAACCTTCATTGCAAGTCTGCAGATCGTTCGTCAGACTTAAATTATGAGCATCCTGTTTCAAATGGAAGTAAAGGTCATAGTGTGGTCATGCCTAATAACATAATGCCACATGTGATGTAAGCTACAAATGGTTCAAAGATAATGACTCTAGGACATTTGGCACAGGAAATATTCTTTTTTAAATTTAGAGCTTCCTGTTTCGACCAGAAGTAAAGGTCAAAGTGCCTAAAAAACCAAATGTCACATGTGAAATAAGCTACAAATGGTACAACGATTAAGACTCCAGGACATTTGGCACATGAGATGTGCTTTTTTGAAATTTAGAGCTTCCTGTTTGGACCGGAAGTAAAGGTCAAAGTGGGGTCACGCCTGTAAATAAAACATCACATATGATGTAAGCTACAAAACAACACAAAGATTACGACTTTATGGAATTTAGTTCAAGAGATATGACTTTTTAAAGTTTTGAACATGAAGTTTTCCTCAAGAATTGTTTTTCACAGTTGGCACATATTGGAACTTAATGCTACATTTGCTGCTTATAATAATTCAAAATTAGTTTGCTGAATCAACATATTGGTATTTTGCTTCACTGATGTAGGACCATTTTATAGTGAAGTCAGTGTAGTCATAGTCTTGGTTGTAAAAGCATACCCACAAGTCGAAGGAACTTTAAGGGTTCTTTTATCGTTTTTCTACAGACAAGCAATACATACAACAGAGTAATAATACCTTCAATCCTATCCAAGCTAAGTGTTCCTTCTCGCATGTACTGGCATCAAACTACACTTAATGAAATATATAATAAAAATTAACACTTTCTCTTTAAAATGGTTTAACCATGGTTTTTCATCTGATTCAATTGACTGTGTATATGTAGATCACTGTGTGTCCCATCAACTCCGCAACGCTTCAAGACTGAATGACTCATCCTACATTGTTAACAGCCAACACTCTCAAGATCTTGCAGAAAGCCTCAATCTCAATCTTAAAACAGCTTGGACATCACCTTCTCCATGTAAGTATTGCCCATAAGGTATGCTTTTTGGACATAGAGTGCACATGTTTAAATATTTTAAATCATGAAAGTTTTATGTTTGAAAATGTTGGTGATTGTAGATTACAGTCGACTCTCGTTAATACGAGCTCGGATGTTACGAGATGCCGGTTTATACGAGGTATTTTGCCGGTCCTGATCTGCCCTGTGCGTGTTTTAATGCATTTAAATATGGATGATACCAGCACGATCATAACGAGAGCACAGATAAAACGAGGTATTTTTGCGGCCCCGTAATGAGCAAATGTATTTTTTGTCTTACTTTTATAGCGAGTTTGGGGAATCAATTGTTGGGCATCGATAGTTTACCTTCATCAAGGTGAAAAAATAGACATCCAGCCTTTCAAAAGCATGTGCTACCGCTCCGTTGGTCATAATCAATAGTAGAGGTGCTCATTGAGCGCTGGCAATGGTACCAGTCTATTCGATGGTGGTACAACGTTGATGACAGATGGCCACCAGACCGTTTATTGCAACAATAAGATTTTGCTGGTATCCCACCTTAGCAATGAGCCATCTAACATTACAATGACCTTATTAAGGTGTGAAAACCAATGAAAATTAACATTCAACCTGTCATGTTGGCTGTTGCGACCAAAACTTGGCTACCAAGAAGCGTAAGTGATCACAGTTTTTCTCATGGATGTTATGAGGTGGGGAAGGTGAAGGGACTGAGGTGTGGAGAAACTTGAACCGTGTGATATGCCGCTGTCTTGTCCTCACACCCTTGCTCCCCGATGAGTCTTCCTTTTGATTCTTTGAAGAACTACATGTATGTTGGTCAATTGGTTCATTGTAGTGTTACTCAAGGGGTTCAATGAGGGTAGATCATATAAAAAGTACTGTTTATGTCCAGATACATTGTAGAATGACCACTCAGTTTTTCTCATGGATGTTATGAGGTGGGGAAGGTGAAGGGACTGAGGTGTGGAGAAACTTGAACCGTGTGATATGCCGCTGTCTTGTCCTCACACCCTTGCTCCCCGATGAGTCTTCCTTTTGATTCTTTGAAGAACTACATGTATGTTGGTCAATTGGTTCATTGTAGTGTTACTCAAGGGGTTCAATGAGGGTAGATCATATAAAAAGTACTGTTTATGTCCAGATACATTGTAGAATGACCACTCATGAGACTCAGTCTCTGGCTCTGATGGGCCTGGATTGGGTCTGACACAACCATATTTGAACAACATGAGTTGATTTGCTACTAAATTCACAAACCGTAATTTTCGGCCCATAAGCCGCGGCTTGGTGGTTGTTTTTCGCCCTCAAAAAGTTCCATGCGGCTTATCGGCCGGGCGGCTTATACGCCGACGTGTCAGTAACGGCCAAAAATCATTGTATAAATATTAAGCAAATTATTTCAGCGTGACAAGAAAATTTGCAATGTGAGATTGAGAAACAAAACTAACCACAAAACATCAAGGCTGTAGTTTAGTTGTAACGAATGTCGTTGATATTCAACCATGGACATGATGGAGGAAGGAATAATGATCCAACCAAGACACGCAAAGCCGACCGAGCTAGAGCTACAGAAAACACACACATCTCAAGTTGAGGAGACTGGGGCCCGTTCACTATACATAGTCTCCAGCCTAGCACGAGGGACGGGAGCCAGTCTAAGGAGGGATTTTATAAGATTAACAATGAGGGCGTTTGAAAACGTTTAGCCAACGTATACCAAACACGTGCACTGTTCACCATGATAAGCAACAAGCCCAGCAAACAAAATGATACGTATTGTTGTCGGCGTTTTGTGACTACAGAGACCTGTTGCGTGCGGGACGTATTGCACACCCATGAGCATGCAGCCTATTGGTTGAATTAACAGCAAGAAGAGGCCGATCAACCAATTGAATGACAAATCCTTGTATAAGTAGGCGGACCGTATTTGATGTTGCATTTCTTTAAAGTTTGTCGCTCCCGACTGAGGTTAGCTGGTGGCTTTTTTAGTGGTCTCCTTTCAAAGAAGATTTATTCCAAAGATTAACGTTGATGAGTTCTGTTTAGGAAACATTATTTTTGTTTTGACGAAAAATGCTATTCTGGGGAATTATTCCTTTCCTTTGTCAACAAATATTGTTCTACCGGGCGTAGGCCTAAACCTATTTAGGAAACTTCTTCAGTCTGAGTGTTGTAATATTTCTTTTGTCAGGTTATTTTAGTTGTGGCGGAATATTTATATATTTGGGCGGGAAATATGCATAGGCATAGACATATTTAGAAAACTTCTCTATACTAAACAATCGTGTATTTCTTTTGTCAAAATATTTTATTCTAGGAAATTATTTATTACTTGTGGAGGCAGGGTGTTTATTTTATTACATATTTGGGACGGGAAAGACGTAGTCACGTTTCATCTCTTTTTGGAAGATTTGGTAGCTCTGAAAAGAGCTGGTGGGTTTATTTGGCTGGTGTGACAAACAAAAACAAAACAGTCATTTTCAGGGCTACCACAAAACAAAAGAGATGAGAAGCAATCACGGTCTGGTCCACATATAGGGATAGCCTTTATTGAATTAACAAAATATTCCTTACGAAATTTTCAGGGCTTCACCAAAAAACAACAAAATTGTAATCGGCAGTTGCGGTCTGTTTTAAATGTAGAAGTACACTTTATTGAACTAAAAGTCTATTCCTTAACAACAAAACTTTTTAACGACTTTATCTCAACGTCTCTAATTTCACTGTCAGTAGCGGGGGATAATGCGAACAGGAATGGTTCCATCTGTTGCTGGGGAACTGGCCCTCCAGTTTCCATGGGGAAGTTCGGGGGAAATCCGTCAGAAGGGTGCCTGTGGTATCGGCGGTAGTATTCCTATTAAGTATTAAAGAAAAAAGAGACAGGCCGACTTTCTTTCTGGAAGTTTCCATTGGTTGAAAAGAAAAAGAGACGGACGTACTTGCTTTCTAGGCTTTTTATTGGTTCATTAACCAGCCGTAGTCAGACAGTGACCGCAGATATGCGGCCCCCTCTGTGTCTGAAGTGCCGGCGCTTCTCTGTGAGTGCGGTGAACCTGCTGCGGCTTATGCGGTATTGCGGCTTATGGGCCGACACCTAAATCTTGTTTGGGAAATTCTTGGGCACTGCGGCTAATGGGCCGGGCGGCTTATGGGCCGAAAATTACGGTAGTAGGCAACAGGTGTCCCATAGTACCTCCTAACACAAAGTACCTCCAAACTCACTCGCACACAAGTTCTATTGAGTGTATAGTGTGCTACTGTGGAGGGCAAAGCCCCTCACATAGAAGTACAATGAAGGCAAGGTGGGTGAATGGGGTCATTTGACAGTGTCCACAGGTTATTGTCAACACCAATTGTGTTCAGTTACAGATGAACGACTAGCAAGGTGCAGTCAATAGGAACATGGAAGATATCTGCAAAATGTTGAATAACTTGAAGCAGATTCTTATCATGAAAAACAGTGCTTAGCATGTTTCATGCGACACAGATTGTCCAGTAGCTTCCATGCACATTATAGTGGTGAAAACAAAAGACACTTCCAGATATGAATACAGCACATACATGTATACACTTTGAATGAAGAGCAGTGTAGGAGGGTAACCTTAATGTGCACACAACCACCATAAGTTAAGGAAAATCAACATACATGTAAACAAGAGTGGAGGACCAGACTGCGTTCCACCGTGTCTAGTGAAAGAATTTGCATATGAGGTCTCACTGTTTTCCACTGACTTATATTTAATTGTTCCCTTCAAGAGGGTATAGTAACTGATGTCTGGAAAATGGAATTTGATCGGTCTTACTAGTTGCCGACCCCTACCTACAACTCGAAAAAATCTACCGACAACTCGTTCCAAATGCATTCTTAGTCACTGGTTTAAGCTTTAAATGATAGATAATGTTACTTTAAGTCCTAGAAGTCTTATTTTTACTTCTTTGATATAAGAGAAATAAGTATTTTCAATCACGGAATGTGTTTTTCCGCGAAGCAGTACTGCTGTCCGCCATGATGGTCGATTATGCGTAGTGGACTAAACCATTTATCGATGGGTATAGTAAACATTTGTATGACAACAGAGGGCGCACTTCTAAAATGGAGCGTTAATTGAATATTTTACAAAAAGCATATGTGTAGCATTTCTAGTTTGATGAAAATAACATTTACATATGAACATTTTTAAACCTTTTCTCTTCAAGAAAAAATGATTCAACACGAGTATAGAGGGTTTATTCTGGAATTATTTCCCAATATAGTTTAGAAGGGTGCCCTCTGTTGTCATACAACTTTTAAGTATACCCATCGATAAATGGTTTAGTCCACTACGCGTAATCGAGCATCATGGCGGACAGTACTGTCGCTTCGCGGGAAGTCACATTCCGTGACTGAAAAAACATATTTCTCTTGTATCAAAGAAGTAAAAATAAGACTTCTAGGACTCAAAGTAACATTATCTATCATTTAAAGCTTAAAACAGTGGCCTCTTTAACTGAGAGTTTGCTCAAGAGCAACTCAGCCACCATCTCATCTGTTGACAGCGCTACAAATGACTGCTAGTTTTTATTGTTATACTGAGCATAATCAGAAAAATTCAAATCATGTACCATGTGAAAGCTAATGGCATGACTTAGTTTGGAGAATCAATTAAATTAAATTGATTAATTAATTAACATTTTGTGACAACAGTGTGAATATTTAAATTCAAAAATAGTCAATCTTGTTCAATTTATATCTCAAGACGTTTACATCCGACCCTCAAACTTTTTCCATTTTATATTGTAGAATGTACTGTGGAATACTTATGTCTGTCATGTCATCATGACATCATTGATGGCGCGTGTACAAACACATGGCTCTTAAAGTGTTAAAAAAATTCAAAATACAATGTTAGTTTCCTATATTATGTAAATCATTTTTAAAAACAAAAATGCTTTTAGTAAGACTTATTTCAGGCCATTAAGTGCAATGTATTTTCACTATAATTATTACCATTAGTTGGTAAATCTGGATGCCATTGCCAAACGCTGTGCTATGCAATGTGTTGCACTATATTCCTTGCGCCGATTTCGTGACTGCAAATCGCTTAAAATTGAACGTGTGGGAGCAACAACGTTTATTTCCAACGTTAACACAACATTACCCCACTTTGACCATTACTTCTCGTCCAAACAGGAAGTTTAATTAAATCTTGTTCTTATCTCAGAGGTCTACAGCCTGTTCAAAAATGTTGGTATAGTCCACTGTTGACATCTTAATAACCATATTAAAACTCATACCTCTTGAACTACATGACATAATCTCCAATTGTTTGTCCACTCAAACTTTCCTTGAGATCCAAACATGAAGTTCCAGTGGAAAGTTTATTTAGGTTTTATGATGGGTAAGAGTCAGGGTTACGGTCAGGGTCAGGGAGATGGTTGTTTTAGTCAGGGTTAGGACTAGAGTCATTGTAAGAGTCAGGGTCAAGTTCTAAATCAGATATATGAATAGGATTTTTGGCACAGTTAGAGTAAAATTTAAGGGTCTGTGTTAGGTTTTGGGTTATGGTCTGTCTGAAATTCAGGGCCTCGTTGAGGGATGATGCTGAATCTTTGTGTTTTCAGGATTTTCGTTCAAGGGCATTACACGGGGATAAGTGTTATACCATCTTTGTTCTTTTGTAAAAAAGTTTGTATGAAAAATGTGTTTTCATAATGTCATCAGGTATCAAATTACAATAACACAAACTTCATTTAAAAATTCATTTCTCCTGAGCCACATGTCATAGAGTCAGAATCTTTCTGCTTTTTTTGTAACTTACAAACATCATATCTCTGGAACCACATGTTATTATTAGTTATCACACAAGCCCGAGTGGAATACGGAAAAATATAGCACTGCGTCCCATATCAAACGAGGCCGAAGGCGCGTGTGATAACAAATTTATCTTCCAGCTGACTAAAGTGTGATCACCACACAGATTACAAAGGAAATTCAGCTTGCAAGTTATTTACGCGTCTTGATTTTGCTTCTTGAGCGAGCGGGTATGTGCACTTGAACTGTAGTTACGCACCGTCGGATATAAAATTGCAGCCGTTGTTTATGGCTCTATAAAACACGGCTGTAGAACAATCTGATTGGATGATTAGCGCATGCTGGAAGATAAAAAGGCATAATCATTGTGCCGTCTTGTATCTTACAACTCTTTGACCTTTAGTTCCATTCCGAACAGCAAGTTCAATTTTATCATATTTAGATATCAGGGATCTACAGCCAAATAAAACAATTACATGTAGTGTCTGTGTATGGAATCATTAGTGACACTTAAGTTTTTCAAAAGATATATATCCGATTATGTTATTGCTCAATACAGTGCCTTCTATCGAAATCCACATTAAAAGTAATATCTCCTGAACTGCAGGACATAAAATTTTAATGTCTGAGGTTTCTTCTGGCTCATACCCCAAGTAAAAAATGTATATACCTACATGACCTAACTTGACCTCTTCTTTCAGCCCAAATAGACAGTTTAAAAAGAAAAAAGGTCTTTTACACAAATTTGAAATGATAGTTCTTCACCAAATGTGAGCGGATTGGATGTCTTTGTCTGAAATGTATGAAACAATCAGTGTGGTTCAAGCTTTCAGTTTGTGTCATGATAAGGTTATACAGCACCTTCGATAGACCAGTTTGAAATAAAAGGTATTCTGAACGATATGACGTGTATGGAAACAAAATTTTGCTTATGTAGATCTGAACTACTGTGACATGTCTTACACTGTAATGATTATCTTTATAACATTTGCGTCCAGTTTGAACAGGGAGTTTACATAAAAGACCCTAGATTAGTTTTGTATTGTTTAGAAATGTAATGATCTTCGTAGGTCAACTTATCGGAACAGCTATTTGACTGTAAATCATTTTGTTTTGTTCTTTTTATTGTAGCATTGTTTTCAAAGGAAGATTTTGAGAATGTTGAGTTTCCACAATTCAAAGCAAGGTACGTTTCTTTTGGTGGTTTCCTTTCTTCTTTTTTCTTTCCAACTCTTACAAAGTAAAATTAATTTAAAGAGAATTTATTCTTGAAAATTACAGACAATTCAACCTCATCAACATGAAGATGGCACATAAACAATGACGGTCATGATGATGTCGTCAGGTGTCGATTTACATGTATTAATTAAAAGTTTAACAGTTGAAAACAAATCTTAACTCGCTTATACATCATCGTAGAGGTCAACAAAAAACAGGAAACATTTGTATTGACATGACCCCAATTTGACCTTGTCCAAACCAGAAGTTGAAGTGAACAAATATTCACAAACCCTTAATTGCATCTCTGTAGCCAACAACAAAGGGAATACAGACATGGTTCCTGTGTATGACATTACAGTTACTCTTTGCCTACTCAACTTTAGCATTGATGTCATTGTATAATTTGACAGTGCCCTCTGGTAATAAAAGTAATATTTCAAAACTTAAAATGTTTTTAACCAGTTGACACCGGATGGCGTGAATACACGCAAATGTTTCCCCTGGCTGGAAACAGAAGCCGTCTTAGGATGTCATTATGTAAGTTCGGACCACCTGATCGAAGGTCGTCTGGTCATTCAACTGTGGAGCAGGCACAGACCACACACACTTGCCGTCTAACGCTTTGTTTCACCCACACAATGACAAAAAAAGGTCTGGAATATATTCGCATTTTGTGGCCATTGAGAGTGGTTTTTAGTGTAATCCCTGATTATAGAGCTTTGTCCTTCTTTTTCAAGAAGGGGATTACGAGGCATCGAGAGGCTTCCACCATTGTTCATTCATTGTATTTTTCGGCTGAATGGAGGTAAGTCAGAGTGAGCCAGAAATCGAGCCATGGTTCCTTGTTTAGTACCACTCCTATGCCACAGGTAACGGCGATGTTTTGCAATTCATGCTATGTGAATTTGATACTGTCAAGGTGGAATGATCCATAGAATCATCCCCCCAGATTTTTGGTCCTTAAAAAAAATTGTGGTTTTTACTGAAAAAGCACCTGCATTTTCATTTTCATTTTAATAAATGAATGAAACATTTCTACAAATCCCTATGTGTAATTATATGAAGAAAAAAAACTATGTAGAACATTAACAACACAGAAGGCATCCATAATGCAATCGAACATGATCTGCCGTGCACTTACATATAACCCTCCCCATGCCCCCTCTGCTCGTGATCTGAGCATTATTCCTTTTTTTCCAAATTACCACCCCCCCCCACTTTTCACAATGAAATCACGCCACTGTTTTGCAGTGTGAGACGTTTTAGCCAAATGTACGTTTGTATTAATGTTATTAAACAAGCTCCGACATATTCAACCAACACAAAACCTGAACAGTGTCATGATGACATCATCAGGATTACATGCAATTTATTTCCAAGTTTACTATATCAAACATTGTTAAAACTTAATAACTCCTGAACAACAACATATTTTCACAAGGTGACATCTTTAACTTGTGTTGAATAGTCAAAGTCATCACTCCCAATGTTACTATTGCTAATGGATAGGTGACCATCTTGGGTTAAAAGTAAGACAAAGTTTAATAAAATACAGTGCTGGTACAAGGTAGATTGCCAGAGTGATATAAAATTGTTCAATTCGTCTTAAAACAAAAAGGCAGGTGCATTTGTTAACGACCTATGTGGTATGTATGTAACTTTGCAACAGTATTCAATGTGTGCATGTGCAAACACATTAAACTTTTGACTATGATGCTGCCATATGTAAACGATCTAAACCTACTCAGATCCCTTTTTTACATTTTGTAACCACATTTACTACACCTGAGCCATTATTTTTGACAAAATAAATAACAATAGTTATATTTGCCACAGGGGTCAAAGTTTGAAGTTTATTTTGAAATCTGAACACTTTGTTTGTTAAATGCTTAGTAGATTTTCTTGGATGTTAAGAGCTGTAATTTAAGGTACAATTCATCTTCATCTGATAATCCAATCCAGAGGTACAGAGGTTCAAAGTTACAGAGAAAAAAACATGACCTGTAGCTCCCAATCGTTTTGACCCTGAACGCTCAAATTTTGGTTTGGGAATTTTCTCATATGACCAAACAAGTATACAAAATCTGCGGCCGACTTTATGCAGGCTTTTCAGTCCATCAATGCCTTGCTGTAGGCCATGGCCTTGGCCTTGGCCAGCTGCCCGCTGGTCTAACCCCTGGCCGGGACGTGCTCACTCCAACCAGTCCCACGGGGCGGATCATGGTGGATCCCCAACAGTCACGAGCCACCGAACATGGTGACCCGTGCCCTGCCGTCCCCACCTGGGCTGAGCATCCACCCATCGATGGCCTTTGCATCGGAGATGGTCCACCCATCGATGGCCTTTGCATCGGAGATGGATGCTCAGTTGGACGTGGGCCCAGACCCACAGGACAACTCTGCCTGGGCCTCCTACTCGTCCCACCAGTCAGCGTCTGGGGACTCGGCTGGTTATGGGGACGAGTTTCCCCAGCTGTAACGGCTTTCTATTTCTGAAACCGAACTGCGGCCGGTGCAGAGGGATATGATACGGGTTTTACAATTACCCCAACCAGAAGGGTCCGCCAACGAGGACAGAAATCTTTCAAGCGATGGACAGAGTCATCTGAGGCACACTCCGCCCTGCCTTTCCAGTCCTTCCACTGGAAAGGAGCGAGTGGGACAAGTTGGTTGCGAGTGGGACGAGGCAGCTTCCGTAATCGCAGTACCGGCAGGGCTGGGTTTCGCAACACCCAAACTCAGCCCGCCGCAAGCCATGGGCCGCGGGCTCCCCACCCCCCCCCCCCCGTTTTTGGGGGGCCGCAAGTTACATCGTTCGTTTGTGGCAACCCCCCACCAACAGACCTGTGGGCGGCTGTCTTCCAACCTTCCTTCGGTCACGATCATGACCGATGCTTCGCTGACCGGCTGGGGGACCACCATACTCCACCGCCATTTGGTGAGACTGTGGGACTGTGGGACTGTCAGAGGCTCTCATACACTTTCTGTCTGCAATATCTGTTCGGGCAGTTTGTCTCTGCTGCGACAATAGGATGGTCGTGGCTTACATCGATCATCAAGGGGGCACCTGGTCGGCGCACATGTGCGCGCTTGCCTGGGAGCTCCTCCACTGCCAGATTGTCATGACAGAAGGATCCCTACTTCCATTGTTCAGTCGATCTTCACTCTGATCGACTGCCCACATGTTTACCTTTTTGCCACGGCGTTCAACAATCGCTTGCAGGAGTCTGGTTGGTTCCTCAGGCCGTTTTCCTGTCAAAGAATCAGTCTGAGTCCTTTTCTCCACCAGATATCTTTGTGCCGGACATTAATTCCTTTTCTGCTGTTGCAACTGATAGACTGTGGTGCCCAGTACAGGCCCTCAAGTGATACGTCAGCCGGAATAAGTCACTGCTGGGCGATTGTAAACAATTGTTCATTTCATCAGTCCCACTACATGGCCCAGCATCCTGTGATTCCGTGTCCAGGTGGATTGTGGCAGCCATCCGGTCAGCCCTTCCGGAGTTGCAGGGAGAGCCTATGCCCTCTGTTCGGGCTCACGAAGTCAGGGCGGTCACGACCTCATGGGCCTTCTCTTCAGGCATACCCATGGCAGACATCATTCAGGCAGCTCCTTGGAAGTCCGCCAATACCTTCACGGAGTGTTACTTGAAGGATGTCATCCAATCTATTGTGTGTAAAAATTTTACTGTGTGTAAAAATGTTAGTGGCTCTACTATTTGCTCTTTTTTGTTGGACATTGATACTCACACTGAGTGACACTGACATGGAATACTAAGTGCAGTACTGCTCAAGCAGGAATTTCTTTGTGAAAGCATTATACAATTCACAGTCATCCTCAATACTGTCAAAGAAGTGAAAAAAAAAGATTATTTTTAGCATATACTTGGAAAGATATTTTTTAGAGGTTTTGGCCATAAAGCCTCTTTGTTAAAAAACATTGTTTTAAAATGCAGGGCAATCCGTACTTTCATTGAACCTGCTTTAAATTAAGAACTTGCTCTGTCCAGCCAGGTTTTACTTTACAAATCCTGCACTGTCCAGCCAGGTTTTACTTTACAAGCCCTGCACTGTCCACCCTGGTTTTACTTTACAAGCCCTGCACTGTCCAGCCTGGTTTTGCTTTACAAGCCCTGCACTGTCCAGCCTGGTTTTACTTTACAAGCCCTGCACTGTCCAGCCAGGTTTTACTTTACAAGCCCTGCACTGTCCAGCCAGGTTTTACTTTACAAGCCCTGCACTGTCCAGCCAGGTTTTACTTTACAAGCCCTGCACTGTCCAGCCAGGTTTTACTTTACAAGCCCTGCACTGTCCAGCCAGGTTTTACTTTACAACCCCTGCACTGTCCAGCCAGGTTTTACTTTACAACCCCTGCACTGTCCAGCCAGGTTTTACTTTACAAATCCTGCACTGTCAAGCCTGGTTTTCCTTGACAAGTCCTGCACTCTCCAGCCAGGTTTTACTTTACAACCCCTGCACTGTCAAGCCTGGTTTTCCTTGACAAGTCCTGCACTCTCCAGCCAGGTTTTACTTTACAAGCCCTGCACTGTCCAGCCTGGTTTTACTTTACAACCCCTGCACTGTCCAGCCTGGTTTTACTTTACAAGCCCTGCACTGTCCAGCCTGGTTTTACTTGACAAGTCCTGCACTCTCCAGCCAGGTTTTACTTGACAAGCCCTGCACTGTCCAGCCTGGTTTTACTTTACAACCCCTGCACTGTCCAGCCTGGTTTTACTTTACAAGCCCTGCACTGTCCAGCCTGGTTTTACTTGACAAGTCCTGCACTCTCCAGCCAGGTTTTACTTGACAAGCCCTGCACTGTCCAGCCTGGTTTTACGTTACAAATCCTGCACTGTCCAGCCAGGTTTTACTTTACAACCCCTGCACTGTCCAGCCTGGTTTTACTTTACAAGCCCTGCACTGTCCAGCCTGGTTTTACTTGACAAGTCCTGCACTCTCCAGCCAGGTTTTACTTGACAAGTCCTGCACTGTCCAGCCAGGTTTTACTTTACAAGCCCTGTACTGTCCAGCCAGGTTTTACTTTACAACCCCTGCACTGTCCAGCCTGGTTTTACTTTACAAGCCCTGCACTGTCCAGCCTGGTTTTACTTGACAAGTCCTGCACTCTCCAGCCAGGTTTTACTTGACAAGCCCTGCACTGTCCAGCCTGGTTTTATTTTACAAATCCTGCACTGTCCAGCCTGGTTTTACTTTACAAATCCTGCACTGTCCAGCCAGGTTTTACTTTACAACCCCTGCACTGTCCAGCCAGATTTTACTTTACAACCCCTGTACTGTCCAGCCTGGTTTTACTTGACAAGTCCTGCACTCTCCAGCCAGGTTTTACTTGACAAGCCCTGCACTGTCCAGCCAGGTTTTACTTTACAAGCCCTGCACTGTCAAGCCTGGTTTTACTTTACAAGCCCTGCACTGTCCAGCCAGATTTTACTTTACAACCCCTGTACTGTCCAGCCTGGTTTTACTTGACAAGTCCTGCACTCTCCAGCCAGGTTTTACTTGACAAGCCCTGCACTGTCAAGCCTGGTTTTACTTTACAAGCCCTGCACTGTCCAGCCAGATTTTACTTTACAACCCCTGTACTGTCCAGCCTGGTTTTACTTGACAAGTCCTGCACTCTCCAGCCAGGTTTTACTTGACAAGCCCTGCACTGTCCAGCCAGGTTTTACGTTACAAATCCTGCACTGTCCAGCCAGGTTTTACTTTACAAGCCCTGCACTGTCCAGCCAGGTTTTACTTTACAAGCCCTGTACTGTCCAGCCTGGTTTTACTTGACAAGTCCTGCACTCTCCAGCCAGGTTTTACTTGACAAGCCCTGCACTGTCCAGCCAGGTTTTACGTTACAAATCCTGCACTGTCCAGCCAGGTTTTACTTTACAAGCCCTGCACTGTCCAGCCAGGTTTTACTTTAGAAGCCCTGCACTGTCCAGCCTGGTTTTACTTTACAAATCCTGCACTGTCCAGCCAGGTTTTACTTTACAACCCCTGCACTGTCCAGCCAGGTTTTACTTTACAACCCCTGCACTGTCCAGCCAGGTTTTACTTGACAAGTCCGACACTGTCCAGCCTGGTTTTACTTGACAAGCCCTGCACTGTCCAGCCAGGTTTTACTTTACAACCCCTGCACTGTCCAGCCAGGTTTTACTTTACAACCCCTGCACTGTCCAGCCAGGTTTTACTTGACAAGTCCTGCACTGTCCAGCCTGGTTTTACTTTACAACCCCTGCACTGTCCAGCCAGGTTTTACTTTACAAGCCCTGCACTGTCCAGCCAGGTTTTACTTTACAAGCCCTGTACTGTCCAGCCTGGTTTTACTTGACAAGTCCTGCACTCTCCAGCCAGGTTTTACTTGACAAGCCCTGCACTGTCCAGCCAGGTTTTACGTTACAAATCCTGCACTGTCCAGCCAGGTTTTACTTTACAAATCCTGCACTGTCCAGCCAGGTTTTACTTTACAAGCCCTGCACTGTCCAGCCAGGTTTTACTTTACAACCCCTGCACTGTCCAGCCAGGTTTTACTTTACAACCCCTGCACTGTCCAGCCAGGTTTTACTTGACAAGTCCTGCACTGTCCAGCCTGGTTTTACTTTACAACCCCTGCACTGTCCAGCCAGGTTCTACTTTACAAGCCCTGCACTGTCCAGCCAGGTTTTACTTGACAAGTCCTGCACTGTCCAGCCAGGTTTTACTTGACAAGCCCTGCACTGTCCAGCCAGGTTTTACTTTACAAGCCCTGCACTGTCCAGCCAGGTTTTACTTTACAACCCCTGCACTGTCCAGCCTGGTTTTACTTTACAAGCCCTGCACTGTCCAGCCAGGTTTTAATTGACAAGTCCTGCACTCTCCAGCCAGGTTTTACTTTAGAAGCCCTGCACTGTCCAGCCTGGTTTTACTTTACAAGCCCTGCACTGTCCAGCCAGGTTTTACTTTACAACCCCTGCACTGTCCAGCCAGGTTTTACTTTAGAAGCCCTGCACTGTCCAGCCAGGTTTTACTTTACAAGTCCTGCACTGTCCAGCCTGGTTTTACGTTACAAATCCTGCACTGTCCAGCCAGGTTTTACTTTACAACCCCTGCACTGTCCAGCCAGGTTTTACTTTACAACCCCTGCACTGTCAAGCCTGGTTTTCCTTGACAAGTCCTGCACTCTCCAGCCAGGTTTTACTTTACAAGCCCTGCACTGTCCAGCCTGGTTTTACTTTACAACCCCTGCACTGTCCAGCCAGATTTTACTTTACAACCCCTGTACTGTCCAGCCTGGTTTTACTTGACAAGTCCTGCACTCTCCAGCCAGGTTTTACTTGACAAGCCCTGCACTGTCCAGCCAGGTTTTACTTTACAAGCCCTGCACTGTCAAGCCTGGTTTTACTTTACAAGCCCTGCACTGTCCAGCCAGATTTTACTTTACAACCCCTGTACTGTCCAGCCAGGTTTTACTTGACAAGTCCTGCACTCTCCAGCCAGGTTTTACTTGACAAGCCCTGCACTGTCAAGCCTGGTTTTACTTTACAAGCCCTGCACTGTCCAGCCAGATTTTACTTTACAACCCCTGTACTGTCCAGCCTGGTTTTACTTGACAAGTCCTGCACTCTCCAGCCAGGTTTTACTTGACAAGCCCTGCACTGTCCAGCCTGGTTTTACGTTACAAATCCTGCACTGTCCAGCCAGGTTTTACTTTACAAGCCCTGCACTGTCCAGCCAGATTTTACTTTACAAGCCCTGCACTGTCCAGCCTGGTTTTACTTTACAAATCCTGCACTGTCCAGCCAGGTTTTACTTTACAACCCCTGCACTGTCCAGCCAGGTTTCACTTTACAACCCCTGCACTGTCCAGCCAGGTTTTACTTGACAAGTCCGGCACTGTCCAGCCTGGTTTTACTTGACAAGCCCTGCACTGTCCAGCCAGGTTTTACTTTACAACCCCTGCACTGTCCAGCCAGGTTTTACTTGACAAGTCCGGCACTGTCCAGCCTGGTTTTACTTGACAACCCCTGCACTGTCCAGCCAGGTTTTACTTTACAAGCCCTGCACTGTCCAGCCAGGTTTTACTTGACAAGTCCTGCACTCTCCAGCCAGGTTTTACTTGACAAGCCCTGCACTGTCCAACCAGGTTTTACTTTACAACCCCTGCACTGTCCAGCCAGGTTTTACTTTACAACCCCTGCACTGTCCAGCCTGGTTTTACTTTACAAGCCCTGCACTGTCCAGCCAGGTTTTAATTGACAAGTCCTGCACTCTCCAGCCAGGTTTTACTTTAGAAGCCCTGCACTGTCCAGCCTGGTTTTACTTTACAAACCCTGCACTGTCCAGCCAGGTTTTACTTTACAACCCCTGCACTGTCCAGCCAGGTTTTACTTTAGAAGCCCTGCACTGTCCAGCCAGGTTTTACTTTACAAGTCCTGCACTCTCCAGCCAGGTTTTACTTTACAAGCCCTGCACTGTCCAGCCAGGTTTTAATTGACAAGTCCTGCACTCTCCAGCCAGGTTTTACTTTAGAAGCCCTGCACTGTCCAGCCTGGTTTTACTGTACAAGCCCAGCACTGTCCAGCCTGGTTTTACTTTACAACCCCTGCACTGTCCAGCCAGGTTTCACTTTACAACCCCTGCACTGTCAAGCCTGGTTTTACTTTACAAGCCCTGCACCACCAGCCAGATTTTACTTTACAACCCCTGTACTGTCCAGCCTGGTTTTACTTTACAAGCCCTGCACTGTCCAGCCAGGTTTTACTTTACATGTCCGGCACTGTCCAGCCATATTTTATTACAACCCCTGCACTGTCCAGCCAGGTTTTACTTTACAAGCCCTGTACTGTCCAGCCAGGTTTTACTTTACAAGCCCTGCACTGTCCAGCCTGGTTTTACTTAACAACCCCTGCACTGTCCAGCCAGGTTTTACTTTACAAGCCCTGCACTGTCCAGCCAGGTTTTACGTTACAAGCCCTGCACTGTCCAGCCAGGTTTTACTTTACAAGTCCAGCACTGTCCAGCCATATTTTACTTTACAAGCCCTGTACTGTCCAGCCAGGTTTTACTTTACAAGCCCTGCACTGTCCAGCCTGGTTTTACTTTACAACCCCTGCACTGTCCAGCCAGGTTTTACTTTACAAGCCCTGCACTGTTCAGCCAGGTTTTACTTTTCAAGCCCTGCACTGTCCAGCCAGGTTTTACTTTACAAGTCCAGCACTGTCCAGCCATATTTTACTTTACAAGCCCTGTACTGTCCAGCCAGGTTTTACTTTACAAGCCCTGCACTGTCCAGCCAGGTTTTACTTTACAAGCCCTGCACTGTCCAGCCAGGTTTTACTTTACAAGCCCTGCACTGTCCAGCCAGATTTTACTTTACAACCCCTGTACTGTCCAGCCTGGTTTTACTTGACAAGTCCTGCACTGTCCAGCCAGGTTTTACTTTACAACCCCTGCACTGTCCAGCCAGATTTTACTTTACAACCCCTGCACTGTCCAGCCTGGTTTTACTTTACAACCCCTGCACTGTCCACCCTGGTTTTACTTGACAAGTCCTGCACTGTCCAGCCAGGTTTTACTTTACAACCCCTGTACTGTCCAGCCAGATTTTACTTTACAACCCCTGCACTGTCCAGCCTGGTTTTACTTTACAACCCCTGTACTGTCCAGCCTGGTTTTACTTGACAAGTCCTGCACTGTCCAGCCAGGTTTTACTTTACAACCCCTGCACTGTCCAGCCAGATTTTACTTTACAACCCCTGCACTGTCCAGCCTGGTTTTACTTTACAACCCCTGCCACTGTCCACCCTGGTTTTACTTGACAAGTCCTGCACTGTCCAGCCAGGTTTTACTTTACAACCCCTGCACTGTCCAGCCTGGTTTTACTTTACAAGCCCTGCACTGTCCAGCCAGATTTTACTTTACAACCCCTGTACTGTCCAGCCTGGTTTTACTTGACAAGTCCTGCACTTTCCAGCCAGGTTTTACTTGACAAGCCCTGCACTGTCCACCCTGGTTTTACTTGACAAGTCCTGCACTGTCCAGCCAGGTTTTACTTTACAACCCCTGTACTGTCCAGCCAGATTTTACTTTACAACCCCTGTACTGTCCAGCCTGGTTTTACTTGACAAGTCCTGCACTGTCCAGCCAGGTTTTACTTTACAACCCCTGCACTGTCCAGCCTGGTTTTACTTTACAACCCCTGCACTGTCCACCCTGGTTTTACTTGACAAGTCCTGCACTGTCCAGCCAGGTTTTACTTTACAACCCCTGCACTGTCCAGCCTGGTTTTACTTTACAAGCCCTGCACTGTCCAGCCAGATTTTACTTTACAACCCCTGTACTGTCCAGCCAGGTTTTACTTGACAAGTCCTGCACTGTCCAGCCAGGTTTTACTTGACAAGCCCTGCACTGTCCAGCCTGGTTTTACTTGACAAACCCTGCACTGTCCAGCCAGGCTTTACTTTACAACCCCTGCACTGTCCAGCCAGATTTTACTTTACAACCCCTGTACTGTCCAGTTTGGTTTTACTTGACAAGTCCTGCACTCTCCAGCCAGGTTTTACTTGACAAGCCCTGCACTGTCCAGCCAGGTTTTACTTGACAAGCCCTGCACTGTCCAGCCAGGTTTTACTTTACAACCCCTGCACTGTCCAGCCTGGTTTTACTTTAGAAGCCCTGCACTGTCCAGCCAGGTTTTACTTTACAACCCCTGCACTGTCCAGCCAGGTTTTACTTTAGAAGCCCTGCACTGTCCAGCCAGGTTTTACTTGACAAGTCCTGCACTCTCCAGCCAGGTTTTACTTGACAAGCCCTGCACTGTCCAGCCTGGTTTTACTTTACAACCCCTGCACTGTCCAGCCTGGTTTTACTTTACAAGTCCTGCACTGTCCAGCCAGGTTTTACTTGACAAGCCCTGCACTGTCAAGCCTGGTTTTACTTTACAAGTCCAGCACTGTCTAGCCATATTTTACTTTACAAGCCCTGTACTGTCCAGCCAGATTTTACTTTACAACCCCTGCACTGTCCAGCCAGGTTTTACTTGACAAGTCCAGCACTGTCCAGCCTGGTTTTACTTTATAAGTCCGGCACTGTTCAGCTTGGTTTTACTTTACAACCCCTGTACTGTCCAGCCAGGTTTTACTTTACAAGCCCTGCACTGTCCAGCCAGATTTTACTTTACAACCCCTGCACTGTCCAGCCAGGTTTTACTTTAGAAGCCCTGCACTGTCCAGCCAGGTTTTACTTTAGAAGCCCTGCACTGTCCAGCCAGGTTTTACTTTAGAAGCCCTGCACTGTCCAGCCAGGTTTTACTTGACAAGCCCTGCACCTCCAGCCTGGTTTTACTTGACAACCCCTGCACTGTCCAGCCAGGTTTTACTTTAGAAGCCCTGCACTGTCCAGCCGGGTTTACCTTAGAAGCCCTGCACTGTCCAGCCAGGTTTTACTTGACAAGCCCTGCACCTTCAGCCTGGTTTTACTTGACAAGCCCTGCACTGTCCAGCCTGGTTTTACTTGACAACCCCTGCACTGTCCAGCCAGGTTTTACTTTACAAGCCCTGCACTGTCCAGCCAGGTTTTACTTGACAAGCCCTGCACCTCCAGCCTGGTTTTACTTGACAAGCCCTGCACTGTCCAGCCTGGTTTTACTTGACAACCCCTGCACTGTCCAGCCATATTTTACTTTACAAGCCCTGCACTGTCCAGCCATATTTTACTTTACAACCCCTGCACTGTCCAGCCAGGTTTTACTTGACAAGCCCTGCACCTCCAGCCTGGTTTTACTTGACAAGCCCTGCACTGTCCAGCCTGGTTTTACTTGACAAACCCTGCACTGTCCAGCCAGATTTAACTTTAACCAATTGTCACCAGGATTCTTTTTGTTTGTGTGTCCCTTTCCCTTTTCGGAATTGCCAGAATCTTTTTTCTTTGAGGCTACCACTGGCACAAGGAAACCCTCACTTGACAATGCCAAGATAACAAAGATGCTCTTTATTGGAGTGTCTGTTTTGTTTGTAGACTGAGAAAATTTCAATCTCTTGCAGTGTGAATTGCAAAACATCAGCAGGTACCTACAGCACAGGAGTGGTTTTAAACACGGAACCATGGCTTGATTGCCGGCCCACTCTGACTTACTTCCATTGAGCTGAAATGCAATGAATGAAAAATGGTGGAAGCCCTCTCAATCCTTCGTAATCCCCAAAAGGACAAAGCGCCTCTCAATGGCCACAAAATTTATTCAAGACCTTTTTTGTGATTTAAACGAAGCATTAGATGGTGTGTGCGGGGTCTGTGCCTGCTGCGCAATGACAGGCAGAGGAAACATTTACGTGTATTCACATCATTCGTTTTCAAATGCCCTGTACTGAGGTGTGAGGTTAAGCACCTCTGTGAGGCTTCAAAGAATTCAGAGACGCACAGACTTTGTGTCTTCAGCATCAATATGCTATTATACTTGTTTTTACATGACCTTTTTGAGAGTTTTATTGTTCCAGACTGGTACCTTTGAGTGTCTGACAAGTGCTGTGCTCATAATAATTGTTTTAATTTGTGGATCTTGATCATTTTGATTGACCACAGGATTCCAGCATTGATACATTACAAGAACACATTTTTGGTATTTTGTGAGGCAAGATTTGATGGGTTGGAAGACTGGGGTAACATGATGCTGAGCATGCGGCGTGGAAGGCAAAAAGGAAGGGAGGTCACATGGGAGAGAATACGACTTATTGCTAGTATAAGCGGTTTCAGGTAAGAAAGCTCTAGACTGAGTAAATTGAACCCTTAACAGATTGAAGTTGTAGATTGGAGAGCAAATACCGTGCTTTGACTATAAACCCTCAAAATCTTATATTTGTGCTACAGTAGAGAATGTATCAACCTCTGCTAGTACCTATTTTTACCCAGATTGGCTCTTTTTGCTAGATTTTTAAAAGTAAACTGATTTTTTCAGTGCTTTTCTCAGGCCTCGACCTTCAGGAAAAAAAGGGCAGGCCACTTTGGCCTTGGCCTCATCAAAATTCCACGGGGCACCAATGCCAACTCAAGGGGGCACCAAGGCCAATCATTTCAAACCTTTAGTTTATCTTTATTTCCAACTAGTGAGTACACCCCTATTTTCTTGGTCACGTGTCAATCAAGAGTCTTGTACACCATGTCCCTTTAATGTCAATCTATTTCAAATAAACTTTAAAATGTTGAGTCCCTTTAAAATGCCTCTAACGTTTGCTTAAAATAAAGTGTTGTATCCCTTTAAAATTCTGGATTTAAAAAATACACAACAAATATAATGTATTCCTTTTTCAAATATAATGATAAATACTTAAAATGTGTGAAGCCTTTGATTTATTGGCGAGCTGCGAAGCAGAGCGAGCCTATGTAATGACGATTTCTGTCTGTCGGGCCGTCGGGCCGTCAGGCGGGCCGGCCATCTGGCCGTCCGCATTCAGTGGAAATGTTAAAGTTTATGCCTCATGTTGTTAGATAGTTCTTTTTTGTGATGTCAGTGTTTTTTGACTCAATTTCAGTTCATTTGTCTTACATGGTCATAATGTGGTTGGATCCTCCATGGGGAAATAGGAATGGTTTTTCTGTTGTTTTAAAATGTTAAAGTTTTCAGGGAACAGTACTAACCTCTAGAAATTAAACAGCTAGAGAATAATGTTATTGTTTTTGAAACTTGAATCAAATATTGCTACTGAAATGAAGATCATATGGAAACATAAAACTCATGAGTATGTCACAGGTTCCAGTTGAATGATCTAAAACAATGCAAACCTTGAACAGCCATAATTCCTTATTGTAGTGATGTTCTGACTTGAAACTTGAATCATATGATGTTACTGACATGGAGAATCATATGAAAAGATAAAACTCAAAAGTATGTCACCAGTTCCAGTGGAATGATCTAAAACAATAAAAACCTTGAACGGCCATAACTTCCTAAAGCAATGATGTACTGACTTGAAACTTGATCAAATGTTGCTACTGACATAAAGATGGAAATGCAAGGATAAAACTATTCATTGTGTCACTGGTTCCAGTTGAATGATCTAAAACAATGAAAACCTTGAACAGCCATAACTCCTTTATTGCAGTGATGTACTGACTTGAAACTTGAATCAAATGTTGCTACTCACATGAAGATTGATATGCAAGGATAAAACTCTTCAGTGTGTCACGGGTTCCAGTTGAATGATCTAAAACAATGTAAACCTTGAACGGCCATAACTCCTTATTGCAATGATGTACTGACTTGAAACTTGAATCAAATGTTGCTACTCACATGAAGATTGATATGCAAGGATAAAACTCTTCAGTGTGTCACTGGTTCCAGTTGAATGAGCTAAAACAATGTAAACCTTGAACGGCCATAACTCCTTATTGCAATGATGTACTGACTTGAAACTTGAATCAAATGTTGCTACTCACATGAAGATTGATATGCAAGGATAAAACTCTCCAGTGTGTCACTGGTTCCAGTTGAATGAGCTAAAACAATGTAAACCTTGAACGGCCATAACTCCTTATTGCAGTGATGTACTTGACTTGAAACTTGAATCAAATGTTGCTACTCACATGAAGATTGATATGCAAGGATAAAACTCTCCAGTGTGTCACTGGTTCCAGTTGAATGATCTAAAACAATGAAAACCTTGAACAGCCATAAATGCAATGATGTACTGACTTAAATTGTGAATCAAATGTCGCTACAGACATGAACATTCGATACAGTCTAATTTCCCCCAATATTTGTTCACCATGCAATCATACTTGAGATTTATTGCCAATTTTTTTTTATAAATGTTTACTCACTTGTCTGGATACAACCCCACTTCCCCAAATTGATTTTAATTATACAGATCCTTAAATCTTGTTTCCCCCTCCTGATCCTACCCCCAGTGAGAAAAACAACAATGTAAAAACATACGACCAGTTATCAGATACATTTGGTCGTCCATGCCAACCAGTGCGCTTTGTTTATCAACAAAAGAAAGGTCCATTTCCCTTTCGCCCGACCCGACGTCTTAATTCTTGAACTCTTTGGTGTGCTTTTGACCTCTCATCACCTATGACCCGCGGGTATAATATGGAAAGCTTTTTTATAAGACTTGAGAATGACTCTTTGTCGACTGGCGGGATGACTCATGTGATAGGAAAGAACCAAAGTGCGCCTAAAAAAATGATTGAAATACAGTTATAACAGCGTGTTCAGTGATGGTGATATATCACTCCTTCAAAAAGATGGATATACTGAGATGATTGTTATAAAATCATACTGCCCAAAAGAGGGACAACCTTGTCCACTTTTTTTTACGGATACTACATGAACTTTGTTTCTTAGAAATCATAAAAGGAGAAAAATATAAAATGCACATAATTGTATAGTTTCTTCATCCTGGCCATTTTTACATTCACATGGCATTCTAATGTCCACCTCTCAAAAGTCTACATTGTTTTTGAACCCCCTAGGTCAAATGTCGAGGTCATATGGCTCAAACAAAAGAAATGTGGTCAGAGCGAAAACTTGAGAAGGACTTGGCATATCAACTCCTTCTCTTTGCAATAAGTGCACTGGGTTCTTTTACATGCATTACAAAACACACAAAACCTACGGCTTTATGTCCCATCTGACACATTAATACTGGTCAAGCATCTTTCTTAAAGACACAAGTGTCACATCTAGGACTCGAACCCACACTGTGCTGATCAGAAACACCAGAGCTCAGGTGTTCTTATCCGCTCGGCCTTGACACGACACGCCACTATTTTTACTATCAAAGGGAAATTTAGGTTTTAAATTAGTCTTGCTACATTGCCTTTTGAACTTCGTATACATAGTATGTCAACAGTGAGTTTCAACTGAACTCGATGGTGCAACGGACTTTGTTTAAATGGTAAAGTCTAGTCATATGCACGGACTGGCTTATGGGGCATTAGTGTTTACCAAGCACAACTTTTCTTGTTCATATTATTTGAGTCTATTGTGTACCTCATAATGTTCCTTATTAATCACTTTTTTCATATTTAGGTTGAGGAAGTCACTTTTTTTGTTTTTCATGGTAATCTTTTTTTTTCCATTACAAAATTATTTTTAAATAACTTTCGTTTATTCCTAGTTCATCTTTGAAAGAAATAATGCAATTGCAGCAAATAAAAACCCTCCAAAGTTTAAACTATTATTTAAAACTTCTTGGTATTTTTAGGACAATGAATCCGAGTCCTGTTGTGGATAGACAAAGTGGTGCTATTGTGTTGGTATTTTCAGCTTTTCCAACACACATGAACTTTCGAGACATGCTGATGTATCCTGGTCATCCATTGTCACGAGTTTATGTTATGAAGGTAAGAATTTAAGTTTAAAGTTATTACCATGTACCCCGATAATACACCAAAACATAATTTGTATGCCCTGGCAGCGAAGCCGAAGGTGCATGTAGTGTTTGCCTTGTCCCCGCCGTTTGTGTGTGAACTTGTCAATGCTGCAAACCGTGTGAATACACACTCGCACATCGGAGACTTTCATCAGAGCGAGGACGTCCTCGCTTGGAAAATTTGTGATAAATGGAGCATTGTAGGCAGTTTGGACGCCAATTAAATATCTAAGGTTTTGGAAGCAATCCTCGGTTTACGTATTTGATGAGCGAAGTATGTGTGATTTAACACCTCTATGCCGGCGTTTAGCACCCCTAGGTGATTACAGCGCCTTCTGTTGCTATTAAAAGTTTCCTTCTTGTGCAGAAGGGTAGATGAAGCGGCCATTTCTAAATCTAGAGGAGAGTCATTATGCATGACGTTTAGTTTATTCGGTTTGAGTTGGGTAGCGTGGTCCGGTCAATCCAGTGGGTTGTTGCAAGACAGCTGTCATGGTGACGCGTCATAAACATTGAGTGTATTGCATCCATCTGAGGAGCGTCCCCCTCATTCGACTCATGGCAGCTCTCCAGACTACACATGATATGGTGAGTAACATAGTTTTTGTATATTGCATAGTTACAGTACTATTAATATAGAAGTATAAATAGACTACACTAGCCTACCAATACCTAGGTCAATACAGTCGTTTGACATTTGATCTAGTTTCGGACACACTGACTGTGTCCAGTACTAGCAAAGGAAAAGTTTCCATACCTGCCTGCCGCTAACTAAGGTATTTGTTTACATTTGTTGGAATGGATGTTGGGCTTTATTTCCCTTTTTAATATTCCTCTTGAGGAATTGGTTGGAAACATAACCATTAGGCTAATTATTGACCTCAACAAAGAAAATTCAAGCTTTCTACCTAAGTGATTTTTTGTGGTAATGGATGTTGGGCTTTATTTCCCTTTTTTAATATTCCTCTTGAGGAATTGGTCGGAAATATTATTACTATTACTATTAGACTAAATGTTTACCTTAAAAAAGAAAATTCAAGCAGGCATTTCATCGCACACGAACTAAAATGGCGTTTTAGGGAGTATTGTTTTCGAGCCCAACGCAGACGTGAAAATGGCTTTATTGTTGATGATTTCGACACTTCCTGACTAAATTAAGGGAGATAAAGGTGCAGCTGGATAGGGTCGACATTTTAGACAAAGCAGATAATAACATATATGTTACATTTGAATGTCCCATTTATAGTATCAAGAAGGAGACAGCGTGATGGCACTGTGGCCTCCGGACTTGTCATGGTATCCAGCCGTAATAACCTCCATAAACAAAGGTATTAAAAGTTAAACAACTTTTGTATTGTCACCACACGAAATGACAGTTCCACACCTTTAGTGTGATCCCCATACTCTGTTTGTTACTGTGTTTGTTACACTGATGATGGCATGACACGCTGCTTATTTGAGCACCAGGTGAGTAAATGATTACGTATTCATTCCATCGGGCAAACAAATGTCCTCTGTAAATGTAAAAGATTGCCAAACCACTCGCCCTTTATGGCAGACAACTCGTTTTAATTTGAAAGCTGCATAATAACCACTCCGCACCCCCCCCCCCAACATGGGATATATTGTTTGAAGGATGGTTTAAGTTCTGACTACCTGGGGTTCAAGTGTTCTTTGCCTAGCAACTTAAGGACACGCTGATCCACTCAACCCTAAGACATAATTATATTTAATTGATGTGATAATCCAAATAATATCGCAGTGGTGTTAATTATGTCATTTATATTTTCCTTGCTAGCTGGCCCATCGAACATCAGATGAACAGGTCATCATTTCTGATCCTTCAAGGTTTGACAACCCCCACACCAGTTCCAGGGATGACGATGACCCACAAGCTATTTCCGAAACCAATAAAGCTGTAGGATCCGACATAAATGATTCTAGTGAGAACTGTGCCGTAACAGTCATGCAGACCGATAATGTAGGTGGACAAAGGAAATGGGACAAGAAGCACTTTTGCTTTTACTGTGATGAACCTCAGGCCAAGTTACCCCATCATCTCCAGGCGTGTCATAAGGAGGAAAGGGAAGTTGCAGAGATAGCATCAGAGACCGACCTTAGTGCCCGCAAGAAACTTCTGTTATACATCCGCAATATCGGTAATCACAGACACAATAGCCAAGTCCTTATTGTAGGTTACAGACCCAATCATGAGGCAGCTCCACACGCATATGGACCGTGCATACATTGTTATGGCTATTACGTGCGTCTTGACCTTCGTGTCATCAGTGCCCGCTTAAGCCTGCGCTCCCTGCACAGACTGTTGGTAGCAGTAGGATAGGTCACGTTAGGGGGCGTGTAGCTAACAAGAGTGATTTGTTATAACCTCCTCCTGGTGTATCTTTCCAGTTGAACAAGGTTCTTAGTCTGATGAAGAGAGACGATGTTGCTCTGGTAGTCAAGAATGATTCTTTGATTCTCGAAGTCGCCAAACGTGAATACCTTAAGCTTGGCCACGATGCTACACAACATGGCTACATTCGAAACAAACTAAGAGAACTGGGTCGTCTTGTCATACAACTGAGAAAGAACACCCACCAACCAAATGCATCACTTGAAGTATTCGTGCATCCCCACCATCTGAATGATATCGTCAAGGCTGTTCATGATGTTGTCGGCTTCAGTGAAGGAAAGCAGATGTATGACGTCCCACTAGCACTAAAGATTGGACATCCCATCAAGAAATGTGCACTCATACTGAAAGAAAATGCTATAGAGTGTTGTCTGAAGCACAAAGCGGAACAGGCCAAACAGTTTCTGCAGTTGTGTGAAATCAAGTGGCAAGAACATGTGTCAACCCACGCACACAGAACACTGTACCAAGGAAAGGGCAACAAACCTGCTGTTCTCCCGACAAATGCAGATGTGGTGAAAATGTCATCGTTCCTCCATGAAACTGGCAAGAGGGAAGTGCAGCTCCTTCACTGTGCTCGGGGCCATCAAATCACACCAGCTTGGAAGAAATTGAATGAAGTCACACTGTGCCATCTCATTATGTTCAACCGCAGACGACAGGGGGAAGTATCTAAAATGAAACCAGAAGATTTCCACAAACACAGTGCAGCCATGGTCAATGGGGATTGCTTGATGACTCATCTTGAACGGCACCTCTGTAAAATGTTCAAAGTCGTTGAAGTAGTTGGTAAGAGGGGCAGAACTGTTCCTGTGCTTCTCGGTACTGATGCAATGGTGTGGTTGAATGCTCCGGTCGCAAATAGAAATGCAGCTGGAGTGGCACAAGACAACACATTCTTATTCGCATGAAGTTGTTACGGAGGCACAGGTCATATACGAGGAAGCGACTGTCTACGAGCATATGCAAATGAGGCAGGCCTTGACAATGCTGATAGCATACGATCTACAAAGCTCCGTAAACATGTAGCGACTGTTTCACAAATTCTTGCCTTGAAGGAGCATCAGCTTGAAACACTTGCAGACTTTATGGGTCATGATTTGTGGGTCCATCGTGAGTACTACCAGTTGCCAGACACTGCCCAGAGGGTTACCAAACTGTCTCGAGCTTGGAGAGAGGCAACTTGGTTTCGCAACATGGCAAATCTTTGGAGGAGTTGCATGTTACTGGAGGTAAATAAACCCGTTTTTAAGTTGTCTTTCCAAATTACTACAAAATGTGGTTTTGGCTCCCGACCCCGACCCCGACCCCTCCAAGAAAATTCTTTTACTTCGTTTACTTTGCCTGGTGTCGTCATGACCACCGTCCATGAAAGATATTTCATACACTGTACACCCCTGCCGCCCCCCCACCCCCACCCCATGGATTGGCCGCCATTTTTATTTGTGTGTGGAAAAGCAATCATAGCTAAATGTAGAAATTGCTCTTTGTTTTATTGCAGAAGGCTTCTCCAGCAACAAGGACAGCAGCGACGAGGACCCGTCTTACCCGTCTATGGAGGACAGTGTTAATGCCAGTAAGTTTGTCATAGTTTTGTGCCTTTAGAACTGCCTTATTCTCTTGCATATGTTGGTCCTATTCCCTGTTTACACCCATAGACAATAATGTGATAAGGTGCCAGATTGCATTTGTTTTCCAGCCCATCTCGGTTAGTCGTTTTAAACGGTAGGATGAAACAAGATGACTGTACCATGAAAAACATAAATTGGGCTTTCTTTTGTCAGACATTTTATACAGGTGTATCTTTACCCACTGTGCAATTTGTTATTTATTTTGTGCTAAATTGCTGATTGATTTACTCAGGGAGTACATCTCACATCGGTGAAATGTTAAATTTGTTGTTCTGAATAGGCCCTGTTTGATTATGTATCTTAATTATCCTCTTCTTTCCTGTGTACTGGAGGAAGGCCACCAACTCCAAAAGCTGCAACTCCAAAAGCTTGACAAATCAAGCGTCGCCCTTGGATTGCCGAGGAGAAGAAAGACGTATTGGAGGGCTTGCAGAAATTCTTTTTGCTGAAGAAACTTCACAATGATAAAGGAATGTCCACACAGTGTATGTCACAAAGGACTGTGTGTGTAGGCAGACGTGTCAATACTGCAAACTGAGCTTTTGTGTGTGAATACACACACATTGCGGACTGTTAGCAATCCGAGGATATTGGATCAATTTGAAATGTGAAAAATGGAGCCTTTGTAGGCATTTGTGATGGCCAGTGAAATATCTAAGCATTTGGAAGTGCATGTAGTCCTCAGGTGACGTCATTCACCAGTGATGTGATTTGTCCTGATTTTTCTGGATTTGTGGATTTTGAAAAAATCTTGCTTTTTTCGGATTTTTCTTGCCTTTTCTTCTTTTCAATGATGATTTTCGAGGTACACAATGCACAAATCATTGCTAAAATAAAGCAGTCACACCGTTTCTGGTAGTCTTCGTTATATCGCTAATTTGCAGGCTACATTTAAGGTAAGAAACATTGAACACAATAGGGCACTTTTAGAACAATGCAAAAGAATAAGACTGATCTTGTCTGCTTATGCTCGGGAAAAACGATCTTGTATTACAGCTTTATCACTGGTGTGCTCGTTACCAGCTGTATACAGCGTTGTTGTCACTGGTGTGCACGCGAAAGCAGTCAACAGCATGGTGTTCCTCGAAATTTGTAGCTTGTGTACGAAAAACTACACAAAATGCTGTGATGACGCTATGGTTTGGGTGACGCTTGGTCTCATAAACTTTTTAATTATGAATGATAAGTGTTTCTGAAATAGTCAGTTTTACACGTGTAATCGAGCGTTTGAGAAACGTTACATATTTACAAAATATGTAAACGCTGACGCCTCATGGCCTTGCCTAAATTCGGGACAATGACATGTTGAAAGAGGCGATTTTTGTGTAATCCCTGATCATAGACCTTTGTCCTTTTGTTCCAAGAAGGGGACTATGTGACATCGAGAGGCTTCCACCATTGTTCATTCATTGTATTTCGGCTGAATGGAAGAGTGAGTCGGCAATCGAACTATGGTTCCGTGTTTAGTGCCACTTCTATGCCATAGGTAACGGCCGATGTTTTGCAATTCACGCTGCATGAATTTGACGTTATCTGGGTTGAGAAACAAAACGGACAATCCAACAAGAAGAATCTTTCATCTCTTGGCATTGTCAAGTCAAGGTTTTTTTTGTGCCAGCAGTACCGCCAAAAGAATCTCGCCAGGGGGACGGGACAACAAGAAAAAAGGAATCCTGGCGGCAACTGGTTGACAAAAAACAGTCCTATGCAGTTCATTTAGGCCTGAAGGTACTGTATTGAGCTATCAAGAACAATGCTGCCCTCTGTTGTTGATGGTAGCTTTTTCTCAACTGACTACTTTGACCTGCCACGTTTCAACTTACTTTCGATTCATGCATCAACTTCCAGCTGAAGAAAATAAGCTTTCTTGTGCAGGTAAGCACTTCTGTAGTTTTTATGAAAAAACATGTTGGATAGACTTTTTTGATAAGGTAAACTAAGTGGTAGATAGGATTAATTTATAAGTACAGTCGACTCTCGTTAATACGAGCTCGGATGTTACGAGGTTCCGGTTAATACGAGGTATTTTGCCGGTCCCGAACTGCCCCGTGCGTGTTTTAATGCATTTAAATACGGATGATACGAGCACGGTCATAACGAGAACACGGATAATACGAGGTATTCTTGCGGCCCCGTAACGAGCAAATGTATTGTTTGTCTTACTTTTATAGCGAGTTTGGGGAATCAATTGTTGGGCATCGATAGTTTACCTTCATGGAGGTGAAAAATTGACGTCCCAGCCTTTCAAAACATGTGCTACCGCTCCGTTGATCATGATCAATAGAGGTGCTATTTGAGCGTTGGCAATGGTACCAGTCTATTAAATGGTAGTAATTGTACAACGCAGATGAGAGGTGGACACCAGACCGTTTATTGTTCGCTGGTATCCCGCCTTGGCTATGAGCTATCTCGCATTACTTACTAAGGTACGGTGTGACAACCAATGAAAATCAACATTCAAGTTGTCATGTTGGCCGTTGCGACCGAAACTGGCTGCCAAGAACGCAAGTTAAAGTCATATGCGTTCCTTTTTCAGTCATGAAAAATGTAAATTGTTTCATAAATTGACTTTCGAAATAAATTAATTAAATCAAAACAGTTTTATTTGCCCAAAATGTTGTATGTTTGTATGGTACATGTACCTGTAAATCATCACAGTTATGCAGTGTCCATTGCAGTACGGGTGCATTTTTACACGGGCGTCCATTATGTCATGCATTGTGCATTGTTAATACCGCGCTCGGATAATACGAGGTTCGGTTAATACGAGAAAAACAGGACAGTCCGGCGGACCTCGTATTAACGAGAGTCGACTGTACATGTATGGGTCATTTTGTTGTTGGGACTTGGTGAGTTCCGATGATGGATGTACACTATCCCAGGCCCAATTTCATAGAGCTGCTTAATGGCAAGCAAATTTTTCTGCTTAGTTAAGGTAAGCAGAAAAATTTGCTTAAGCATAAACATAATTCACCTGCAAATTTTAACGTTTGCTAAGCCAAGCATGGGGAAAAGCTGCTCATGCAACAAAAAAGTACTGTCTGCTTAAGTGAAAAAAAACTTCCGATCAAAAAATTAACAAAAAGGCGGGCGAAATCAACGGAGTAGCGATGGCTAAAAAATCAACAAGACTGCTGGGTTCAGAATAGTTACATTTATCCTCGGGTGACATTATTTTGGAAAATAACATGAAAATTTACGTCTTTGGTGTAACTTTCTGTGCAGACTCTGTTTGTGAAAACTTAAAAGAACAAAATATTTGAGTGCGCGTTCTGTCTCTAGTGTATACAGCAACCGTGCTCGTCTACTACCAGCATGAGCATTTGCAGTTCGCAAATTGAACATACAAGCACCATATTGCGCACTATTTTGGCCTGCGCAAGTTTCAAATTTGTGCGTCAAATTAAATGCGCTCGGCAGCTTGTAAGCGATGTATAATTAAATCAGCGCATGTGCGTGTAAAATATTCACACAGAGAGTACATTATGTTGGGGATGATTTGTACAAGTTTGCCTTCTATTTTATGAATAATTTTCACTGAAAGTGATTGCAGATATTTCAAAGATATTCAAAGAGTAGTTTCAAGTACCAGGAATAAATGAACAGACTTTCAGCTTCCAACATCAGATAAACAAAGGGGGAAAACAACTCTTGTCATTTTATTTACATTGTAGAGAAGGTTTATACCCAGGACGTTTGGTGCTGTGCAATGAAGACTGGCGTCCTACCAGGGCCAGATGTACAGTACATAGGCTTACATGGGTAGATATTGCTGTACATGATAATTTGTCAAAGTAGTATTTATTAAAAATTCTTGAACTGAGCTTGATTATTTTAGCAGGTCCCTGTTAATAATACTTAATAATTTGTGATTGTTTTCTCCAGATAGTTGACATGGCATCAAGTACAAAGAAAAGCATTTCTGCAGAGCTCCTCCCTGGATCTATACTTCATGGTATTCCAGCCCACCAGATGTTTGTGTGATACAGATATCTCTTCTCCAGTAATTCGTGTTGCAAAATCAGCGTGTACGTTAACAAAACGATAATCACCAATCAAGACTAATGGATCAGATGAAGATAACCCTATTGAGTCTCACAAGGATGATGAGGATTTCTTTTGTGAGACTACCAGATATGGTATTGTCATTGGATGACAGTGTTGTTCTGCCGCCACAGCTTGCTCAAGCTTCTGACTCCGATGATGAAGATGATCTACCTCCAAGTTCTGTGCAGAAAGAGTGTGATGCAACACGACAATGGAAGAAAAGAGAATTAGAAACAGTAATTCCTGAATTTATCGGAAATTCAGGCATCTGCAACAAGGAGAAATATTCAGAGAGCATCACTCCAACTGATGCATCTCTGATGTATTTTGACACAGAAATGCAAGAACAAATTTTGTACCCGTCAAACCTGTATGGTGAACAAAAGGGCCCTGAATATATGGAATGAATGAAAGGTTTGCAATGCTGTACAATATGGACAGAAAGCAAAACATTGATAACAGCATCATTCTATTCAAAGGAAGGTCCTCACTGAAGCAGTACAATCCAATAAAGCCCATAAAAATGGGGTACAAACTTTGGTGCAGAGCTGATGTTTCTGGATACATCAAACATTTTGAGGTCTACCAAGGAAAGGGTTCAAGCAACAACCTGGAGTATCCAGAAAGCTATGGGCTTGGTGATAAAGTAGTTCAAGAAATAACAAGGCCACTAGTCAATAAAAACTACATGGTGTTCTATGACAGCTGCTTTTCATCAGTAGTACTTATGGAGAACTTGAAGAACGATCAAGTTCTTGCATGCTCGACAATCAGGGGAAACAGAAAAAACTTGCCCTGTCTTGCTGCAGACAAAGACCTGAAAGAAAGAGGTGATTTTGACTATTATACAATTTCAAAAGAAGCCAGTGTATTCAAATGGAAAGACAATAAACCTATTCTACCCATATCAAACTATCACGGCAGGAAAATAACATCTGTAAAGCAATGTCAGAAGGATGGTACCAAGATGGAAGGCAAATGTCCTACTCTATTTGCACACTACAATGAATGTATTGGAGCTGTTGACAAAGCCGATATGTTGAGGACCCTGTAACAGAAACTATTGTGAAATGGTGGCACGTAACCTTCTGGGGTATTCTTGACATAGCATTTGTCAATATGTACATTGTATCACCAGTCAATGCACAAACCCATGCCACTACTTCGTTTTTGCAGAAAAGTTACTAGTGGTCTTTTTACATTGGCTAAACCAATAGTTCCTAACAAGTAAAGAAGACCGCAATGCCCCATTGTTACCTGCCAGCAACGCAGCAGAATGACGAAAGTCTAGTTTCAGTGTTGCTGAAGATGTCAGGCTTCAAAATGATGGTGTTCACTTGCCAATGTTGTCAAAGAAACAGGAATATATGTGAAGTATGTTCGGTGAACTAGGTTGAGTCGAGACCACACAGCAAGTGTACCACATATAAAATATTTCTGTGAGATAATGAGAAAAAGAACTGCTTCACAGCATACCATACCAAGGAGGACAGCCATGGTTTTGTGTTTTTTCAAATCTTGGTTTGGTCACATCAATTTAGAATGTGACGTTTCTAGTTCAACAGTGAGAATGCACTAGACCATTTTTTTTTCAAACTCTGCGTATAAACAATGCTAAGGCCCCCCCCCCAAAAAAAAAAAAAAATGATGAGTTGCCCTCCAGTGAAAAGAATTGGAAGGGTCTGGATTTTATTAATTATACAGAAATAAATAGGCTATACTTATAGAGGTCATTCATACACCATACTAAAGTTGGTCTAAAGTTGGTCTAACTCAACTTAGACCGGTTCTGGCCTAACTTTTTTACGTCTGAATGGAAAACAAGTTAGACTGGAACAGGTCTAAACCCCCACTACTTGGACCAAGTTTATCTTTTAACACGGTATGTGGACAGAATGACATCAGGTTTTAAGTCTGCCCCAGTGACTGCTGACCTGAAGGTTGTCTTATGTATTAACTAACAAGCCACAAATTTGGTACAGCACATGTGTACCAATGATCAAAGCAATGCTACATACCCAGTTTGGGTAAATATACCGGATGTTGTATATTGGGTCATGATGCTGTGTTGACCTCGTAAAACCAAAGATAAACTGGTTCAACTTTAGACTGTTGTCTGAACGCAATGTTTTATCTTTTACAACAGCTTCCCTGCTGCTCGTAAAAGACTGGTTTTTGGTCTAACTTTAGTACTGTTGTCCCAACAAGCCACAGTTCTAAAATGCCGCGCCATGCATTAGTTTTATACCAAGAGTTAAACTCTTTGTTATGGTAGTGTACTAGTCTTCAGTAAATCTAAATTGGGATACAAACAATGTGAATACATTCCTTGCAGCAGGTCAAGGGTGGCTGACAAGGGAATGGTAAATAAAACACAAATAAACTGGCCATCTTATTTGGCATAATAATCAACATTACTTGGCATAAATATTAGGACCACAACTCATAGTGTGGCATGTAACACAAACATATTCATTGCAGGTTAGAACAGGAAAACATTCTTAAAGTTAAAGAAAATGCATATCTATGTATTGATCATGATTAAAGCTATATTAACATTCCAAGAATGGAATGTTTGAACTGGAGCATGGAACTCCAGCCATACACGCACAAAGGAATGTTCATTACAAAAAATTGAATGGAAAAAATTAATATGGAGCCACCATAATAAAAACTAATTATGCGTCTGTTTGTATTTATTGATTAGTTCATTTCATAGGAAGTTGGATTAAAAACTCAGACCTCATAGCCTGTCGGGACTTTAAAGTCCCACCACTAATTGTGCATGATAGTGATAGGGAAAAAGGACTCAAGAAGGAAAAATTTGTTATTTGCAATTCTACATAGTCTTAAAAGAGTCATGGTGTATTAACATGTTCAGATTTCAGTTTAGAAAGATGTTAGATTCAAGTGCTAGTGGTTTTGCTGCACATATTTGGTCAAGTGTATTTTTGTGAGGAATTGCAACAAGCCTTAAGTTTGAGTTTGAACAACAATTGTCGTTCAAATCAGTTGACTTGAAGGATATAATATCTGTCCATGATCTGTCCCTACTTTAAAAGCTCCCTGAAGGTAAAGTCTACTGGTGTGAAGTGCAGTTCATGCCCAAGCAAGAACCCTGCAAAATGCCACACTGTCACTACTGGGCAATTGGGCCCTCGAGTGTCTTTCTTCAAGGCAGTGTCAAGCCCTGCAGTCAACCAAAATAGTCAGGAAGGTTGTTTCACAAATGAGAGAGTGTCAGAAAAGTAAATGAATTTAAAACATGGACTGCAGCCTCATTGTTTTGGGAAAGAAAATTGAAACTAGCTTACCAAACATAATTGTTATAACTGCCCACTTCGATTGTTTACTTTAGGGGCTGGACTGTGTGGTTAGCTTTTTCTTCCAGATTTCGCAATGGTTGTGCTTAAGAGAATTTTTTTTTAACGTGACGTTTAGAAGTTGCAAGATTGTTTTTATGTACATTGAATCTCCATTTATTGGAAAATGACAGTACCTCAAAACTCCTGTGCTTTAGCCGCTGTTTAAAGTTTTATTTTGTCTTTCTGCTCATTTTTTGTTTCTGTTAACGACAGTTTCTTGTTTGGTATTTTGGGGAAGGAGGTAGGCTTTCTTTTTGTGAATGTACTGCAATGTGTTATCTTTTCTTTTAAAAATGTTATCTTTTTGCAGAGTTTTGATGTTGGCTTCACCTGGACAGATCCCATTGATATCACAAGTAGTACCATTGGAAAAATGAACCCGTTTCCAGTTTTGTATGTTCCAGGTAAGTCGGATGCAATTAAAAAAAATAAAAAATAGCTATGAAGTGATTATTGTAAGACCAAGATAAAGATTTAAGAACAAAAAATAGTTGATATTTTAAACGTAATGTCCAAAGCTATAGTTATTTGCAGTTAAACAAATAAAAAATGACAGTTACCAATACTTATCTTAAGGGAAAACTGAAAACACAAATAATGACAGACACAGACCAAGTAACAAAATGGGCAGTGCACGCCAGGAGTCAGTTTTTGGAGTCAGTTCCGATTTAAAAAAATAAATAACATAAAACCATTCAGAACTGGTACCGGTAGATTTAATGAAAAACCTAAGGAAACATTAAAAACACAAATGACAGTTTATTTGAATGTAAGTGACCCTCCATGCATCAGCAACCTAACAGGAAAATACACAAGTTGAGAATGTGCCTCATTCATTTCATGAGAAGATTGTATTCCCAAGTTTCCTCGGCTTCTTACAGAATAAAATTATGCCCTTTTGTAAATTTCAGAGGGCTTTGCTATGAGATGTGGTTCGGACTTTTAGGACTCCAGCACTCAGGAGATAATTAAATGCAAGACTGACCTCGATCACTTCATTGGTTAACTATTTTTCACCAACATGTTCACGCAATCCCCTACTGCCAAGTTGATTAGGCATTTATTTTGGTAAACTTGCAGCTAAGAGAGGGATTTTTGTTACTTGCAGCATGAAAGTCCAAACAGTAGGAATAGAACATTCTAATTGGATCAGTTAATAAACAAACTGACTTCCAAACTGACTTCCACAAACTGATTATGTTTGTGCTCCGGTTAGGTACCTTCTGCTTGGTTTAGCATACTGAAAGTGTAAGTTTTTCAAAATTATTGATGGAGCCCAAGCAGTGGTTTTGAAAAGGGCTTTGCAATGTCCGTGGACCAATACATAAGGACGTGTTCCTGGATTATTTGGATTACCTGTGCATGAGTGTTTAAAGAAGCAGACTTTTATTACGTATTCATGTTAAATGGGGAAACTACCCAGTTGGTTTCTGATGTCGCGCAAATATTTTCCGAGCCAGCAAACGGGTGAACTTAATTTTTTTGTGTGTGTAAAATTCCAAGCCCAGAACAAAGGGCACTAGCACATTCCACAAGAGAGCGTGCACAGAGGATGCACATGCTGTGTAACGATTCATTTCACCCACATAAAGCACCAGATTGCGCTTGAATATTTTGCCGAATTCCTGCCGGTATGCAGGGGTTATTGTGTAATCCCCAATTTCCAGACCTTTTGTTCAAAGAAGAGAACTATTAGACATCAAGAGGCTTCCACCATTGTTTATTCATTGTATTTCAGCACATTGCAGGTAAGTCTAAGTAAATCAAGTATCCATCAGTTCAAGGTGCGTCAATTTGACATTTTCTCGATCGACAAACAAAAAATCACAGTGCTTGGCTTCAAAGAGAATCTTTGTTCTCTTGTCTTTGTCAAGCCAGCGGTACTCACAAAGAAAAATGATTCTGGCAATTTTGACAAAATAATCTCGCCAGGGGAACAGGAAAAAATGGAAGAATCCCTATGGCAACTGGTTAAACATGTCATAATTATGGCAATTCCACCAGTTTAAAAGCATTTTGTAAATTATTACGACAAAGAGTGTGTAAATTTACGAACATTATCTGTTTACGTAGTTATCTGACCGCACACAGGTAATTCAAACCATGTCAAAACAAATACACGCACACGAATGATCACGACTGTAACCCTTCTACCATAGTACACTACCACAGCTAACCACTATCAACAAGTAACACAATAATTTTGCTCAGGTCTGCCCCAATCCAGAAGGTGAATTCACCTTCTGGATTGGGGTATAACTGAGTTTGTTTGTTGAATGCCCTTTGACAATACTCAGTCCACACAAACACCCTTGATTTTTCTGTCAAGGCAGGACCGGGTTTTGCAATCACTTTGAAACCTTATATGAATTTCCGGTAGTACGAGGCGAGGCCCAAAAAGCTTCTAACATCTTGCTCAGACATTGAAACAGGCCAGTCGGACACTGCTTATAGGTAATCTCGAGATCTGTAGCAACCCCTTCTGTAGATACAATGTGCCTCAGATAAGGCCAAGCGGCATGCACTTCTAAGGATACTGCTTGTTTCTATCAACAAATGTTGACTTCTGGCTGGCACCCTCATCTAGGGTATTTTGCCAGTCCCCCTTTGCTAATCAGCAGAGTGTGGGTTCAAGTCCCGGTTGTGACACTTAACCATTATTGCTGCGTCTTTGGGATGGAACGTAAAGCCGTAGGTCCCATGTGTTTTGTAATGCATGTAAAAGAACCCAATAATAATAGTAGTAATACAATACAATACAATAAAGACATTTATAAAGCGCCCTTCAAGGATTACAGCGCTGTACAGATCAATAATATAAGTAACAGATTACAATTATGTACAATGACACTCAAAATCAAACATTACGACGTCAAACAGAATTAGTCAAACAGGTGTGTTTTGAGAAGGCACTTGAAACTGTCCAAGGTTTAAGCCTCCCTGATGTTGATGGGCAGACAGTTCCAAAGGCGTGGTCCAGCAGCTTGAAACGCCTTGTCACCAGTACGGGTTTTGGTTCTGGGTATAATAAGCAGAGTTGAGTCTCGAGAAGAGCGAGTGGCATATTTGGGTTTGTGAAATAAAATCAGGTTTTGAAGATACTCAGGGGCTTGTGAATGAATGCATTTAAAGACGATGACAAGGATCTTAAATTCAATACGCTTACGGATCGGTAGCCAATGAAGACGACGTAACAGGGGGGCACTAGATGTATCACGCCCCGCCAAAAATATCAGTCTTGCAGCTCTGTTTTGAAGACGTTGAAGACGAGTTAGGTCGTATTCAGTGGCTCCAAACAGTAAGGCATTGCCATAATCAATCCGGGAAAACACAAGAGCTTGAACAGCAAGCTTACAAGTATCCTGATCTAAAAAACAGCGAGTTCTAGAAAGATTGCGTAAATGGAAACTGACACATTTAACCACAGATGAAATTTGACATGACATGTTCAAACCGGAATCAAAAATGACTCCAAGATTCTTCAGTGTCATCGTCGGAGCAATGGTGACATTATCGATAGTTAGCTTGACATCCAAAAGACCACTGATAGTTCTTGAAGAAGCTGCAACAAAAAACTCTGTTTTTGCCTGATTTAGCTGCAGCTTGTTTTGCGACATCCATGATTTTATTTCATGTACACATGTCTTGAGTTTGTTAAGTGCCAATTCGCAATCACCATGAATTCTCGGATTAAAAACGACATAAATCTGGATATCATCCGCATAAATGTGGAAGTTAACATGATTCTTGCGTAGAATGTCCCCAACTGGATGAGTGTACATAACATACCCTCTTGGCCCCAAGATGGATCCCTGAGGAAGGCCAAACACCAATTGATGTTCCTTTGAAAATTCACCTGAAATTGAAACACGGTTTTTCCTGTTCCCCAGATAGCTTGCAAACCATTTGAGAGCACGGCCCTTAATATGGAAGGTATGACAAAGCCGATTGACAAATATTGCATAATCGATGGTATCGAACGCAGCCGACAGATCTAACGTAACAAGAAAGACTGCGTTCCTGTTGTCAATAGCACAGGCAATGTCATTCCTCACCCTGAGAAGAGCCGTCTCGGTGGAATGAAAAGGTTTATAGGCTGATTGAAATGGCTCATTCAAGTTGTTATGATGAAGATGCTTAGACAACCTACTAGAAGCTGCCTTTTCAGCGACCTTAGCGACAACCTTGATATTAGATATAGGCCTATAATTCGTAAGAATATTAGGATCCATGGTCTGCTTCTTTATTATGGGTGTCACTATAGCCTCCTTCAGAGAATCTGGAAACGTACCTGTGGCAAAAGATACATTGACAATGTCAGCCAAGACTGGGATGAATATGTTTGAATTGTCTTTGAGGAGCCACATTGGGATGGGATCGAGCAGACACGATTTGTTGGAGCACTTCTTGAGTATATTGGCCATTTCCTCAAGAGAAACAGGCTTCAGCTCATGAAGCTCAGTGGCATCATCACTCTCAACATTCTCAAATAAATCCATACCCTCTGACTTGCTTTCAAGATTACAAACAACCTGTTGATCATTCAATATACAGGAGTCATTATCAGATTGAACAATTTGTGAGGCAGATTCTAAGTCAATATTTTGTCTGATTTTCTGTATTTTTTCCACAAAAAAATCAGCAAAACGATCTGCTAATTGAGACAGAGAACCACAACCCGGAAGTAATTTTGTGGTGTTATTAAGCAATGAGTTGAGGATACCAAACTGTTGTTTTCTATTTGCAGAAAATAGCTTGTCATGAAAATATCTACGTTTGGCAACAACTACAAGTTCTTGAACAATATCTTTCTGCAGAAGATAGCGCTCTCTGTCGGTTGGGTACCGACTCTTACGCCATTTATTCTCAAGACGTCTACGAAGACGACGAGATTCATGAATGACGTCATTGTACCACGGCATCTGGGGCCGAATAGTATAGAGTTTTGTAGTCAGCGGGCAATGTTTGTCAATGATCTCCCTTACAGATGCTTCATAGTGACCAACTAGGTCCTCTGCGTTGACATCATCAGGCATCCTATTCAAAAGATGTTCTTGCAAATCACAAGTTAAGGCATACGCATCTATATTGCGATAGTCTCTGAAAGATTTTGTCATCTTTAAAGGCTGTGGTTTCTTCATCTGAAGGGTACATGCCACAATCTGATGATCAGAAAGCAGCTTATCAGTCACTGTCCAGTGAGTGATCAACTTGTCTTCAGGACGAGCTATAAGCAAGTCGATGGTATGGCCATCCAGATGCGTCGGCCCGGTAACAAACTGTTCAAGTCCCGCATCTGAAAGTGACCTGGTGAAACGCTTTACCTCAGACTTCTCCAGCTGATCTATGTGGATATTAAAGTCCCCAGTGAGCAAGACTTTACCTGGTAAAAGGGATATATCACCAAGAAAGGTTTCAAACTCCTCTAGGAAGTCACTTGTTTTCAGACCATTTGATTGAGAGGGAGGGGGTCTATAGATGGCTATTAGACGTATATCTTTGTTCTTCCCCGTCACACAGGCATGTTCAAATGTTACAGGTTCAAGTTCAGTTGGTGACAGACTTAATTCAAGAGAAGATTTATACAAGATACCGATACCTCCGCCACGATTTCCGTTTCCCTCCCTGGGTACGTTGATAAAGGAATAACCAACAGGGACCAATTCGCCAATTATCACTTGGTCCTCTGTTTTGAGCCATGTCTCCGTAAGCACCAAGATATCCACATCATTATCCAGAACATAGTCATATGCGATTGATGTCTTGTTACATATTGACCGTGCGTTCCATGAGTGAACATCAAGCAAACTACTATCATGAGGTTTTAAGGGGCGTAATGCAGATAGATCAACACTTCTCTGGGATCGTTTGATTGGTAGGTGGTTGGATACTATGACAGAAATGTTTCTCAGTGTTCGTCTGAAGCCTCCATGACAGCCACGTTTTCTAATACGTTTCCGTCGTTGCCTTCTAATAGGCAGTGTACTGGCATTGTAAGGGTGATCTGAGCACGGGGAGGGTAAAATATTTAAGTCAGCTAGTCTTTCACACAATTCTTCTGTAAGTGGACATTGTTCATTGGATTGTTTGGCAAAGTTACGCAATGTTGCATTAGAGTACCTGATTATTAAGTCAATCGGTTTTCCACAGTCCATTGCGTTGGTTGCTCGATAATCCTTGGAAATGAGGGAATCACGTTCTGGTTGATCTACTCCTTGAACAATGGTCTCTGAGTTTGGAAATCTTCTCCCAAATCTTGACAGGAAAGTGAATATAAATATCCACAAAATGACGACTGTTCGTTCCTGAATATGCAGCATAGATCTAACCATCTTGATCCATGGTCAATTCCAGGCATACAGGTAGAAAAAAATAGGCATTCGAACCCCTAAGACCGGTATAAACAGACCAGTTAGGCGGAGCAACATGCGAGAGCGACCTATACAGGCGCTACACAATTACGTAATAATAATAATAATAATAATAATAACAGTAATAATAAGTAATAATAATAATAATAATAATAATAATAATAATAATGGGCCGTGTCTTTGATGAGGTACAGTGGGGGTATTATTGAGTGGACTAAAGAAGATCTAGATGTCACTGACAGAAAGACAAGAAAGCTGATGACCATGCATGGTATGCTACATCCGCGGGCAAATGTCAGCAGACTCTATCTTCCGAGGTCAGAGGGCGGAAGGGGATTACTGAGCGTGGCAGACAGCGTCAATATCGAGCGAAGGAGCCTGCATCGTCATGTCAGGAGCACCGAGGAGAACTTGCTGAAAATTGCACGAATGTACGCGACGGCAGACGAAGCTGGGCCGAAGGAGTACAAGAGGGAAAGGAAAGAGGAAAGACACCAAGATTGGAGGAACAAGCCACTCCATGGCCGGTTCCTGAGATGTACAGAAGAAGTGGCGAGTTGCAAATCCTGGAATTGGTTAAAGAGCGGAGAACTGAAGAAGAAAACCGAGGGCTTGATTACTGCGGTGCAAGACCAGTCTCTAAGGACAAATGTAATGAAGGCGAGGATAGAGAAAACGAACGTCTCTCCTATGTGTAGAATGTGCAACAAGGCAGAAGAGACTATATTTCATATTGTCAGCGAATGTAGTATGATGGCTCAGACAGAGTACAAAGGCAGACATGACAAGTTGGCTAAGGTGATTCACTGGGATCTGTGTAAGAAGTATGGTGTCCAGGTGTATGCCAAGTGGTACGACCATGTTCCAGAGAAAGTTGTAGAGACCGACGAGGTCAAGATCCTCTGGGACTTTAACATTCAGACTGATCATGTTATAGAACATAGACGTCCGGATGTTGTAGTCTTAGATAAGACAAAGAAGATGTGTCATATCATCGACATAGCTGTGCCGGGTGATATAAGGGTGGCTTCTAAGGAGATGGAAAAGATCCAGCAGTACCAGGACTTGGCCAGGGAACTTCGTAAGATTTGGCAGGTGAAAGTGAAAGTAGTCCCTGTGGTGGTTGGAGCACTTGGCACCATTCCGAAGGCACTGGAGAAGCATCTGGATCAAATAGGCACAACTGTGAGGGTAGATTTGCTGCAGAAGGCGGCACTTTTGGGAACAGCTAGGATCCTGCGAAAGACCCTCGAGATCTAAGGCTACGGGACGTAGCCCGACTCGAGGAGTTGCCGGCACAGAGGAAAATCAGATCTTTCTTTTGCATGCTGTGATATCGTGAAATAATAATAAGGCTAAGGGCAGAATACATCAGGCGGGTGAAGAAATGTTTAAAGTCCAAACTGAACGGGGGAAACATGATCAAGGCGATTAACACATGGGCCGTGTCTTTGATGAGGTACAGTGGGGGTATTATTGAGTGGACTGAAGAAGATCTATTGTAGATGTCACTGACAGAAGGACAAGAAAGCTGATGACCATGCATGGCATGCTACATCTACGGGCAAATGTCAGCAGACTCTATCTTCCGAGGTCAGAGGGCGGAAGGGGGTTACTGAGCATGACAGACAACGTCAACATCAAGCAAAGGAGCCTGCATCGTCATGTCAGGAGCACCGAGGAGAACTTGCTGAAAATTGCACAAAAGTACACGAAGGCAGACGAGGCTGGGCCGAAGGAGTACAAGAAGGAAAGAAAAGAGGAAAGACATCAAGATTGGAGGAACAAGCAACTCCATGGCCGGTTCCTGATATGTACAGAAGAAGTGACGAGTTGCAAATCCTGGAATTGGCTAAAGAGCGGAGAACTAAAGAAGGAAACCAAGGGCTTGATTACTGCAGCGCAAGACCAGTCTCTAAGGACAAATGTAATGAAGGCGAGAATAGAGAAATCAAACGTCTTTCCTATGTGTAGAATGTGCAACAAGGCAGAAGAGACTGTATTTCATATTGTCAGCGAATGTAGAGTAAGATGGCCCAGACGGAGTACAAAGGCAGACATGACAAGTTGGCTAAGGTGATTCACTGGGATCTATGTAAGAAGTATGGTGTCCAGGTGCATGCCAAGTGGTACGACCATGTTCCAGAGAAAGTTGTAGAGACCGACGAGGTCAAGATCCTGTGGGTCTTCAATATTTAGACTGATCATGTTGTAGAACATAGACGTCCGGATGTTGTAGTCTTAGATAAAAATGAAGATGTGTCATATCATCAACATAGCTGTGCCGGGTGATATAAGGGTAGCTTCTAAGGAGATGGAAAAGATCCAGAAGTATCAGGACTTGGCTATGGAACTTCGTAAGATTTGGCAGGTGAAAGTGAAAGTAGTCCCTGTGGTGGTTGGAGCACTTGGCACCATTCCGAAGGCACTGGAGTCAAAGCATCTAGGTCAGATAGGCACAACTGTGACGATAGATTTGCTGCAGAAGGCGGCACTTTTGGGAACAGCTAGGATCCTGTGAAAGACCCTCGAGATCTGAGGCTACGGGACGTAGCCCGACTCGAGGTGTTGCCGGCACAGAGGAAAATCAGATCTTTCTTTTGCATGTTGTGATATCGTGAAATAATGACAATTTATTAAGTGCACAAATACACAAAAGTACTCATTGCGCTTGTACAAAACTACAAGATAACTTAAATAATAAATACAAAATACATCAATAAAGAAGAATACCCAGTAAACAACATTATGAAAATGCTTCATTAGAAAGACGAGTTTTAAGGTTTTTCTTAAACTCATTCAAAGAAATTGATGATTTGACATGTGATGGCAATTTATTCCAAAGACGTGGTGCAGCATGAGAAAAAGATCAGTCACCCCATGAACGATTAGATTTAGGCTCAATGAGGAGGTTTGAATTGTCAGAACGGAGTTTGCGAGACGGATTGTAAGGTTTAAGCAAATCATCAATATATGCAGGGGCACTGTTAGTGAGGGATTTAAACACAAAGAGCAATAGTTTGTACTTAATCCTGCTATGCACTGGTAACCAGTGTAACTCTTGTAAAATAGGTATCATATTGGGGGATTTTTTTGAGGACAAGGTAGTGACACGAGCAGCAGAGTTTTGAATTCACTGAAGATGTTAAAAATAATAACAGGGACAACTTCTTCATGGCCTTGAGGAAAACCAATTAAAAGTGAGTTGCACATGTCAAGACGAAAAACTACAACAGAGTGAATAATTTGCTCTGTAGCATTGAGCTTTAAGTTTAAATATTTCCTTATTTTACCAATATTATGGATGTGAAATGATACAGCACGAACAATATTAGATACATGAGAATTTCGTGACATATTTGAGTTAAAAATGGTACCAAGATAACGAGTTTGAATAGTAGGAGTTATTTCGGATTGCACTCATCGGAAAGAGAAGGGGTTCAACCCGGTGTTACTGGTTTGATCGGCTGCAGATTGCACCACAGCACCCTGTAAAACCATCACATGGTGCTACGTAAAGGAACAGGTCTCAAACTTCAAAAACGTAACTCCGCATACCTTGCAGGAAAAACAATTGAGAGCTTTGAGGGTGTGATAAAGCACTATATAAGAACTGCTTATTACTTTTATTATTTAACAGTCTGAAATGAGTTACCTCTGACTCCATACTGACTTGGGACCTGGCCAACAATGGCCCTTAATCATCACCACCCTCTAAGGGTTCAACAATAGCCTAAAAGTCTAATAGTTCAACAATCTGCAATCAATACACTATGGTAAAAACAATCACATGATAGTCACATGCTTTTCTGCTACAGTAAAGCCCGGTTCATACTTCACGCGAATGGCGAAAGCGAAGCAAATTTTCATGCGTCACAATTGAAAAACAGTGTGTACCGAATTGTTGCATCACCAAAATTGGCTTTGCCTTCGCTTTCGCGTGAAGTATGATGCGGGCTTAAGCCTGTGGATTTGTTTTTTTGTATGTTTAATTGGTATGGTAAAACCAAAATATTAATCTATACATTATTCAACAAGTTTTGAAAAATGGTCAAACATGCAATTGATGATGTCATCATGGCTCTTGAGTCTTCAAATCAAGACTCATTAAGTCTTAAGTGTAATTCATATAAGAGGGATGAACACCTTGTTTTGTGATGTAACATCAACTGAATTTCTAGTTTATTTATGTTCTAGTTTTAATTTTCTTTTTACTACTTTGCTATAGTACCTAAAATAGTAAATTAAATGGTTTGGAATGATTTGTTTTTTAAACATGACTGGTGTTTAAATTATACTTCCCATAATCTGTGTAATTTATGTTATTTTATTTTCTTGTTGAAGGTCCTGGTCACTCCATACAGATGAAATGTGGCAGGCTCGTAGTTCCTGGAAATATGTTCACCTTGGACAGAACGGGAAGTAAGTACATCACATTCTATCAACCATATATCAGGAATGTATAGATTTTGAATTGTTTTAAATGTATGATACATCATTGGTTAACCCATTATATCAAAGATGCACATCAGACTGACTTTTAAAGCAATTTTTGCTGAAATTTACAGCAATTACCACTGACTAGTGGACGATATGAGGCAATATTATCATCAATTGGTGATAATGATTATAATATTTACAATATCAACTTTTGTTTTGAAAATATTGAAATGTAACAAGACAATGTTCTCAACAGCAATTTTAAAATAAATTGCAAATAAATTGTACTTAAAAATTTCAAATCATAAACAAAAATCCACCAACCCACCCCAAAAAAATTAATAAATTAGTTAATAAATACATTTTTCAGATGCACTGCAAAAGTATCCTACAAGGAAAGGGTCCGCCCGACCATGACCCATCAATTAATAACAATAATAATAATAATAGTGTACATTTATAATGCGCCATGTCTGTCATAAATGACACTCCTAGGGCCGAATTATCAAATCTGGTGGAGATTGTTAAGAATGATTTTATGAGACGAAGCGACCATAATACAACACCTCGAAAGGGATACAAGGTGAGGTGGCGCATATTGCTGCCAGACCATGCCAGAATCACCGGGGCAAACCCCTTCTCTTTACGATAAGTGTACTGGGTTCTTTTACGTGCATTACACGACATACGGGACCAATGGCTTTACGACCCATCCGAAGGACGAAGCAATAATGGTTAAGTGTCTTGCTTAAGGACACAAGTATCACGACCGGGACTCGAACCCACAATCTGCTGATCAGAAACACCAGAGCTTGAGTCCAGTGCTCTTAACCGCTCGGCCACGACACGCAATTTAAGAATTATTATTGCCAAAAGAATGAAACAATATGTATAACAATCATCTGTGATGGTCAGCGAGCACAAGCTGCCAAATTTCATTTTCTTATCTGATTGTGATCTTATTCAGTAAGAAGGTGCCACGCAGTGGTTCCGAGTGAAGGCCTTGCCACTAATCAAATCCTCCTTTCTTTGGAAGGAATATTTTGCTTTTTTCCAAATCGTTTGTTTGAGCAAAGATTTTGACAAGAAAGTATATGTGTACATGTATGCAACCACCGCAAGAAGCCAGACAGGTATCACACAAGGTCATATTAAGTATTATATAATACTCAAGTAGATCCTCATCATTCAATGGTCTTGTGGCATTCATTTGTTAAACCATTACATGTCCTACGTCATGTACGGTGTATTTTGGTACTATTCTCCATGAATTTTCGTCCCATCCTCTTTTATTATTGCACGCTAGACCACACCACGCACTAAGGCGTTCAAATAAAGCAGTGCAAAATGCCCTCATAGTGGATGCCAGAACACGAACTTGCACATTTTGTTGCTACTTTTTTCTTTCAAATGCTAGGGCCTTTCGTGAGTTGTGCGTTGGTTCTCTCCTGGCTTTTCCCTGTGGGCCATCCGGTGGCCCTCTCTCAGGAAAAATCAAATATGTTCGATCTCAGGCTGTGCTCCATGGTTATGTATGGGTTGATGTGTTCAAATCTGGTGACAGTTCCCTGCTTAGTAAGTACAGGCCTAATGCTTTCACTTCTCTTGTTAGCAAGATTATGGAGAGACTTTTGTCTGTTGTTGTTAAAGATCATTTAACCTCCAATTTGTTACTGTCTGATAAGTAGCATGGTTGTGGTCTTCACAAATCTTGTGTTACTCAACTTATAAGTGTATCATTCCTGGGCTACCTCTCTAGTGCAGTCCCCCTAGGATTGATGCAGTTTTCCTGGATATAAGGCTTTTGATCATATGCCTCATCATATTTGTACGTAAACTTGCTAGTGGCTCTTTCTGGAGTTGTATCAAAGGTTTTTTGGTCGATCGTCAACAGAGAGTCACATTGGTATGAATCTCTTACAATCTCAGTTCCAATTGTGTTCTTTTTGCTGATGCTTTATGAATTTATCGTCCAATCCGTTCAACTTTAGATGTGAGCTCCCTCCAGCATGACCTTGATGAGTTGAGTACTTGGAGTATCTCCAATGGTATTACTTTCAACCGTACCAAATCCAAAGTCAATTCAAAGTCAGAATAAACAAGCAGATTGAGACATACGTTCTCCTGTATCCATGCAACGTGAATCAAAACCAACCATGGGTCACACATAGATACCCTGATGTTCTGACCTTCAAACACCTGTATGCCTGAACTGATGCTTTACATTTGTCCTCTCCTCATCTTTTCCCCAGACTTCACTCAGATATTGTGTCTGCCAACCTACTAAGACTAATAATGATAACAATAGTAATCTCTTTATAATTCGCGGAATGGTGTGTGTGTGTGTGTGTGCTCGAATTCGCTCCCTTGTGGAGTCCTATAACAAAAGGGAAGCGCAAGAACAATTGGTCTCCACTGGGGAATTCTAAAGAGAGGGATGCTCCACAAGGAAATTTGTGTACAAAGTCTATGAGAAAATATTAAGTACAGGGACAAAGGAAAGAACAATAGAGGTCTCCACAAGGATGCAAAAATGAGAACCAGTGTGTGTGTGTGTGTGCCCTTACACTCACCAACTTACAGGGCACTTTACACAATGGAACAATGCTACCCAACAAGGTTTTCTTTGTTCTAGTGTTACCCCACAAGGGAATTCTTTAGAAAAGGGACAATAAGTTGAACAATGAAGTACCCCGCAACTGGCCATGTGTAAGGGTGTGTGTGTGTGTGTGTGTGTGTGAGGTTGTTTAGGCATTCAAACCGGGGACTTAAATAACAAAAGAGGACAATAGGGTCCCCGATTGGAAAAGGTCCCCAGTTGGAAATCGTGTTCAAAACCAATGGGAGCTGTTGCTAAAAAGTTAAAGGACAAACAAAAGAGGGACAATAGGAGGTCCCCGATTGGAGGTAAATACACACTTGTGTGTGCTAAAATTCGCTCCCTTGTGGAGTCCTATAACAAAAGGGAAGCGCAAGAACAATTGGTCTCCACAGGGGAATTCTAAAGAGAGGGATGCTCCACAAGGAAATTTGTGTACAAAGTCTATGAGAAAATATTAAGTACAGGGACAAAGGAAAGAACAATAGAGGTCTCCACAAGGATGCAAAAATGAGTACCCTTACACTCACCAACTTGCGGGGCACTTTACACAATGGAACAATGCTACCCCACAAGGTTTTCTTTGTTCTAGCGCTACCCCACAGAGGAATTCTTCGGAAAAGGGAATAATAGAACAACAATAGGAGGACCCCGTAACTGCCATATGTAAGGGTGTGTGTGAGTTTGTTTAGGCATTCAAACCGGGGACTTATAACAAAAGAGGACAATAGGGTCCCCGGTTGGAAAAGGTCCCCAGTTGGAAATAGTGTTCAAAACCAATGGGAGCTGTTGCTAAAAAGTTAAAGTACAAACAAAAGAGGGACAATAGGAGGTCCCCGATTGGAGGTAAATACACACTTGTGTGTGTGTGTCTGTGTGTATGTTGTTGGATCTCCTCCCTGGATACCGCATCAAACCTTGCCAAATTTACACGGAAGAAAGGTGTTGACTTCGTCTAAACACTCATCTATTTTTGAACGAAATCCATTCAGAATTGACAGATTTATGAGCAAAAAACACCCAAAATTCATGGGTTTTTGCGCGCCGTTTCACTGTTGCTATGGGCCGCGTGCGCGTACAGTGCAAATAAAGACTATGCCAACGACGCGCACACCAAGAACAATGCCAACGTAAAGTTTACGCTAATGAAAGGGGCTGAGAAATAATACGGGAGTGGAAGGTGGGGGTGTTGAATGGACAACTCACAAACGTGGAAAAATATAATAAACGAAACAGGTTATAATAAACGGACGGGGAAAAAATATATATGGATCTCCTCCCTGGATACCGCATCAAATCTCGCCAAATTTACACGGACGAAAGGTGTAATAAAAGGGACTCATAAATAATATGGAGGGGGGAAATAATAAACTGAACGGGGAAAATATAATAAACGAAACGGGTTATAATAAACGGGGCGGGGGAAAAACATACAGGACGGGAAAAAATGGATGGGCTGACAATTTAAAGAAAAAATGAGCTGGGAAAGAAATGAACGGGACGGGAAAGAATGAAAGGGGCTGAGAAATAATAAAAGGGACTAATAAATAACACGGAGGGGGGGGAATAAGAAACTGAACGGGAAAAATATTTGTATGTCAGCTTCACAAATATTTTAGTCGTGTTTTAACCGTATTTTAAACGTAAATGGCAAATTAAATTACTCAATAAAGAAGAGCTAAAATGACATACCACTATGACCTGCCCAAAGCGCAGGTTTCCCGCTAGTAACACAAACATAGCATTGTAGGAAAATTTGTAAAACTATTCTGTTTTGTAAATTTGCAGTTATTGTAACGTTCTTAGGATCTGATTTATGATGAGTCAAATTGCAAGGGATGCTCAACAGTTGTGTTTACTCGTGCGTACTAATAGACTTTGCAAAGCAAACAATCATTTTAAAACTTGTCATAAGAGGGCGCTGTTAAAGATGATGATGACATTACTCTCATAACTGTAAAGACAAGGGGTCAAACATTATTTCATACACAGAGACCATGGCCAAATTCCTGTTCATAATGTCTGCAGACGTAAAAACGAGGCCCAGGAATATTTTTTCACTTCAACTTTTGCTTTGGATTGGAAGACAGAGTCAAATTGGGGTCATAACTGTGATGCGTTTGTTTGCTTTTTAAAGAACTTAACCGATGATGTATAGATTGTAAGAATTCATTGTGTTGTTCAGGAGTTATAATTTTTGTAATAATAAAATGTGATCTAATGTAATTTGACACCTGATGATGTCATTATTCACTTGCCGTTTTCATGTATACGTTCAAGTACATGCCAAATTTCAAGGTTCAATTCAATTTCAGTCTTGAATTATATTTATGAGAAGAGTTCAGTGGAATAAAACAGTGAAACATAACACAATGCTCTTTCCGTAACACCGTGACATTCATGCTTTTTCGATGGTGTGAAAAGCAGCACCTATTTTTTTTTTTTTTACTTTTGTTGAACATGGTTGATTTTTTTAAATTTCACAAATAGGCTTTTATAGAGGCTATATGTTATCCTATGAGAAAATATTTATGGTGAAATTTTGTTCAAGAATTCTTGAGTTTGAAAAATATTCAAAATTTTAAACTTGTTGCCTTGTAGTTCGTTCAAATGTGACGTCATCGTCTTTATTGAATCGGAAAAACCCATGAGCAAAATTACATTTCATACACTGAAACCATGTCCGAATTCTCTTTCGTGTTTACTGACAACGTCCGGTTTAAACCAGAAGCCAAGGTCAAATTGGGGTCATCTTTGTGGAACATTTAATTAGTTTTTAAGGACCCGTTTTTCAATGATGTATAGATTGTAAAAATCCACTGCGTAGTTCACGAGTTATGTTTTTATTTTAAATAATAAACTTTAATTTAATGTAATTTGACTCCTGATGACGTCATCATGACATCTGATGACATCATCATGACATCATGAGGTGTCGGTTTCATCTCCTAGTGAAGTTCTAAGTCCATGTATGCGTGAAGTTTAAAGTTCATGTGAGCTTTGGAAGTATGTCTTTGTTAGCTGAAACTTGTGGGGAGACTAAGAAATAAAAAGAATTTTAAAAAATAAACACTGAACAAAAACAAGAGGTGTTCAGAGCGTTGCGTGGTACGTGGTCCACACACCATGAATACTTTTCCTGGTAACCACTGCACCAGGCTGTTTGCATGACTTTTGACCCTCACTTTCTGATCTTCCTGGAGACTTCATTCCCTTAATCTACCTTGGTCATGGTACATTCTTTGTTTTTCTTGTTTGTTCTCAACCTTTTGTACCAAATTTGGTTTCAAGAAAATCTGGTTCTAGGTAGACTGCCTCTTTAGAAACAACTCTGCTGGAGTTCTACCTGTAGTAGTTTGCTGCATATTTCTATACATGATGAAAAATTTTGCCAGTTTGTGATGTATTGATAGATGTTGCTTCTGAGGGTTTGGATGCATTAAATGTTTGATTATTCCCCCTTTTTACAATCTGAACAGTTGGTTCTGCTGTTCTGTTGGAAGCAGGATGATACTGTGCCACGCAGATATGTTTGATTTTTATCCATTCACTCTTTGAATTCGGTTGAAGTGAATTTTGGCCCATTATCTGAAAAAAATTCTTCTGGAAGTTCATAAGAGGAAAACAACCTCAATATATCCCAAGTTGTTGCCGTAGTATTATCAGCATACTGGAGATCGAATATGGTTTCATTGTTGGTCTTGGTCTTGGCCTGCAGTCTACGCAGACTAAAGACACTGCAGTCCAACCTATGACAGTGTGACGGGAAAGCAGAGAGACTGTAGCAAGTTAAAGACTAATGATCACTGGTGCCAAGACACAACCCTGCTTTACACCAACATTGACAGGAAATGGCTCAGAGACGAGGTCACCAGCAATGACACGGGCTGACATTACGGTGTGAAACTCTTGCAGGACAGCAGTGAATTTTGGTGGGCAACCACACTGGATGAGGATGTTCCACAGAATTTCCATGATTCATAGTGTCAAACATTTTGGATGCATCCACGTGGTCTTGAATTTGTCTGGCATCTGAAATATCTTATTGGTAATGACAAAATCATGTTAGCTTATACTTAGTCAAACACTTTGGATAACTCTTGATCTGTTTTGGTGGCTCTACTGATATCATTTTATTTAATCAGTAACTCATCGATAGATGAGAACTACTTGACCTCTTTTACATTAAATGGTCTACCTGTCTGGGTAATCTGGACATTTCCATGGTCTAAAGAACACCTATATTCAATGTCATAAGTATTTGATAGACCATCTCTGCATACTCGCTGCAGCCAATGTTTGGATAGATAACAGACAACTCCTTCAATCTCCTGCAAAATCTGATCAATAACCCCCTGAAATATCCCGGATGCTGATGATACCCCAAACAGTAATCTATTGAACTAAAACACTCCCGGGTGGGTATTAACCCTTACTCCCTAGCAGTTTTTGCTAGAAACCATACCAAATCCGCCAAAATCAATCAACTGAGAGACAGTAAGTATGCAGCAGTACTGAATCAATCTTAATCAACCAATGTTTTTTTTTGCTGAAGTGCTGAATCAACCAGAATCAATCACTAACATTTGGAGTATTTTGACTGGTTTGGTACAGTAGGCTTCTAGTTCCACCTATTCTACAGAAACCAACCAGTGGTTTTAAATTGCTGAAAGACCAACTCAAAATCAACCAATGTTTCAATCTGGTAGTGTACTGAATCAATCGGAATCAAGCATATGCAGCCGATTGATTTTGATGGACTTCGGACAGTTAGGGTTAATGGTCAGAAACTTTTTGGACTCGGCATCCAACTCAAGCTGTAGGTATGCTTGTGTGAGTGGTCCTCTGTGTTTGGCAAGGAATACTCTGTGTCATACAAATACTTTTTAATTGACACCTTATAGTCACAACACAATCGCAAACCCCCATTAGGTACAGGTACTATAGGCAAGGCCCATTCACTGCATTCAACCTTGCTTATGATGTCTTGGTCTTCCAACCTTTTTAAGCTCTTTTTCTAACTTTTCTTTTGGATTATATGGAACATGAAGCACATTGCAAAACACTGGTTTTGCGTTATCAGCCATATTTATGTGCCCTTTGAAATGAGTAATTAAAACCACCCTTCCTTTAGTCTTGTATTGTCTTTGGCTGGCTGGCTGGCTGGCTGGCTGGCTGACATGTGGAGAGGGTTTGGATGCTCCGGATGTGTTCTCTGTTTTGAAGATCTATTGCCAGTTTATCTTGATTTTATTTAACCAGTTCAGACCAAATAAAGCTGGCTTGTATTCTGCCACCACTTACATGGGCAGTGTCTGTGTTTGGTGCTCATACGTAAAAGGAAGAGTGAGTTTCCCACGCACTTCAATGGATTCTACTCCATAGGTATTAAGCTTCACTGATGATGGTTCCAATGGCCAACTTGACAACTGCTGGTGGTACAACTTTTGCGATATGAGCGATACAGCTGCACTAGTATCCAACTCCATTTCTACTGAGGATCCTACTAGATGAACTGTTACGGTGATCTCTTTTGCTGGTGAGCACACCGAACTTACAGTGTAAACCCGATGATTTTCATTGATTCATCACTGTCAGTGTCTGTGATCAGGTGTTTCACAGACCTTGAAGACTTGTCCTCCCTCGATGTTGTATTTTGTTGCCATTTTTTTCTGCATGCTTTCGAGATATGTCCAACTATACATTTAAAGCAATCAGCGTTTATTGGTAGCAATTCCCACTATTTCAGTTCTGCGCTGATTTAGACTCATCACCGCTTGTGGTTGAGGGGGCTGGTTTTCTTCTTGGACTGGAGGCTTGTTTCGGTGTTGTGGCTTTCACCCTTTTCACGTCCAGGTTGGCTCTGGGTTGTAGCTCCTAAGCTTGTTTGCCATCTCAAATGCCACCGCCAATTGCAGTGCTTTACTAAATGACAGCTCTTTCTCAGTGAAAAGCTTCTTCTGACATGTGGTATTAATCAGCCCACACATGAGCCTATCTCGTAAGGCATCCTTCAGGAAGTTACCAAACTTACATGTTGTTGCCTGTCGCTTTACTTCAACCACATATTCATTTACAGATTCCCTTGTTTTTTTTCTCTTTGTGCCATTGAAGTGCTCTGAAATTGTCAAAGGTTGTGGTGAGCAGTGGTTCTTTGCCTTCACTTCTTTCAAAGAATTATCACTTACATTGTCTAGTGATATCATCGACTTCAACGGTTAACAGGTAACACGTGAAGGTTTATTTACCCTCGTCAAACTCCTCCACTTTCCTAATGATTGCCGCCATTGTAGATTAATCCTAGTGTACAAATTTTACTCATCTATTTATGACTTTGATACCTGAAATATCTTGTCAAAGGGACCAGTACAATAAAGAGTCGGACTACGTGGCTGCCATTTTGCACACAACACTTTCCGGTGTCCTTTATATCCTACCAAGAGAGGGCGCACTTCCAACAATAACAGTAAATCATAACACTATTACATTACTGTATTACTTAACACTTTTAACTTCAATAAGGGATGTCAGCGTTACTTCGATTTTGTTTATGAGATATAACAAAGTTCAACATCCGGTTTCAACTGGAAGATGACTTCAGCCACAGCTACACACACACAAATTTCAACGTGTTACCATTTTATATGATGGTGAAAAAATTATTGGCATAGCTGTTTGCATTTTCTAGATGGAGGCTTTTGGAAAAATTTACAAGCTATAATTTGCAAAAAGTAAGTCACAAAGTGTAGTTTTCGCATCTTAATTTCCAGATGGATCACGAGACTAATTCTGTACTGCATGAATGTTCTTTATGTAAACCTCAATATTACTGCAAAATTATGTGACAATTGAATATGTACATGCAGTTTATAAGATATTATTGTTTGTAGACCACACGTCAGTCAAATTATAATACACAATTAATATTCTCTTCAGCTGAATGACTTTGCTTTTCTTCTCAAAGTCCAGGTATGCTACCGGCGCTTAAAATTCAAACTATCTGGGTCCAATACCCCTCTTCTTAAGGCCCTCTTCTCAGTCGAGAAACAAAACGGACGATCCAATAAAGATAATCTTTGTTCTCCTGGCATTGTCAAGTCAGGGTTTCTTTGTGCCAGTGGTACCCTCAAAGAAAAAAGAATCCCGCCAGGTGGATGGGACAACAACAAAAATCTTAGCGGCAACTGGCAGCCCGCGATTTAGTTGTGTTTGTTGCCACAACGGGACAGTGGTGGCATAAATCAACCATCAGGGGGGTACTGAGTCGGCTCACCTATGGGCTGCAGTCGTCATTCGGCACAGTTGCAGGTCATCAACCTGAACTGTGTACAATAGCCAACTACACAATTGTTATTAATGGTACAGACGACATTCTCACCGTCCCACATTTAATCTGTGGAAACAATCAGTGATTTTCTTACTGTATCTGTTTGAGAGTGTTAAAACTCACAGCAAAACTGAAGAAAAAATAGCTCTGATTAAATTCTCAAAAAGGAACAATGTGCGTGGATGCGTAAATCTGTATTCAGGGTTACAGCTCACTTGTTGACACAATAAAAGAATAAACTTACTAATTTCAAACTCCCAATCAAGCCAAGTGTGTTTTCAGGCACTTAAATTATGAACATAAAGCATGAATTATCTGAATGATCTGGTTCCTCAACTTCATTTCCCATGCAGAGTACGGTTCATAATCAGCTTAACTCACAATATAAATATATACAATCAAAATGGGAAGTATCAAAGATCCTGATTTTCTTTTCTGAAGTCTGACTAGTAGAGAGTCTACTAGGTTGAACATTTTCAACAACCTAACGTTCAGAGTTTTTAGATAAATAAAAGGTAAAGTTCCCCCTGACATTAAATAGTCCAGTGATGATCAGGTAGCCCTGGCTACTGATTATGAAAAGAATGTTGGTGTTGGTGGTTCTAAAAGGTGCCGGGGAAATTCTGCTTCAATCCGGTACAGCGCCCTTAATTGTTCCTTGGGCGTGGAGTTGAAGTTGAAGTGTTGAACCAATGTCTCGATCATCAAAGATAGGGGGATCACCCTCGGGCGTCAGCAAACCGTGTAAAAGATTCGGCTAGGTAGGGACATCTAGTGATTTGAAGAAAGATTGGCCAAAAATACAAGAATAATTTCCAAACAACTACAACATTTCACAAGGCAAAATCTCTCAAATTTTACAATCAAATCAATTCTGAAATCAAATCCCTGATCAATACTGTGGGCTAACAACTTCCAAACTTTTCATCGAAAACGGTACTTAATCAATTTCTAATTGCTCATACAATTTCATTTAAAATCTGCAACACTTTTCCAATGGTTCTGTATACAACTGGATATAAATACAAAGGTTAAACTTATGGTTCTCTTGCTGTTCCAAATCTTGGATTTGCTGATCCAGCCACTCTGCCATATGCTGCATCCAATTTGCCATTAAGCAGCCTGAATAAATCTGCTTCTGATCGGTTAAAAGCGGCAGCAGCAGGCAAAAGCTTGCGGCTCTGAGGATCAAAAACTCTCTCTCTCTCTCTCTCTCTCTCTCTCTCTTTCTCTCTCTCTCTCTCTCTCTCTCTCTCTCTCTCTCTCTCTCTCTCTCTCTCATGTCATCACGATCATGATCAAATTTGCTTTGCCCTGGCACACCCTAAAACACTCTTATACCAGGCAACAAAACTATGCACATGCAAAACCAACTCTGGTTATTTAAATCCTTCTTCATTCAGTCAAAAACCTGGGTGAACCTAGATACAAAGGAATTCAAGCTGTTAGACTAGCCCTGTCATTGAAATACAAAAATAAAGAATCTCCTTGGTATGTGTAGCACAAAAGAGAGGAAACTTCTACTCTCCTATTATTAAACAAAATGTTATTTACAGGTTGGGTACTGGGTATTGAATTGTAAAAAACAAAACGAGTCAATGATAAGTTAACAGGCACTGCAATAAAAGAAAAGGGGAATTCTGACAAGGTCAACTTGTGAAGGGCAATCGCCCACTGATGCAAATGCTTGTTGCTTCCTGGGGGACCAATTTTTCCAAGGTTAAGCATTGCGTCATCTATGTGTGAATGATCTCCTAGTTGAGCTTCAAACATGTCAAGGGTTTTTCACTGTACGTGGTTCTCAGGTGGTAAATAAACTTTGGTATCTTAACTCTGGTATCCTATCTTGTTGCTGGTGTTCAGACATGTTAACATGGTAAACATCGTGCTCTGTAAATAAAAAATAAAATACAGAGAACCCCTGATCAGAGAACCGCCAAGTTTGGAGTAACTAAAACACATGTCAGGTACACAACAATTGGAAGATCACAATTGGAACATGGAATGTATCAAAGTGGAAAGCTGGAAAACGTGAAACATGAGTTGAAACAGCTAGATATTAACATTTTAAGAGTATGTGAAACAAGATGGAAGCAAAATAGAGATTTATAAGCAATGATTGCAGAATAATAAAATATACTCAAGAGGGAAGAAACATTAAAGAGGGGTTGGAGTCATACTGGACAGAGAAAGAATATTGGCAACTATCAGACAAACTTCTTCTGGTAAAAATGCAAGGGAAATCATTCAATTCAATCATAATGGTGTACGCACTCACGTCGGGAAGCACCAAAGAAGAGATAGAAAAGTTTTACGACACACAAGAAATTGCAAAGTCTCAATGTAAATCATACTGGGGTACTTAAGTGCAAATGTTGGCAGTGAACAAGATTATGAAATGGTTGGTAAACATGGACTTGGGTTACGCAACGAGTGCGGAGAAAGATTGGCTCAGTGGTGCACAGCGAATGGACAGGTAAAAACCAACACCTGGTTTAAAGAACATCCAAGGCACTTGTGGATTTAGAAAAGTCCAGGGGGAGATACCAAAAATCAAATAGACTATGTGACCATCAACAAAAGATTTAGAAATGCAGTTTCACACTCTAAAAACATCCAAGTGCTGACTGTGGGAGTGACCATCTCCCAGTTATCTGCAAACTAAAAGTAAAATTGCAAAAATTGAGGAAACACAGCAATGCCAAAACTACAATATGAAAAGTTACACAGCGATGCAATTCTCAAGCAGGCATATGCAGAACAGTCAAGAATAAGTGTGAGGCTCTAAAACAGTAAAAGAAATCATCCTGGAGAAAAAAAACCAAGTGAACAGGAAATGGAAATAAATTCAGAGGCAGCAGATATTCCAAAGGAACAGCGCAGAAAATAAAAGACAAGACAAAACCATCGGGCTTAAATGCAGACAAGCAAAAGAGGAGTGTCTAAATGTGATGGGATCAAGGAAACTGAAAAACACAGACACAGCTAGTATGTATTAAAAGATCAAGGAAATAGCGGGACAGAAAACATGCTGTTCGTCTGGATGCATAGAATCTAAAGAGGGAACGATTATCATGAGAAAAGAAAACGGTGCTGCAACGATGGACAGAATACATAGGAGAGCTTTTTCATGACAACAGAGGAGAGAGACCCACCATACATAAAGACATGGAAGGACCCGAGATACTAAGATCGGAAGTGAGAGCACCAATGACCAAGATGAAGAGAAACAAAGCTGCAGGACCAGATGAGATTGTCATACAGATGTTAAAAGCCTTAAATGATTTCGGAATTGAGAAGGATACTGAAGTGATAAATGAAGTGTACGAAAGTGATGAGATACCTAAGGATTTCAGCAAATCTATCTTTATAGCGTTGCCAAAGAAACCAGGAGCGATTGAATGCGAACTTCATCGAACAATCAGCCTGTTGAGCCACATTATTAAACAAATGCTGAAGATCCTAATGATGAGAGCTCGCAGCAAGTTACCACCAGAAATAGATGAAGAATAATGCGGTTTCATTCAGAATGATGGAACAAGGAATGCAATATTTATCATCAGCTGTCAGAACGAGCAATCGAAATGCAGAAAGACATGTACATGTGTTTCATTGATTATGGAACAAGGAATGCAATATTTATCATCAGCTACATCAGCTATCAGAATGAGCAATCGAAATGCAGAAAGACCTGTACATGTGTTTCATTGATAATGCAATCATCATCATTGGCTCAGTGGTGCACAGCACGATGATAGGGAAAAAGACGTCATGTATTGCTTGTGCTGGTTAATGTTGGATGTCTACGCTCCCTTCTCTTTGTAGCGTTGCGTAGAAGCATTTGCTCCACTACCAAGAGCATTACGCCAGACTAGACGGTCCTGCGTCATTCCTTCCCAAGAGGAGAGTGGAATGTCAAATGCAATGATGTCACGCTTCAGCACATCCTTATATCGCAGCTTCGGGCGACCACAGGGAAGAGGGGAATCAGCAACCTCACCGTAGAGTGTGTTTTTTGGGAGTTTTGTTTCATCCTGTCTTCAGACATGGCCAGTCCAGCGAAGACTATTCTGTAATCTGCAGGATCTTGATGCTGGGTACTTTATCGAGTGAACGAAGGCATCGAAAATGGAAGAAGTTCAGACGATGTTCGTGCTGATGGTAAGTCGCCCAAGACTCACTACAGTAGAGTAGAATGCTGAGTACACATGCAATATAAACAGGTATCTTGAGATTTACATTCAAATTAGAGTTGTTTCACACTCTGTCTCGAAGCCTACCGAAGGTAGTTGAGGCTTTTCCGATGCGGCAGCTTATCTCAGCATCCAATGAGTTGTTGTTGGTAACTGTTGAGCCTAGATAAGTAAACTTGTCGACAACACCTAGAGGAGAGTCATTTATAACTATCCTTGGTGGGCTGGACATGCCTTGAGAGAGGACAACAGTTTTGCCGAGATTGATCTTCAAGCCAAACTCGCTGCAAGCTTTGGCGAAGGAGTTGCAAGAAGATTGGAGACCAGTTTTCTGTATGGGAGACAATTGCAGCATCGTGAAGGTGTTGCAGTTCATGAACGCTGATGCGATTGACTTTTGACTTTTCACGTAGTCGGGAGTGGTTTGAACAGTTTGCCTGTGCTTCGCATATTCAGAATAATTCCAGAATGCTCAGGATCAGGAAAGGCTCTCATTAACAGTGCAGCAAGGAAGATACCAAAGAGGGTTGGTGCAAAGACGCATCCCTGTTTAACCCCAGTAACAACAGGTATTTTTTCAGACTGACGGCCATTGTGCTGTATTGTTGCCTTCATATCTTGATGAAAGGCTGATAGAATGGCGAGAAGGTTTTCTGGGCAACCAAATCTCTCAAGAAATGCTTTGAGCCCTGAGCGGCTCACACTGTCAAAAGCTTTTGTCAAGTCGACAAAGACTAAAAATAGTGGACAATGTTGTTCGATACATTTCTCCTGTATTTGCTTGAGGGAGAACACCATGTCTGCTGTTGAACGCAAGGAACAAAACCATTGGAAGGACACGATCATCAAGAATCTGAAGGTGAGGAAGAAGTGTTTGTGCAAAAACTTTTCCAGCAAGTTGTTACATTCCTGGCGGCTTCCTTTGTTTTTGAAAAGCGTGATGATGTTCGCATCTTTGAGCATGCCAGGAATACAGTGCTTCTCCCAACACATGTGAAATGACACTCTTGTAGCTCTTCTGCTAGTACATCACCCCCTGACTTGAATACTTCAGGAGGGAGGCCCATCAGCTTGTTGTTTTGTAGGGTGCTGATAGCTTTCTTGACTTCAATGAGAGTAATATTCCCATCCAGGTAACGAAGTATTTCAAGAGACTCCAGCGCCTCTGGTGAAATATCAGCATCATAAGAATAGATTAAACAATAATGTTCCATCCATCTCTGTAACTGCTTGCTGATATCAGTTATTACTACACCCTCTGCAGACAATAAAGGAGCTGATTTCTTGGGAGAAGGGCCAATGGCTTCCCTGACTCTGCTATAAAAGCCACGTAGATCCCCTGTATTTGCACATGACTGGATACAATTACTAAGCCTGGACCAATAGCGATGTAGTGCTACACGAGTGAGACGTTGAACTGTGCTTCTTGTTTTTCTAAGAAGGGCCATGGAGGAGCAAGTGTCCTTCTTTCTCACCTTGTTTCTAGCATCTCGTTTAGCCTCAAGGGCTGGGATTAGTATGTCTGTGCTTTCTTTAAACCAGTCAGGCTGCTGGCATTTACGACGACCAAAAGCTGAGATGGCACATTTCATTACTGCGGAATGCAGGATCTCTGTGGCAGCCTCTGGAGAGGTTGATTCAGGTGTTTTGCTGAAATGGTTACCAAGCAAATTCTGAAATTTCTCGACGTGTCGGCTATCTTTGGTGTTAAGGACATCAATAGCGGGTGTAGGCTTAGGTTTCGCTCTGTGAAGCTTCTTGATCTGGATTCGTAGCTTGCAATGCACTAAAGCATGGTCTGTGTTACAGTCAGCTGAGTGGAGACTACAACAGTGAATAACCTCATGAAGCTGTCTCCTTCTAAGGATCACGTGGTTAAGCTGATGCTATCTATGAAAGTAAGGGTGCATCCATGTTGTTTTTGAGAACTGGCAAAAAATGTGTTGCAGATGCTCAAACTATGGCTTGCACAAAGTTCAATAAGTTGTTGACCATTTTCATTCATGCTACCAATGCTGTGCTTGCCGATGACACCACTCCAAGAGTTAAAGTCGCAGCCAATGCGTGCCTTGAAGTCTCCTGCTAAGACGATGTTTTCACTCGCAGGGATTTGAAGAACAATGGAATTCAGATGTTGGTAGAACGAATCCCTAGCTTCTTTGTCAGCTTTTTGAGTAGGAGCATATGCAGATATGATGATGGTAAATCCACTTTTAAAGAGAAAACGAGTTTTCATGAGACGGGGAGAGAGCATCATAGGCTGTTCCATAGATGAAAGAAGCGAATTCTTCACAGCTTTACCACAGCCGTGCATAGATCTCTGGGATTCTGGATAGCCACTCCAAAACATGGTATAGCTATCCTCTTTAATTGATCCACTACCAAGAAGCCATGTCTCACTCAAAGTTGCGATGTCGATGTTGAGTCTCGCTAACTCGTAATCTATCACAGCTGACTTCCTTGGTAAGGAAAGTTTAAGGTTGGTCTTGGTGCTGAGGGAACATACATTCCAACAAGCGATGGTAAGTGGGACAGTTGCAAGAGGACAACCTGGTCGCACCTGTCCTCGCACATGCGAACCTTGCCGGGTAACGGTAGATCCTAACATGGACTCACGATTCACCTTATCTGAAACTTTATTGAGACTTCTCATAGTTGATTTGGTTGTGACATCTAAAACGCCCGGGCATATCACTGAAAGTGATGTAGTAACATGAATGGATGCGTGCCCAGAACAGCCGCCCATCTCTGGACCTCCAACAATCTGATCCGACGGAACACAAGAGCATGACAGTCGGGATGGTTGAAGATGGCCCTGCAGAAGAATGTGAGTACACTGCTGCTGCCCAGTGGTGATGTAGTTCCTCAGGGTTTTATATCAGAGGGTGAGAAGTGGTTCAACATTTCATACCATCCGGGTCATTTCTAGCCCTTTGACCCCCATTGATTATGCAAAGGCCTTTGATAAAGTGCAACACAAAAAACCTCTTGGAGTGTTCAGGAATCTCGATGTACACGGGAAACATATAGGATTAATTTGCAACTTATATTGGGAACAAATAGCATGTATGCAAATAGATAATGAGTTAAGCGAGTACACCAAAGTTGAAAGAGGAGTGCGGCAGTGATGTGTGTTTTCACCGGAAAAAGTTGAACTTGTACAACGAAATGATTTTGAGGGAATTAGAGGGCCTTTAAGGAATTGTTGTCAGTGGACATAACATTAACAGCATACGTTATGCAGATGATACTGTATTAATGGCAAATTCAGAAAAAATGTTACAAGAATTGTTAGACAAGGTAGTCTGAGAAAGTGAGCGAAAAGCATTGACCATAAATTGTAAGAAGACAGAGTGTTTGGTGGTGAGCAAAGGGGACAAACCTAAGTGCGACTTGCAAATCGGTGAAGTCGTTATCAAGAAAGTGCAGAAATTCAAATATCTTGGTAGTGTGGTTACAGAGGATGAGAAGTGCGACACAGAAATACGAATACGCATAAGAATAGCAAAAAAATCTTTTCAAAAATGACAATAAAAACAAAGAAAAGGGTGTTGGATTGTTTTATCATGTCCACTCTTTTATATGTCAGTGAAAGTTGGACAATATCAGCACAGATGGAGAAGAGACTCGAAGCAGCTGAGATGTGGTTTTACCAACGAATGTTGAGAATTCCATGGACAGAGCATGTGACAAACGAGGAAGTTTTGAGGAAGGTGGGAGCTAAAAGGAAACTGCTGGTAACAATCAGAAAGAGACAGTTGCAATTTCTTGGACACATAATGAGGAAAGAAGGTCTTGAGAACTTAACAATCACGGGACGCATCGAGGGGAAGAGAAGCAAGGGGAGGCAACGGTTAACCTACTTGAAAAGTATAAGTCAATGGATGGCGGACAGGGTACCAGACAGTGAAAGAGTACACGTAAAGGAGTAGGAGTTGCTGAAAACAACCAGAGACAGGAAACTGCGGAGAGCCATGATCACCGACTTCCTGAAGGGACATGGTACCTGAAGAAGAAGAATCCCAAATATTCAATTTTCAGAGGACCCACTATGGTAACTTCAGTTCTTCCCAAGGTTGCCTTCCACAGCCTTCGGATCTGTAGTCCAAGATCAACATTACCGTTGTCCTGGAAGTTAAGGCCATGCCTGGCATGGCCCACAGATTATCTTGTGTTTAGAAGTACATACCTCTATTGATAAGCTTTCTGCTCTTTGGGGCAGTGAGTCTCTCTTACCTCTATGGATGCATTACTCACGCTTTTGTGTCCTTTTCGGCGGGCTTGGCCCCTTTCTACACATATCGCATATCCATCGCCTTTCTCTGTTAATATGCTTTCTGTGCAATGGTAGTGGCTCTACAGGTAAGTAGAATGATGTAGACTCACAACTCCACACCCCCTGAAGTGTTGAGCTGCTGGCATGCAAGGGTGCCTATGGCAGCCAACCACATCAACCCATATGACCACGGAGCACAGCCAGACATCAAAAGCGATTTTTCTAGAGGGAGGAAAACTGGAGGACCTGGAGTAAAACTCGCATGGCACAGGAAAGGACATAATTTTTAACACCGAGTTGTGGGGACTCCCTAATGTTGTTCTATTATTCCCTTTTCTAAAAATTCCCTCTGTGGGGACAGGGTTTGACAAGGGAAAACGTTGTGGGGACCTTTGTTCCGTTGTATAAATGTCCCCACAATGGTGTGTGTGCTCGTCCAACTCTACTCACATATGGCCCTAGCCAGGAATCGAACCAGGGCTACAGTGATGAGAAGCTAGCGCCTTCATGCAGAATACATGTCAAACTCAATTCATGGATCAGCAACAGAAACGCCTTGATAAAAATCAGCAAGTCCTCAAGGTCAAACTTCTTGATACAACGCAAACTGTATACTACAGCTCCACGTACTGACAAGAGTTGACGATTACTTTTATTGTATTTATGATGATTCACAGCAAAACATGTATCGGTAGGTATCTTAAAATGTAATCCCAGGATCTCTATAAATGTTTATCATCCACGTTCTTTCTGTTTTGCATCTTGGGGGAATGAATGAAATGATCAAGCGTCAGCATATCGTAAATCTGTCTTACATTTTGAAACAATATTCAATAGCCAAGTGTGTTTTTTTTTTTTTACAATGGCAGTGGTGTTCTGAAAGACATACAGAAGGAGTTCCACTGTGCAGGTAGAGCCTTGCTTTTATTCCTGAATGGTGTATTTGTGTTTAAGGAGTGAAAATATCAAAATTTAGGGATAATAAGAACATTAAAACATAGAATTTGACTTTTTGCATCCAAAACACACTTTTGCTATTAGCATATCCACAGAGGACTATTGTTTTTACAGAAACTGGCAAACCGTTTTCAAATTTTTAATAAAAAATGTTATAAATAATTCAAGTTGAAAATCAAGGCAATAAGTCTTTGGTAATAGTTCAAAAACTGTGGTAGAACAAGTTGTAAGGAAAATAAGTGAAATTCAATTTTTGCTCATGTTGATAACAAGTATTAAAAAGTACAAAAATGTTTCATTTGTTTATAGAGGGCATCATCAACATTTGCTCCAATTGTACCAACCTCTCAAACATGATATACAGTGATGATGGAGGTACAGTGTGGCACCTTGGAGCTGAAACACCCTCTTCTCAAGATTCTAGTGGCTTTCCCATTCATCCTAATGAAGTCCAGGTAAGCAAATCAAAATTTGACCCCAAAATGTCAGATCAGTGTGAGACTTGCTTTTATACTGGCTTACATACATGAATATCCCTACACAGTTTTCTTTCCCTTAAAGGTCATCCCCCACTTATATCAGGTAGTTCATTCAGTAAATCATTCAGAAAAACATTGAGCAATACTGAAATATTTCTTGTCAATGATACAACAGAAGAGATGTAATAACAACTAGACATGTAGTGTTTGTAGAATTACAACCACTATTGTATTGTATTGTATTGAAACACCTGTTTCCAAGTGTTTTAACAAATAAAGGTTACATGAATCCAAAGTAGGGCTTCAAGTGAACTTTTGCTACTTAAGTTTCAACCGGGAGACAGTGTGAAATTGTTAGATTTTTTAAGACCTTTTGTTTCATGTACATAAGTCTGAAAATATCTTGTTTAGCTCTAGAGAGTTTTTTAGTGATCAACTATGAGTTTTGACATTGCTGAAGAAAGATCTATACGATGGTCCAACGTAACGGCAGTAAATACATGGCAAAATGAAGGATGATACTTGATTTGTGTTCTTCCAATCAAATGACAAGGAATGCATGTGTGGCCTATAACAAAAGATGAATAAAAAAATACATACAAATATGTACATAAAAAGCATTTAATTGTGCTATTATCAACTTAATTGAACTTTTAGTTTGGACAGGAAGTGAGGTCAAATCAGGTCAATAGCTATAAAAAAGTTTCCCATATGTAACAAACTCAAACAATTAGACGAATGAATGAAGTTTGATTAGGATTCTACTGATCCATTACCTGAACTCGGATCATGTGAGATTGTATTCTTCAGTAGCTAAGGTATGCCACGTATTCAAAGATAAAGACATTTCTGCCAGTAAGCCCCTATATAAAGGCATCCTTTGGAAATACTCATCAGTGGTTTAAAGCATTAATACACTGGCCCAATGAGAAACAATGGGTGGGACTAACATAATACTCATTTATGCTGTGTCCAACTTGGGAGGGTGTCACGTGATTCCTCATTTCGGTAATGGGTTGGTAGAATCCTAATCAAACTTCATTCATTCGCTTAAATGGGAGATTCTACCTCACCATTACCTCAACTCGGATCACTTGAGACTTTAAAGCGGGAGAGTGTAAAACTACAAGTCCACAACACAAATTACATCACAAGATGTAAAAACAAGTCAAAACTGACAGGAGAAAATGTTACATCTCACACAAATGTTATTGTACATTTCAAGTGGACATTAATCTACTCCTTTAATTCCACAATAATCTTTTTTAAATTTAGTATAGAGACTTCTTCATTTATGCGTCATAAGGATAATTAAGCTATACTTAAGATTAACGACATAATCATTTTTGTCCATGGTTGGCCAAAGTAAGGATGATAATGCACTCTGAGCTGTATTGACTGTACTGTACTCCACCCCTTGGTGGACTAGCCGAGTGAGGAACTCTAACGCCAAGTTTAATACAGAAGTGCAACCATTTGGTCAACATTACAGAATACTGTCTCTGTGTGCTCTGTTGCCATGAGTGGAGGATAATGTCAACAGTTCTTGTTGAAAGGCCCCTTGAGGTGAGGGTTTGCTGGACAAGAGAGCAGCACATATTATCATCTGGCCCTCTAGTGGATGGCGTTGGAGTGGAGCATGTGGAAGGAAGAGAAGCTGCCTGGATTTTGGTAGCATTACTGGGTTTGTTATGAGAAATCTAAGTAGCCAGGGAAACCAGTGTTGGGTTTTCCGATATTGTGTTCTCAACACGACTGGTAAATGACATTAAACCATGCAAAACTGCAAGATGTTCAAGGTAATTTATGTGAAATACTTTTTCACTTGGTTTCCACCGTCCATGAGTGTGTGCGTGAACCTCAGGACACAAAGCTCCCCAGCCATCACCATAGGATAAATCAGTGTAAATCTGAACATCTGCATTTCAAGGTAATATTGGTCAGGAGGTGGATGATAAATTTTGAATCCACCATTTCAAGTCAGACTTTGCTTCTTCAGTCAATGATATTCTACCCTGAACATTTCCATTATGTGTCTTTAAAGCAAAGTCCTATAAAATATAGGCCCAAGAGGTACTGCCAGAAAACATGAAACTAGTTTTCCTATAGCTTGTGATACAAGCAAAATTGTTGGGCAAGTTTGGCTTTCAAGGTTGGAACATACATTGATAACAGAAAACACCTTATGGGTTGGCAAGCGCACTGACATATCGATTGTGTTAATAGTAGACCCCAAGAAGTCCAACACTTGAGTCCGAGTGAAGTGTGACTTTGTTTCATTAACCACAAACCCCAGCTCACGGACTAGTGAATACCTGTCATGAACATTCCGAGTGCATTCATCAACCATGTCTCCAATAAGTAAAGAGTCATCAAGATAGTTTGCCAAAATATGGCCCATATTCCGCATTGCCCATGTTCCGAATTTTTGTAAAGATACGTGGTGCACATGCCAACCCAAAGCACAAGCAGGTAAACTGCCACAGTTTATTTTGCCTTTGGAACCGTAAGAATTTCTGATGCTTACGAGCCACTGGAATAGTAAAATATGCAACCTTCATATCCAAAAAGGCTAAAAAAGCATTAAGGCCGAATCAGAGTCAGGGCAAATTTTAACATTTCCATCCTCTAGGATTGAGGCAGGCGCTATGCAGCAGCTCGATCAGCTGTCCTTTTGACTCTCAAGTTTTGGTTAAATCTTCCAATCTACTTACCAGTCTGCTGTTTGTATCACACTGACTCTGCAGGACTGACTTTGGTGGTAAGAGTTTTGGCGTTTTTAATATTCTTGAGGAGAGAGATTTCAAATATGAACTATTTTTGATGTGCGGTTTGAAGCCATACAAATCTTGTTCATTGATGCGTATTACTGATGACCAACTGCCCTTTGTGAAGAGTTTGGTGAGCTCCTTTAAATAACACTTTCAATGACAACTTACACTTTTCAGCTATTCTGCCTGTTTTACATTATATGTATGTGGCAGAACAATGAAAGAACACCACGCCATACTTCCCCTATTTTTGTCATGCACCTACTTCAATGACACCACCATTACTGGGCCACAGCAGGTACATGCCTGCTTTGCATCCATTTTTAACAATCGTCTCCATTGCCCTTAACACGTTTATGTTGGACCAAGAGTGCAATATTATGAAAACTCATCAGCAACTTTCCAGGTACTTCTGCAATGTGGTGACGTCAACCCGAATCCCGGACCAACAATGGAAAAAACTGAACACTGCTACTCCAACAATCATCTTTACAGCCTCCGGGCAAATTGTAGCAAGTTGAGATTATCCTCCACCACATGGTCCGCAATCAAGGGCCTTGGATTAAACATCAAACACCTAACCCGCCAGGGAAAGCGAGGTGGAACCAGAATTTTCAAAACTCTTGCTGACACCTCCCAGATCCTTGTACTCTTCGGACACGGTCTGGCGGTATCATCTTTGCATGAAGTGACCGTTGCAAGACTCCAGACAAGACGTCTGACAGGGTTGACAACAACTGTAACTCGCCAGAGGAAGCACTACAACCTACCCAAGGTACTTCTGCTCAACTCTAGATCTATGACTAATAAATTTGATGAAATAACTATTGTAGCCAAAACAAACAATGCCGATTGTATAGCTATAACTGAAACTTGGCTGCACCCTGATATACCCCCAGATCATTTAACTATGACTGGGTCTCATCGTTTTTTAAATCGAGGAATGAACGCCAAGGAGGTGGAGTAGCTTTTTATGCCAAGCATGCATTGAAAGGCAGGGAACTGCCTTTGCATTTACCTTATAATATTGAAGCTCTGCATTTTGTTTATTTAATCGAGGCTTTTCTTGCTCGAAATCTGTCAAAGATATTCCAGAGTTTGTACCAAAGACCTTCAAGTGGCTGAATAAAGCGAGTAAGGACAGTTCCAGCAAGTTTTGAAAATTGTAAATGTACCGTATAAATGTGCACGATGTGTACAGCGCACGACGGAACGTCAGGCCTGACGACCGCGATCACCACACACTTTTCAACACAAAAAACACCCCTAAAAACACCCCTATTTCAAAAGAATGGAATAACCCATCCAAACGCTTGGTGATTATTTTTATACATTCAATGCAGCCTCAAAGAACCCATCTATCAATAACTTCTAAGGAAAATAATTTTCTTCATTTTGTTTAATGGTAACACAGCATTGAATATAGGCAAATTTCACTTTTCCAAAACTGAAAAAAGGGCAAAACCACCCGGATATGGTAATTTGGCTGTTGCCATGGCAACGGATTATTTTTTTTCAAAATTGTTCCATATTTATTAGTTTTGGGCAAAGGTCCATCAAATATGAAAGTATATAGAAAATCTATTTTTGGCTGTGGCCACCCTATGTTTGATATTTACAGACCATTACTCTTAATGCTCACTTTTCCAACGTTTATCCTTTTTTACAGTGATTTAGGCCAATATTACAAACAAAATAACACACGGGTGGCTACATAATAGTCATCCGACGCCGGTAGTGCATGGCTAAAAAAAAACCTCTTTTTAGAAGAATTCTGTTTAACTATGAAACAGAGATGTGATTTAAATTAATGCCACAACATACTACTTTAAATAATAGGGGCTGATTAACTAATTCATCGCTTAATAAGGCCTTAGATCGCATGGGTGAGACTTAGGTTGTAGCATTGAACATCTCAAAGACCTTCGACAAAGTATGGCATACTGGCCTGCTCCAAGCTTTAGTCATATGATTTGTCAGGCAGAATGTTATCTATGATCTCTGCTTTCCTTTCCAATGGCAAGTTGTAGGTTGTCCTTGAGGGTCAATTCTATCAATTCTGGTGTTCCACAGGATTCAGTACTTGGTCCTACTCTCTTTCTTGTCTACATTAATGATTTTCCTGATAAAGATTTGTCTAAGCTCACCATGTACGGTGATGATTCAGTTCTCTACTGTGTTTCCCCTAATTTCGCCGTAGTAATTTCAACATATTTTCATGGTGAATGTGCCACCAGTGTGTCCGATGTGGTTCCTCCCATCAGGGTGTTTAAGCATGAGAAACAGACTTTCTGCTTGTACTCACCCATACACTCTAGCTTTACAGAGATCCAGAACAAAGAGTCATTCGAACAACTTTTTCCCACTTTCTGCACCTCTTTGCAACTCCTTGCCAGGCAGCATGTTTTCCTCCATCCTGCAATCTAGACTGCTTTAAGCTCTTTCAGCTCCCTGGAGTTATTTTTCATTTTGTGTATTTTCTTCTTGTAGCCCCTTCCCACGGGTGGCTTTACTTACAGCCTTGTTTATCGTGTGCTTGCATAACCAATTCTGATAGCGTGCTAGAAGCAGACCATTTTCACCATAAGGTTAGGCTAAAGACAGAGTACATTAGGCATGTGAACAAGTGTTTTAATTTTAAACTGAAGGGCGAGAACATGGTTAAAGTGATCAAAACATAGGCCATACTTTGATGAGGCACAGTGCAGGTATTGTTGAGTGGGCTATGATAAAAGAAGATCTAGATATCACTGACAGGAGGACAGAAGAATTTTAATGACCATCCATGACATATTACAATGTACATCTAATTGGGCAAATGTTAGGGGCCAAAAGAAAAATATTTACAAATCTGTCAGTTTATGTCAGCCCACATAGAGATAGTAACAGCCCTGCCGGCCCCAACATGTTTTGAAACCATGTTTTGATTGGCACGAAGCAGATATGATGTGCTTTAGACTTATGTCGGATTTCCAAATATCAATACTGTTATTATATTGCATAGTAAACAGTAAATACTAATAGTAATAATGCTTTTTTGTCAAAAGAAAACGAAGTTGATGGAGATGGTTCTTTAAAAAAGTCAATTGAGTGTTATTGCTCACATACTGGCTGAATACATTCAGTGACAGCCACATGATGGTGTCTGATCTCAAGCACTAGAGATTAGTTTTATAACTATTTTTTCTGTAGTGCTTTTTAAATTTTCTGGATTTGTTCAAGTATTAACGCATAGTTATGTAGTGTGAATGTTCATAGTTCAGTACCGTTTTTGTATGTATTTTAGACTCTTAATATTTATTTGCACAGAACGGGACAAAGAATCTCAGGTTGTTTAATCAATGTGACCATTGAATAAATTAATTGAATTAATAATAATAAAACCCTGCCGATGAACAAGGAGCTATAATGACTTGTGCCGCCTTTCTTCTTGGCCAAGGAAAGTGAGTGCAGTTGATACTGGGATAAATATCTTCCCATTAACAAGTTTGCCATTAAAATCAAGTTTGACATTCATCCAAAAATTGTAAGCATTCATGGATTATGGACATGTGTATATGAGTTGTGTATGAGTTGATAACTTCATGTAGTACAGGTTGGTGCACAATCATGCCTTGCTTTCTGTGTGTGATTTCTGTACGATGTAGACCTGACAAAGTGCATGCATTCACACAGCTCACACACACTAATCACACACACTCTAGGAGCAACTTCTTAGAGGGTTTGCTTGCAGCGGGAGATTCAAATTAGTCAACTTACTGCATGAACTCACAAGTGATTTTTTTCTAAACTTTTTCTTAATGAAACCCCAAGGCAGTGAGGTTTCACCATACACTGTCACACTTTTTACACGGTCACACTTTTTACAATAGTGTCTCTAATTTTGTGACATCACACTTTGCTAGGCAATTAATGAAGTATTCCGCACTTCACGCAGCACCGGCTAGGCGGGCGCGATGTTTGCTTATGAAATGTTGCAGTTAATATTGTTGGGGTACACTCCATTTTAACAGAGGTGGTGACTTCTTTTCAAAAATAATCAACCGTTTATACAATTCAAAGGCTCTCTTTATCAGCACTGAAAAAAAAACAGTATAGGTTTTATGAGTAATTTCAATTGTTAAGCATGGTTAGTTTTATACAAAATGTGTAAAATATTAGCGGGCTATTTTAAAGTAGGCGGCGTTACCCTTCAGCGCCCCCACCCCCACCTTAAATCAGCAGGTCGGTGTGAGCTTGATAAAGCACAATGTGTTTTTGGAAACCTACGTTATAGCCAACACCAACAAAATGGAACAATTAAAAAATGTGATTTGAAACATTTTTAACTGAATGTGCCTTATCTTCGCCAGTTACTCCACTGCCAATATAATCACACAATATTACATCAAATTAGGAAAAACTTTCAACTAGCAAAGATAACCTTTGACCTGGATGTCAATCCAAGTCAACATAATAAACGCCTGGTGGCGCTATTGACATATTGTGGTGTTGGCAAACTACAGTTTTGGAAACCTACGTTATAGCCAACACCAACAAAATGGAACAATTAAACAATGTGATTTGAAACATTTTTAATTGAATGTGCCTATATGGAGAGTGGAATTACAGAATTATCGAGAGACCAGTAGGCCTACTCATGTATCGTAACCCAAAATATCCGTAGACATTGAGACTGGTGGCTTAGAGTGAACATAGTGATAAAAAAAAGACAGATCTAGTCTTCCAGCGACCCTGGCGCATAGTAATTTCAGAGTCATGGCCGAGATCTATAGTTGGGTCTGACCACAATCTATTGATGGCAAAAATCAGGATCAAGTTCAAAGTTGAGAGACAGGCACCCAAGCGGAAAAAGTGGGACACAGGGAAGTTAGCTAATCCAGAAACTACAAAAGAGTACCAATTGGAGCTGAAGAACAGATTCAGTATTCTGGCAGACAAATTGGATTTTAGTAAACAAGAAGTAGAATCGATCTTACAACATACAACCTCAACCATCAAAAGCACAGCAGATAGCGTACTGGGCTTCCAGAGAACAAAGAAAAAACCTTGGATATCAGAGGCAACACTGGACCTGATAGACCAAAGAAGGAAAGCCAGGAAAAGTGCACTCCAAGATTCTAGACACCGAAAAATCCGTAACAACTTGACAAGACAAGTCCACAAGAGCCTGAAAGCAGATAAAGAAAAGTGGTTCAAGGACAAATGCAAGTCGCTTGAAGATAACTTGCAGAGAAATAAGAGCAAAGTTGTCTTCAACACAATCAAGACCATCAGTAAGGGCTTAGACACACAATCTTCATCTAAATGCATCCGCAATAGAAATGGTGATCTTCTATCAAACCCTGACGAAATCAAACAACGGTGGTTTGAGTACGGTAGTACATTATATAATCACAAACCAGATATAGACCCATCAGTATGTGTGACACCAAAACCTATGGAGCGTGACAACGAACCACCAATCCTCCGCTCCGAAATCGAAGCCGCCATGAACAAACTCAAAGCTGGTAAAGCTCCAGGAACGGATGAGATCCCAGGTGAACTCCTCAAGCAGGGGGGTGATAGTATCATCGACCAATACCACTGCATCTGCAATGACATCTGGCAGAAGGAATCAATACCTGATGAGTGGACAAAATCCATCATTGTCACCATCCCCAAAAAGGGCGACATCTGCCACTGTGACAACCATAGGACCATAAGCCTCATAAACCACAGTAGCAAAATCCTACTAGAGGTCATACGGAGCCGCATGAAGCCTTACATTGAATCCATCTTGGCTGAAGAACAGGCAGGCTTTAGAGCAGGTCGAAGCACAATCGAGCAAGTCTTTGCCCTTAAACTTCTCACTCAACACCGTCTGGAGAAGAAAGATGGTCAAGTTTTTTGTGTCTTTATCGATTACAAAAAAGCTTTTGATCGTGTATGGCATGAAGGGCTGTTCGCAGTACTGCAACAATACGGTGTTCCTCCAAAGCTCATTAATATCATCAAAGATCTGTATCAGAAGGCTAAAAGCTGCATCAGAGTCAACAATGAGTTCACTGACTGGTTCCTCACCACAGTGGGTGTCCGGCAGGGATGCCTCTTGTCGCCGGACTTATTCAACCTCTGCTTAGAAAACATCCTGTCTGAAGCCTTCAAAGAATGTGCACACCTGGGGGTAAATGTTGATGGATACAAGCTGAAAGACCTACGCTTTGCTGACGACATTGCCCTCATTACAGACACAGAAAAGGACCTACAGACACTTCTGGACAACGTCCATGAGACTAGTAAGAAATACGATATGGAAATCAGCATCCAGAAGACAAAAGTAATGGTGTTCACCCACGATGACCAAGCAAAGGCTAACATCACATTAGGAGGTACAACACTTGAACAAGTAGACCAGTTTAAGTACCTGGGAGTAACAATGACTCCAACAAATGAATCCTCTAATGAGATCAAGTGCAGACTGATGCTAGCCTCTGTAGTACTGGGACAGCTGCAGTTAGTCTGGAGGGACAAGGACGTATCCCAAATAACAAAACTCCGCCTGGTGAATACGCTTGTCTATCCTGTACTTCTGTACGGCTCAGGCTTGGACCACCAAGAAGGCAGATGAGAAGCTGGAAGCCTTTGAGATGCGTTGCTATAGGAGGATCCTGAACATTTCTTGGAAGGACAAAATCCGAAATGAAGATGTTCAGACAAGAATTGCACTGCATGCAAAAGGTCCCTTAAAGCGAATCACATCACGCATTCATAAAACACAGTTATCCTGGTTCGGTCATAAAGCCAGAATGAACCACACCCGTCTTCCCAAACGCATTATGCTAGATACAGTCAGTGGCACTAACAAACGTGGGAGACCAAGGAAGCGATGGGAGAGCGTGGTTCTTGCCAGTAGCACCTTCTACCAGGCTTACAACACTGCCCAGAACCGACAACAGTGGAAGGACCATATTTGCAGAGCCAACGTCCTTGCCGATATGGCAACAGCTTAGCTTAGCTTAACTGGGTTCAGCTTACTATCTGTTACTGGTTGCATTATAACCTTAAACCCTGAACGAGCTGTGTCATTCTTTATACCATGGAACACAATTTCAGCTGCCCCATCATCAGTGAAAATAACATTATCAGTAGAAAACAGCCAACTAGATATACCATGTGTGAGCTTATCAAACTGAACCACCTTAGGGGCAATGTCTGATGGACAAAGCATAAGAGTCAAGGCCATTAGAGTAATAGTCTTCAAATGCAGTTGCTTGATACTGAGCTTTTCATTGACTTGCCATTTGCCAAATAAGTCTGAGAATGGTTTGACTGGCATCACTTGTGATTTAGACATTGGTTGTCGTGTACCAGACTTGTTAAGTGCAGTTATGAGCATTTGAATTGGTACAGCATTCAATGGGTCCCGAATACCCACTGCCTCATACAAGTATCCCAGTGCAGCCTGTGTAACTTTAAGCTGAGAGCGGGGTGCCTCTGATTTGTCAGCAACATCACACAGAAAATCAGCTATGACATCTGACTGAACCGGTGGAAAGTCCACTTTTTTGTCATGACAAAAATTATGCAATTTCTGAACAGACCTATTGTAAGCAGCAAGAGTCGATGGCGCTAAACACAGAGGGAGCTGGAGAGAGGCTCGTTTTGACCACCCTTGTGCCATTAAGGTTTGTCTCCACATACGTGCCAGGCATAAATTGTCCATTGTTTGTTTTTCCATGGCTCTGGCTGTGCACGGTTTGGAATGAACACATTCCACTTTGGTAACTTTAGCGGTGGACCAACTGACATACGAAATAGACGTTGATACCATGGTTGGGCCGGCCATTTTTGGGCGATGACAGTTGCCCATGCACATTGTTTTTCTAAGACATTTAGCAGTTGCGGTAGAAAGCGAAACGGTGGGTTGCAGAAGTTGTTGTGATTGGCCCAGTCCTTCTGTACGAGTGCGTCCACACCCGCCGTGATTGGTTCGGCGAACCTGGTGTTGAAGACTGGCAAATGAACATTTGCCAGTGTAGCAAACCGATCTATGGAGTGTGGACCCCATAAATCGTTCAAGTACGCAAACAAGCTTGGGTGAAGCTACCATTCGTATTTGTTGGGTAGGCGCAAGAGTCTGTCCGCGTCCACATTTAGCAACCCTGGAAGGTATCGTCGTGCCTGGAGTGTTGAGGTTTCAATCGTATTCCTCCAACCATATGGCATTCGCTATCGTGCACAATGGTTCGCTCGGTCCACCTAGATGGTTGATATATGCTGTTGCTCTGATATTGTCTGTAAGCACCTGAATTCTTGTATTGCGCTAGTGTTTGCAATGTTTTCAGTGCGAGCAATTGCCATGAGCTCGCGGTAATTCCAAAATCCTGCTGCCTCCTGCCCTTGGCAGATCGCACCCCAGCCGGTAAGCGAGGCATCTGTTTCCATCTGAGCGTCCACTGGGCCTAGTACGATGGTGTTTCCATTCCAGGACTTTACTGCATGGGCCCACCACTCCAAGTCTTTGCGAGTTTCCGTGTCCATGACGAGTTCCTGTTCCCATGAGGATTTTGTTGCTAACAGTCGGTAAACATTGCGCAACAGTAATTTGCCCGGGAGGATGGCTTTGGACATCGAAATACATTGGCCCACTATGCGTGCCAACAACCGAGCACGTAGTGTGTCCCTTGTCAAAGTTGCAGAGAAATTCTCCACGCTGAGAGTTCCGAGTAATTACAAAGTTACCTCGGCAAAACGAGCAGATTTTGACAAGATCTGCAAGGCTTGTTGGTCTACCTACTCTTCAGCGGCGCATACGTCATGCACGTGGTCTGTCACCTCCGGTGCAGCTACGACGTCGGCAGCGTGATCCGCGGGACTGAGGTTCAGAACTTTTAGACTCAGAAGTCACCTGATTGCATCCATGTGCTGATTCCTCTGCAAGGTTGTCCTCGGTCACCGTCGCCTTGGTATCCAAGCGGTCAATTCTAGAGGATAATTGCTCCAGTAGCTGTAGCCGTTATTTTGTCAATAGGATTACTTTCTTCCGTCATTGTGAAAGACTTTCGATCCTGCAGCGGAGTTTTCAACTAGCAAAGATAACCTTTGACCTGGATGTCAATCCAGGTCAACATAATAAATGCCTGGTGGCGCTATTGACATATTGTGGTGTTGGCAAACTACAATTATGACTATGTGTTCATTGTTTTTCGCAACATGGCAGTTAGCTTTGTTGCAGGCCAGAGGTCAGCCTTTAGTAATTACCTTGTTCATCTGCTGCCATGCATGTTCCAACGTGGTCGGTTCAACGATGCACAGAAAATAATCATGTGTGGGCACAACCAAGCAAATTTTTTTCGCAAATATTTATCGAATTATGTTGTCAGCACCTTTTTAGCCATAAGATATAGACAATATTTTCTAGTGAACTAAAATAAAAAAGATCTCATCAAGAAAATGGAGAAATTACCAAGGACTAATCGGGAGGTCCCATTAAAATAGGCAATCAGACATCTCGCATCACGGCAGTTCAGAAACTTTTCTTCAGATCAGAGGTAAGCATCCAAGCTGGAGCCCGCCATGCCCGACCACTCAAGAGGTCCGTCTCAAACAGCCAACCAGATATCCGGCACCACAGCAGTTAGGGTGACCGATTGCCGGATCTGGGACCCTGCCTGATGAGGTGATCTTACCAAAAAAAGCCAGGACGTCGCCACACCAAAAACATGACAGGGCACGATCCTAAGCTTTCCAAATATGTATACTTTTATATGGTTAGCTCAATTTATTGAGCTGCAATAAATCATCAAATGTTTCAAGTTGTTAAATTTGCTCGGCCTTCAAAACAATCCAACTGTTAAAGGGTTAACCAAACTATTGTGTAGGTCTTGAGCCACTCTTTTTGAAATAATCTAATCTCTGTATTCAATGTCTTACTCAGGTTGCAGAACTTGAAGATGGCACTCTGTACATGAACTCTCGCACGTTAAATCCTCTCCATCCAAGGGCACATTGCTATAGTTATGATGGTGGTCGGACACTTTCAGATATTCAACTTGACATGACTCTTGTTGAACCTGGGTTCAAGAGAAGGAATGGGGCATGGGTGCCTAGTTCAACAGGTGGCTGTGCTGTGAGTATACTACTTCTTGTGTTCATTTCATTATTTTATGTTAACAGCACTTTTCTATGAAACCGTAATTTTATTGCAATCCAGCAACCAGTGAGTTTGATCAACTAATGAACTTCCGCATTGGCACCGGCTACAAAAAAAAAATCAAATAAATAGGCAGATGTAAGTACATAATTAAACAACTAAAACAATCCTGCAACAACAACTCAAACCTGAAAGTAATGTGTGAATTATTAACGTTATTTACACTGCCCTTAATAGTGTGCTTCGGCCCCAAAAGTCTCATCCGTGATTGCTGGGATGGGCTTGTATGTACGTTGTGTACATGTATGTGCAAGGAAGTGTGATGCATGATGGGAATCACACACAATACTACAAATGTGTTTGTTCCTTGGATAAACACAGAGTTGTTCTGATGAATGTATCTTAGACCCAACAGACCCTGAACATGATCCTGACAGACCATATGGCAGAACATAACCCAAAACTTAACACAGACCCTTAATTTGACTGTAACTGTCCCATACCAAAACCCTAACCATAAATCTGATTTTGGAACCTAACCACTGACTTTAATCCTAACCTTGACTATAAGAATCATCTTCCTGACCCTAAACATAACCTTTTTAAGGTTTAATGAACCTTGAAAAAAATTCCCATTGGAAGTTCCTGTTTGGACAGTAAGGAAAGCTTGAGTGGACTCTTGTGGGTAAATAAATACTTATCTGGGTTATGAGCCAGAAGATGCTACAAACAAGTGAGTTTAATGTATGTCAAGTAGTTCAGTAGATTGTGTTTAACTTGGAGATTAAATATGTTGATAAAGTTTGCTGTAACAAGATATGACATCACATAACTATTTATTGCAAAGCTTGGTTTCACTGATGATTCCATTGCCAGTCACCTACATCAACATTTTTTTTAATTGGCTGGAGACCATTAATAATAATAATAATAATAAAAATAACCAGTTCTTATAAAGCGCATTTCATAATAACGTCTCAATGCGCTTTACATTAGTGCCCTGGTCATTGGGCCAATAACATTCCTGTAAATATCAACCTTTACCCTCGCAGGTACCCATTTATACTCCTGGGGGAAGAGAAGCAATTATAGTAAACCATCTTGCTCAAGGACACAAGTGTCATGACCGGGATTCGAACCCACACCCCGATGACTTAACCACCAAAACTTGAGTCCGGTGCACTAAACGGCACGGCCACAACACGCTTTAAAGATATAGATTTATTTAAACTTTCTGTTTGGACCGGAAGGAAAGGTCATAGTGGGGTCATGTTTTTGATTAAAATGTCACATGTGTTGTAGAAGACGGTACAAACATTATTACTTTATGACATGTGGTCATGGAGATAAGATTTTCAAGTACAGAGCTTCCTGTTTGGACCAGAAGGAAATATCAAAGTGGGGTCATGTTTTATATTAAAATGTCACATATGTTGTAAGTTAGAAGACGGTACAAAGATTATGACTCTATGACATGTGGTCTGGAGGTGTGATTTTTTAAAGTTTAGAGCTTCCTGTTTGGACCGGAAGGAAAGGTCAAAGTGGGGCCATCTTTTTTAATAAAATGTAATGTGCACCCTAAGCTACAAATACAAAGAGACACAAAGATTTTTACTTTTTGACATCAAGTTCATGATTTTTTTCATTAACAGTTTTGAATTAACTTTATTTTATAAAACCTAACGACGTCACGATGACAAAAACATGTTTTTCATACTTAGTGTTTTCGTAAGCCTTAAGATTGTATAACACTTACCCCCATAATGCCAATCTATCATGGAGAAAAAAACTTTCTCCATGGGTATGTCATCTACGCAATGCTGCAGAGACCATTTGAAGACAGCATAGTGGTAAATCAATGACGAAATGGTGCATAGAAAATTGATGTCCAGTTCATGAGAATTCATATAAGAGAGTTGCAGAGCATAGTACGAAATAACATGTCCAGTCTGCATGCTGGCCAGACAATGAATGAGCAATGACCTACCGAGGACCAAGCTGACCACCCAAGAATAATGGTGGTGTAATACCTGAGTCTTGTTACGCATAATGACCCTTGCCAGCAGCAACAGACCACACAATTAACTGCCTCCCAGATGCTATTTTTGCTGTTTACCCAGCGCAGGTGCCAGTATTCACGCTCAGGGTAAATATGCATGGGTCACCTGTTGCATGGGTCACCTGTGTAGCTCTTCCGCAAAGGGCAAATACGCATGCGTGGTAGACTATTGCATGTGTAACAGTCTACTACACGTGTATTTATAAAGTACACGTGAAACTGCCGCACAGGTTTGTAGTGCTCACACAAGCGTAAACATCGCTTCTAGCTAGCTGACACACATAAAAAGATAACGGTTTAATTACGCGTAAATGTCAAACATGTTAATGTCAATGTTTTCTCAAGCTCAGTGATGTTGAACTAGAGAAATTATGAGGTATAGTAAAACAAATATAACATGGTTTTAGGGTGGACAGGCGATATCAGCTCCCCAAGATATTGGAAGTTGATGTTTTTTACCATCATTGAAAAGATCTGATCTTTCTCTTTATAATGATGGTAAGCTTGGGTATGGGAAGGTGAACATGGACAAAACTGCATCTTTGTAACAAATGGCCTTTGTGCTCAGGTTGAATGTTTTTTTGTGTGTGTACGTATGGGCAACAAAAGTCGCCAATGGTAAATAAAGGGTTAAAGCTTATAACAGAAACTTGACTTGTGTGTTCACAAGTCAAGTTTTAGCTATAAGCCTTACAACATCATGATGCTCAGGCGGCGGGGAGTGGGGTGGGCGGAGGGGCTGATGAAGCAAAATGACTTGCATTTATACATACATTTATGAATAATAAATATTTGTCAGATTTTATGTTCAAAGTTTTGAAAGGTTCACCCCTTATTTTTCACAAAATGCCTGTACTTCATACATCTGAGGATGAAGAAAAACTTCTAAAACTAGTACCATCAATCTTTTTGAGGTGTGGTGGACACTATAGGTGGACATGAGTGCACTGTTTGATTTGGGTATGCAAACAGATTTACCCAAACCAAGTAGCTTCATAGTAATGTGTTCACCATATCTCAAAGTGGCTAATTGTTTTAATTTCTAACATATTGAACTCTTTCAACCCCTTTCTTTAGGGAAGTGTCATCTCTTTTGGTATCAGCCATCACATGAAAGTTCCAACCCCCCATCGCAACTGGCTTGTATTTTCGAACCCAGTTGACCCAATTGAGCGTGTCAATCTTGGAATACGCCTTTCTGTGGATGGTGGCAATTCCTGGAGTAAACCTTGGATACTCTTTGCTTACAAGTCTGGTTATTCAGATTTAGTGTACTTTGAAACTCGCATTGGTGGAAAACTAGAGCGCAACTTTGCTCTATTGTTTGAAGGTGGAAGCTTAAACTACTTTGATCACATTAAATTCCAAATGTTTAATGTTCAAGCTCTTCTTAAAAACATCTATATGCAAAACGATAAAGAAGGCAGCTAATACCTGCAGGCCTGGTGTGTTGTTTCTAGAGCTTATTTTGTGAAGTTCATTTCCATTGGAAAATCTTTTTAAGTTTAGGGGAAGATTCGTATTTTGAAGGGGCAAAGAAACTATTACCAGGTCAATTAGAGAACTCTGTGAACATTCTCTACATGTAGACTGATCGACATTATGATCAAAACCACGCCTTTTCCCCTTTAATCATTGCATTAACGCTACCATTCCAACATTGGTAGTTGGTATCTGTTACAGTGGCTCAATTACAATTATTATTAACTCCTGAATAACTGTAAATTCAGTCTTAGTGAGGAACAACATGATGATTTTGAGGGAACGAAAAAGCATTTCGCGGGATTTGAATAGTATTTTGAGTACTGTTTGTCTTGGGTAGGCCTACTGTTACCTGGTGAATTAGTTTCAGCAAGATCGTACACAATTTTTGTTAAAAAAACAAGATAAATTCTGTAATAAAGCAGTCTTATCAAGAATAGAGAAGAATAATTATTAATCAAACTGATAATACGACTCCCACAAATAATTTTGTATTAAAACATATCTTAAGCAACTAATCACTCTCGTCAACTAATCTCCTGGGGACATACAACTTTCAAATTGCTAACAAAACAAAATATGTGGCTGATATTGTGATGAGAAATGTTTGCAGTTTACAGCTACTCAATCAGTCTGAGCCACATCAGAGAGAAAACTTTTGAAATCACTCCAGCGATTGATTTGTTGGTAAAAGCATATGTTTTCTAAACGACCCTTTGTAAATATAGCAATCAAAAATTGAATTTATTCGCAAAAATTGTGATTTTTGACCTACCAAATGGTTACACTTTTTGAGCCATGTCTTTTGCACACAGACACAAAACGTGTCGTAAATGACCTCATGATGTTGTGACAGACACAAACAATCCAAATTGCACGTCTACAATATCCAACAATTCTATATCTGAAATGGAAATGAAATTTGGTTGTAGGCTTCCTGAGATAAGCTGGAGACAAGAATGCTTAATTAATTACTCACACTGTTGTCTTATGGTTAACTGACTAATTATTATAATTTTTGTTTATCGTTTTACTAAGTCAAGACACAAGTTATAAGGTATTAAACTTATCTTATAATGACAACTTAAAGAATGACATGTGGGCAAAAAAGCCATGTGTTTAGTCAATGGGGTTTCGAGGAAATAAAGAATAACTAGACATTCAGTTTTTGTCATATCACAAAAACTAGGTGTTCGGGAACGAATAATGAATTGCTTCTAAACATCGTTGAGTTAATACACACAACAATGTACAAAAAACGGTTACAATTAGTGTTGTAGCACCATTGTTTTCAAACTTGTTACCAGAGGGCGCTGTTTAATGTAATGACGTCATCAGTTTTAAGCTTAAAAAGGCAGAGTCCTTTACCTACTCACACACTGAAACTATGTCCAAAGCTCGTTTTATACTGACCAAAGAACTAAAAAATAATGGCTTTATAACAATTGTTTCCTTCAAAATCCGGTTTGAACCGCAATACAAGGTCAAATTGGGGTCATTTCTTTGCGACATTTAAATAGTTTCCAAAGACCTTTGCGATGATGTTGTAGATTGTAAAAATCCATTGTGCACTTCAGGAGTTCTGATTTAATTAATAAACTTTGATTTATTGTAACTCAACATCTGATGACGTCATCATGACGTCAGTGTTTTATTTCCCGTCTTCATATTGAGGTTCAAGTATATGCACAGTTTCAAGGTTCAGTTTAATTTCAATTTTGAGTTATATATTTGGAGAAATTTTTGGAGGAATGAAACATTTAAAGTAACATAATGGTCTCTATGAGACACCGTATAACACACGTTTTTGATTTTGTTTGATATATTAAAAGTGAAATCAAATAAAACCTTTAAATATGAATATGAAAATAATTAAATAAAGCTTTATCATATGTACTTCATGGGGACTTCCGGTTTGGGCAGGAAGCGAGGTCAACTCAGGTCACTACGAAATATAAAGAACCGCATACATTTATTGTAACTTGACTCCTGGAGGAAAAACAAGTTACCTTTTTGAATTTAACTGCCAAGAAAAACAATGTTTTCGTGCTTTCCAAAGTGTTCCCATTCCTCGCAGTGCAATTGGCTGCCGCGCAGGTTGTCTGTTCAAAATAGTATTCATACTGCCTTTTATCAAAACATTAACCCTTGCTGCCCTCCGTTTTGTTCGGCATCTATGCGGTGTCAATTAAATAAAGTGTGAATCGCTGGTGAACGTTGATGGCGCTATATCAAATTAACGGTCTCAGTTTGTAACATCACCTTTACTGAACACTGGTGTACTGTACAGTCAATCTGACATTTGACAGATTCAAAATCCGAGCTCATTATCTGTATTAAAAAGTTCCAAAGTTTTATAAAAAACTACCCCACTTTGATAAACATCATAAACGCGTGTGTGCACGGCTAAAGAAATACACGGACCTTTTGAAAAGCGATGATTTTACTTTTAAACTTTACTTTTAAACAGTTTTACTCAGCCTATCCCGACAACAACTCTCCCAGGGGTAAAGTGCCTCACGCCCCGCTGTTGCACACTTGTGGCTCTCGTACGTAGGCACGTACGTGATCGGTATATAGAGAACGAAAGACGATCATTTTGTCAATTGCATTTTCTCCGCCATTATACATCAAACAACTAATGTGAGCATGTGATCGTCTCAGTAAAGTCTCCTTTTCCTCTCCCTGTCACAATTAAGCCACCAGAATGACATAAAGGGAAACGTTTCCACACTGGACTTGGCATGACTTAAGACAACAGTTTTTCTTTGCGTCTCCATTATTACACATACATAGAAGTTAACAACACACCGCAAAGTTCGATGGACTGTGACAAGACCTCACTTGTCGCGTGTAGATATATACACAGCATGCAGTAAAAGCCTGGAGTGCACACGCACGGGGTGCAATAATACAGTGAGGTAACTGTACAGACTTTATCCCCGATCGTGCTAAAAACTGCACTTCGTTATGCAACGGCCGATTTTGTTCAAATTTCACAATGAGGCTTTTATAAGTCGTTATCTATTACTAAAAAATTCAACATGTAGTTTGCTCAAAAAAAAATTGAAATAAAAAATCTTATTTTAAACTCGTCGTCGTAACAAACTGTAACATTTGATGACGTCATCAATGTAATATTTTCAAAGGTCATAAACTACATTTTACTTGGTACACTGAAACCATGTCCAAATTCTGTTTCATATTGACACCACAGCTTAAAATGTGACTTTTTATGCATTTTTGATTCAACTTCCGGTTTCAACCGGAAGACGAGGTCAAATTGGGGTCATCTGTTTGATACATTTAATTATTTTTCAAAGACCTTTCTGATGATGTATAGAATGTAAAAATCCATTGTGTACTTGATTGATTTGTATGGCTTTTGAAAATATTAAACTTTGAATGCAGACATTTGACTCAACGCGGTTTAAAATTGTTAAAGACTAACAAAGCGTGGAGCGCGCACCTTGAACAGAGACTACGAACATCTCGCGGTCAGTGTCACACAACAAAAACAGCAACTAAAAATGCAGTTTTTGTAACGTCACAAAAGCTATGTGTTCGGGATCAGGTAATTGCTTGTAAACATCGGTTTTTAAAATTGTTGTGTATATTAAGGGCGATGTGTTGTAGCATCATTTTTTGAAACGTGTTACCAGGGGGCGCTGTAATGTAATGATGTCATCAGTTTTAAACTTGAAAACTTGAGTCCATTACCCAACTTATACACTTGAAACCATGTCCAAAGCTCGTTTTGACCCAAGAACTAAAAATGACGGCTTTTTAATAATTTTTTCCTTCAACTCGCTGAGATGAACTTGTACCTTCAGAATACCCATGTTTGTTGGTACAAAATCAATCTTAGAGCAATCTTAGCACATTTAATTTTTGTTCACCTCGAACGTCGTCGAGATTGAACTTTGTGGCTTCAGAACACCCGAGTTTGTTGGTACAAAACCAATCTCAGAGCATTCTGAGCTAATTAAACCTCCAATCTTACCCACAATGAACTGGAAGCATCAAAATACTCATGTTTGTTGGTACAAAATCAATCTAAGAGCAATCTGAGCAGTTTTAATTTTTGTCGCCGAGATTCACTTTACAACAACCGAGTTTGTTGGTACAAAATCACTCTCAGAACAATCTCAGTAGTTTGTCTTCAATCGTCTTCAATCTCGCCCAATATGAAACTGCGAACATCAGAGCACCGCGTGTTTGTTGTTGATGAAATTGATCTTAGAGCAATCTGATCAGTGTTAATTTCCAATGTCGCAGAGATTCACTTACCAGCTTTTGCAACAGCCGAGTTTCTTGGTACAAAATCACTCTCAGAGCAATCTGAGTGTTATGTTTTTCCCCGCCCGTCTCGTTCACGTATTTTTTGTCTAGCGCCCTCTTGGGTTTTCTTGGGTTTTTCGCTACAATAGTTTTTCTAAAGTTTCATTCATGTCAACCGCTGCCTGAAAAAGTGTCACTTTTTCCACCTTTGAATACTTTTCTTGAGATGACCAGACTATAGCCCCATACATTGTGCCAATACGCTGGACTCCCTCCGCTTCTTGGCCCAACGAACCCTGTCCGTTAAAACCAGACATCAACTTTCGAATTGAGACTTACTTTTTTTGGCAAATTTATCCCTCAATGATCGGTCGGTCGTTGCTGTCAGACATGTCAGACTCACAGGCAGAGTCTGGAGAAGATTTCCGCACGGTCCCCCGTGCGATAAATCCTAGGCTTTTGCTGGAATTTTATGTCAAATCTCGGTGATATAAGCCCATGTCAACGACGGCGGAGAAGCCATGATGGTTGCTGATGTTCAGCGCGGGTCGCATTTCTGCACTAGTCTTTATTCCAGCAGTCATTTTGCGACGTTTACCTGATAGTGGTGACGTCAAGGTGTCGCGCAGCGGTAAACGTTCTTGAATGTTCTGACTGATTGCGCGCATTGGACGTCACCACTATCAGGTAAACGTCGCAAAATGACTGCTGGAATAAAGACTAGTGCAGAAATGCGACCCGCGCTGAACATCAGCAACCATCATGGCTTCTCCGCCGTCGTTGACATGGGCTTATATCACCGAGATTTGACATAAAATTCCAACAAAAGCCTAGGATTTATCGCACGGGGGACCGTGCGGAAATCTTCTCCAGACTCTGCCTGTGAGTCTGACATGTCTGACAGCAACGACCGACCGATCATTGAGGGATAAATTTGCCAAAAAAAGTAAGTCTCAATTCGAAAGTTGATGTCTGGTTTTAACGGACAGGGTTCGTTGGGCCAAGAAGCGGAGGGAGTCCAGCGTATTGGCACAATGTATGGGGCTAACCAGACTATAGAAGATTACTGGTGAGTTAAGGATTCTAGTTATAAGTGTGTTTTGGATTATTGTTTGCAATTTGTAGAGTAATTAGTGGTGTAATTCTGGACATGTTTTCCCGCCAAGATCACCTTACTGATCCGTAGTTTTTGGTGTGTAGACATGACCTGCCTAAAGACGTCCACTCGCCATTTTATTTTGACGTCATGAATATTCATGAGTTTGTTACCTTATTAGGACATTGCATAGTTATGAGTGCAAAGTTTACTCTGGCTGTAAGTTAGCAGTGAATAAAGGAGTGTATGCACTGTTTTTTTGTATTTAGGTTGCGGAATTGACCTTCCCAGATGAGAAAGCAGTGATTTCATGTTGAGGACATCTTGAGCTATAGAGAGAACAGTTCTGTAAGAGAATTTTCATGCTTGTCTTATGTGATGGAAATTTAACTTAACTTTTAAAGATGTTTGCATGCATTATCATGTATTCTTTATTTTATTGTGCTAAAACTATTGTCAAGCTTAGATCCAGCTTGTCGTACTTAGATCCATTGTATTGTACTTAGTTATATTTTATTTTCTGTATTTTCAGTTTTACCATTCATGTGGCACACATATGATGAAGAGGATAATCAAGCAATTTAAAGTTATACTTTGAGTCAATGGTTATCTGGCTGGAAAGAGGGCACCCCGGTACCCCAAGTCCTTCACACTGAGTATTTTGAAATTGTTCGTCTCCAATCTCGCCCAGAATGAACTTTGTAGCATCAGAGCGCCCGAGTTTGCTGATTCAAAATCGATCTCAGAGCAATCTGAGCAGTTTTAATTTTTGTCAACTTTAAGTGTCGCCGAGATTCACTTACGAGCTTTGCAAGAGCCGAGTTTGTTGGTACAAAACCACTCTCCAATCTCGCCAAGAATGAACTAGAAGTACTACTCAGATTGCTCTGAGAGTGATTTTGTACCAACAAACTTGGCCATTGCAAAGCTCGTAAGTGAATCTCGGCGACATTGGAGGTCACTGAGATTCATTTTAATTTTGGTTATGGTCTCCATTCTCGCCAGGAATGAACTTTGTAGCATCAGAGCGCCCGAGTTTGCTGGTACAAAGTGAATCTTAAAGCAATCTGAGCAGTTTAATTTTGTCACCTCCAATGTCGCCGAGATTCAGTTACGAGCTTTGCAACTGCCAAGTGTTGGTACAAAATCACTCTCAAAGCAATCTGAGTATTTTGAAATTTTTCGTCTCCAATCTCACCCAGAATGAACTTTATAGCATCAGAGCGCCCGAGTTTGTTGGTACAAAATTGATCTTAGAGCAATCTGAGTATTTTGAAATTTTCGTTTCCAATCTCGCCGGGAATGAACTTTGTAGCATCAGAGCGCCCAATTTTGTGGGTACAAAGTGAATCTTAAAGCAATCTGAGCAGTTTTAATTTTTGTCACCTCCAATGTCGCCGAGATTCAGTTACGAGCTTTGCAACTGCCAAGTTTGTTGGTACAAAATCACTCTCAAAGCAATCTGAGTATTTTGAAATTTTTCGTCTCCAATCTCACCCAGAATGAACTTTATAGCATCAGAGCGCCCGAGTTTGTTGGTACAAAATTGATCTTAGAGCAATCTGAGTATTTTGAAATTATGGTCTCCAATCTCGCCGGGAATGAACTTTGTAGCATCAAAGCGCCTAATTTTGTAGGTACAAAATGAATCTCAGAGCAATCTGAGCATTTTTAATTTTTGTCACCTCCAAATGTCGCCGAGATTCACTTACGAGCTTTGCAACAGCCAAGTTTGTTGTTACAAAATCACTCTCAGAGCAATCTGAGTATTTTGAAATTTTTCGTCTCCAATCTCGCCCAGAATGAACTTTGTAGCATCAGAGCACCCGAATTTGTTGGTACAAAATTGATCTCAGAGCAATCTGAGCAGTTTTAATTTTTGTCACCTCCAAATGTCGCCGAGATTAGTTAAGAGCTTTGCAAGAGCCGATTTTGGTGGTATAAAATCACTCTCAGAGCAATCTGAGTTTTTTGAATTTTTCGTCTCCAATCTCGCCCGGAATGAACTTTGTAGCATCAGAGCACCCGAATTTGTTTGTTCAAAATTGATCTTAGAGAAATCTGAGCAGTTTTAATTTTTGTGACCTCCAATGTCGCCCAGATTCAGTTAAGAGCTTTGCAACAGCCAAGTTTGTTGGTACAAAATCACTCTCAGAGCAATTTTAGTATTTTGAAATTTTTCGTCTCCAATCTCGCCCAGAATGAGCTTTGTAGCATCAGAGCACCCGAAGTTGTTGGTACAAAATGAATCTCAGTGCAATCTGAGCAGTTTTAATTTTTGTCACCTCCAAATGTCCCAGAGATTCAGTAACGAGCTTTGCACAGCCGATTTTGTTGGTACAAAATCACTCTCAAAGCAATCTGAGTATTTTGAAATGTTTCGTCTCCAATCTCGCCCAGAATGAACTTTGTAGCATCAGAGCGCCCGAGTTTGCTTGTACAAAATGAATCTCAGAGCAATCTGAGCAGTTTGAATTTTTGTCACCTCCAATGTCGCCGAGAATCACTTACGAACTTTTAAAACAACCGAGTTTGTTTTGCAATCTCGCCCAGAATGAACTAGAAGCATCAGAGCACCTGAGTTTGTTGGTACAAAATCACTCTCAGAGCAATCTTAGTATTTTGAAATTTTTCGTCTCCAATCTCGCCCAGAATGAATTTTGTAGCATCAGAGCACCCGAGTTTGTGGGTACAAAATGAATCTCAGAGCAATCTGAGCAGTTTGAATTTTTGTGACCTCCAAATGTCGTCCGAGATTTTTCGTCTCCGAGATTCAGTTACGAGCTTTGCAAAGAGCCGATTTTTTTGGTATAAAAGCACTCTCAGAGAAATATGAGTATTTTGAAATGTTCGTCTCCAATCTCGCCCGGAATGATTTTTGTAGCATCAGAGCGCCCGAGTTTGTTGGTACAATATTGATCTGAAAGCAATCTGAGCAGTTTTTATTTTTGTGACCTCCAATGAGGTCACTTACAAGCTTTGCAACAGCCAAGTTTTGTTGGTACAAAATCACTCTCAGAGCAATCTTAGTATTTTGAAATTTGTCATCTCCAATCTCGCCCGGAATGATTTTTGTAGCATCGGAGCGCCCGAGTTTGTTGGTACAAAATTGATCTGATAGCAATCTGAGCACTTTTAATTTTTGTGACCTCCAATGTCGCCAAGATTCCGTTAAGAGCTTTGCAAGAGCCGATTTTGTTGGTACAACATCACTCCCAAAACAATCTGAGTATTTTGAAATTTTTCGTCTCCAATCTCGCCTAGAATGAACTTTGTAACATCAGAGCACCCGAATTTGTTTATACAAAATGAATCTCAGAGCAATCTGAGCAGTTTTAATTTTTGTCACTTTAGTCCAGCGGATAAGGGGAAAAATTGTGCACTTTTTGGTAAAAGCATGAAACTTGGCACACGTGTAGTTGATACCAATACATGAAATTTTAGATATAGTGCCATCTCTGAATTGGCCCGTGGTGGCCTTGGCGGCCATTTTCAAAAATGGCCGCCAATTCTGATATAAAACTACATAACTCAGAAAATAAGAGGCCTAAAATATTCATTCCAGTGACTTTGCATATGTTTGCAGAGTCTAACAGTTCAAAAAAAGCATTGTTGAGTGTATCAGACTTTTATGTCTGCCATTTTCAAAATGGCGTCCTTGTTTTTCAAAATGGCTGCCAATTCTAATATAAATTTACATAACTCAGAAAATAAGAAGCCTAAAATCTTCATTCCAGTGACTTTGCATATGTTTGCAGAGTCAAACATTTCAAAAAAAGCATTGTTGAGTGTGTCAGACTTTTATGTCCGCCATTTTCAAAATGGCGTCCTTGTTTTTCAAAATGGCCGCCAATTCTGATGATATAAAACTACACAACTCGAAAAGTAAGAGGCCTAGAATCTTCATTCCAGTGACTTTGTATATGTTTGCAGATTCTCACACTTTTAGATATAGTGCCATCTCTGAATTGGCCCGTGGTGGCCTTGGCGGCCATTTTCAAAAATGGCCGCCAATTCTGATATAAAACTACATAACTCAGAAAATAAGAGGCCTAAAATCTTCATTCCAGTGACTTTGCATATGTTTGCAGAGTCTAACAGTTCAAAAAATGCACTATTGTGTGTGTCAGACTATTAGGTGCACCATTTTTAAAATGGTGTCCTTATTTCGATGGCAAAACATTCCATATATGTCAAGAACTCAACAGCATTTGGCCTTTATTCTTGGGACGATTTATAGGTTCTAAGGTTCAAAGGCTTGAATAAACTTACAAGTTGTAAGAAAAGCATAATTCCAGTTTAAATACTCTGCACATACCCAGTAGATATCACAATATTGCTCACCTATTTGAAAGAGCAAAATAAAACAAATCTTGGAAATCTGTTACTAGCAAGAGCCTCCACATTTGCACAGGGCTGTGCATGTCAGTGCAGCTTTCATGCACTTGCATTTAGCTCCACATCCCTTGGTGCAACCACAGCGCAAAAGTTCTTGGCACACTTTGCTTGCCTCAGGACGGCTGCTCCAGTAGACTTCCCACTTTCCACCCTCAATCCTTGTCCAGCCCCAATCGTCAGGTGAAGGAAGCACCGTATGTGGCACAACGGCCTGGCTCCAACAATGTCCAGCTTGATAAACAGCTCTCCTCAGATGCTGGAGAAGAGCACCTTGTGATGGTGGAATGTTGCTAACATCATGGCCTTTCCTGGAAAACAGGTCTACCCTTGCCTCATTAACGGTGCTGTTGGTGCTCGTTTTGTCATAAAGGAGAGTGACAAATCTCTCCAGTGTGCCCATAGATGCATCTACGTCTGCCAGTTGTGGTTGCCTCATCAGCGCATCAAACTCTCCTGTGACTTCAGGATATACACTCCAGGTGTCCCAGGCTGTCCTCTTCCCCCTTCCAGCAAAACAGTACACAGTATCACATCCAGTGAAGGCATGAAACATCGGAAGCGTAAGGCACTTATCTCGACCAATGGCAGCATAGATCCTGTGTGCAGCAATCATTCGAAAATGTTTACCTGTGCCAAAGGCTACCCACAATTCAGCTAGTGATGCAAAGAGCTGTGCAAAGACATACACAGCCAGCACAACAACATCGCTGTCCACTGTGCGGATATGAATTCTGTTGTAGTGTTTGACTGCATCAGCGATGTGAACCATTATGCGGCTGTCTGCTTCCTCATGTGAACAAGGGGCTAGTCCTTCTGTGCATCTTGGCTGCCTGCAAACAACATCTTCATTCAGGGTGCTGATGATTTGCTTGTCTGTTGGTATGGTTACAACTTCCCTACTTAAGAATGCAAACAATTCTTTCTTGTTTTCAGCAAGCCTCAAGAAATCCCCCCAGTTTTTAGGAACTGCATTTTTTGGATCTACCCGACGACGAACCCCCTTCCCTCTCTTTTCTCTTGTTTGCTCTTTCAAGGTGTCCGGCCTGTACTCATCCCAGATGACATCTACTCTTTGTGATTTGTCCAAATGCGACTTTACGTATGGAAGGAATACATCCTGAGCATATTCCTTGAAGGTATATGCTGATCCAGGCTTCAACATATTCACAATAGCAGGTCCATCTAAGATGACCACGTCACCAACTGGACTTGGCTCCTCTTCCTCATCCTCTGGCACTGCTTCTTCAAGGCATCGAACAATGTCAGATTTTGTGCCAAGTCTAAGCTTTCCCCTGTCTGACAGTGATGGTGGGCATGTTTGATTCTCATGAGAGAAAAATTCCTGAAGATTACCATCTCGAACTTGGCAAGCAACGTATAGTCTTGAGAAGAGATTCCGATCGCTTTTCACTGCTGACATGAGCTCCTGAGCTTTTGACTTTTTACGCACTCGAGGCGAGCCGAAAAGACAAAGCATATTCTTCTTTATGGAAGATTGGTGCAAATTACAGCAGGAAAGTCAGCCAATGTTTAAGTTCTGGTTCACTTTTCTTCAGCTACAGCTTACCCTACTCGTATTTGTGCGATCAATCCGGACAGGCGACTTCCAGCTGTATGTGCAATCACTGACAAAGCTTGTGCACTGGTTTTTTGCACTAGACCACTTCCACTATGCAAGGTGGATTTCAGTTCACATCCGTGACATGGTGAGTCTACCTCAATGGCATCCCCTCATCTATACAGAGTTTCTGAAGGGACATTTCACAGTCAAGAAGACCAACCACTCTTTCTCAAGACTGGCTATTGATCAAGCCCACGAGCAAAACAATGCAGTGGTCAAAGATGACGGCGGAGCTGTTGGCCTGACAGAGTCTCCAGCTGCTCTCCAGAGGTGGATGGTTTGTGGACCAGAGATGGCACGCCTCCTCAATGAGTTTGAAACGTCCCTTGATAATGCACAGTCCACACCTGACATATGCCACCACGAGCAACGGCCGGGTGTGCAGAAATCCTTCGTTCATGACGTCAAGTTCCTGAAATCTACATTCGATGAGTATTGTACTGCTTGAAACCAACCTCTTCGATCTTATACAGAGTGTCCACGACAGGCTTATCTGCGATATCCCTTGAGTCTAGAACTAGCAGGTCGCCACTAGTTTCGAGGGAGGGATTACCATACTCATCGAATGTAGATTTCAGCAACTTGACGTCATGAACGAAGGATTTCTGTACACCCGGCCGTTGCTCGTGGTGGCGTATGTCAGGTGTGCCATCCAAATAAGTGGTTTCAGACAGGGTAACAAACCAAAAAGTGTAACAAATACAAATTCCTGAATAAAGTAACTGGTTTCAAGTAAATAGGAGAGTATATGATAACAAAAAAATTATGGAAATGGAGTTCTTATTACATGTAGATAAAGGATTTTCGGCTGTATAACGACTGCCATTTTGAAAAACAAGGACGCCATTTTGAAAATGGCGGACTTAAAAGTCTGACACACTCAACAATGCTTTTTTTGAAATGTTTGACTCTGCAAACATATACAAAGTCACTGAAATGAAGATTTTAGGCCTCTTATTTTCTGAGTTATGTAGTTTTTTATCAGTATTGGCGGCCATTTTGAAAAACAAGGACGCCATTTTGAAAATGGCTGACCTTAAAGTCTGACACACTCAACAATGCTTTTTTTGAACTGTTTGACTCTGCAAACATATGCAAAGTCACTGGAATGAAGATTCTAGGCCTCTTACCTTTCGAGTTATGTAGAATTGGCGGCCATTTTGAAAAACAAGGACGCCATTTTGAAAATGGCGGTCCTAAAAGTCTGACACACTCAATAATGCTTTTATTGAATTGTTGGACCTGGCAAACATATACATAGACACTGGAATGAAGATTCTAGGCCTCTTATTGTCTGAGTTATGTAGTTTTATATCAGAATTGGCGGCCATTTTTAAAAATGGCCGCCAAGGCCACCACAGGCCAATTCAGAGATGGCACTATATCTAAAATTTCATGTTTTGGTATAAAGTACATGTGTACCAAGTTTCGTGCTTTTACCACAAAGTGCACGATTCCGTCCTAATGTAGCCCTTATCCGCTGGACTACTTCCAAATGTCCCAGAGATTCAGTTATGAGCTTTGGCAAGAGCCGATTTTGTTCGTACAAAATCACTCTCAGAGCAATCTGAGTTTTTTGAATTTTTCGTCTCCAATCTCGCCGGAAATGAACTTTGTAGCATCAGAGCGCCCGAGTTTGTTTGTACAAAATTGATCTGATAGCAATCTGAGCACTTTTAATTTTTGTGACCTCCAATGTCGCCCAGATTCAGTTAAGAGATTTGCAAGAGCCGATTTTGTTGGTACAACATCACTCCCAAAACAATCTGAGTATTTTGAAATTTTTCGTCTCCAATCTCGCCCGGAATATAAACTTTGTAGCATCAGAGCGCCCGAGTTTGTTGGTACAAAATGAATCTCAGAGCAATCTGAGCAGTTTTAAATTTTGTCACCTCCAAATGTCGCCGAGATTCAGTTACGAGCTTTGCAAGAGCCGATTTTGTTGGTATAAAAGCACTCTCAGAGCAATCTGCGTATTTTGAAATTTTTCGTCTCCAATGTCGCCCAGAATGAATTTCGCCGAGATTCAGTTACGAGCTTTGCAACAGCCGATTTTGTTGGTATAAAAGCACTCTAAGAGCAACCTGAGTATTTTGAAATTTTTCGTCTCCAATCTCGCCCGGAATGAACTTTGTAGCATCAGAGCGCCCGAGTTTGTTGGGACAAAATTGATCTGATAGCAATCTGAGCACTTTTAATTTTTGTCACCTCCAATACCGCCCAGATTCAGTTTAGAGCTTTGCGAGAGCCGATTTTGTTGGTACAAAATCACTCTCAGAGCAAGCTGAGTATTTTGAATTTTTCGTCTCCAATGTCGCCCAGAATGAACTTTGTAGCATCAGAGCACCCGAATTTGTTGGTACAAAATGAATCTCAGAGCAATCTGAGCAGTTTTAATTGTTGTCACCTCCAAATGTCCCAGAGATTCACTTATGAGCTTTGCAACAGCCGATTTTGTTGGTACAAAATCTCTCTCAAAGCAATCTGAGTATTTTTAAATGGTTCGTCTCCAATCTCGCCCAGAATGAACTTTTGTAGCATCAGATTGCCCGAGTTTGTGGGTACAAAATGAATCTCAGAGCAACCTGAGCAGTTTTAATTTTTGTCACCTCCAATGCTGCCGAGATTCAGTAACGAGCTTTGCAAGAGCCGATTTTGTTGGTACAAAATCACTCTCAGAGCAATCTGAGGTTTTTTTACAAAATGAATCTCAGAGCAATCTAAGCAGTTTTAATTTTTGTCACCTCCAAATGTCGCAGAGATTCAGTTAAGAGCTTTGCAAGAGCCGATTTTGTTCTGCAATCTCGACCAGAATGAACTAGAAGCATCAGAGCATCTGAGTTTGTTGGTACAAAATCACTCTCAGAGCAATCTGAGTATTTTGAATTTTTCGTCTCCAATCTCGCCCGGAATGAACTTTGTAGCATCAGAGCGCCCGAGTTCGTGGGTACAAAATGAATCTCAGAGCAACCTGAGCAGTTTTAATTTTTGTCACCTCCAATGTTGCCGAGATTCAGTAACGAGCTTTGCAAGAGCCGATTTTGTTGGTACAAAATCACTCTCAGAGCAATCTGAGTTTTTTTACAAAATGAATCTCAGAGCAATCTGAGCAGTTTTAATTTTTGTCACCTCCAAATGTCGCCGACATTCACTTACAAGCTTTGCAACAGCCAAATTTGTTGGTACAAAATCACTCTCAGAGCAATCTTAGTATTTTGAAATTTTTCGTCTCCAATCTCGCCCAGAATGAACTTTGTAGCATCAGAGCTACCGAATTTGTTGGTACAAAATGAATCTCAGAGCAATCTGAGCAGTTTTAATTTTTGTCACCTCCAAATGACCCAGAGATTCACTTATCAGCTTTGCACAGCCGATTTTGTTGGTACAAAATCACTCTCAAAGCAATCTGAGTATTTTTAAATGTTTCGTCTCCAAACTCGCTCAGAATGAACTTTGTAGCATCAGTGCGCCCGAGTTTGCTTGTACAAAATGAATCTCAAAGCAATCTGAGCAGTTTTAATTTTTGTCACCTCCAATGTCGCCGAGAATCACTTACGAGCTTTTAAAACAACCGAGTTTGTACTGCAAACTCGCCCAGAATGAACTAGAAGCATCAGAGCACCTGAGTTTGTTTGTACAAAATCACTTTCAGAGCAATCTGAGTGTTTTGAAATTTTCGTCTCCAATCTCGCCCGGAATGAACTTTGTAGCATCAGAGCGCCTGAGTTTGTTTGTACAAAATTGATCTTAGAGCAATCTGAGCAGTTTTAATTGTTGTCACCTCCAAATGTCGCCGAGATTCAGTTACAAGCTTTGCAACAGCCGATTTTGTTGGTATAAAAGCACTCTAAGAGCAAGCTGAGTATTTTGAATTTTTCGTCTCCAATGTCGCCCAGAATGAACTTTGTAGCATCAGAGCACCCGAATTTGTTGGTACAAAATGAATTTCAGAGCAATCTGAGCAGTTTTAATTTTTGTCACCTCCAAATGTCCCAGAGATTCACTTATGAGCTTTGCAACAGCCGATTTTGTTGGTACAAAATCTCTCTCAAAGCAATCTGAGTTATTTTTAAATGTTTCGTCTCCAATCTCGCCCAGAATGAACTTTGTAGCATCAGATCGCCCGAGTTTGTGGGTACAAAATGAATCTCAGAGCAACCTGAGCAGTTTTAATTTTTGTCACCTCCAATGTTGCCGAGATTCAGTAACGAGCTTTGCAAGAGCAGATTTTGTTGGTACAAAATCACTCTCAGAGCAATCTGAGTTTTTTTTTACAAAATGAATCTCAGAGCAATCTGAGCAGTTTTAATTTTTGTCACCTTCAAATGTCGCCGACATTCACTTACAAGCTTTGCAACAGCCAAGTTTGTTGGTACAAAATCACTCTCAGAGCAATCTTAGTATTTTGAAATTTTTCGTCTCCAATCTCGCCCAGAATGAACTTTGTAGCATCAGAGCGCCCGAGTTTGTTGGTACAAAATTGATCTTAGAGCAATCTGAGCAGTTTTAATTGTTGTCACCGCCATTGTCGCCGAGATTCAGTTAAGAACTTTGCAAGAGCCGATTTTGTTGGTATAAAATCACTCTCAGAGCAATCTGAGTATTTTGAAATTTTTCGTCTCCAATCTCGCCCGGAATGATTTTTGTAGCATCAGAGCGCCCGAGTTTGCTTGTACAAAATTGATCTTAGAGCAATCTGAGCAGTTTTTATTTGTGTGACCTCCAATATTGCCGAGATTCAGTAACGAGCTTTACAAGAACCGATTTTGTTTGTACAAAATCAATCTCAGAGCAATCTGAGTATTTCGAAATTTTTCGTCTCCAATCTCGCCCGGAATGATTTTTGTAGCATCAGAGCGCCCGAGTTTGTTGGTAAAAAATTGATCTGAAAGCAATCTCACCAGTTTTAATTTTTGTGACCTCCAATGACGCCGAGATTCAGTTACGAGCTTTGGCAAGAGCCGATTTTGTTGGTACAAAATCACTCTCAGAGCACTCTGAGTTTTTTGAATTTTTCGTCTCCAATCTCGCCGGAAATGAACTTTCAGAGCACCCGAATTTGTTGGTACAAAATGAATCTCAGAGCAATCTGAGCACTTTTAATTTTTGTCACCTCCAGATGTCCCAGAGATTCACTTATGAGCTTTGCAAGAGCCGATTTTGTTGGTACAAAATCACTCTCAAAGCAATCTGAGTATTTTTGAATTTTTCGTCTCCAATCTCGCCCAGAATGAACTTTGTAGCATCAGATCGCCCGAGTTTGTGGGTACAAAATGAATCTCAGAGCAATCTGAGCAGTTTTAATTGTTTTCACCGCCATTGTCGCCCAGATTCAGTTAAGAGCTTTGCAAGAGCCGATTTTGTTGGTACAAAATCACTCTCAGAGCAATCTGAGGTTTTTTTACAAAATGAATCTCAGAGCAATCTGAGCAGTTTTAATTTGTGTCACCTCCAAATGTCGCCGACATTCACTTACAAGCTTTGCAACAGCCATGTTTGTTGGTACAAAATCACTCTCAGAGCAATCTTAGTATTTTGAAATTTTTCGTCTCCAATCTCGCACAGAATGAACTTTGTAGCATCAGAGCTACCGAATTTGTTGGTACAAAATGAATCTCAGAGCAATCTGAGCAGTTTTAATTTTTGTCACCTCCAAATGTCCCAGAGATTCACTTATCAGCTTTGCACAGCCGATTTTGTTGGTACAAAATCACTCTCAAAGCAATCTGAGTATTTTTAAATGTTTCGTCTCCAATCTCGCTCAGAATGAACTTTGTAGCATCAGTGCGCCCGAGTTTGCTTGTACAAAATGAATCTCAAAGCAATCTGAGCAGTTTTAATTTTTGTCACCTCCAAATGTCGCCGAGATTCAGTTACAAGCTTTGCAACAGCCGATTTTGTTGGTATAAAAGCACTCTAAGAGCAAGCTGAGTATTTTGAATTTTTCGTCTCCAATGTCGCCCAGATCGAACTTTGTAGCATCAGAGCACCCGAATTTGTTGGTACAAAATGAATCTCAGAGCAATCTGAGCAGTTTTAATTTTTGTCACCTCCAAATGTCCCAGAGATTCACTTATGAGCTTTGCAACAGCCGATTTTGTTGGTACAAAATCTCTCTCTAAGCAATCTGAGTTATTTTTAAATGTTTCGTCTCCAATCTCGCCCAGAATGAACTTTGTAGCATCAGCTCGCCCGAGTTTGTGGGTACAAAATGAATCTCAGAGCAACCTGAGCAGTTTTAATTTTTGTCACCTCCAATGTTGCCGAGATTCAGTAACGAGGTTTGCAAGAGCCGATTTTGTTGTACAAAATCACTGTCAAAGCACTCTGAGTATTTTGAAATTTCTCGTCTCCAATCTCGCCCGGAATGATTTTTGTAGCATCAGAGCGCCCGAGTTTGTTGGTACAAAATTGATCTGATAGCAATCTGAGCACTTTTAATTTTTGTGACCTCCAATGTCGCCCAGATTCAGTTAAGAGCTTTGGAAGAGCCGATTTTGTTGGTTAAACATCACTCTCAGAGCAATCTGAGTTTTTTGAATTTTTCGTCTCCAATCTCGCCCGGAATGAACTTTGTAGCATCAGAGCGCCCGAGTTTGTTTGTACAAAATTGATCTTAGAGCAATCTGAGCAGTTTTAATTTTTGTCACCTCCAAATGTCGCCGAGATTCACTTATGAGCTTTGCAACAGCCGATTTTGGTGGTACAAAATCTCTCTCAAAGCAATCTGAGTTATTTTTAAATGTTTCGTCTCCAATCTCGCCCAGAATGAACTTTGTAGCATCAGATCGCCCGAGTTTGTGGGTACAAAATGAATCTCAGAGCAACCTGAGCAGTTTTAATTTTTGTCACCTCCAATGTTGCCGAGATTCAGTAACGAGCTTTGCAAGAGACGATTTTGTTGGTACAAAATCACTCTCAGAGCAATCTGGGTTTTTTTTTACAAAATGAATCTCAGAGCAATCTGAGCAGTTTTAATTTTTGTCACCTTCAAATGTCGCCGACATTCACTTACAAGCTTTGCAACAGCCGATTTTGTTGGTACAAAATCTCTCTTAAAGCAATCTGAGTTATTTTTAAATGTTTCGTCTCCAATCTCGCCCAGAATGAACTTTGTAGCATCAGATCGCCCGAGTTTGTGGGTACAAAATGAATCTCAGAGCAACCTGAGCAGTTTTAATTTTTGTCACCTCCAATGTTGCCGAGATTCAGTAACGAGCTTTGCAAGAGCCGATTTTGTTGGTACAAAATCACTCTCAGAGCAATCTGAGTTTTTTTTTACAAAATGAATCTCAGAGCAATCTGAGCAGTTTTAATTTTTGTCACCTTCAAATGTCGCCGACATTCACTTACAAGCTTTGCAACAGCCAAGTTTGTTGGTACAAAATCACTCTCAGAGCAATCTTAGTATTTTGAAATTTTTCGTCTCCAATCTCGCCCAGAATGAACTTTTAGCATCAGAGCTACCGAATTTGTTGGTACAACATCACTCTCAGAGCAATCTGAGTTTTTTGAATTTTTCGTCTCCAATCTCGCCCGGAATGAACTTTGTAGCATCAGAGCGCCCGAGTTGGCTGGTACAAAATTGATCTTAGAGCAATCTGAGCAGTTTTAATTTTTGTGACCTCCAATGACGCCGAGATTCAGTTACGAGCTTTGGCAAGAGCCGAATTTGTTGGTACAAAATCACTGTCAAAGCAGTCTGAGTATTTTGAATTTTTTCGTCTCCAATCTCGCCCGGAATGAACTTTGTAGCATCAAAGTGCCCGAGTTTGTTTGTACAAAATTGATCTTAGAGCAATCTGAGCAGTTTTAATTGTTGTCACCGCCATTGTCGCCGAGATTCAGTTAAGAACTTTGCAAGAACCGATTTTGTTGGTACAAAATCACTCTCAGAGCAATCTGAGTATTTTGAATTTTTCGTCTCCAATCTCGCCCGGAATGATTTTTGTAGCATCAGAGCGCCCGAGTTTGCTTGTACAAAATTGATCTTAGAGCAATCTGAGCAGTTTTTATTTGTGTGACCTCCAATGTTGCCGAGATTCAGTAACGAGCTTTACAAGAACCGATTTTGTTTGTACAAAATCAATCTCAGAGCAATCTGAGTATTTCGAAATTTCTCGTCTCCAATCTCGCCCAGAATGAACTTTGTAGCATCAGAGCGCCCGAGTTTGTTGGTAAAAAATTGATCTGAAAGCAATCTCAGCAGTTTTAATTTTTGTGACCTCCAATGACGCCGAGATTCAGTTACGAGCTTTGGCAAGAGCCGATTTTGTTGGTACAAAATCACTGTCAAAGCACTCTGAGTATTTTGAAATTTTTCGTCTCCAATCTCGCCCGGAATGATTTTTGTAGCATCAGAGCGCCCGAGTCTGTTGGTACAAAATTGATCTGATAGCAATCTGAGCACTTTTAATTTTTGTGACCTCCAATGTCGCCCAGATTCAGTTAAGAGCTTTGCAAGAACCGATTTTGTTGCTACAAAAGCACTCTCAGAGCAATCTGAGTTTTTTGAATTTTTCGTCTCCAATCTCGCCGGAAATGAACTTTCAGAGCACCCGAATTTGTTGGTACAAAATGAATCTCAGAGCAATCTGAGCACTTTTAATTTTTGTCACCTCCAAATGTCCCAGAGATTCACTTATGAGCTTTGCAAGAGCCGATTTTGTTGGTACAAAATCACTCTCAAAGCAATCTGAGTATTTTTGAATTTTTCGTCTCCAATCTCGCCCAGAATGAACTTTGTAGCATCAGATCGCCCGAGTTTGTTTGTACAAAATGAATCTCAGAGCAATCTGAGCACTTTTAATTTTTGTGACCTCCAATGTTGCCGAGATTCAGTAACGAGCTTTGCAACAGCCGATTTTGTTGGTACAAAATCACTCTCAGAGCAATCTGAGGTTTTTTTACAAAATGAATCTCAGAGCAATCTGAGCAGTTTTAATTTGTGTCACCTCCAAATGTCGCCGACATTCACTTACAAGCTTTGCAACAGCCATGTTTGTTGGTACAAAATCACTCTCAGAGCAATCTTAGTATTTTGAAATTTTTCGTCTCCAATCTCGCACAGAATGAACTTTGTAGCATCAGAGCTACCGAATTTGTTGGTACAAAATGAATCTCAGAGCAATCTGAGCAGTTTTAATTTTTGTCACCTCCAAATGTCCCAGAGATTCACTTATCAGCTTTGCACAGCCGATTTTGTTGGTACAAAATCACTCTCAAAGCAATCTGAGTATTTTTTAAATGTTTCGTCTCCAATCTCGCTCAGAATGAACTTTGTAGCATCAGTGCGCCCGAGTTTGCTTGTACAAAATGAATCTCAAAGCAATCTGAGCAGTTTTAATTTTTGTCACCTCCAAATGTCGCCGAGATTCAGTTACAAGCTTTGCAACAGCCGATTTTGTTGGTATAAAAGCACTCTAAGAGCAAGCTGAGTATTTTGAATTTTTCGTCTCCAATGTCGCCCAGATCGAACTTTGTAGCATCAGAGCACCCGAATTTGTTGGTACAAAATGAATCTCAGAGCAATCTGAGCAGTTTTAATTTTTGTCACCTCCAAATGTCCCAGAGATTCACTGATGAGCTTTGCAACAGCCGATTTTGTTGGTACAAAATCTCTCTCTAAGCAATCTGAGTTATTTTTAAATGTTTCGTCTCCAATCTCGCCCAGAATGAACTTTGTAGCATCAGCTCGCCCGAGTTTGTGGGTACAAAATGAATCTCAGAGCAACCTGAGCAGTTTTAATTTTTGTCACCTCCAATGTTGCCGAGATTCAGTAACGAGGTTTGCAAGAGCCGATTTTGTTGGTACAAAATCACTCTCAGAGCAATCTGAGTATTTCGAAATTTCTCGTCTCCAATCTCGCCCGGAATGAACTTTGTAGCATCAGAGCGCCCGAGTTTGTTGGTAAAAAAATGATCTGAAAGCAATCTCAGCAGTTTTAATTTTTGTGACCTCCAATGACGCCGAGATTCAGTTACGAGCTTTGGCAAGAGCCGATTTTGTTGTACAAAATCACTGTCAAAGCACTCTGAGTATTTTGAAATTTGTCGTCTCCAATCTCGCCCGGAATGATTTTTGTAGCATCAGAGCGCCCGAGTTTGTTGGTACAAAATTGATCTGATAGCAATCTGAGCACTTTTAATTTTTGTGACCTCCAATGTCGCCCAGATTCAGTTAAGAGCTTTGGAAGAGCCGATTTTGTTGGTTAAACATCACTCTCAGAGCAATCTGAGTTTTTTGAATTTTTCGTCTCCAATCTCGCCCGGAATGAACTTTGTAGCATCAGAGCGCCCGAGTTTGTTTGTACAAAATTGATCTTAGAGCAATCTGAGCAGTTTTAATTTTTGTCACCTCCAAATGTCGCCGAGATTCACTTATGAGCTTTGCAACAGCCGATTTTGGTGGTACAAAATCTCTCTCAAAGCAATCTGAGTTATTTTTAAATGTTTCGTCTCCAATCTCGCCCAGAATGAACTTTGTAGCATCAGATCGCCCGAGTTTGTGGGTACAAAATGAATCTCAGAGCAACCTGAGCAGTTTTAATTTTTGTCACCTCCAATGTTGCCGAGATTCAGTAACGAGCTTTGCAAGAGACGATTTTGTTGGTACAAAATCACTCTCAGAGCAATCTGGGTTTTTTTTTACAAAATGAATCTCAGAGCAATCTGAGCAGTTTTAATTTTTGTCACCTTCAAATGTCGCCGACATTCACTTACAAGCTTTGCAACAGCCGATTTTGTTGGTACAAAATCTCTCTTAAAGCAATCTGAGTTATTTTTAAATGTTTCGTCTCCAATCTCGCCCAGAATGAACTTTGTAGCATCAGATCGCCCGAGTTTGTGGGTACAAAATGAATCTCAGAGCAACCTGAGCAGTTTTAATTTTTGTCACCTCCAATGTTGCCGAGATTCAGTAACGAGCTTTGCAAGAGCCGATTTTGTTGGTACAAAATCACTCTCAGAGCAATCTGAGTTTTTTTTTACAAAATGAATCTCAGAGCAATCTGAGCAGTTTTAATTTTTGTCACCTTCAAATGTCGCCGACATTCACTTACAAGCTTTGCAACAGCCAAGTTTGTTGGTACAAAATCACTCTCAGAGCAATCTTAGTATTTTGAAATTTTTCGTCTCCAATCTCGCCCAGAATGAACTTTTAGCATCAGAGCTACCGAATTTGTTGGTACAACATCACTCTCAGAGCAATCTGAGTTTTTTGAATTTTTCGTCTCCAATCTCGCCCGGAATGAACTTTGTAGCATCAGAGCGCCCGAGTTGGCTGGTACAAAATTGATCTTAGAGCAATCTGAGCAGTTTTAATTTTTGTGACCTCCAATGACGCCGAGATTCAGTTACGAGCTTTGGCAAGAGCCGAATTTGTTGGTACAAAATCACTGTCAAAGCAGTCTGAGTATTTTGAATTTTTTCGTCTCCAATCTCGCCCGGAATGAACTTTGTAGCATCAAAGTGCCCGAGTTTGTTTGTACAAAATTGATCTTAGAGCAATCTGAGCAGTTTTAATTGTTGTCACCGCCATTGTCGCCGAGATTCAGTTAAGAACTTTGCAAGAACCGATTTTGTTGGTACAAAATCACTCTCAGAGCAATCTGAGTATTTTGAATTTTTCGTCTCCAATCTCGCCCGGAATGATTTTTGTAGCATCAGAGCGCCCGAGTTTGCTTGTACAAAATTGATCTTAGAGCAATCTGAGCAGTTTTTATTTGTGTGACCTCCAATGTTGCCGAGATTCAGTAACGAGCTTTACAAGAACCGATTTTGTTTGTACAAAATCAATCTCAGAGCAATCTGAGTATTTCGAAATTTCTCGTCTCCAATCTCGCCCAGAATGAACTTTGTAGCATCAGAGCGCCCGAGTTTGTTGGTAAAAAATTGATCTGAAAGCAATCTCAGCAGTTTTAATTTTTGTGACCTCCAATGACGCCGAGATTCAGTTACGAGCTTTGGCAAGAGCCGATTTTGTTGGTACAAAATCACTGTCAAAGCACTATGAGTATTTTGAAATTTTTCGTCTCCAATCTCGCCCGGAATGATTTTTGTAGCATCAGAGCGCCCGAGTCTGTTGGTACAAAATTGATCTGATAGCAATCTGAGCACTTTTAATTTTTGTGACCTCCAATGTCGCCCAGATTCAGTTAAGAGCTTTGCAAGAACCGATTTTGTTGCTACAAAAGCACTCTCAGAGCAATCTGAGTTTTTTGAATTTTTCGTCTCCAATCTCGCCGGAAATGAACTTTCAGAGCACCCGAATTTGTTGGTACAAAATGAATCTCAGAGCAATCTGAGCACTTTTAATTTTTGTCACCTCCAAATGTCCCAGAGATTCACTTATGAGCTTTGCAAGAGCCGATTTTGTTGGTACAAAATCACTCTCAAAGCAATCTGAGTATTTTTGAATTTTTCGTCTCCAATCTCGCCCAGAATGAACTTTGTAGCATCAGATCGCCCGAGTTTGTTTGTACAAAATGAATCTCAGAGCAATCTGAGCACTTTTAATTTTTGTGACCTCCAATGTTGCCGAGATTCAGTAACGAGCTTTGCAAGAGCCGATTTTGTTGGTACAAAATCACTCTCAGAGCAATCTGAGGTTTTTTTACAAAATGAATCTCAGAGCAATCTGAGCAGTTTTAATTTTTGTCACCTCCAAATGTCGTCGACATTCACTTACAAGCTTTGCAACAGCCAAGTTTGTTGGTACAAAATCACTCTCAGAGCAATCTTAGTATTTTGAAATTTTTCGAATCCAATCTCGCACAGAATGAACTTTGTAGCATCAGTGCGCCCGAGTTTGCTTGTACAAAATGAATCTCAAAGCAATCTGAGCAGTTTTAATTTTTGTCACCTCCAAATGTCGCCGAGATTCAGTTACAAGCTTTGCAACAGCCGATTTTGTTGGTATAAAAGCACTCTAAGAGCAAGCTGAGTATTTTGAATTTTTCGTCTCCAATGTCGCCCAGAATGAACTTTGTAGCAGCAGAGCACCCGAATTTGTTGGTACAAAATGAATCTCAGAGCAATCTGAGCAGTTTTAATTTTTGTCACCTCCAAATGTCCCACAGATTCACTTATGAGCTTTGCAACAGCCGATTTTGTTGGTACAAAATCACACTCAAAGCAATCTGAGTATTTTAAAATGTTTCGTCTCCAATCTCGCCCAGAATGAACTTTGTAGCATCAAATTGCCCGAGTTTGTGGGTACAAAATGAATCTCAGAGCAACCTGAGCAGTTTTAATTTTTGTCACCTCCAAATGTCCCCGAGATTCAGTTACGAGCTTTGCAACAGCCGATTTTGTTGGTACAAAATCACTCTCAGAGCAATCTGAGGTTTTTTTTCAAAATGAATCTCAGAGCAATCTGAGCAGTTTTAATTTTTGTCACCTCCAAATGTCGTCGACATTCACTTTCAAGCTTTGCAACAGCCAAATTTGTTGGTACAAAATCACTCTCAGAGCAATCTTAGTATTTTGAAATTTTTCGTCTCCAATCTCGCCCAGAATGAACTTTGTAGCATCAGAGCTACCGAATTTGTTGGTACAAAATGAATCTCAGAGCAATCTGAGCAGTTTTAATTTTTGTCACCTCCAAATGACCCAGAGATTCACTTATCAGCTTTGCACAGCCGATATTGTTGGTACAAAATCACTCTCAAAGCAATCTGAGTATTTTTAAATGTTTCGTCTCCAAACTCGCTCAGAATGAACTTTGTAGCATCAGTGCGCCCGAGTTTGCTTGTACAAAATGAATCTTAAAGCAATCTGAGCAGTTTGAATTTTTGTCACCTCCAATGTCGCCGAGAATCACTTACGAGCTTTTAAAACAACCGAGTTTGTTCTGCAATCTCGCCCAGAATGAACTAGAAGCATCAGAGCACCTGATTTTGTTGGTACAAAATCACTCTCAGAGCAATCTGAGTATTTTGAAATTTTCGTCTCCAATCTCGCCCGGAATGAACTTTGTAGCATCAGAGCGCCTGAGTTTGTTTGTAAAAAATTGGTCTTAGAGCAATCTGAGCACTTTTAATTGTTGTCACCGCCATTGTCGCAGAGATTCAGTTAAGAGCTTTGCAAGAGCCGATTTTGTTGGTATAAAATCACTCTCAGAGCAATCTGAGTATTTTGAATTTTTCGTCTCCAATCTCGCAGGGAATGAACTTTGTAGCATCAGAGCGCCCGAGTTCGTGGGTACAAATGAATCTCAGAGCAATCTGAGCAGTTTTAATTTTTGTCACCTCCAATGTCGCCGAGAATCACTTACGAGCTTTTAAAACAACCGAGTTTGTTCTGCAATCTCGCCCAGCATGAACTAGAAGCATCAGAGCACCTGAGTTTGTTGGTACAAAATCATTCTCAGAGCAATCTGAGTATTTTTAAATTTTTCTTCTCCAATCTCGCCCGGAATGAACTTTGTAGCATCAGAGCGCCCGAGTTTGTTGGTACAAAATTTTTCTGATAGCAATCTGAGCACTTTTAATTTTTGTGACCTCCAATACCGCCCAGATTCAGTTTAGAGCTTTGCAAGAGCCGATTTTGTTGGTACAAAATCACTCTCAGAGCAAGCTGAGTATTTTGAATTTTTCGTCTCCAATGTCGCCCAGAATGAACTTTGTAGCATCAGAGCACCCGAATTTGTTCGTACAAACTGAATCTCAGAGCAATCTGAGCAGTTTTAATTGTTGTCACCTCCAAATGTCCCACAGATTCAGTTAAGAGCTTTGCAACAGCCGATTTTGTTGGTACAAAATCTCTCTCAAAGCAATCTGAGTATTTTTAAATGTTTCGTCTCCAATCTCGCCCAGAATGAACTTTGTAGCATCAGATCGCCCGAGTTTGTGGGTACAAAATGAATCTCAAAGCAATCTGAGTATTTTTAAATGGTTCGTCTCCAAACTCGCTCAGAATGAACTTTGTAGCATCAGTGCGCCCGAGTTTGCTTGTACAAAATGAATCTCAAAGCAATCTGAGCAGTTTTAATTTTTGTCACCTCCAATGTCGCCGAGAATCACTTACGAGCTTTTAAAACAACCGAGTTTGTTCTGCAATCTCGCCCAGAATGAACTAGAAGCATCAGAGCACCTGAGTTTGTTGGTACAAAATCACTTTCAGAGCAATCTGAGTGTTTTGAAATTTTAGTCTCCAATCTCGCCCGGAATGAACTTTGTAGCATCAGAGCGCCTGAGTTTGTTGGTACAAAATTGATCTTAGAGCAATCTGAGCAGTTTTAATTTTTGTCACCTCCAAATGTCCCAGAGATTCACTTATCAGCTTTGCACAGCCGATTTTGTTGGTACAAAATCACTCTCAAAGCAATCTGAGTATTTTTAAATGTTTCGTCTCCAATCTCGCTCAGAATGAACTTTGTAGCATCAGTGCGCCCGAGTTTGCTTGTACAAAATGAATCTCAAAGCAATCTGAGCAGTTTTAATTGTTGTCACCTCCAAATGTCGCCGAGATTCAGTTACAAGCTTTGCAACAGCCGATTTTGTTGGTATAAAAGCACTCTAAGAGCAAGCTGAGTATTTTGAATTTTTCGTCTCCAATGTCGCCCAGAATGAACTTTGTAGCATCAGAGCACCCGAATTTGTTGGTACAAAATGAATCTCAGAGCAATCTGAGCAGTTTTAATTTTTGTCACCTCCAAATGACCCAGAGATTCACTTATGAGCTTTGCAACAGCCGATTTTGTTGGTACAAAATCTCTCTCAAAGCAATCTGAGTTATTTTTAAATGTTTCGTCTTCAATCTCGCCCAGAATGAACTTTGTAGCATCAGAGCTACCGAATTTGTTGGTACAAAATGAATCTCAGAGCAATCTGAGCAGTTTTAATTGTTTTCACCGCCATTGTCGCCCAGATTCAGTTAAGAGCTTTGCAAGAGCCGATTTTGTTGGTACAACATCACTCTCAAAGCAATCTGAGTATTTTGAATTTGTTCGTCTCCAATCTCGCCCGGAATGATTTTTGTAGCATCAGAGCGCCCGAGTTTGCTTGTACAAAATTGATCTTAGAGCAATCTGAGCAGTTTTTATTTGTGTGACCTCCAATGTTGCCGAGATTCAGTAACGAGCTTTACAAGAACCGATTTTGTTTGTACAAAATCAATCTCAGAGCAATCTGAGTATTTCGAAATTTCTCGTCTCCAATCTCGCCCAGAATGAACTTTGTAGCATCAGAGCGCCCGAGTTTGTTGGTAAAAAATTGATCTGAAAGCAATCTCAGCAGTTTTAATTTTTGTGACCTCCAATGACGCCGAGATTCAGTTACGAGCTTTGGCAAGAGCCGATTTTGTTGGTACAAAATCACTGTCAAAGCACTCTGAGTATTTTGAAATTTTTCGTCTCCAATCTCGCCCGGAATGATTTTTGTAGCATCAGAGCGCCCGAGTCTGTTGGTACAAAATTGATCTGATAGCAATCTGAGCACTTTTAATTTTTGTGACCTCCAATGTCGCCCAGATTCAGTTAAGAGCTTTGCAAGAACCGATTTTGTTGCTACAAAAGCACTCTCAGAGCAATCTGAGTTTTTTGAATTTTTCGTCTCCAATCTCGCCGGAAATGAACTTTCAGAGCACCCGAATTTGTTGGTACAAAATGAATCTCAGAGCAATCTGAGCACTTTTAATTTTTGTCACCTCCAAATGTCCCAGAGATTCACTTATGAGCTTTGCAAGAGCCGATTTTGTTGGTACAAAATCACTCTCAAAGCAATCTGAGTATTTTTGAATTTTTCGTCTCCAATCTCGCCCAGAATGAACTTTGTAGCATCAGATCGCCCGAGTTTGTTTGTACAAAATGAATCTCAGAGCAATCTGAGCACTTTTAATTTTTGTGACCTCCAATGTTGCCGAGATTCAGTAACGAGCTTTGCAACAGCCGATTTTGTTGGTACAAAATCACTCTCAGAGCAATCTGAGGTTTTTTTACAAAATGAATCTCAGAGCAATCTGAGCAGTTTTAATTTGTGTCACCTCCAAATGTCGCCGACATTCACTTACAAGCTTTGCAACAGCCATGTTTGTTGGTACAAAATCACTCTCAGAGCAATCTTAGTATTTTGAAATTTTTCGTCTCCAATCTCGCACAGAATGAACTTTGTAGCATCAGAGCTACCGAATTTGTTGGTACAAAATGAATCTCAGAGCAATCTGAGCAGTTTTAATTTTTGTCACCTCCAAATGTCCCAGAGATTCACTTATCAGCTTTGCACAGCCGATTTTGTTGGTACAAAATCACTCTCAAAGCAATCTGAGTATTTTTAAATGTTTCGTCTCCAATCTCGCTCAGAATGAACTTTGTAGCATCAGTGCGCCCGAGTTTGCTTGTACAAAATGAATCTCAAAGCAATCTGAGCAGTTTTAATTTTTGTCACCTCCAAATGTCGCCGAGATTCAGTTACAAGCTTTGCAACAGCCGATTTTGTTGGTATAAAAGCACTCTAAGAGCAAGCTGAGTATTTTGAATTTTTCGTCTCCAATGTCGCCCAGAATGAACTTTGTAGCATCAGAGCACCCGAATTTGTTGGTACAAAATGAATCTCAGAGCAATCTGAGCAGTTTTAATTTTTGTCACCTCCAAATGTCCCAGAGATTCACTTATGAGCTTTGCAACAGCCGATTTTGTTGGTACAAAATCACTCTCAGAGCAATCTGAGTATTTCGCAATTTCTCGTCTCCAATCTCGCCCGGAATGAACTTTGTAGCATCAGAGCGCCCGAGTTTGTGGGTACAAAATTGATCTGAAAGCAATCTCAGCAGTTTTAATTTTTGTGACCTCCAATGACGCCGAGATTCAGTTACGAGCTTTGGCAAGAGCCGATTTTGTTGTACAAAATCACTGTCAAAGCACTCTGAGTATTTTGAAATTTGTCGTCTCCAATCTCGCCCGGAATGATTTTTGTAGCATCAGAGCGCCCGAGTTTGTTGGTACAAAATTGATCTGATAGCAATCTGAGCACTTATAATTTTTGTGACCTCCAATGTCGCCCAGATTCAGTTAAGAGCTTTGGAAGAGCCGATTTTTTTGGTTAAACATCACTCTCAGAGCAATCTGAGTTTTTTGAATTTTTCGTCTCCAATCTCGCCCGGAATGAACTTTGTAGCATCAGAGCGCCCGAGTTTGTTTGTACAAAATTGATCTTAGAGAAATCTGAGCAGTTTTAATTTTTGTGACCTCCAATGTCGCCCAGATTCAGTTAAGAGCTTTGCAACAGCCAAGTTTGTTGGTACAAAATCACTCTCAGAGCAATTTTAGTATTTTGAAATTTTTCGTCTCCAATCTCGCCCAGAATGAGCTTTGTAGCATCAGAGCACCCGAAGTTGTTGGTACAAAATGAATCTCAGTGCAATCTGAGCAGTTTTAATTTTTGTCACCTCCAAATGTCCCAGAGATTCACTTATGAGCTTTGCACAGCCGATTTTGTTGGTACAAAATCACTCTCAAAGCAATCTGAGTATTTTGAAATGTTTCGTCTCCAATCTCGCCCAGAATGAACTTTGTAGCATCAGAGCGCCCGAGTTTGCTTGTACAAAATGAATCTCAGAGCAATCTGAGCAGTTTGAATTTTTGTCACCTCCAATGTCGCCGAGAATCACTTACGAACTTTTAAAACAACCGAGTTTGTTTTGCAATCTCGCCCAGAATGAACTAGAAGCATCAGAGCACCTGAGTTTGTTGGTACAAAATCACTCTCAGAGCAATCTTAGTATTTTGAAATTTTTCGTCTCCAATCTCGCCCAGAATGAATTTTGTAGCATCAGAGCACCCGAGTTTGTGGGTACAAAATGAATCTCAGAGCAATCTGAGCAGTTTGAATTTTTGTGACCTCCAAATGTCGTCCGAGATTTTTCGTCTCCGAGATTCAGTTACGAGCTTTGCAAAGAGCCGATTTTTTTGGTATAAAAGCACTCTCAGAGAAATATGAGTATTTTGAAATGTTCGTCTCCAATCTCGCCCGGAATGATTTTTGTAGCATCAGAGCGCCCGAGTTTGTTGGTACAATATTGATCTGAAAGCAATCTGAGCAGTTTTTATTTTTGTGACCTCCAATGAGGTCACTTACAAGCTTTGCAACAGCCAAGTTTTGTTGGTACAAAATCACTCTCAGAGCAATCTTAGTATTTTGAAATTTGTCATCTCCAATCTCGCCCGGAATGATTTTTGTAGCATCGGAGCGCCCGAGTTTGTTGGTACAAAATTGATCTGATAGCAATCTGAGCACTTTTAATTTTTGTGACCTCCAATGTCGCCAAGATTCCGTTAAGAGCTTTGCAAGAGCCGATTTTGTTGGTACAACATCACTCCCAAAACAATCTGAGTATTTTGAAATTTTTCGTCTCCAATCTCGCCTAGAATGAACTTTGTAACATCAGAGCACCCGAATTTGTTTATACAAAATGAATCTCAGAGCAATCTGAGCAGTTTTAATTTTTGTCACTTTAGTCCAGCGGATAAGGGGAAAAATTGTGCACTTTTTGGTAAAAGCATGAAACTTGGCACACGTGTAGTTGATACCAATACATGAAATTTTAGATATAGTGCCATCTCTGAATTGGCCCGTGGTGGCCTTGGCGGCCATTTTCAAAAATGGCCGCCAATTCTGATATAAAACTACATAACTCAGAAAATAAGAGGCCTAAAATATTCATTCCAGTGACTTTGCATATGTTTGCAGAGTCTAACAGTTCAAAAAAAGCATTGTTGAGTGTATCAGACTTTTATGTCTGCCATTTTCAAAATGGCGTCCTTGTTTTTCAAAATGGCTGCCAATTCTAATATAAATTTACATAACTCAGAAAATAAGAAGCCTAAAATCTTCATTCCAGTGACTTTGCATATGTTTGCAGAGTCAAACATTTCAAAAAAAGCATTGTTGAGTGTGTCAGACTTTTATGTCCGCCATTTTCAAAATGGCGTCCTTGTTTTTCAAAATGGCCGCCAATTCTGATGATATAAAACTACACAACTCGAAAAGTAAGAGGCCTAGAATCTTCATTCCAGTGACTTTGTATATGTTTGCAGATTCTCACACTTTTAGATATAGTGCCATCTCTGAATTGGCCCGTGGTGGCCTTGGCGGCCATTTTCAAAAATGGCCGCCAATTCTGATATAAAACTACATAACTCAGAAAATAAGAGGCCTAAAATCTTCATTCCAGTGACTTTGCATATGTTTGCAGAGTCTAACAGTTCAAAAAATGCACTATTGTGTGTGTCAGACTATTAGGTGCACCATTTTTAAAATGGTGTCCTTATTTCGATGGCAAAACATTCCATATATGTCAAGAACTCAACAGCATTTGGCCTTTATTCTTGGGACGATTTATAGGTTCTAAGGTTCAAAGGCTTGAATAAACTTACAAGTTGTAAGAAAAGCATAATTCCAGTTTAAATACTCTGCACATACCCAGTAGATATCACAATATTGCTCACCTATTTGAAAGAGCAAAATAAAACAAATCTTGGAAATCTGTTACTAGCAAGAGCCTCCACATTTGCACAGGGCTGTGCATGTCAGTGCAGCTTTCATGCACTTGCATTTAGCTCCACATCCCTTGGTGCAACCACAGCGCAAAAGTTCTTGGCACACTTTGCTTGCCTCAGGACGGCTGCTCCAGTAGACTTCCCACTTTCCACCCTCAATCCTTGTCCAGCCCCAATCGTCAGGTGAAGGAAGCACCGTATGTGGCACAACGGCCTGGCTCCAACAATGTCCAGCTTGATAAACAGCTCTCCTCAGATGCTGGAGAAGAGCACCTTGTGATGGTGGAATGTTGCTAACATCATGGCCTTTCCTGGAAAACAGGTCTACCCTTGCCTCATTAACGGTGCTGTTGGTGCTCGTTTTGTCATAAAGGAGAGTGACAAATCTCTCCAGTGTGCCCATAGATGCATCTACGTCTGCCAGTTGTGGTTGCCTCATCAGCGCATCAAACTCTCCTGTGACTTCAGGATATACACTCCAGGTGTCCCAGGCTGTCCTCTTCCCCCTTCCAGCAAAACAGTACACAGTATCACATCCAGTGAAGGCATGAAACATCGGAAGCGTAAGGCACTTATCTCGACCAATGGCAGCATAGATCCTGTGTGCAGCAATCATTCGAAAATGTTTACCTGTGCCAAAGGCTACCCACAATTCAGCTAGTGATGCAAAGAGCTGTGCAAAGACATACACAGCCAGCACAACAACATCGCTGTCCACTGTGCGGATATGAATTCTGTTGTAGTGTTTGACTGCATCAGCGATGTGAACCATTATGCGGCTGTCTGCTTCCTCATGTGAACAAGGGGCTAGTCCTTCTGTGCATCTTGGCTGCCTGCAAACAACATCTTCATTCAGGGTGCTGATGATTTGCTTGTCTGTTGGTATGGTTACAACTTCCCTACTTAAGAATGCAAACAATTCTTTCTTGTTTTCAGCAAGCCTCAAGAAATCCCCCCAGTTTTTAGGAACTGCATTTTTTGGATCTACCCGACGACGAACCCCCTTCCCTCTCTTTTCTCTTGTTTGCTCTTTCAAGGTGTCCGGCCTGTACTCATCCCAGATGACATCTACTCTTTGTGATTTGTCCAAATGCGACTTTACGTATGGAAGGAATACATCCTGAGCATATTCCTTGAAGGTATATGCTGATCCAGGCTTCAACATATTCACAATAGCAGGTCCATCTAAGATGACCACGTCACCAACTGGACTTGGCTCCTCTTCCTCATCCTCTGGCACTGCTTCTTCAAGGCATCGAACAATGTCAGATTTTGTGCCAAGTCTAAGCTTTCCCCTGTCTGACAGTGATGGTGGGCATGTTTGATTCTCATGAGAGAAAAATTCCTGAAGATTACCATCTCGAACTTGGCAAGCAACGTATAGTCTTGAGAAGAGATTCCGATCGCTTTTCACTGCTGACATGAGCTCCTGAGCTTTTGACTTTTTACGCACTCGAGGCGAGCCGAAAAGACAAAGCATATTCTTCTTTATGGAAGATTGGTGCAAATTACAGCAGGAAAGTCAGCCAATGTTTAAGTTCTGGTTCACTTTTCTTCAGCTACAGCTTACCCTACTCGTATTTGTGCGATCAATCCGGACAGGCGACTTCCAGCTGTATGTGCAATCACTGACAAAGCTTGTGCACTGGTTTTTTGCACTAGACCACTTCCACTATGCAAGGTGGATTTCAGTTCACATCCGTGACATGGTGAGTCTACCTCAATGGCATCCCCTCATCTATACAGAGTTTCTGAAGGGACATTTCACAGTCAAGAAGACCAACCACTCTTTCTCAAGACTGGCTATTGATCAAGCCCACGAGCAAAACAATGCAGTGGTCAAAGATGACGGCGGAGCTGTTGGCCTGACAGAGTCTCCAGCTGCTCTCCAGAGGTGGATGGTTTGTGGACCAGAGATGGCACGCCTCCTCAATGAGTTTGAAACGTCCCTTGATAATGCACAGTCCACACCTGACATATGCCACCACGAGCAACGGCCGGGTGTGCAGAAATCCTTCGTTCATGACGTCAAGTTCCTGAAATCTACATTCGATGAGTATTGTACTGCTTGAAACCAACCTCTTCGATCTTATACAGAGTGTCCACGACAGGCTTATCTGCGATATCCCTTGAGTCTAGAACTAGCAGGTCGCCACTAGTTTCGAGGGAGGGATTACCATACTCATCGAATGTAGATTTCAGCAACTTGACGTCATGAACGAAGGATTTCTGTACACCCGGCCGTTGCTCGTGGTGGCGTATGTCAGGTGTGCCATCCAAATAAGTGGTTTCAGACAGGGTAACAAACCAAAAAGTGTAACAAATACAAATTCCTGAATAAAGTAACTGGTTTCAAGTAAATAGGAGAGTATATGATAACAAAAAAATTATGGAAATGGAGTTCTTATTACATGTAGATAAAGGATTTTCGGCTGTATAACGACTGCCATTTTGAAAAACAAGGACGCCATTTTGAAAATGGCGGACTTAAAAGTCTGACACACTCAACAATGCTTTTTTTGAAATGTTTGACTCTGCAAACATATACAAAGTCACTGAAATGAAGATTTTAGGCCTCTTATTTTCTGAGTTATGTAGTTTTTTATCAGTATTGGCGGCCATTTTGAAAAACAAGGACGCCATTTTGAAAATGGCTGACCTTAAAGTCTGACACACTCAACAATACTTTTTTTGAACTGTTTGACTCTGCAAACATATGCAAAGTCACTGGAATGAAGATTCTAGGCCTCTTACCTTTCGAGTTATGTAGAATTGGCGGCCATTTTGAAAAACAAGGACGCCATTTTGAAAATGGCGGTCCTAAAAGTCTGACACACTCAATAATGCTTTTATTGAATTGTTGGACCTGGCAAACATATACATAGACACTGGAATGAAGATTCTAGGCCTCTTATTGTCTGAGTTATGTAGTTTTATATCAGAATTGGCGGCCATTTTTAAAAATGGCCGCCAAGGCCACCACAGGCCAATTCAGAGATGGCACTATATCTAAAATTTCATGTTTTGGTATAAAGTACATGTGTACCAAGTTTCGTGCTTTTACCACAAAGTGCACGATTCCGTCCTAATGTAGCCCTTATCCGCTGGACTACTTCCAAATGTCCCAGAGATTCAGTTATGAGCTTTGGCAAGAGCCGATTTTGTTCGTACAAAATCACTCTCAGAGCAATCTGAGTTTTTTGAATTTTTCGTCTCCAATCTCGCCGGAAATGAACTTTGTAGCATCAGAGCGCCCGAGTTTGTTTGTACAAAATTGATCTGATAGCAATCTGAGCACTTTTAATTTTTGTGACCTCCAATGTCGCCCAGATTCAGTTAAGAGATTTGCAAGAGCCGATTTTGTTGGTACAACATCACTCCCAAAACAATCTGAGTATTTTGAAATTTTTCGTCTCCAATCTCGCCCGGAATATAAACTTTGTAGCATCAGAGCGCCCGAGTTTGTTGGTACAAAATGAATCTCAGAGCAATCTGAGCAGTTTTAAATTTTGTCACCTCCAAATGTCGCCGAGATTCAGTTACGAGCTTTGCAAGAGCCGATTTTGTTGGTATAAAAGCACTCTCAGAGCAATCTGCGTATTTTGAAATTTTTCGTCTCCAATGTCGCCCAGAATGAATTTCGCCGAGATTCAGTTACGAGCTTTGCAACAGCCGATTTTGTTGGTATAAAAGCACTCTAAGAGCAACCTGAGTATTTTGAAATTTTTCGTCTCCAATCTCGCCCGGAATGAACTTTGTAGCATCAGAGCGCCCGAGTTTGTTGGGACAAAATTGATCTGATAGCAATCTGAGCACTTTTAATTTTTGTCACCTCCAATACCGCCCAGATTCAGTTTAGAGCTTTGCGAGAGCCGATTTTGTTGGTACAAAATCACTCTCAGAGCAAGCTGAGTATTTTGAATTTTTCGTCTCCAATGTCGCCCAGAATGAACTTTGTAGCATCAGAGCACCCGAATTTGTTGGTACAAAATGAATCTCAGAGCAATCTGAGCAGTTTTAATTGTTGTCACCTCCAAATGTCCCAGAGATTCACTTATGAGCTTTGCAACAGCCGATTTTGTTGGTACAAAATCTCTCTCAAAGCAATCTGAGTATTTTTAAATGGTTCGTCTCCAATCTCGCCCAGAATGAACTTTTGTAGCATCAGATTGCCCGAGTTTGTGGGTACAAAATGAATCTCAGAGCAACCTGAGCAGTTTTAATTTTTGTCACCTCCAATGCTGCCGAGATTCAGTAACGAGCTTTGCAAGAGCCGATTTTGTTGGTACAAAATCACTCTCAGAGCAATCTGAGGTTTTTTTACAAAATGAATCTCAGAGCAATCTAAGCAGTTTTAATTTTTGTCACCTCCAAATGTCGCAGAGATTCAGTTAAGAGCTTTGCAAGAGCCGATTTTGTTCTGCAATCTCGACCAGAATGAACTAGAAGCATCAGAGCATCTGAGTTTGTTGGTACAAAATCACTCTCAGAGCAATCTGAGTATTTTGAATTTTTCGTCTCCAATCTCGCCCGGAATGAACTTTGTAGCATCAGAGCGCCCGAGTTCGTGGGTACAAAATGAATCTCAGAGCAACCTGAGCAGTTTTAATTTTTGTCACCTCCAATGTTGCCGAGATTCAGTAACGAGCTTTGCAAGAGCCGATTTTGTTGGTACAAAATCACTCTCAGAGCAATCTGAGTTTTTTTACAAAATGAATCTCAGAGCAATCTGAGCAGTTTTAATTTTTGTCACCTCCAAATGTCGCCGACATTCACTTACAAGCTTTGCAACAGCCAAATTTGTTGGTACAAAATCACTCTCAGAGCAATCTTAGTATTTTGAAATTTTTCGTCTCCAATCTCGCCCAGAATGAACTTTGTAGCATCAGAGCTACCGAATTTGTTGGTACAAAATGAATCTCAGAGCAATCTGAGCAGTTTTAATTTTTGTCACCTCCAAATGACCCAGAGATTCACTTATCAGCTTTGCACAGCCGATTTTGTTGGTACAAAATCACTCTCAAAGCAATCTGAGTATTTTTAAATGTTTCGTCTCCAAACTCGCTCAGAATGAACTTTGTAGCATCAGTGCGCCCGAGTTTGCTTGTACAAAATGAATCTCAAAGCAATCTGAGCAGTTTTAATTTTTGTCACCTCCAATGTCGCCGAGAATCACTTACGAGCTTTTAAAACAACCGAGTTTGTACTGCAAACTCGCCCAGAATGAACTAGAAGCATCAGAGCACCTGAGTTTGTTTGTACAAAATCACTTTCAGAGCAATCTGAGTGTTTTGAAATTTTCGTCTCCAATCTCGCCCGGAATGAACTTTGTAGCATCAGAGCGCCTGAGTTTGTTTGTACAAAATTGATCTTAGAGCAATCTGAGCAGTTTTAATTGTTGTCACCTCCAAATGTCGCCGAGATTCAGTTACAAGCTTTGCAACAGCCGATTTTGTTGGTATAAAAGCACTCTAAGAGCAAGCTGAGTATTTTGAATTTTTCGTCTCCAATGTCGCCCAGAATGAACTTTGTAGCATCAGAGCACCCGAGTTTGTTGGTACAAAATTGATCTGATAGCAATCTGAGCACTTTTAATTTTTGTGACCTCCAATGTCGCCCAGATTCAGTTAAGAGCTTTGGAAGAGCCGATTTTGTTGGTTAAACATCACTCTCAGAGCAATCTGAGTTTTTTGAATTTTTCGTCTCCAATCTCGCCCGGAATGAACTTTGTAGCATCAGAGCGCCCGAGTTTGTTTGTACAAAATTGATCTTAGAGCAATCTGAGCAGTTTTAATTTTTGTCACCTCCAAATGTCGCCGAGATTCACTTATGAGCTTTGCAACAGCCGATTTTGGTGGTACAAAATCTCTCTCAAAGCAATCTGAGTTATTTTTAAATGTTTCGTCTCCAATCTCGCCCAGAATGAACTTTGTAGCATCAGATCGCCCGAGTTTGTGGGTACAAAATGAATCTCAGAGCAACCTGAGCAGTTTTAATTTTTGTCACCTCCAATGTTGCCGAGATTCAGTAACGAGCTTTGCAAGAGACGATTTTGTTGGTACAAAATCACTCTCAGAGCAATCTGGGTTTTTTTTTACAAAATGAATCTCAGAGCAATCTGAGCAGTTTTAATTTTTGTCACCTTCAAATGTCGCCGACATTCACTTACAAGCTTTGCAACAGCCGATTTTGTTGGTACAAAATCTCTCTTAAAGCAATCTGAGTTATTTTTAAATGTTTCGTCTCCAATCTCGCCCAGAATGAACTTTGTAGCATCAGATCGCCCGAGTTTGTGGGTACAAAATGAATCTCAGAGCAACCTGAGCAGTTTTAATTTTTGTCACCTCCAATGTTGCCGAGATTCAGTAACGAGCTTTGCAAGAGCCGATTTTGTTGGTACAAAATCACTCTCAGAGCAATCTGAGTTTTTTTTTACAAAATGAATCTCAGAGCAATCTGAGCAGTTTTAATTTTTGTCACCTTCAAATGTCGCCGACATTCACTTACAAGCTTTGCAACAGCCAAGTTTGTTGGTACAAAATCACTCTCAGAGCAATCTTAGTATTTTGAAATTTTTCGTCTCCAATCTCGCCCAGAATGAACTTTTAGCATCAGAGCTACCGAATTTGTTGGTACAACATCACTCTCAGAGCAATCTGAGTTTTTTGAATTTTTCGTCTCCAATCTCGCCCGGAATGAACTTTGTAGCATCAGAGCGCCCGAGTTGGCTGGTACAAAATTGATCTTAGAGCAATCTGAGCAGTTTTAATTTTTGTGACCTCCAATGACGCCGAGATTCAGTTACGAGCTTTGGCAAGAGCCGAATTTGTTGGTACAAAATCACTGTCAAAGCAGTCTGAGTATTTTGAATTTTTTCGTCTCCAATCTCGCCCGGAATGAACTTTGTAGCATCAAAGTGCCCGAGTTTGTTTGTACAAAATTGATCTTAGAGCAATCTGAGCAGTTTTAATTGTTGTCACCGCCATTGTCGCCGAGATTCAGTTAAGAACTTTGCAAGAACCGATTTTGTTGGTACAAAATCACTCTCAGAGCAATCTGAGTATTTTGAATTTTTCGTCTCCAATCTCGCCCGGAATGATTTTTGTAGCATCAGAGCGCCCGAGTTTGCTTGTACAAAATTGATCTTAGAGCAATCTGAGCAGTTTTTATTTGTGTGACCTCCAATGTTGCCGAGATTCAGTAACGAGCTTTACAAGAACCGATTTTGTTTGTACAAAATCAATCTCAGAGCAATCTGAGTATTTCGAAATTTCTCGTCTCCAATCTCGCCCAGAATGAACTTTGTAGCATCAGAGCGCCCGAGTTTGTTGGTAAAAAATTGATCTGAAAGCAATCTCAGCAGTTTTAATTTTTGTGACCTCCAATGACGCCGAGATTCAGTTACGAGCTTTGGCAAGAGCCGATTTTGTTGGTACAAAATCACTGTCAAAGCACTCTGAGTATTTTGAAATTTTTCGTCTCCAATCTCGCCCGGAATGATTTTTGTAGCATCAGAGCGCCCGAGTCTGTTGGTACAAAATTGATCTGATAGCAATCTGAGCACTTTTAATTTTTGTGACCTCCAATGTCGCCCAGATTCAGTTAAGAGCTTTGCAAGAACCGATTTTGTTGCTACAAAAGCACTCTCAGAGCAATCTGAGTTTTTTGAATTTTTCGTCTCCAATCTCGCCGGAAATGAACTTTCAGAGCACCCGAATTTGTTGGTACAAAATGAATCTCAGAGCAATCTGAGCACTTTTAATTTTTGTCACCTCCAAATGTCCCAGAGATTCACTTATGAGCTTTGCAAGAGCCGATTTTGTTGGTACAAAATCACTCTCAAAGCAATCTGAGTATTTTTGAATTTTTCGTCTCCAATCTCGCCCAGAATGAACTTTGTAGCATCAGATCGCCCGAGTTTGTTTGTACAAAATGAATCTCAGAGCAATCTGAGCACTTTTAATTTTTGTGACCTCCAATGTTGCCGAGATTCAGTAACGAGCTTTGCAACAGCCGATTTTGTTGGTACAAAATCACTCTCAGAGCAATCTGAGGTTTTTTTACAAAATGAATCTCAGAGCAATCTGAGCAGTTTTAATTTGTGTCACCTCCAAATGTCGCCGACATTCACTTACAAGCTTTGCAACAGCCATGTTTGTTGGTACAAAATCACTCTCAGAGCAATCTTAGTATTTTGAAATTTTTCGTCTCCAATCTCGTACAGAATGAACTTTGTAGCATCAGAGCTACCGAATTTGTTGGTACAAAATGAATCTCAGAGCAATCTGAGCAGTTTTAATTTTTGTCACCTCCAAATGTCCCAGAGATTCACTTATCAGCTTTGCACAGCCGATTTTGTTGGTACAAAATCACTCTCAAAGCAATCTGAGTATTTTTAAATGTTTCGTCTCCAATCTCGCTCAGAATGAACTTTGTAGCATCAGTGCGCCCGAGTTTGCTTGTACAAAATGAATCTCAAAGCAATCTGAGCAGTTTTAATTTTTGTCACCTCCAAATGTCGCCGAGATTCAGTTACAAGCTTTGCAACAGCCGATTTTGTTGGTATAAAAGCACTCTAAGAGCAAGCTGAGTATTTTGAATTTTTCGTCTCCAATGTCGCCCAGATCGAACTTTGTAGCATCAGAGCACCCGAATTTGTTGGTACAAAATGAATCTCAGAGCAATCTGAGCAGTTTTAATTTTTGTCACCTCCAAATGTCCCAGAGATTCACTTATGAGCTTTGCAACAGCCGATTTTGTTGGTACAAAATCTCTCTCTAAGCAATCTGAGTTATTTTTAAATGTTTCGTCTCCAATCTCGCCCAGAATGAACTTTGTAGCATCAGCTCGCCCGAGTTTGTGGGTACAAAATGAATCTCAGAGCAACCTGAGCAGTTTTAATTTTTGTCACCTCCAATGTTGCCGAGATTCAGTAACGAGGTTTGCAAGAGCCGATTTTGTTGGTACAAAATCACTCTCAGAGCAATCTGAGTATTTCGAAATTTCTCGTCTCCAATCTCGCCCGGAATGAACTTTGTAGCATCAGAGCGCCCGAGTTTGTTGGTAAAAAATTGATCTGAAAGCAATCTCAGCAGTTTTAATTTTTGTGACCTCCAATGACGCCGAGATTCAGTTACGAGCTTTGGCAAGAGCCGATTTTGTTGTACAAAATCACTGTCAAAGCACTCTGAGTATTTTGAAATTTGTCGTCTCCAATCTCGCCCGGAATGATTTTTGTAGCATCAGAGCGCCCGAGTTTGTTGGTACAAAATTGATCTGATAGCAATCTGAGCACTTTTAATTTTTGTGACCTCCAATGTCGCCCAGATTCAGTTAAGAGCTTTGGAAGAGCCGATTTTGTTGGTTAAACATCACTCTCAGAGCAATCTGAGTTTTTTGAATTTTTCGTCTCCAATCTCGCCCGGAATGAACTTTGTAGCATCAGAGCGCCCGAGTTTGTTTGTACAAAATTGATCTTAGAGCAATCTGAGCAGTTTTAATTTTTGTCACCTCCAAATGTCGCCGAGATTCACTTATGAGCTTTGCAACAGCCGATTTTGGTGGTACAAAATCTCTCTCAAAGCAATCTGAGTTATTTTTAAATGTTTCGTCTCCAATCTCGCCCAGAATGAACTTTGTAGCATCAGATCGCCCGAGTTTGTGGGTACAAAATGAATCTCAGAGCAACCTGAGCAGTTTTAATTTTTGTCACCTCCAATGTTGCCGAGATTCAGTAACGAGCTTTGCAAGAGACGATTTTGTTGGTACAAAATCACTCTCAGAGCAATCTGGGTTTTTTTTTACAAAATGAATCTCAGAGCAATCTGAGCAGTTTTAATTTTTGTCACCTTCAAATGTCGCCGACATTCACTTACAAGCTTTGCAACAGCCGATTTTGTTGGTACAAAATCTCTCTTAAAGCAATCTGAGTTATTTTTAAATGTTTCGTCTCCAATCTCGCCCAGAATGAACTTTGTAGCATCAGATCGCCCGAGTTTGTGGGTACAAAATGAATCTCAGAGCAACCTGAGCAGTTTTAATTTTTGTCACCTCCAATGTTGCCGAGATTCAGTAACGAGCTTTGCAAGAGCCGATTTTGTTGGTACAAAATCACTCTCAGAGCAATCTGAGTTTTTTTTTACAAAATGAATCTCAGAGCAATCTGAGCAGTTTTAATTTTTGTCACCTTCAAATGTCGCCGACATTCACTTACAAGCTTTGCAACAGCCAAGTTTGTTGGTACAAAATCACTCTCAGAGCAATCTTAGTATTTTGAAATTTTTCGTCTCCAATCTCGCCCAGAATGAACTTTTAGCATCAGAGCTACCGAATTTGTTGGTACAACATCACTCTCAGAGCAATCTGAGTTTTTTGAATTTTTCGTCTCCAATCTCGCCCGGAATGAACTTTGTAGCATCAGAGCGCCCGAGTTGGCTGGTACAAAATTGATCTTAGAGCAATCTGAGCAGTTTTAATTTTTGTGACCTCCAATGACGCCGAGATTCAGTTACGAGCTTTGGCAAGAGCCGAATTTGTTGGTACAAAATCACTGTCAAAGCAGTCTGAGTATTTTGAATTTTTTCGTCTCCAATCTCGCCCGGAATGAACTTTGTAGCATCAAAGTGCCCGAGTTTGTTTGTACAAAATTGATCTTAGAGCAATCTGAGCAGTTTTAATTGTTGTCACCGCCATTGTCGCCGAGATTCAGTTAAGAACTTTGCAAGAACCGATTTTGTTGGTACAAAATCACTCTCAGAGCAATCTGAGTATTTTGAATTTTTCGTCTCCAATCTCGCCCGGAATGATTTTTGTAGCATCAGAGCGCCCGAGTTTGCTTGTACAAAATTGATCTTAGAGCAATCTGAGCAGTTTTTATTTGTGTGACCTCCAATGTTGCCGAGATTCAGTAACGAGCTTTACAAGAACCGATTTTGTTTGTACAAAATCAATCTCAGAGCAATCTGAGTATTTCGAAATTTCTCGTCTCCAATCTCGCCCAGAATGAACTTTGTAGCATCAGAGCGCCCGAGTTTGTTGGTAAAAAATTGATCTGAAAGCAATCTCAGCAGTTTTAATTTTTGTGACCTCCAATGACGCCGAGATTCAGTTACGAGCTTTGGCAAGAGCCGATTTTGTTGGTACAAAATCACTGTCAAAGCACTATGAGTATTTTGAAATTTTTCGTCTCCAATCTCGCCCGGAATGATTTTTGTAGCATCAGAGCGCCCGAGTCTGTTGGTACAAAATTGATCTGATAGCAATCTGAGCACTTTTAATTTTTGTGACCTCCAATGTCGCCCAGATTCAGTTAAGAGCTTTGCAAGAACCGATTTTGTTGCTACAAAAGCACTCTCAGAGCAATCTGAGTTTTTTGAATTTTTCGTCTCCAATCTCGCCGGAAATGAACTTTCAGAGCACCCGAATTTGTTGGTACAAAATGAATCTCAGAGCAATCTGAGCACTTTTAATTTTTGTCACCTCCAAATGTCCCAGAGATTCACTTATGAGCTTTGCAAGAGCCGATTTTGTTGGTACAAAATCACTCTCAAAGCAATCTGAGTATTTTTGAATTTTTCGTCTCCAATCTCGCCCAGAATGAACTTTGTAGCATCAGATCGCCCGAGTTTGTTTGTACAAAATGAATCTCAGAGCAATCTGAGCACTTTTAATTTTTGTGACCTCCAATGTTGCCGAGATTCAGTAACGAGCTTTGCAAGAGCCGATTTTGTTGGTACAAAATCACTCTCAGAGCAATCTGAGGTTTTTTTACAAAATGAATCTCAGAGCAATCTGAGCAGTTTTAATTTTTGTCACCTCCAAATGTCGTCGACATTCACTTACAAGCTTTGCAACAGCCAAGTTTGTTGGTACAAAATCACTCTCAGAGCAATCTTAGTATTTTGAAATTTTTCGAATCCAATCTCGCACAGAATGAACTTTGTAGCATCAGTGCGCCCGAGTTTGCTTGTACAAAATGAATCTCAAAGCAATCTGAGCAGTTTTAATTTTTGTCACCTCCAAATGTCGCCGAGATTCAGTTACAAGCTTTGCAACAGCCGATTTTGTTGGTATAAAAGCACTCTAAGAGCAAGCTGAGTATTTTGAATTTTTCGTCTCCAATGTCGCCCAGAATGAACTTTGTAGCAGCAGAGCACCCGAATTTGTTGGTACAAAATGAATCTCAGAGCAATCTGAGCAGTTTTAATTTTTGTCACCTCCAAATGTCCCACAGATTCACTTATGAGCTTTGCAACAGCCGATTTTGTTGGTACAAAATCACACTCAAAGCAATCTGAGTATTTTAAAATGTTTCGTCTCCAATCTCGCCCAGAATGAACTTTGTAGCATCAAATTGCCCGAGTTTGTGGGTACAAAATGAATCTCAGAGCAACCTGAGCAGTTTTAATTTTTGTCACCTCCAAATGTCCCCGAGATTCAGTTACGAGCTTTGCAACAGCCGATTTTGTTGGTACAAAATCACTCTCAGAGCAATCTGAGGTTTTTTTTCAAAATGAATCTCAGAGCAATCTGAGCAGTTTTAATTTTTGTCACCTCCAAATGTCGTCGACATTCACTTTCAAGCTTTGCAACAGCCATGTTTGTTGGTACAAAATCACTCTCAGAGCAATCTTAGTATTTTGAAATTTTTCGTCTCCAATCTCGCCCAGAATGAACTTTGTAGCATCAGAGCTACCGAATTTGTTGGTACAAAATGAATCTCAGAGCAATCTGAGCAGTTTTAATTTTTGTCACCTCCAAATGACCCAGAGATTCACTTATCAGCTTTGCACAGCCGATATTGTTGGTACAAAATCACTCTCAAAGCAATCTGAGTATTTTTAAATGTTTCGTCTCCAAACTCGCTCAGAATGAACTTTGTAGCATCAGTGCGCCCGAGTTTGCTTGTACAAAATGAATCTTAAAGCAATCTGAGCAGTTTGAATTTTTGTCACCTCCAATGTCGCCGAGAATCACTTACGAGCTTTTAAAACAACCGAGTTTGTTCTGCAATCTCGCCCAGAATGAACTAGAAGCATCAGAGCACCTGATTTTGTTGGTACAAAATCACTCTCAGAGCAATCTGAGTATTTTGAAATTTTCGTCTCCAATCTCGCCCGGAATGAACTTTGTAGCATCAGAGCGCCTGAGTTTGTTTGTAAAAAATTGATCTTAGAGCAATCTGAGCACTTTTAATTGTTGTCACCGCCATTGTCGCAGAGATTCAGTTAAGAGCTTTGCAAGAGCCGATTTTGTTGGTATAAAATCACTCTCAGAGCAATCTGAGTATTTTGAATTTTTCGTCTCCAATCTCGCCCGGAATGAACTTTGTAGCATCAGAGCGCCCGAGTTCGTGGGTACAAAATGAATCTCAGAGCAATCTGAGCAGTTTTAATTTTTGTCACCTCCAATGTCGCCGAGAATCACTTACGAGCTTTTAAAACAACCGAGTTTGTTCTGCAATCTCGCCCAGCATGAACTAGAAGCATCAGAGCACCTGAGTTTGTTGGTACAAAATCATTCTCAGAGCAATCTGAGTATTTTTAAATTTTTCTTCTCCAATCTCGCCCGGAATGAACTTTGTAGCATCAGAGCGCCCGAGTTTGTTGGTACAAAATTTTTCTGATAGCAATCTGAGCACTTTTAATTTTTGTGACCTCCAATACCGCCCAGATTCAGTTTAGAGCTTTGCAAGAGCCGATTTTGTTGGTACAAAATCACTCTCAGAGCAAGCTGAGTATTTTGAATTTTTCGTCTCCAATGTCGCCCAGAATGAACTTTGTAGCATCAGAGCACCCGAATTTGTTCGTACAAACTGAATCTCAGAGCAATCTGAGCAGTTTTAATTGTTGTCACCTCCAAATGTCCCACAGATTCAGTTAAGAGCTTTGCAACAGCCGATTTTGTTGGTACAAAATCTCTCTCAAAGCAATCTGAGTATTTTTAAATGTTTCGTCTCCAATCTCGCCCAGAATGAACTTTGTAGCATCAGATCGCCCGAGTTTGTGGGTACAAAATGAATCTCAAAGCAATCTGAGTATTTTTAAATGGTTCGTCTCCAAACTCGCTCAGAATGAACTTTGTAGCATCAGTGCGCCCGAGTTTGCTTGTACAAAATGAATCTCAAAGCAATCTGAGCAGTTTTAATTTTTGTCACCTCCAATGTCGCCGAGAATCACTTACGAGCTTTTAAAACAACCGAGTTTGTTCTGCAATCTCGCCCAGAATGAACTAGAAGCATCAGAGCACCTGAGTTTGTTGGTACAAAATCACTTTCAGAGCAATCTGAGTGTTTTGAAATTTTAGTCTCCAATCTCGCCCGGAATGAACTTTGTAGCATCAGAGCGCCTGAGTTTGTTGGTACAAAATTGATCTTAGAGCAATCTGAGCAGTTTTAATTTTTGTCACCTCCAAATGTCCCAGAGATTCACTTATCAGCTTTGCACAGCCGATTTTGTTGGTACAAAATCACTCTCAAAGCAATCTGAGTATTTTTAAATGTTTCGTCTCCAATCTCGCTCAGAATGAACTTTGTAGCATCAGTGCGCCCGAGTTTGCTTGTACAAAATGAATCTCAAAGCAATCTGAGCAGTTTTAATTGTTGTCACCTCCAAATGTCGCCGAGATTCAGTTACAAGCTTTGCAACAGCCGATTTTGTTGGTATAAAAGCACTCTAAGAGCAAGCTGAGTATTTTGAATTTTTCGTCTCCAATGTCGCCCAGAATGAACTTTGTAGCATCAGAGCACCCGAATTTGTTGGTACAAAATGAATCTCAGAGCAATCTGAGCAGTTTTAATTTTTGTCACCTCCAAATGACCCAGAGATTCACTTATGAGCTTTGCAACAGCCGATTTTGTTGGTACAAAATCTCTCTCAAAGCAATCTGAGTTATTTTTAAATGTTTCGTCTTCAATCTCGCCCAGAATGAACTTTGTAGCATCAGAGCTACCGAATTTGTTGGTACAAAATGAATCTCAGAGCAATCTGAGCAGTTTTAATTGTTTTCACCGCCATTGTCGCCCAGATTCAGTTAAGAGCTTTGCAAGAGCCGATTTTGTTGGTACAACATCACTCTCAAAGCAATCTGAGTATTTTGAATTTGTTCGTCTCCAATCTCGCCCGGAATGATTTTTGTAGCATCAGAGCGCCCGAGTTTGCTTGTACAAAATTGATCTTAGAGCAATCTGAGCAGTTTTTATTTGTGTGACCTCCAATGTTGCCGAGATTCAGTAACGAGCTTTACAAGAACCGATTTTGTTTGTACAAAATCAATCTCAGAGCAATCTGAGTATTTCGAAATTTCTCGTCTCCAATCTCGCCCAGAATGAACTTTGTAGCATCAGAGCGCCCGAGTTTGTTGGTAAAAAATTGATCTGAAAGCAATCTCAGCAGTTTTAATTTTTGTGACCTCCAATGACGCCGAGATTCAGTTACGAGCTTTGGCAAGAGCCGATTTTGTTGGTACAAAATCACTGTCAAAGCACTCTGAGTATTTTGAAATTTTTCGTCTCCAATCTCGCCCGGAATGATTTTTGTAGCATCAGAGCGCCCGAGTCTGTTGGTACAAAATTGATCTGATAGCAATCTGAGCACTTTTAATTTTTGTGACCTCCAATGTCGCCCAGATTCAGTTAAGAGCTTTGCAAGAACCGATTTTGTTGCTACAAAAGCACTCTCAGAGCAATCTGAGTTTTTTGAATTTTTCGTCTCCAATCTCGCCGGAAATGAACTTTCAGAGCACCCGAATTTGTTGGTACAAAATGAATCTCAGAGCAATCTGAGCACTTTTAATTTTTGTCACCTCCAAATGTCCCAGAGATTCACTTATGAGCTTTGCAAGAGCCGATTTTGTTGGTACAAAATCACTCTCAAAGCAATCTGAGTATTTTTGAATTTTTCGTCTCCAATCTCGCCCAGAATGAACTTTGTAGCATCAGATCGCCCGAGTTTGTTTGTACAAAATGAATCTCAGAGCAATCTGAGCACTTTTAATTTTTGTGACCTCCAATGTTGCCGAGATTCAGTAACGAGCTTTGCAACAGCCGATTTTGTTGGTACAAAATCACTCTCAGAGCAATCTGAGGTTTTTTTACAAAATGAATCTCAGAGCAATCTGAGCAGTTTTAATTTGTGTCACCTCCAAATGTCGCCGACATTCACTTACAAGCTTTGCAACAGCCATGTTTGTTGGTACAAAATCACTCTCAGAGCAATCTTAGTATTTTGAAATTTTTCGTCTCCAATCTCGCACAGAATGAACTTTGTAGCATCAGAGCTACCGAATTTGTTGGTACAAAATGAATCTCAGAGCAATCTGAGCAGTTTTAATTTTTGTCACCTCCAAATGTCCCAGAGATTCACTTATCAGCTTTGCACAGCCGATTTTGTTGGTACAAAATCACTCTCAAAGCAATCTGAGTATTTTTAAATGTTTCGTCTCCAATCTCGCTCAGAATGAACTTTGTAGCATCAGTGCGCCCGAGTTTGCTTGTACAAAATGAATCTCAAAGCAATCTGAGCAGTTTTAATTTTTGTCACCTCCAAATGTCGCCGAGATTCAGTTACAAGCTTTGCAACAGCCGATTTTGTTGGTATAAAAGCACTCTAAGAGCAAGCTGAGTATTTTGAATTTTTCGTCTCCAATGTCGCCCAGATCGAACTTTGTAGCATCAGAGCACCCGAATTTGTTGGTACAAAATGAATCTCAGAGCAATCTGAGCAGTTTTAATTTTTGTCACCTCCAAATGTCCCAGAGATTCACTTATGAGCTTTGCAACAGCCGATTTTGTTGGTACAAAATCTCTCTCTAAGCAATCTGAGTTATTTTTAAATGTTTCGTCTCCAATCTCGCCCAGAATGAACTTTGTAGCATCAGCTCGCCCGAGTTTGTGGGTACAAAATGAATCTCAGAGCAACCTGAGCAGTTTTAATTTTTGTCACCTCCAATGTTGCCGAGATTCAGTAACGAGGTTTGCAAGAGCCGATTTTGTTGGTACAAAATCACTCTCAGAGCAATCTGAGTATTTCGAAATTTCTCGTCTCCAATCTCGCCCGGAATGAACTTTGTAGCATCAGAGCGCCCGAGTTTGTTGGTAAAAAATTGATCTGAAAGCAATCTCAGCAGTTTTAATTTTTGTGACCTCCAATGACGCCGAGATTCAGTTACGAGCTTTGGCAAGAGCCGATTTTGTTGTACAAAATCACTGTCAAAGCACTCTGAGTATTTTGAAATTTGTCGTCTCCAATCTCGCCCGGAATGATTTTTGTAGCATCAGAGCGCCCGAGTTTGTTGGTACAAAATTGATCTGATAGCAATCTGAGCACTTTTAATTTTTGTGACCTCCAATGTCGCCCAGATTCAGTTAAGAGCTTTGGAAGAGCCGATTTTGTTGGTTAAACATCACTCTCAGAGCAATCTGAGTTTTTTGAATTTTTCGTCTCCAATCTCGCCCGGAATGAACTTTGTAGCATCAGAGCGCCCGAGTTTGTTTGTACAAAATTGATCTTAGAGCAATCTGAGCAGTTTTAATTTTTGTCACCTCCAAATGTCGCCGAGATTCACTTATGAGCTTTGCAACAGCCGATTTTGGTGGTACAAAATCTCTCTCAAAGCAATCTGAGTTATTTTTAAATGTTTCGTCTCCAATCTCGCCCAGAATGAACTTTGTAGCATCAGATCGCCCGAGTTTGTGGGTACAAAATGAATCTCAGAGCAACCTGAGCAGTTTTAATTTTTGTCACCTCCAATGTTGCCGAGATTCAGTAACGAGCTTTGCAAGAGACGATTTTGTTGGTACAAAATCACTCTCAGAGCAATCTGGGTTTTTTTTTACAAAATGAATCTCAGAGCAATCTGAGCAGTTTTAATTTTTGTCACCTTCAAATGTCGCCGACATTCACTTACAAGCTTTGCAACAGCCGATTTTGTTGGTACAAAATCTCTCTTAAAGCAATCTGAGTTATTTTTAAATGTTTCGTCTCCAATCTCGCCCAGAATGAACTTTGTAGCATCAGATCGCCCGAGTTTGTGGGTACAAAATGAATCTCAGAGCAACCTGAGCAGTTTTAATTTTTGTCACCTCCAATGTTGCCGAGATTCAGTAACGAGCTTTGCAAGAGCCGATTTTGTTGGTACAAAATCACTCTCAGAGCAATCTGAGTTTTTTTTTACAAAATGAATCTCAGAGCAATCTGAGCAGTTTTAATTTTTGTCACCTTCAAATGTCGCCGACATTCACTTACAAGCTTTGCAACAGCCAAGTTTGTTGGTACAAAATCACTCTCAGAGCAATCTTAGTATTTTGAAATTTTTCGTCTCCAATCTCGCCCAGAATGAACTTTTAGCATCAGAGCTACCGAATTTGTTGGTACAACATCACTCTCAGAGCAATCTGAGTTTTTTGAATTTTTCGTCTCCAATCTCGCCCGGAATGAACTTTGTAGCATCAGAGCGCCCGAGTTGGCTGGTACAAAATTGATCTTAGAGCAATCTGAGCAGTTTTAATTTTTGTGACCTCCAATGACGCCGAGATTCAGTTACGAGCTTTGGCAAGAGCCGAATTTGTTGGTACAAAATCACTGTCAAAGCAGTCTGAGTATTTTGAATTTTTTCGTCTCCAATCTCGCCCGGAATGAACTTTGTAGCATCAAAGTGCCCGAGTTTGTTTGTACAAAATTGATCTTAGAGCAATCTGAGCAGTTTTAATTGTTGTCACCGCCATTGTCGCCGAGATTCAGTTAAGAACTTTGCAAGAACCGATTTTGTTGGTACAAAATCACTCTCAGAGCAATCTGAGTATTTTGAATTTTTCGTCTCCAATCTCGCCCGGAATGATTTTTGTAGCATCAGAGCGCCCGAGTTTGCTTGTACAAAATTGATCTTAGAGCAATCTGAGCAGTTTTTATTTGTGTGACCTCCAATGTTGCCGAGATTCAGTAACGAGCTTTACAAGAACCGATTTTGTTTGTACAAAATCAATCTCAGAGCAATCTGAGTATTTCGAAATTTCTCGTCTCCAATCTCGCCCAGAATGAACTTTGTAGCATCAGAGCGCCCGAGTTTGTTGGTAAAAAATTGATCTGAAAGCAATCTCAGCAGTTTTAATTTTTGTCACCTTCAAATGTCGCCGACATTCACTTACAAGCTTTGCAACAGCCGATTTTGTTGGTACAAAATCTCTCTTAAAGCAATCTGAGTTATTTTTAAATGTTTCGTCTCCAATCTCGCCCAGAATGAACTTTGTAGCATCAGATCGCCCGAGTTTGTGGGTACAAAATGAATCTCAGAGCAACCTGAGCAGTTTTAATTTTTGTCACCTCCAATGTTGCCGAGATTCAGTAACGAGCTTTGCAAGAGCCGATTTTGTTGGTACAAAATCACTCTCAGAGCAATCTGAGTTTTTTTTTACAAAATGAATCTCAGAGCAATCTGAGCAGTTTTAATTTTTGTCACCTTCAAATGTCGCCGACATTCACTTACAAGCTTTGCAACAGCCAAGTTTGTTGGTACAAAATCACTCTCAGAGCAATCTTAGTATTTTGAAATTTTTCGTCTCCAATCTCGCCCAGAATGAACTTTTAGCATCAGAGCTACCGAATTTGTTGGTACAACATCACTCTCAGAGCAATCTGAGTTTTTTGAATTTTTCGTCTCCAATCTCGCCCGGAATGAACTTTGTAGCATCAGAGCGCCCGAGTTGGCTGGTACAAAATTGATCTTAGAGCAATCTGAGCAGTTTTAATTTTTGTGACCTCCAATGACGCCGAGATTCAGTTACGAGCTTTGGCAAGAGCCGAATTTGTTGGTACAAAATCACTGTCAAAGCAGTCTGAGTATTTTGAATTTTTTCGTCTCCAATCTCGCCCGGAATGAACTTTGTAGCATCAAAGTGCCCGAGTTTGTTTGTACAAAATTGATCTTAGAGCAATCTGAGCAGTTTTAATTGTTGTCACCGCCATTGTCGCCGAGATTCAGTTAAGAACTTTGCAAGAACCGATTTTGTTGGTACAAAATCACTCTCAGAGCAATCTGAGTATTTTGAATTTTTCGTCTCCAATCTCGCCCGGAATGATTTTTGTAGCATCAGAGCGCCCGAGTTTGCTTGTACAAAATTGATCTTAGAGCAATCTGAGCAGTTTTTATTTGTGTGACCTCCAATGTTGCCGAGATTCAGTAACGAGCTTTACAAGAACCGATTTTGTTTGTACAAAATCAATCTCAGAGCAATCTGAGTATTTCGAAATTTCTCGTCTCCAATCTCGCCCAGAATGAACTTTGTAGCATCAGAGCGCCCGAGTTTGTTGGTAAAAAATTGATCTGAAAGCAATCTCAGCAGTTTTAATTTTTGTGACCTCCAATGACGCCGAGATTCAGTTACGAGCTTTGGCAAGAGCCGATTTTGTTGGTACAAAATCACTGTCAAAGCACTATGAGTATTTTGAAATTTTTCGTCTCCAATCTCGCCCGGAATGATTTTTGTAGCATCAGAGCGCCCGAGTCTGTTGGTACAAAATTGATCTGATAGCAATCTGAGCACTTTTAATTTTTGTGACCTCCAATGTCGCCCAGATTCAGTTAAGAGCTTTGCAAGAACCGATTTTGTTGCTACAAAAGCACTCTCAGAGCAATCTGAGTTTTTTGAATTTTTCGTCTCCAATCTCGCCGGAAATGAACTTTCAGAGCACCCGAATTTGTTGGTACAAAATGAATCTCAGAGCAATCTGAGCACTTTTAATTTTTGTCACCTCCAAATGTCCCAGAGATTCACTTATGAGCTTTGCAAGAGCCGATTTTGTTGGTACAAAATCACTCTCAAAGCAATCTGAGTATTTTTGAATTTTTCGTCTCCAATCTCGCCCAGAATGAACTTTGTAGCATCAGATCGCCCGAGTTTGTTTGTACAAAATGAATCTCAGAGCAATCTGAGCACTTTTAATTTTTGTGACCTCCAATGTTGCCGAGATTCAGTAACGAGCTTTGCAAGAGCCGATTTTGTTGGTACAAAATCACTCTCAGAGCAATCTGAGGTTTTTTTACAAAATGAATCTCAGAGCAATCTGAGCAGTTTTAATTTTTGTCACCTCCAAATGTCGTCGACATTCACTTACAAGCTTTGCAACAGCCAAGTTTGTTGGTACAAAATCACTCTCAGAGCAATCTTAGTATTTTGAAATTTTTCGAATCCAATCTCGCACAGAATGAACTTTGTAGCATCAGTGCGCCCGAGTTTGCTTGTACAAAATGAATCTCAAAGCAATCTGAGCAGTTTTAATTTTTGTCACCTCCAAATGTCGCCGAGATTCAGTTACAAGCTTTGCAACAGCCGATTTTGTTGGTATAAAAGCACTCTAAGAGCAAGCTGAGTATTTTGAATTTTTCGTCTCCAATGTCGCCCAGAATGAACTTTGTAGCAGCAGAGCACCCGAATTTGTTGGTACAAAATGAATCTCAGAGCAATCTGAGCAGTTTTAATTTTTGTCACCTCCAAATGTCCCACAGATTCACTTATGAGCTTTGCAACAGCCGATTTTGTTGGTACAAAATCACACTCAAAGCAATCTGAGTATTTTAAAATGTTTCGTCTCCAATCTCGCCCAGAATGAACTTTGTAGCATCAAATTGCCCGAGTTTGTGGGTACAAAATGAATCTCAGAGCAACCTGAGCAGTTTTAATTTTTGTCACCTCCAAATGTCCCCGAGATTCAGTTACGAGCTTTGCAACAGCCGATTTTGTTGGTACAAAATCACTCTCAGAGCAATCTGAGGTTTTTTTTCAAAATGAATCTCAGAGCAATCTGAGCAGTTTTAATTTTTGTCACCTCCAAATGTCGTCGACATTCACTTTCAAGCTTTGCAACAGCCAAATTTGTTGGTACAAAATCACTCTCAGAGCAATCTTAGTATTTTGAAATTTTTCGTCTCCAATCTCGCCCAGAATGAACTTTGTAGCATCAGAGCTACCGAATTTGTTGGTACAAAATGAATCTCAGAGCAATCTGAGCAGTTTTAATTTTTGTCACCTCCAAATGACCCAGAGATTCACTTATCAGCTTTGCACAGCCGATATTGTTGGTACAAAATCACTCTCAAAGCAATCTGAGTATTTTTAAATGTTTCGTCTCCAAACTCGCTCAGAATGAACTTTGTAGCATCAGTGCGCCCGAGTTTGCTTGTACAAAATGAATCTTAAAGCAATCTGAGCAGTTTGAATTTTTGTCACCTCCAATGTCGCCGAGAATCACTTACGAGCTTTTAAAACAACCGAGTTTGTTCTGCAATCTCGCCCAGAATGAACTAGAAGCATCAGAGCACCTGATTTTGTTGGTACAAAATCACTCTCAGAGCAATCTGAGTATTTTGAAATTTTCGTCTCCAATCTCGCCCGGAATGAACTTTGTAGCATCAGAGCGCCTGAGTTTGTTTGTAAAAAATTGATCTTAGAGCAATCTGAGCACTTTTAATTGTTGTCACCGCCATTGTCGCAGAGATTCAGTTAAGAGCTTTGCAAGAGCCGATTTTGTTGGTATAAAATCACTCTCAGAGCAATCTGAGTATTTTGAATTTTTCGTCTCCAATCTCGCCCGGAATGAACTTTGTAGCATCAGAGCGCCCGAGTTCGTGGGTACAAAATGAATCTCAGAGCAATCTGAGCAGTTTTAATTTTTGTCACCTCCAATGTCGCCGAGAATCACTTACGAGCTTTTAAAACAACCGAGTTTGTTCTGCAATCTCGCCCAGCATGAACTAGAAGCATCAGAGCACCTGAGTTTGTTGGTACAAAATCATTCTCAGAGCAATCTGAGTATTTTTAAATTTTTCTTCTCCAATCTCGCCCGGAATGAACTTTGTAGCATCAGAGCGCCCGAGTTTGTTGGTACAAAATTTTTCTGATAGCAATCTGAGCACTTTTAATTTTTGTGACCTCCAATACCGCCCAGATTCAGTTTAGAGCTTTGCAAGAGCCGATTTTGTTGGTACAAAATCACTCTCAGAGCAAGCTGAGTATTTTGAATTTTTCGTCTCCAATGTCGCCCAGAATGAACTTTGTAGCATCAGAGCACCCGAATTTGTTCGTACAAACTGAATCTCAGAGCAATCTGAGCAGTTTTAATTGTTGTCACCTCCAAATGTCCCACAGATTCAGTTAAGAGCTTTGCAACAGCCGATTTTGTTGGTACAAAATCTCTCTCAAAGCAATCTGAGTATTTTTAAATGTTTCGTCTCCAATCTCGCCCAGAATGAACTTTGTAGCATCAGATCGCCCGAGTTTGTGGGTACAAAATGAATCTCAAAGCAATCTGAGTATTTTTAAATGGTTCGTCTCCAAACTCGCTCAGAATGAACTTTGTAGCATCAGTGCGCCCGAGTTTGCTTGTACAAAATGAATCTCAAAGCAATCTGAGCAGTTTTAATTTTTGTCACCTCCAATGTCGCCGAGAATCACTTACGAGCTTTTAAAACAACCGAGTTTGTTCTGCAATCTCGCCCAGAATGAACTAGAAGCATCAGAGCACCTGAGTTTGTTGGTACAAAATCACTTTCAGAGCAATCTGAGTGTTTTGAAATTTTAGTCTCCAATCTCGCCCGGAATGAACTTTGTAGCATCAGAGCGCCTGAGTTTGTTGGTACAAAATTGATCTTAGAGCAATCTGAGCAGTTTTAATTTTTGTCACCTCCAAATGTCCCAGAGATTCACTTATCAGCTTTGCACAGCCGATTTTGTTGGTACAAAATCACTCTCAAAGCAATCTGAGTATTTTTAAATGTTTCGTCTCCAATCTCGCTCAGAATGAACTTTGTAGCATCAGTGCGCCCGAGTTTGCTTGTACAAAATGAATCTCAAAGCAATCTGAGCAGTTTTAATTGTTGTCACCTCCAAATGTCGCCGAGATTCAGTTACAAGCTTTGCAACAGCCGATTTTGTTGGTATAAAAGCACTCTAAGAGCAAGCTGAGTATTTTGAATTTTTCGTCTCCAATGTCGCCCAGAATGAACTTTGTAGCATCAGAGCACCCGAATTTGTTGGTACAAAATGAATCTCAGAGCAATCTGAGCAGTTTTAATTTTTGTCACCTCCAAATGACCCAGAGATTCACTTATGAGCTTTGCAACAGCCGATTTTGTTGGTACAAAATCTCTCTCAAAGCAATCTGAGTTATTTTTAAATGTTTCGTCTCCAATCTCGCCCAGAATGAACTTTGTAGCATCAGAGCTACCGAATTTGTTGGTACAAAATGAATCTCAGAGCAATCTGAGCAGTTTTAATTGTTTTCACCGCCATTGTCGCCCAGATTCAGTTAAGAGCTTTGCAAGAGCCGATTTTGTTGGTACAACATCACTCTCAAAGCAATCTGAGTATTTTGAATTTGTTCGTCTCCAATCTCGCCCGGAATGATTTTTGTAGCATCAGAGCGCCCGAGTTTGCTTGTACAAAATTGATCTTAGAGCAATCTGAGCAGTTTTTATTTGTGTGACCTCCAATGTTGCCGAGATTCAGTAACGAGCTTTACAAGAACCGATTTTGTTTGTACAAAATCAATCTCAGAGCAATCTGAGTATTTCGAAATTTCTCGTCTCCAATCTCGCCCAGAATGAACTTTGTAGCATCAGAGCGCCCGAGTTTGTTGGTAAAAAATTGATCTGAAAGCAATCTCAGCAGTTTTAATTTTTGTGACCTCCAATGACGCCGAGATTCAGTTACGAGCTTTGGCAAGAGCCGATTTTGTTGGTACAAAATCACTGTCAAAGCACTCTGAGTATTTTGAAATTTTTCGTCTCCAATCTCGCCCGGAATGATTTTTGTAGCATCAGAGCGCCCGAGTCTGTTGGTACAAAATTGATCTGATAGCAATCTGAGCACTTTTAATTTTTGTGACCTCCAATGTCGCCCAGATTCAGTTAAGAGCTTTGCAAGAACCGATTTTGTTGCTACAAAAGCACTCTCAGAGCAATCTGAGTTTTTTGAATTTTTCGTCTCCAATCTCGCCGGAAATGAACTTTCAGAGCACCCGAATTTGTTGGTACAAAATGAATCTCAGAGCAATCTGAGCACTTTTAATTTTTGTGACCTCCAATGTTGCCGAGATTCAGTAACGAGCTTTGCAACAGCCGATTTTGTTGGTACAAAATCACTCTCAGAGCAATCTGAGGTTTTTTTACAAAATGAATCTCAGAGCAATCTGAGCAGTTTTAATTTGTGTCACCTCCAAATGTCGCCGACATTCACTTACAAGCTTTGCAACAGCCATGTTTGTTGGTAAAAAATCACTCTCAGAGCAATCTTAGTATTTGGAACTTTTCGTCTCCAATCTCGCACAGAATGAACTTTGTAGCATCAGAGCTACCGAATTTGTTGGTACAAAATGAATCTCAGAGCAATCTGAGCAGTTTTAATTTTTGTCACCTCCAAATGTCCCAGAGATTCACTTATCAGCTTTGCACAGCCGATTTTGTTGGTACAAAATCACTCTCAAAGCAATCTGAGTATTTTTAAATGTTTCGTCTCCAATCTCGCTCAGAATGAACTTTGTAGCATCAGTGCGCCCGAGTTTGCTTGTACAAAATGAATCTCAAAGCAATCTGAGCAGTTTTAATTTTTGTCACCTCCAAATGTCGCCGAGATTCAGTTACAAGCTTTGCAACAGCCGATTTTGTTGGTATAAAAGCACTCTAAGAGCAAGCTGAGTATTTTGAATTTTTCGTCTCCAATGTCGCCCAGATCGAACTTTGTAGCATCAGAGCACCCGAATTTGTTGGTACAAAATGAATCTCAGAGCAATCTGAGCAGTTTTAATTTTTGTCACCTCCAAATGTCCCAGAGATTCACTTATGAGCTTTGCAACAGCCGATTTTGTTGGTACAAAATCTCTCTCTAAGCAATCTGAGTTATTTTTAAATGTTTCGTCTCCAATCTCGCCCAGAATGAACTTTGTAGCATCAGCTCGCCCGAGTTTGTGGGTACAAAATGAATCTCAGAGCAACCTGAGCAGTTTTAATTTTTGTCACCTCCAATGTTGCCGAGATTCAGTAACGAGGTTTGCAAGAGCCGATTTTGTTGGTACAAAATCACTCTCAGAGCAATCTGAGTATTTCGAAATTTCTCGTCTCCAATCTCGCCCGGAATGAACTTTGTAGCATCAGAGCGCCCGAGTTTGTTGGTAAAAAATTGATCTGAAAGCAATCTCAGCAGTTTTAATTTTTGTGACCTCCAATGACGCCGAGATTCAGTTACGAGCTTTGGCAAGAGCCGATTTTGTTGTACAAAATCACTGTCAAAGCACTCTGAGTATTTTGAAATTTGTCGTCTCCAATCTCGCCCGGAATGATTTTTGTAGCATCAGAGCGCCCGAGTTTGTTGGTACAAAATTGATCTGATAGCAATCTGAGCACTTTTAATTTTTGTGACCTCCAATGTCGCCCAGATTCAGTTAAGAGCTTTGGAAAAGCCGATTTTGTTGGTTAAACATCACTCTCAGAGCAATCTGAGTTTTTTGAATTTTTCGTCTCCAATCTCGCCCGGAATGAACTTTGTAGCATCAGAGCGCCCGAGTTTGTTTGTACAAAATTGATCTTAGAGCAATCTGAGCAGTTTTAATTTTTGTCACCTCCAAATGTCGCCGAGATTCACTTATGAGCTTTGCAACAGCCGATTTTGGTGGTACAAAATCTCTCTCAAAGCAATCTGAGTTATTTTTAAATGTTTCGTCTCCAATCTCGCCCAGAATGAACTTTGTAGCATCAGATCGCCCGAGTTTGTGGGTACAAAATGAATCTCAGAGCAACCTGAGCAGTTTTAATTTTTGTCACCTCCAATGTTGCCGAGATTCAGTAACGAGCTTTGCAAGAGACGATTTTGTTGGTACAAAATCACTCTCAGAGCAATCTGGGTTTTTTTTTACAAAATGAATCTCAGAGCAATCTGAGCAGTTTTAATTTTTGTCACCTTCAAATGTCGCCGACATTCACTTACAAGCTTTGCAACAGCCGATTTTGTTGGTACAAAATCTCTCTTAAAGCAATCTGAGTTATTTTTAAATGTTTCGTCTCCAATCTCGCCCAGAATGAACTTTGTAGCATCAGCTCGCCCGAGTTTGTGGGTACAAAATGAATCTCAGAGCAACCTGAGCAGTTTTAATTTTTGTCACCTCCAATGTTGCCGAGATTCAGTAACGAGGTTTGCAAGAGCCGATTTTGTTGGTACAAAATCACTCTCAGAGCAATCTGAGTTTTTTTTTACAAAATGAATCTCAGAGCAATCTGAGCAGTTTTAATTTTTGTCACCTTCAAATGTCGCCGACATTCACTTACAAGCTTTGCAACAGCCAAGTTTGTTGGTACAAAATCACTCTCAGAGCAATCTTAGTATTTTGAAATTTTTCGTCTCCAATCTCGCCCAGAATGAACTTTTAGCATCAGAGCTACCGAATTTGTTGGTACAACATCACTCTCAGAGCAATCTGAGTTTTTTGAATTTTTCGTCTCCAATCTCGCCCGGAATGAACTTTGTAGCATCAGAGCGCCCGAGTTGGCTGGTACAAAATTGATCTTAGAGCAATCTGAGCAGTTTTAATTTTTGTGACCTCCAATGACGCCGAGATTCAGTTACGAGCTTTGGCAAGAGCCGAATTTGTTGGTACAAAATCACTGTCAAAGCAGTCTGAGTATTTTGAATTTTTTCGTCTCCAATCTCGCCCGGAATGAACTTTGTAGCATCAAAGTGCCCAAGTTTGTTTGTACAAAATTGATCTTAGAGCAATCTGAGCAGTTTTAATTGTTGTCACCGCCATTGTCGCCGAGATTCAGTTAAGAACTTTGCAAGAACCGATTTTGTTGGTACAAAATCACTCTCAGAGCAATCTGAGTATTTTGAATTTTTCGTCTCCAATCTCGCCCGGAATGATTTTTGTAGCATCAGAGCGCCCGAGTTTGCTTGTACAAAATTGATCTTAGAGCAATCTGAGCAGTTTTTATTTGTGTGACCTCCAATGTTGCCGAGATTCAGTAACGAGCTTTACAAGAACCGATTTTGTTTGTACAAAATCAATCTCAGAGCAATCTGAGTATTTCGAAATTTCTCGTCTCCAATCTCGCCCAGAATGAACTTTGTAGCATCAGAGCGCCCGAGTTTGTTGGTAAAAAATTGATCTGAAAGCAATCTCAGCAGTTTTAATTTTTGTGACCTCCAATGACGCCGAGATTCAGTTACGAGCTTTGGCAAGAGCCGATTTTGTTGGTACAAAATCACTGTCAAAGCACTCTGAGTATTTTGAAATTTTTCGTCTCCAATCTCGCCCGGAATGATTTTTGTAGCATCAGAGCGCCCGAGTCTGTTGGTACAAAATTGATCTGATAGCAATCTGAGCACTTTTAATTTTTGTGACCTCCAATGTCGCCCAGATTCAGTTAAGAGCTTTGCAAGAACCGATTTTGTTGCTACAAAAGCACTCTCAGAGCAATCTGAGTTTTTTGAATTTTTCGTCTCCAATCTCGCCGGAAATGAACTTTCAGAGCACCCGAATTTGTTGGTACAAAATGAATCTCAGAGCAATCTGAGCACTTTTAATTTTTGTCACCTCCAAATGTCCCAGAGATTCACTTATGAGCTTTGCAAGAGCCGATTTTGTTGGTACAAAATCACTCTCAAAGCAATCTGAGTATTTTTGAATTTTTCGTCTCCAATCTCGCCCAGAATGAACTTTGTAGCATCAGATCGCCCGAGTTTGTTTGTACAAAATGAATCTCAGAGCAATCTGAGCACTTTTAATTTTTGTGACCTCCAATGTTGCCGAGATTCAGTAACGAGCTTTGCAACAGCCGATTTTGTTGGTACAAAATCACTCTCAGAGCAATCTGAGGTTTTTTTACAAAATGAATCTCAGAGCAATCTGAGCAGTTTTAATTTGTGTCACCTCCAAATGTCGCCGACATTCACTTACAAGCTTTGCAACAGCCATGTTTGTTGGTACAAAATCACTCTCAGAGCAATCTTAGTATTTTGAAATTTTTCGTCTCCAATCTCGTACAGAATGAACTTTGTAGCATCAGAGCTACCGAATTTGTTGGTACAAAATGAATCTCAGAGCAATCTGAGCAGTTTTAATTTTTGTCACCTCCAAATGTCCCAGAGATTCACTTATCAGCTTTGCACAGCCGATTTTGTTGGTACAAAATCACTCTCAAAGCAATCTGAGTATTTTTAAATGTTTCGTCTCCAATCTCGCTCAGAATGAACTTTGTAGCATCAGTGCGCCCGAGTTTGCTTGTACAAAATGAATCTCAAAGCAATCTGAGCAGTTTTAATTTTTGTCACCTCCAAATGTCGCCGAGATTCAGTTACAAGCTTTGCAACAGCCGATTTTGTTGGTATAAAAGCACTCTAAGAGCAAGCTGAGTATTTTGAATTTTTCGTCTCCAATGTCGCCCAGATCGAACTTTGTAGCATCAGAGCACCCGAATTTGTTGGTACAAAATGAATCTCAGAGCAATCTGAGCAGTTTTAATTTTTGTCACCTCCAAATGTCCCAGAGATTCACTTATGAGCTTTGCAACAGCCGATTTTGTTGGTACAAAATCTCTCTCTAAGCAATCTGAGTTATTTTTAAATGTTTCGTCTCCAATCTCGCCCAGAATGAACTTTGTAGCATCAGCTCGCCCGAGTTTGTGGGTACAAAATGAATCTCAGAGCAACCTGAGCAGTTTTAATTTTTGTCACCTCCAATGTTGCCGAGATTCAGTAACGAGGTTTGCAAGAGCCGATTTTGTTGGTACAAAATCACTCTCAGAGCAATCTGAGTATTTCGAAATTTCTCGTCTCCAATCTCGCCCGGAATGAACTTTGTAGCATCAGAGCGCCCGAGTTTGTTGGTAAAAAATTGATCTGAAAGCAATCTCAGCAGTTTTAATTTTTGTGACCTCCAATGACGCCGAGATTCAGTTACGAGCTTTGGCAAGAGCCGATTTTGTTGTACAAAATCACTGTCAAAGCACTCTGAGTATTTTGAAATTTGTCGTCTCCAATCTCGCCCGGAATGATTTTTGTAGCATCAGAGCGCCCGAGTTTGTTGGTACAAAATTGATCTGATAGCAATCTGAGCACTTTTAATTTTTGTGACCTCCAATGTCGCCCAGATTCAGTTAAGAGCTTTGGAAGAGCCGATTTTGTTGGTTAAACATCACTCTCAGAGCAATCTGAGTTTTTTGAATTTTTCGTCTCCAATCTCGCCCGGAATGAACTTTGTAGCATCAGAGCGCCCGAGTTTGTTTGTACAAAATTGATCTTAGAGCAATCTGAGCAGTTTTAATTTTTGTCACCTCCAAATGTCGCCGAGATTCACTTATGAGCTTTGCAACAGCCGATTTTGTTGGTACAAAATCTCTCTTAAAGCAATCTGAGTTATTTTTAAATGTTTCGTCTCCAATCTCGCCCAGAATGAACTTTGTAGCATCAGATCGCCCGAGTTTGTGGGTACAAAATGAATCTCAGAGCAACCTGAGCAGTTTTAATTTTTGTCACCTCCAATGTTGCCGAGATTCAGTAACGAGCTTTGCAAGAGCCGATTTTGTTGGTACAAAATCACTCTCAGAGCAATCTGAGTTTTTTTTTACAAAATGAATCTCAGAGCAATCTGAGCAGTTTTAATTTTTGTCACCTTCAAATGTCGCCGACATTCACTTACAAGCTTTGCAACAGCCAAGTTTGTTGGTACAAAATCACTCTCAGAGCAATCTTAGTATTTTGAAATTTTTCGTCTCCAATCTCGCCCAGAATGAACTTTTAGCATCAGAGCTACCGAATTTGTTGGTACAACATCACTCTCAGAGCAATCTGAGTTTTTTGAATTTTTCGTCTCCAATCTCGCCCGGAATGAACTTTGTAGCATCAGAGCGCCCGAGTTGGCTGGTACAAAATTGATCTTAGAGCAATCTGAGCAGTTTTAATTTTTGTGACCTCCAATGACGCCGAGATTCAGTTACGAGCTTTGGCAAGAGCCGAATTTGTTGGTACAAAATCACTGTCAAAGCAGTCTGAGTATTTTGAATTTTTTCGTCTCCAATCTCGCCCGGAATGAACTTTGTAGCATCAAAGTGCCCGAGTTTGTTTGTACAAAATTGATCTTAGAGCAATCTGAGCAGTTTTAATTGTTGTCACCGCCATTGTCGCCGAGATTCAGTTAAGAACTTTGCAAGAACCGATTTTGTTGGTACAAAATCACTCTCAGAGCAATCTGAGTATTTTGAATTTTTCGTCTCCAATCTCGCCCGGAATGATTTTTGTAGCATCAGAGCGCCCGAGTTTGCTTGTACAAAATTGATCTTAGAGCAATCTGAGCAGTTTTTATTTGTGTGACCTCCAATGTTGCCGAGATTCAGTAACGAGCTTTACAAGAACCGATTTTGTTTGTACAAAATCAATCTCAGAGCAATCTGAGTATTTCGAAATTTCTCGTCTCCAATCTCGCCCAGAATGAACTTTGTAGCATCAGAGCGCCCGAGTTTGTTGGTAAAAAATTGATCTGAAAGCAATCTCAGCAGTTTTAATTTTTGTGACCTCCAATGACGCCGAGATTCAGTTACGAGCTTTGGCAAGAGCCGATTTTGTTGGTACAAAATCACTGTCAAAGCACTCTGAGTATTTTGAAATTTTTCGTCTCCAATCTCGCCCGGAATGATTTTTGTAGCATCAGAGCGCCCGAGTCTGTTGGTACAAAATTGATCTGATAGCAATCTGAGCACTTTTAATTTTTGTGACCTCCAATGTCGCCCAGATTCAGTTAAGAGCTTTGCAAGAACCGATTTTGTTGCTACAAAAGCACTCTCAGAGCAATCTGAGTTTTTTGAATTTTTCGTCTCCAATCTCGCCGGAAATGAACTTTCAGAGCACCCGAATTTGTTGGTACAAAATGAATCTCAGAGCAATCTGAGCACTTTTAATTTTTGTCACCTCCAAATGTCCCAGAGATTCACTTATGAGCTTTGCAAGAGCCGATTTTGTTGGTACAAAATCACTCTCAAAGCAATCTGAGTATTTTTGAATTTTTCGTCTCCAATCTCGCCCAGAATGAACTTTGTAGCATCAGATCGCCCGAGTTTGTTTGTACAAAATGAATCTCAGAGCAATCTGAGCACTTTTAATTTTTGTGACCTCCAATGTTGCCGAGATTCAGTAACGAGCTTTGCAACAGCCGATTTTGTTGGTACAAAATCACTCTCAGAGCAATCTGAGGTTTTTTTACAAAATGAATCTCAGAGCAATCTGAGCAGTTTTAATTTGTGTCACCTCCAAATGTCGCCGACATTCACTTACAAGCTTTGCAACAGCCATGTTTGTTGGTACAAAATCACTCTCAGAGCAATCTTAGTATTTTGAAATTTTTCGTCTCCAATCTCGCACAGAATGAACTTTGTAGCATCAGAGCTACCGAATTTGTTGGTACAAAATGAATCTCAGAGCAATCTGAGCAGTTTTAATTTTTGTCACCTCCAAATGTCCCAGAGATTCACTTATCAGCTTTGCACAGCCGATTTTGTTGGTACAAAATCACTCTCAAAGCAATCTGAGTATTTTTAAATGTTTCGTCTCCAATCTCGCTCAGAATGAACTTTGTAGCATCAGTGCGCCCGAGTTTGCTTGTACAAAATGAATCTCAAAGCAATCTGAGCAGTTTTAATTTTTGTCACCTCCAAATGTCGCCGAGATTCAGTTACAAGCTTTGCAACAGCCGATTTTGTTGGTATAAAAGCACTCTAAGAGCAAGCTGAGTATTTTGAATTTTTCGTCTCCAATGTCGCCCAGAATGAACTTTGTAGCATCAGAGCACCCGAATTTGTTGGTACAAAATGAATCTCAGAGCAATCTGAGCAGTTTTAATTTTTGTCACCTCCAAATGTCCCAGAGATTCACTTATGAGCTTTGCAACAGCCGATTTTGTTGGTACAAAATCTCTCTCTAAGCAATCTGAGTTATTTTTAAATGTTTCGTCTCCAATCTCGCCCAGAATGAACTTTGTAGCATCAGCTCGCCCGAGTTTGTGGGTACAAAATGAATCTCAGAGCAACCTGAGCAGTTTTAATTTTTGTCACCTCCAATGTTGCCGAGATTCAGTAACGAGGTTTGCAAGAGCCGATTTTGTTGGTACAAAATCACTCTCAGAGCAATCTGAGTATTTCGCAATTTCTCGTCTCCAATCTCGCCCGGAATGAACTTTGTAGCATCAGAGCGCCCGAGTTTGTTGGTAAAAAATTGATCTGAAAGCAATCTCAGCAGTTTTAATTTTTGTGACCTCCAATGACGCCGAGATTCAGTTACGAGCTTTGGCAAGAGCCGATTTTGTTGTACAAAATCACTGTCAAAGCACTCTGAGTATTTTGAAATTTGTCGTCTCCAATCTCGCCCGGAATGATTTTTGTAGCATCAGAGCGCCCGAGTTTGTTGGTACAAAATTGATCTGATAGCAATCTGAGCACTTATAATTTTTGTGACCTCCAATGTCGCCCAGATTCAGTTAAGAGCTTTGGAAGAGCCGATTTTGTTGGTTAAACATCACTCTCAGAGCAATCTGAGTTTTTTGAATTTTTCGTCTCCAATCTCGCCCGGAATGAACTTTGTAGCATCAGAGCGCCCGAGTTTGTTTGTACAAAATTGATCTTAGAGCAATCTGAGCAGTTTTAATTTTTGTCACCTCCAAATGTCGCCGAGATTCACTTATGAGCTTTGCAACAGCCGATTTTGGTGGTACAAAATCTCTCTCAAAGCAATCTGAGTTATTTTTAAATGTTTCGTCTCCAATCTCGCCCAGAATGAACTTTGTAGCATCAGATCGCCCGAGTTTGTGGGTACAAAATGAATCTCAGAGCAACCTGAGCAGTTTTAATTTTTGTCACCTCCAATGTTGCCGAGATTCAGTAACGAGCTTTGCAAGAGACGATTTTGTTGGTACAAAATCACTCTCAGAGCAATCTGGGTTTTTTTTTACAAAATGAATCTCAGAGCAATCTGAGCAGTTTTAATTTTTGTCACCTTCAAATGTCGCCGACATTCACTTACAAGCTTTGCAACAGCCGATTTTGTTGGTACAAAATCTCTCTTAAAGCAATCTGAGTTATTTTTAAATGTTTCGTCTCCAATCTCGCCCAGAATGAACTTTGTAGCATCAGATCGCCCGAGTTTGTGGGTACAAAATGAATCTCAGAGCAACCTGAGCAGTTTTAATTTTTGTCACCTCCAATGTTGCCGAGATTCAGTAACGAGCTTTGCAAGAGCCGATTTTGTTGGTACAAAATCACTCTCAGAGCAATCTGAGTTTTTTTTTACAAAATGAATCTCAGAGCAATCTGAGCAGTTTTAATTTTTGTCACCTTCAAATGTCGCCGACATTCACTTACAAGCTTTGCAACAGCCAAGTTTGTTGGTACAAAATCACTCTCAGAGCAATCTTAGTATTTTGAAATTTTTCGTCTCCAATCTCGCCCAGAATGAACTTTTAGCATCAGAGCTACCGAATTTGTTGGTACAACATCACTCTCAGAGCAATCTGAGTTTTTTGAATTTTTCGTCTCCAATCTCGCCCGGAATGAACTTTGTAGCATCAGAGCGCCCGAGTTGGCTGGTACAAAATTGATCTTAGAGCAATCTGAGCAGTTTTAATTTTTGTGACCTCCAATGACGCCGAGATTCAGTTACGAGCTTTGGCAAGAGCCGAATTTGTTGGTACAAAATCACTGTCAAAGCAGTCTGAGTATTTTGAATTTTTTCGTCTCCAATCTCGCCCGGAATGAACTTTGTAGCATCAAAGTGCCCAAGTTTGTTTGTACAAAATTGATCTTAGAGCAATCTGAGCAGTTTTAATTGTTGTCACCGCCATTGTCGCCGAGATTCAGTTAAGAACTTTGCAAGAACCGATTTTGTTGGTACAAAATCACTCTCAGAGCAATCTGAGTATTTTGAATTTTTCGTCTCCAATCTCGCCCGGAATGATTTTTGTAGCATCAGAGCGCCCGAGTTTGCTTGTACAAAATTGATCTTAGAGCAATCTGAGCAGTTTTTATTTGTGTGACCTCCAATGTTGCCGAGATTCAGTAACGAGCTTTACAAGAACCGATTTTGTTTGTACAAAATCAATCTCAGAGCAATCTGAGTATTTCGAAATTTCTCGTCTCCAATCTCGCCCAGAATGAACTTTGTAGCATCAGAGCGCCCGAGTTTGTTGGTAAAAAATTGATCTGAAAGCAATCTCAGCAGTTTTAATTTTTGTGACCTCCAATGACGCCGAGATTCAGTTACGAGCTTTGGCAAGAGCCGATTTTGTTGGTACAAAATCACTGTCAAAGCACTCTGAGTATTTTGAAATTTTTCGTCTCCAATCTCGCCCGGAATGATTTTTGTAGCATCAGAGCGCCCGAGTCTGTTGGTACAAAATTGATCTGATAGCAATCTGAGCACTTTTAATTTTTGTGACCTCCAATGTCGCCCAGATTCAGTTAAGAGCTTTGCAAGAACCGATTTTGTTGCTACAAAAGCACTCTCAGAGCAATCTGAGTTTTTTGAATTTTTCGTCTCCAATCTCGCCGGAAATGAACTTTCAGAGCACCCGAATTTGTTGGTACAAAATGAATCTCAGAGCAATCTGAGCACTTTTAATTTTTGTCACCTCCAAATGTCCCAGAGATTCACTTATGAGCTTTGCAAGAGCCGATTTTGTTGGTACAAAATCACTCTCAAAGCAATCTGAGTATTTTTGAATTTTTCGTCTCCAATCTCGCCCAGAATGAACTTTGTAGCATCAGATCGCCCGAGTTTGTTTGTACAAAATGAATCTCAGAGCAATCTGAGCACTTTTAATTTTTGTGACCTCCAATGTTGCCGAGATTCAGTAACGAGCTTTGCAACAGCCGATTTTGTTGGTACAAAATCACTCTCAGAGCAATCTGAGGTTTTTTTACAAAATGAATCTCAGAGCAATCTGAGCAGTTTTAATTTGTGTCACCTCCAAATGTCGCCGACATTCACTTACAAGCTTTGCAACAGCCATGTTTGTTGGTACAAAATCACTCTCAGAGCAATCTTAGTATTTTGAAATTTTTCGTCTCCAATCTCGTACAGAATGAACTTTGTAGCATCAGAGCTACCGAATTTGTTGGTACAAAATGAATCTCAGAGCAATCTGAGCAGTTTTAATTTTTGTCACCTCCAAATGTCCCAGAGATTCACTTATCAGCTTTGCACAGCCGATTTTGTTGGTACAAAATCACTCTCAAAGCAATCTGAGTATTTTTAAATGTTTCGTCTCCAATCTCGCTCAGAATGAACTTTGTAGCATCAGTGCGCCCGAGTTTGCTTGTACAAAATGAATCTCAAAGCAATCTGAGCAGTTTTAATTTTTGTCACCTCCAAATGTCGCCGAGATTCAGTTACAAGCTTTGCAACAGCCGATTTTGTTGGTATAAAAGCACTCTAAGAGCAAGCTGAGTATTTTGAATTTTTCGTCTCCAATGTCGCCCAGATCGAACTTTGTAGCATCAGAGCACCCGAATTTGTTGGTACAAAATGAATCTCAGAGCAATCTGAGCAGTTTTAATTTTTGTCACCTCCAAATGTCCCAGAGATTCACTTATGAGCTTTGCAACAGCCGATTTTGTTGGTACAAAATCTCTCTCTAAGCAATCTGAGTTATTTTTAAATGTTTCGTCTCCAATCTCGCCCAGAATGAACTTTGTAGCATCAGCTCGCCCGAGTTTGTGGGTACAAAATGAATCTCAGAGCAACCTGAGCAGTTTTAATTTTTGTCACCTCCAATGTTGCCGAGATTCAGTAACGAGGTTTGCAAGAGCCGATTTTGTTGGTACAAAATCACTCTCAGAGCAATCTGAGTATTTCGAAATTTCTCGTCTCCAATCTCGCCCGGAATGAACTTTGTAGCATCAGAGCGCCCGAGTTTGTTGGTAAAAAATTGATCTGAAAGCAATCTCAGCAGTTTTAATTTTTGTGACCTCCAATGACGCCGAGATTCAGTTACGAGCTTTGGCAAGAGCCGATTTTGTTGTACAAAATCACTGTCAAAGCACTCTGAGTATTTTGAAATTTGTCGTCTCCAATCTCGCCCGGAATGATTTTTGTAGCATCAGAGCGCCCGAGTTTGTTGGTACAAAATTGATCTGATAGCAATCTGAGCACTTTTAATTTTTGTGACCTCCAATGTCGCCCAGATTCAGTTAAGAGCTTTGGAAGAGCCGATTTTGTTGGTTAAACATCACTCTCAGAGCAATCTGAGTTTTTTGAATTTTTCGTCTCCAATCTCGCCCGGAATGAACTTTGTAGCATCAGAGCGCCCGAGTTTGTTTGTACAAAATTGATCTTAGAGCAATCTGAGCAGTTTTAATTTTTGTCACCTCCAAATGTCGCCGAGATTCACTTATGAGCTTTGCAACAGCCGATTTTGTTGGTACAAAATCTCTCTTAAAGCAATCTGAGTTATTTTTAAATGTTTCGTCTCCAATCTCGCCCAGAATGAACTTTGTAGCATCAGATCGCCCGAGTTTGTGGGTACAAAATGAATCTCAGAGCAACCTGAGCAGTTTTAATTTTTGTCACCTCCAATGTTGCCGAGATTCAGTAACGAGCTTTGCAAGAGCCGATTTTGTTGGTACAAAATCACTCTCAGAGCAATCTGAGTTTTTTTTTACAAAATGAATCTCAGAGCAATCTGAGCAGTTTTAATTTTTGTCACCTTCAAATGTCGCCGACATTCACTTACAAGCTTTGCAACAGCCAAGTTTGTTGGTACAAAATCACTCTCAGAGCAATCTTAGTATTTTGAAATTTTTCGTCTCCAATCTCGCCCAGAATGAACTTTTAGCATCAGAGCTACCGAATTTGTTGGTACAACATCACTCTCAGAGCAATCTGAGTTTTTTGAATTTTTCGTCTCCAATCTCGCCCGGAATGAACTTTGTAGCATCAGAGCGCCCGAGTTGGCTGGTACAAAATTGATCTTAGAGCAATCTGAGCAGTTTTAATTTTTGTGACCTCCAATGACGCCGAGATTCAGTTACGAGCTTTGGCAAGAGCCGAATTTGTTGGTACAAAATCACTGTCAAAGCAGTCTGAGTATTTTGAATTTTTTCGTCTCCAATCTCGCCCGGAATGAACTTTGTAGCATCAAAGTGCCCGAGTTTGTTTGTACAAAATTGATCTTAGAGCAATCTGAGCAGTTTTAATTGTTGTCACCGCCATTGTCGCCGAGATTCAGTTAAGAACTTTGCAAGAACCGATTTTGTTGGTACAAAATCACTCTCAGAGCAATCTGAGTATTTTGAATTTTTCGTCTCCAATCTCGCCCGGAATGATTTTTGTAGCATCAGAGCGCCCGAGTTTGCTTGTACAAAATTGATCTTAGAGCAATCTGAGCAGTTTTTATTTGTGTGACCTCCAATGTTGCCGAGATTCAGTAACGAGCTTTACAAGAACCGATTTTGTTTGTACAAAATCAATCTCAGAGCAATCTGAGTATTTCGAAATTTCTCGTCTCCAATCTCGCCCAGAATGAACTTTGTAGCATCAGAGCGCCCGAGTTTGTTGGTAAAAAATTGATCTGAAAGCAATCTCAGCAGTTTTAATTTTTGTGACCTCCAATGACGCCGAGATTCAGTTACGAGCTTTGGCAAGAGCCGATTTTGTTGGTACAAAATCACTGTCAAAGCACTCTGAGTATTTTGAAATTTTTCGTCTCCAATCTCGCCCGGAATGATTTTTGTAGCATCAGAGCGCCCGAGTCTGTTGGTACAAAATTGATCTGATAGCAATCTGAGCACTTTTAATTTTTGTGACCTCCAATGTCGCCCAGATTCAGTTAAGAGCTTTGCAAGAACCGATTTTGTTGCTACAAAAGCACTCTCAGAGCAATCTGAGTTTTTTGAATTTTTCGTCTCCAATCTCGCCGGAAATGAACTTTCAGAGCACCCGAATTTGTTGGTACAAAATGAATCTCAGAGCAATCTGAGCACTTTTAATTTTTGTCACCTCCAAATGTCCCAGAGATTCACTTATGAGCTTTGCAAGAGCCGATTTTGTTGGTACAAAATCACTCTCAAAGCAATCTGAGTATTTTTGAATTTTTCGTCTCCAATCTCGCCCAGAATGAACTTTGTAGCATCAGATCGCCCGAGTTTGTTTGTACAAAATGAATCTCAGAGCAATCTGAGCACTTTTAATTTTTGTGACCTCCAATGTTGCCGAGATTCAGTAACGAGCTTTGCAACAGCCGATTTTGTTGGTACAAAATCACTCTCAGAGCAATCTGAGGTTTTTTTACAAAATGAATCTCAGAGCAATCTGAGCAGTTTTAATTTGTGTCACCTCCAAATGTCGCCGACATTCACTTACAAGCTTTGCAACAGCCATGTTTGTTGGTACAAAATCACTCTCAGAGCAATCTTAGTATTTTGAAATTTTTCGTCTCCAATCTCGCACAGAATGAACTTTGTAGCATCAGAGCTACCGAATTTGTTGGTACAAAATGAATCTCAGAGCAATCTGAGCAGTTTTAATTTTTGTCACCTCCAAATGTCCCAGAGATTCACTTATCAGCTTTGCACAGCCGATTTTGTTGGTACAAAATCACTCTCAAAGCAATCTGAGTATTTTTAAATGTTTCGTCTCCAATCTCGCTCAGAATGAACTTTGTAGCATCAGTGCGCCCGAGTTTGCTTGTACAAAATGAATCTCAAAGCAATCTGAGCAGTTTTAATTTTTGTCACCTCCAAATGTCGCCGAGATTCAGTTACAAGCTTTGCAACAGCCGATTTTGTTGGTATAAAAGCACTCTAAGAGCAAGCTGAGTATTTTGAATTTTTCGTCTCCAATGTCGCCCAGAATGAACTTTGTAGCATCAGAGCACCCGAATTTGTTGGTACAAAATGAATCTCAGAGCAATCTGAGCAGTTTTAATTTTTGTCACCTCCAAATGTCCCAGAGATTCACTTATGAGCTTTGCAACAGCCGATTTTGTTGGTACAAAATCTCTCTCTAAGCAATCTGAGTTATTTTTAAATGTTTCGTCTCCAATCTCGCCCAGAATGAACTTTGTAGCATCAGCTCGCCCGAGTTTGTGGGTACAAAATGAATCTCAGAGCAACCTGAGCAGTTTTAATTTTTGTCACCTCCAATGTTGCCGAGATTCAGTAACGAGGTTTGCAAGAGCCGATTTTGTTGGTACAAAATCACTCTCAGAGCAATCTGAGTATTTCGCAATTTCTCGTCTCCAATCTCGCCCGGAATGAACTTTGTAGCATCAGAGCGCCCGAGTTTGTTGGTAAAAAATTGATCTGAAAGCAATCTCAGCAGTTTTAATTTTTGTGACCTCCAATGACGCCGAGATTCAGTTACGAGCTTTGGCAAGAGCCGATTTTGTTGTACAAAATCACTGTCAAAGCACTCTGAGTATTTTGAAATTTGTCGTCTCCAATCTCGCCCGGAATGATTTTTGTAGCATCAGAGCGCCCGAGTTTGTTGGTACAAAATTGATCTGATAGCAATCTGAGCACTTATAATTTTTGTGACCTCCAATGTCGCCCAGATTCAGTTAAGAGCTTTGGAAGAGCCGATTTTGTTGGTTAAACATCACTCTCAGAGCAATCTGAGTTTTTTGAATTTTTCGTCTCCAATCTCGCCCGGAATGAACTTTGTAGCATCAGAGCGCCCGAGTTTGTTTGTACAAAATTGATCTTAGAGCAATCTGAGCAGTTTTAATTTTTGTCACCTCCAAATGTCGCCGAGATTCACTTATGAGCTTTGCAACAGCCGATTTTGGTGGTACAAAATCTCTCTCAAAGCAATCTGAGTTATTTTTAAATGTTTCGTCTCCAATCTCGCCCAGAATGAACTTTGTAGCATCAGATCGCCCGAGTTTGTGGGTACAAAATGAATCTCAGAGCAACCTGAGCAGTTTTAATTTTTGTCACCTCCAATGTTGCCGAGATTCAGTAACGAGCTTTGCAAGAGACGATTTTGTTGGTACAAAATCACTCTCAGAGCAATCTGGGTTTTTTTTTACAAAATGAATCTCAGAGCAATCTGAGCAGTTTTAATTTTTGTCACCTTCAAATGTCGCCGACATTCACTTACAAGCTTTGCAACAGCCGATTTTGTTGGTACAAAATCTCTCTTAAAGCAATCTGAGTTATTTTTAAATGTTTCGTCTCCAATCTCGCCCAGAATGAACTTTGTAGCATCAGATCGCCCGAGTTTGTGGGTACAAAATGAATCTCAGAGCAACCTGAGCAGTTTTAATTTTTGTCACCTCCAATGTTGCCGAGATTCAGTAACGAGCTTTGCAAGAGCCGATTTTGTTGGTACAAAATCACTCTCAGAGCAATCTGAGTTTTTTTTTACAAAATGAATCTCAGAGCAATCTGAGCAGTTTTAATTTTTGTCACCTTCAAATGTCGCCGACATTCACTTACAAGCTTTGCAACAGCCAAGTTTGTTGGTACAAAATCACTCTCAGAGCAATCTTAGTATTTTGAAATTTTTCGTCTCCAATCTCGCCCAGAATGAACTTTTAGCATCAGAGCTACCGAATTTGTTGGTACAACATCACTCTCAGAGCAATCTGAGTTTTTTGAATTTTTCGTCTCCAATCTCGCCCGGAATGAACTTTGTAGCATCAGAGCGCCCGAGTTGGCTGGTACAAAATTGATCTTAGAGCAATCTGAGCAGTTTTAATTTTTGTGACCTCCAATGACGCCGAGATTCAGTTACGAGCTTTGGCAAGAGCCGAATTTGTTGGTACAAAATCACTGTCAAAGCAGTCTGAGTATTTTGAATTTTTTCGTCTCCAATCTCGCCCGGAATGAACTTTGTAGCATCAAAGTGCCCGAGTTTGTTTGTACAAAATTGATCTTAGAGCAATCTGAGCAGTTTTAATTGTTGTCACCGCCATTGTCGCCGAGATTCAGTTAAGAACTTTGCAAGAACCGATTTTGTTGGTACAAAATCACTCTCAGAGCAATCTGAGTATTTTGAATTTTTCGTCTCCAATCTCGCCCGGAATGATTTTTGTAGCATCAGAGCGCCCGAGTTTGCTTGTACAAAATTGATCTTAGAGCAATCTGAGCAGTTTTTATTTGTGTGACCTCCAATGTTGCCGAGATTCAGTAACGAGCTTTACAAGAACCGATTTTGTTTGTACAAAATCAATCTCAGAGCAATCTGAGTATTTCGAAATTTCTCGTCTCCAATCTCGCCCAGAATGAACTTTGTAGCATCAGAGCGCCCGAGTTTGTTGGTAAAAAATTGATCTGAAAGCAATCTCAGCAGTTTTAATTTTTGTGACCTCCAATGACGCCGAGATTCAGTTACGAGCTTTGGCAAGAGCCGATTTTGTTGGTACAAAATCACTGTCAAAGCACTATGAGTATTTTGAAATTTTTCGTCTCCAATCTCGCCCGGAATGATTTTTGTAGCATCAGAGCGCCCGAGTCTGTTGGTACAAAATTGATCTGATAGCAATCTGAGCACTTTTAATTTTTGTGACCTCCAATGTCGCCCAGATTCAGTTAAGAGCTTTGCAAGAACCGATTTTGTTGCTACAAAAGCACTCTCAGAGCAATCTGAGTTTTTTGAATTTTTCGTCTCCAATCTCGCCGGAAATGAACTTTCAGAGCACCCGAATTTGTTGGTACAAAATGAATCTCAGAGCAATCTGAGCACTTTTAATTTTTGTCACCTCCAAATGTCCCAGAGATTCACTTATGAGCTTTGCAAGAGCCGATTTTGTTGGTACAAAATCACTCTCAAAGCAATCTGAGTATTTTTGAATTTTTCGTCTCCAATCTCGCCCAGAATGAACTTTGTAGCATCAGATCGCCCGAGTTTGTTTGTACAAAATGAATCTCAGAGCAATCTGAGCACTTTTAATTTTTGTGACCTCCAATGTTGCCGAGATTCAGTAACGAGCTTTGCAAGAGCCGATTTTGTTGGTACAAAATCACTCTCAGAGCAATCTGAGGTTTTTTTACAAAATGAATCTCAGAGCAATCTGAGCAGTTTTAATTTTTGTCACCTCCAAATGTCGTCGACATTCACTTACAAGCTTTGCAACAGCCAAGTTTGTTGGTACAAAATCACTCTCAGAGCAATCTTAGTATTTTGAAATTTTTCGAATCCAATCTCGCACAGAATGAACTTTGTAGCATCAGTGCGCCCGAGTTTGCTTGTACAAAATGAATCTCAAAGCAATCTGAGCAGTTTTAATTTTTGTCACCTCCAAATGTCGCCGAGATTCAGTTACAAGCTTTGCAACAGCCGATTTTGTTGGTATAAAAGCACTCTAAGAGCAAGCTGAGTATTTTGAATTTTTCGTCTCCAATGTCGCCCAGAATGAACTTTGTAGCAGCAGAGCACCCGAATTTGTTGGTACAAAATGAATCTCAGAGCAATCTGAGCAGTTTTAATTTTTGTCACCTCCAAATGTCCCACAGATTCACTTATGAGCTTTGCAACAGCCGATTTTGTTGGTACAAAATCACACTCAAAGCAATCTGAGTATTTTAAAATGTTTCGTCTCCAATCTCGCCCAGAATGAACTTTGTAGCATCAAATTGCCCGAGTTTGTGGGTACAAAATGAATCTCAGAGCAACCTGAGCAGTTTTAATTTTTGTCACCTCCAAATGTCCCCGAGATTCAGTTACGAGCTTTGCAACAGCCGATTTTGTTGGTACAAAATCACTCTCAGAGCAATCTGAGGTTTTTTTTCAAAATGAATCTCAGAGCAATCTGAGCAGTTTTAATTTTTGTCACCTCCAAATGTCGTCGACATTCACTTTCAAGCTTTGCAACAGCCAAATTTGTTGGTACAAAATCACTCTCAGAGCAATCTTAGTATTTTGAAATTTTTCGTCTCCAATCTCGCCCAGAATGAACTTTGTAGCATCAGAGCTACCGAATTTGTTGGTACAAAATGAATCTCAGAGCAATCTGAGCAGTTTTAATTTTTGTCACCTCCAAATGACCCAGAGATTCACTTATCAGCTTTGCACAGCCGATATTGTTGGTACAAAATCACTCTCAAAGCAATCTGAGTATTTTTAAATGTTTCGTCTCCAAACTCGCTCAGAATGAACTTTGTAGCATCAGTGCGCCCGAGTTTGCTTGTACAAAATGAATCTTAAAGCAATCTGAGCAGTTTGAATTTTTGTCACCTCCAATGTCGCCGAGAATCACTTACGAGCTTTTAAAACAACCGAGTTTGTTCTGCAATCTCGCCCAGAATGAACTAGAAGCATCAGAGCACCTGATTTTGTTGGTACAAAATCACTCTCAGAGCAATCTGAGTATTTTGAAATTTTCGTCTCCAATCTCGCCCGGAATGAACTTTGTAGCATCAGAGCGCCTGAGTTTGTTTGTAAAAAATTGATCTTAGAGCAATCTGAGCACTTTTAATTGTTGTCACCGCCATTGTCGCAGAGATTCAGTTAAGAGCTTTGCAAGAGCCGATTTTGTTGGTATAAAATCACTCTCAGAGCAATCTGAGTATTTTGAATTTTTCGTCTCCAATCTCGCCCGGAATGAACTTTGTAGCATCAGAGCGCCCGAGTTCGTGGGTACAAAATGAATCTCAGAGCAATCTGAGCAGTTTTAATTTTTGTCACCTCCAATGTCGCCGAGAATCACTTACGAGCTTTTAAAACAACCGAGTTTGTTCTGCAATCTCGCCCAGCATGAACTAGAAGCATCAGAGCACCTGAGTTTGTTGGTACAAAATCATTCTCAGAGCAATCTGAGTATTTTTAAATTTTTCTTCTCCAATCTCGCCCGGAATGAACTTTGTAGCATCAGAGCGCCCGAGTTTGTTGGTACAAAATTTTTCTGATAGCAATCTGAGCACTTTTAATTTTTGTGACCTCCAATACCGCCCAGATTCAGTTTAGAGCTTTGCAAGAGCCGATTTTGTTGGTACAAAATCACTCTCAGAGCAAGCTGAGTATTTTGAATTTTTCGTCTCCAATGTCGCCCAGAATGAACTTTGTAGCATCAGAGCACCCGAATTTGTTCGTACAAACTGAATCTCAGAGCAATCTGAGCAGTTTTAATTGTTGTCACCTCCAAATGTCCCACAGATTCAGTTAAGAGCTTTGCAACAGCCGATTTTGTTGGTACAAAATCTCTCTCAAAGCAATCTGAGTATTTTTAAATGTTTCGTCTCCAATCTCGCCCAGAATGAACTTTGTAGCATCAGATCGCCCGAGTTTGTGGGTACAAAATGAATCTCAAAGCAATCTGAGTATTTTTAAATGGTTCGTCTCCAAACTCGCTCAGAATGAACTTTGTAGCATCAGTGCGCCCGAGTTTGCTTGTACAAAATGAATCTCAAAGCAATCTGAGCAGTTTTAATTTTTGTCACCTCCAATGTCGCCGAGAATCACTTACGAGCTTTTAAAACAACCGAGTTTGTTCTGCAATCTCGCCCAGAATGAACTAGAAGCATCAGAGCACCTGAGTTTGTTGGTACAAAATCACTTTCAGAGCAATCTGAGTGTTTTGAAATTTTAGTCTCCAATCTCGCCCGGAATGAACTTTGTAGCATCAGAGCGCCTGAGTTTGTTGGTACAAAATTGATCTTAGAGCAATCTGAGCAGTTTTAATTTTTGTCACCTCCAAATGTCCCAGAGATTCACTTATCAGCTTTGCACAGCCGATTTTGTTGGTACAAAATCACTCTCAAAGCAATCTGAGTATTTTTAAATGTTTCGTCTCCAATCTCGCTCAGAATGAACTTTGTAGCATCAGTGCGCCCGAGTTTGCTTGTACAAAATGAATCTCAAAGCAATCTGAGCAGTTTTAATTGTTGTCACCTCCAAATGTCGCCGAGATTCAGTTACAAGCTTTGCAACAGCCGATTTTGTTGGTATAAAAGCACTCTAAGAGCAAGCTGAGTATTTTGAATTTTTCGTCTCCAATGTCGCCCAGAATGAACTTTGTAGCATCAGAGCACCCGAATTTGTTGGTACAAAATGAATCTCAGAGCAATCTGAGCAGTTTTAATTTTTGTCACCTCCAAATGACCCAGAGATTCACTTATGAGCTTTGCAACAGCCGATTTTGTTGGTACAAAATCTCTCTCAAAGCAATCTGAGTTATTTTTAAATGTTTCGTCTTCAATCTCGCCCAGAATGAACTTTGTAGCATCAGAGCTACCGAATTTGTTGGTACAAAATGAATCTCAGAGCAATCTGAGCAGTTTTAATTGTTTTCACCGCCATTGTCGCCCAGATTCAGTTAAGAGCTTTGCAAGAGCCGATTTTGTTGGTACAACATCACTCTCAAAGCAATCTGAGTATTTTGAATTTGTTCGTCTCCAATCTCGCCCGGAATGATTTTTGTAGCATCAGAGCGCCCGAGTTTGCTTGTACAAAATTGATCTTAGAGCAATCTGAGCAGTTTTTATTTGTGTGACCTCCAATGTTGCCGAGATTCAGTAACGAGCTTTACAAGAACCGATTTTGTTTGTACAAAATCAATCTCAGAGCAATCTGAGTATTTCGAAATTTCTCGTCTCCAATCTCGCCCAGAATGAACTTTGTAGCATCAGAGCGCCCGAGTTTGTTGGTAAAAAATTGATCTGAAAGCAATCTCAGCAGTTTTAATTTTTGTGACCTCCAATGACGCCGAGATTCAGTTACGAGCTTTGGCAAGAGCCGATTTTGTTGGTACAAAATCACTGTCAAAGCACTCTGAGTATTTTGAAATTTTTCGTCTCCAATCTCGCCCGGAATGATTTTTGTAGCATCAGAGCGCCCGAGTCTGTTGGTACAAAATTGATCTGATAGCAATCTGAGCACTTTTAATTTTTGTGACCTCCAATGTCGCCCAGATTCAGTTAAGAGCTTTGCAAGAACCGATTTTGTTGCTACAAAAGCACTCTCAGAGCAATCTGAGTTTTTTGAATTTTTCGTCTCCAATCTCGCCGGAAATGAACTTTCAGAGCACCCGAATTTGTTGGTTCAAAATGAATCTCAGAGCAATCTGAGCACTTTTAATTTTTGTGACCTCCAATGTTGCCGAGATTCAGTAACGAGCTTTGCAACAGCCGATTTTGTTGGTACAAAATCACTCTCAGAGCAATCTGAGGTTTTTTTACAAAATGAATCTCAGAGCAATCTGAGCAGTTTTAATTTGTGTCACCTCCAAATGTCGCCGACATTCACTTACAAGCTTTTCAACAGCCATGTTTGTTGGTACAAAATCACTCTCAGAGCAATCTTAGTATTTTGAAACTTTTCGTCTCCAATCTCGCACAGAATGAACTTTGTAGCATCAGAGCTACCGAATTTGTTGGTACAAAATGAATCTCAGAGCAATCTGAGCAGTTTTAATTTTTGTCACCTCCAAATGTCCCAGAGATTCACTTATCAGCTTTGCACAGCCGATTTTGTTGGTACAAAATCACTCTCAAAGCAATCTGAGTATTTTTAAATGTTTCGTCTCCAATCTCGCTCAGAATGAACTTTGTAGCATCAGTGCGCCCGAGTTTGCTTGTACAAAATGAATCTCAAAGCAATCTGAGCAGTTTTAATTTTTGTCACCTCCAAATGTCGCCGAGATTCAGTTACAAGCTTTGCAACAGCCGATTTTGTTGGTATAAAAGCACTCTAAGAGCAAGCTGAGTATTTTGAATTTGTCGTCTCCAATGTCGCCCAGATCGAACTTTGTAGCATCAGAGCACCCGAATTTGTTGGTACAAAATGAATCTCAGAGCAATCTGAGCAGTTTTAATTTTTGTCACCTCCAAATGTCCCAGAGATTCACTTATGAGCTTTGCAACAGCCGATTTTGTTGGTACAAAATCTCTCTCTAAGCAATCTGAGTTATTTTTAAATGTTTCGTCTCCAATCTCGCCCAGAATGAACTTTGTAGCATCAGCTCGCCCGAGTTTGTGGGTACAAAATGAATCTCAGAGCAACCTGAGCAGTTTTAATTTTTGTCACCTCCAATGTTGCCGAGATTCAGTAACGAGGTTTGCAAGAGCCGATTTTGTTGGTACAAAATCACTCTCAGAGCAATCTGAGTATTTCGAAATTTCTCGTCTCCAATCTCGCCCGGAATGAACTTTGTAGCATCAGAGCGCCCGAGTTTGTTGGTAAAAAATTGATCTGAAAGCAATCTCAGCAGTTTTAATTTTTGTGACCTCCAATGACGCCGAGATTCAGTTACGAGCTTTGGCAAGAGCCGATTTTGTTGTACAAAATCACTGTCAAAGCACTCTGAGTATTTTGAAATTTGTCGTCTCCAATCTCGCCCGGAATGATTTTTGTAGCATCAGAGCGCCCGAGTTTGTTGGTACAAAATTGATCTGATAGCAATCTGAGCACTTTTAATTTTTGTGACCTCCAATGTCGCCCAGATTCAGTTAAGAGCTTTGGAAAAGCCGATTTTGTTGGTTAAACATCACTCTCAGAGCAATCTGAGTTTTTTGAATTTTTCGTCTCCAATCTCGCCCGGAATGAACTTTGTAGCATCAGAGCGCCCGAGTTTGTTTGTACAAAATTGATCTTAGAGCAATCTGAGCAGTTTTAATTTTTGTCACCTCCAAATGTCGCCGAGATTCACTTATGAGCTTTGCAACAGCCGATTTTGGTGGTACAAAATCTCTCTCAAAGCAATCTGAGTTATTTTTAAATGTTTCGTCTCCAATCTCGCCCAGAATGAACTTTGTAGCATCAGATCGCCCGAGTTTGTGGGTACAAAATGAATCTCAGAGCAACCTGAGCAGTTTTAATTTTTGTCACCTCCAATGTTGCCGAGATTCAGTAACGAGCTTTGCAAGAGCCGATTTTGTTGGTACAAAATCACTCTCAGAGCAATCTGAGTTTTTTTTTACAAAATGAATCTCAGAGCAATCTGAGCAGTTTTAATTTTTGTCACCTTCAAATGTCGCCGACATTCACTTACAAGCTTTGCAACAGCCAAGTTTGTTGGTACAAAATCACTGTCAGAGCAATCTTAGTATTTTGAAATTTTTCGTCTCCAATCTCGCCCAGAATGAACTTTTAGCATCAGAGCTACCGAATTTGTTGGTACAACATCACTCTCAGAGCAATCTGAGTTTTTTGAATTTTTCGTCTCCAATCTCGCCCGGAATGAACTTTGTAGCATCAGAGCGCCCGAGTTGGCTGGTACAAAATTGATCTTAGAGCAATCTGAGCAGTTTTAATTTTTGTGACCTCCAATGACGCCGAGATTCAGTTACGAGCTTTGGCAAGAGCCTAATTTGTTGGTACAAAATCACTGTCAAAGCAGTCTGAGTATTTTGAATTTTTTCGTCTCCAATCTCGCCCGGAATGAACTTTGTAGCATCAAAGTGCCCGAGTTTGTTTGTACAAAATTGATCTTAGAGCAATCTGAGCAGTTTTAATTGTTGTCACCGCCATTGTCGCCGAGATTCAGTTAAGAACTTTGCAAGAACCGATTTTGTTGGTACAAAATCACTCTCAGAGCAATCTGAGTATTTTGAATTTTTCGTCTCCAATCTCGCCCGGAATGATTTTTGTAGCATCAGAGCGCCCGAGTTTGCTTGTACAAAATTGATCTTAGAGCAATCTGAGCAGTTTTTATTTGTGTGACCTCCAATGTTGCCGAGATTCAGTAACGAGCTTTACAAGAACCGATTTTGTTTGTACAAAATCAATCTCAGAGCAATCTGAGTATTTCGAAATTTCTCGTCTCCAATCTCGCCCAGAATGAACTTTGTAGCATCAGAGCGCCCGAGTTTGTTGGTAAAAAATTGATCTGAAAGCAATCTCAGCAGTTTTAATTTTTGTGACCTCCAATGACGCCGAGATTCAGTTACGAGCTTTGGCAAGAGCCGATTTTGTTGGTACAAAATCACTGTCAAAGCACTATGAGTATTTTGAAATTTTTCGTCTCCAATCTCGCCCGGAATGATTTTTGTAGCATCAGAGCGCCCGAGTCTGTTGGTACAAAATTGATCTGATAGCAATCTGAGCACTTTTAATTTTTGTGACCTCCAATGTCGCCCAGATTCAGTTAAGAGCTTTGCAAGAACCGATTTTGTTGCTACAAAAGCACTCTCAGAGCAATCTGAGTTTTTTGTATTTTTCGTCTCCAATCTCGCCGGAAATGAACTTTCAGAGCACCCGAATTTGTTGGTACAAAATGAATCTCAGAGCAATCTGAGCACTTTTAATTTTTGTCACCTCCAAATGTCCCAGAGATTCACTTATGAGCTTTGCAAGAGCCGATTTTGTTGGTACAAAATCACTCTCAAAGCAATCTGAGTATTTTTGAATTTTTCGTCTCCAATCTCGCCCAGAATGAACTTTGTAGCATCAGATCGCCCGAGTTTGTTTGTACAAAATGAATCTCAGAGCAATCTGAGCACTTTTAATTTTTGTGACCTCCAATGTTGCCGAGATTCAGTAACGAGCTTTGCAAGAGCCGATTTTGTTGGTACAAAATCACTCTCAGAGCAATCTGAGGTTTTTTTACAAAATGAATCTCAGAGCAATCTGAGCAGTTTTAATTTTTGTCACCTCCAAATGTCGTCGACATTCACTTACAAGCTTTGCAACAGCCAAGTTTGTTGGTACAAAATCACTCTCAGAGCAATCTTAGTATTTTGAAATTTTTCGAATCCAATCTCGCACAGAATGAACTTTGTAGCATCAGTGCGCCCGAGTTTGCTTGTACAAAATGAATCTCAAAGCAATCTGAGCAGTTTTAATTTTTGTCACCTCCAAATGTCGCCGAGATTCAGTTACAAGCTTTGCAACAGCCGATTTTGTTGGTATAAAAGCACTCTAAGAGCAAGCTGAGTATTTTGAATTTTTCGTCTCCAATGTCGCCCAGAATGAACTTTGTAGCAGCAGAGCACCCGAATTTGTTGGTACAAAATGAATCTCAGAGCAATCTGAGCAGTTTTAATTTTTGTCACCTCCAAATGTCCCACAGATTCACTTATGAGCTTTGCAACAGCCGATTTTGTTGGTACAAAATCACACTCAAAGCAATCTGAGTATTTTAAAATGTTTCGTCTCCAATCTCGCCCAGAATGAACTTTGTAGCATCAAATTGCCCGAGTTTGTGGGTACAAAATGAATCTCAGAGCAACCTGAGCAGTTTTAATTTTTGTCACCTCCAAATGTCCCCGAGATTCAGTTACGAGCTTTGCAACAGCCGATTTTGTTGGTACAAAATCACTCTCAGAGCAATCTGAGGTTTTTTTTCAAAATGAATCTCAGAGCAATCTGAGCAGTTTTAATTTTTGTCACCTCCAAATGTCGTCGACATTCACTTTCAAGCTTTGCAACAGCCAAATTTGTTGGTACAAAATCACTCTCAGAGCAATCTTAGTATTTTGAAATTTTTCGTCTCCAATCTCGCCCAGAATGAACTTTGTAGCATCAGAGCTACCGAATTTGTTGGTACAAAATGAATCTCAGAGCAATCTGAGCAGTTTTAATTTTTGTCACCTCCAAATGACCCAGAGATTCACTTATCAGCTTTGCACAGCCGATATTGTTGGTACAAAATCACTCTCAAAGCAATCTGAGTATTTTTAAATGTTTCGTCTCCAAACTCGCTCAGAATGAACTTTGTAGCATCAGTGCGCCCGAGTTTGCTTGTACAAAATGAATCTTAAAGCAATCTGAGCAGTTTGAATTTTTGTCACCTCCAATGTCGCCGAGAATCACTTACGAGCTTTTAAAACAACCGAGTTTGTTCTGCAATCTCGCCCAGAATGAACTAGAAGCATCAGAGCACCTGATTTTGTTGGTACAAAATCACTCTCAGAGCAATCTGAGTATTTTGAAATTTTCGTCTCCAATCTCGCCCGGAATGAACTTTGTAGCATCAGAGCGCCTGAGTTTGTTTGTAAAAAATTGATCTTAGAGCAATCTGAGCACTTTTAATTGTTGTCACCGCCATTGTCGCAGAGATTCAGTTAAGAGCTTTGCAAGAGCCGATTTTGTTGGTATAAAATCACTCTCAGAGCAATCTGAGTATTTTGAATTTTTCGTCTCCAATCTCGCCCGGAATGAACTTTGTAGCATCAGAGCGCCCGAGTTCGTGGGTACAAAATGAATCTCAGAGCAATCTGAGCAGTTTTAATTTTTGTCACCTCCAATGTCGCCGAGAATCACTTACGAGCTTTTAAAACAACCGAGTTTGTTCTGCAATCTCGCCCAGCATGAACTAGAAGCATCAGAGCACCTGAGTTTGTTGGTACAAAATCATTCTCAGAGCAATCTGAGTATTTTCAAATTTTCGTCTCCAATCTCGCCCGGAATGAACTTTGTAGTATCAGAGCGCCCGAGTTGGCTGGTACAAAATTGATCTTAGAGCAATCTGAGCAGTTTTAATTTTTGTCACCTCCAAATGTCGCCGAGATTCAGTTACGAGCTTTGCAACAGCCGATTTTGTTGGTATAAAAGCACTCTAAGAGCAACCTGAGTATTTTTAAATTTTTCTTCTCCAATCTCGCCCGGAATGAACTTTGTAGCATCAGAGCGCCCGAGTTTGTTGGTACAAAATTTTTCTGATAGCAATCTGAGCACTTTTAATTTTTGTGACCTCCAATACCGCCCAGATTCAGTTTAGAGCTTTGCAAGAGCCGATTTTGTTGGTACAAAATCACTCTCAGAGCAAGCTGAGTATTTTGAATTTTTCGTCTCCAATGTCGCCCAGAATGAACTTTGTAGCATCAGAGCACCCGAATTTGTTCGTACAAACTGAATCTCAGAGCAATCTGAGCAGTTTTAATTGTTGTCACCTCCAAATGTCCCACAGATTCAGTTAAGAGCTTTGCAACAGCCGATTTTGTTGGTACAAAATCTCTCTCAAAGCAATCTGAGTATTTTTAAATGTTTCGTCTCCAATCTCGCCCAGAATGAACTTTGTAGCATCAGATCGCCCGAGTTTGTGGGTACAAAATGAATCTCAAAGCAATCTGAGTATTTTTAAATGGTTCGTCTCCAAACTCGCTCAGAATGAACTTTGTAGCATCAGTGCGCCCGAGTTTGCTTGTACAAAATGAATCTCAAAGCAATCTGAGCAGTTTTAATTTTTGTCACCTCCAATGTCGCCGAGAATCACTTACGAGCTTTTAAAACAACCGAGTTTGTTCTGCAATCTCGCCCAGAATGAACTAGAAGCATCAGAGCACCTGAGTTTGTTGGTACAAAATCACTTTCAGAGCAATCTGAGTGTTTTGAAATTTTAGTCTCCAATCTCGCCCGGAATGAACTTTGTAGCATCAGAGCGCCTGAGTTTGTTTGTACAAAATTGATCTTAGAGCAATCTGAGCAGTTTTAATTGTTGTCACCTCCAAATGTCGCCGAGATTCAGTTACAAGCTTTGCAACAGCCGATTTTGTTGGTATAAAAGCACTCTAAGAGCAAGCTGAGTATTTTGAATTTTTCGTCTCCAATGTCGCCCAGAATGAACTTTGTAGCATCAGAGCACCCGAATTTGTTGGTACAAAATGAATCTCAGAGCAATCTGAGCAGTTTTAATTTTTGTCACCTCCAAATGTCCCAGAGATTCACTTATGAGCTTTGCAACAGCCGATTTTGTTGGTACAAAATCTCTCTCAAAGCAATCTGAGTTATTTTTAAATGTTTCGTCTTCAATCTCGCCCAGAATGAACTTTGTAGCATCAGAGCTACCGAATTTGTTGGTACAAAATGAATCTCAGAGCAATCTGAGCAGTTTTAATTGTTTTCACCGCCATTGTCGCCCAGATTCAGTTAAGAGCTTTGCAAGAGCCGATTTTGTTGGTACAACATCACTCTCAGAGCAATCTGAGTATTTTGAATTTGTTCGTCTCCAATCTCGCCCGGAATGAACTTTGTAGCATCAAAGCGCCCGAGTTTGTTTGTACAAAATTGATCTTAGAGCAATCTGAGCAGTTTTAATTGTTGTCACCGCCATTGTCGCCGAGATTCAGTTAAGAACTTTGCAAGAGCCGATTTTTTTGGTATAAAATCACTCTCAGAGCAATCTGAGTATTTTGAAATTTTTCGTCTCCAATCTCGCCCGGAATGATTTTTGTAGCATCAGAGCGCCCGAGTTTGCTTGTACAAAATTGATCTTAGAGCAATCTGAGCAGTTTTTATTTGTGTGACCTCCAATATTGCCGAGATTCAGTAACGAGCTTTACAAGAACCGATTTTGTTTGTACAAAATCAATCTCAGAGCAATCTGAGTATTTCGAAATTTCTCGTCTCCAATCTCGCCCGGAATGAACTTTGTAGCATCAGAGCGCCCGAGTTTGTTGGTAAAAAATTGATCTGAAAGCAATCTCAGCAGTTTTAATTTTTGTGACCTCCAATGACGCCGAGATTCAGTTACGAGCTTTGGCAAGAGCCGATTTTGTTGGTACAAAATCTCTCTCAAAGCAATCTGAGTATTTTTGAATTTTTCGTCTCCAATCTCGCCGGAAATGAACTTTGTAGCATCAGATCGCCCGAGTTTGTGGGTAAAAAATGAATCTCAGAGCAATCTGAGCACTTTTAATTTTTGTCACCTCCAAATGTCGCCGACATTCACTTACAAGCTTTGCAAACAGCCAAGTTTGTTGGTACAAAATCACTCTCAGAGCAATCTTAGTATTTTGAAATTTTTCGTCTCCAATCTCGCCCAGAATGAACTTTGTAGCATCAGAGCTACCGAATTTGTTGGTACAAAATGAATCTCAGAGCAATCTGAGCAGTTTTAATTTTTGTCACCTCCAAATGACCCAGAGATTCACTTATCAGCTTTGCACAGCCGATTTTGTTGGTACAAAATCACTCTCAAAGCAATCTGAGTATTTTTAAATGTTTCGTCTCCAATCTCGCTCAGAATGAACTTTGTATCATCAATGCGCCCGAGTTTGCTTGTACAAAATGAATCTCAAAGCAATCTGAGCAGTTTGAATTTTTGTCACCTCCAATGTCGCCGAGAATCACTTACGAGCTTTTAAAACAACCGAGTTTGTTCTGCAATCTCGCCAAGAATGAACTAGAAGCATCAGAGCACCTGAGTTTGTTGGTATAAAATCACTCTCAGAGCAATCTGAGTATTTTGAATTTTTCGTCTCCAATCTCGCCCGGAATGAACTTTGTAGCATCAAAGCGCCCGAGTTGGTTGGTACAAAATTGATCTTAGAGCAATCTGAGCAGTTTTAATTTTTGTCACCTCCAAATGTCGCCGAGATTCAGTTACAAGCTTTGCAACAGCCGATTTTGTTGGTATAAAAGCACTCTAAGAGCAAGCTGAGTATTTTGAATTTTTCGTCTCCAATGTCGCCCAGAATGAACTTTGTAGCATCAGAGCACCCGAATTTGTTGGTACAAAATGAATCTCAGAGCAATCTGAGCAGTTTTAATTTTTGTCACCTCCAAATGACCCAGAGATTCACTTATCAGCTTTGCACAGCCGATTTTGTTGGTACAAAATCACTCTCAAAGCAATCTGAGTATTTTTAAATGTTTCGTCTCCAATCTCGCTCAGAATGAACTTTGTATCATCAATGCGCCCGAGTTTGCTTGTACAAAATGAATCTCAAAGCAATCTGAGCAGTTTGAATTTTTGTCACCTCCAATGTCGCCGAGAATCACTTACGAGCTTTTAAAACAACCGAGTTTGTTCTGCAATCTCGCCAAGAATGAACTAGAAGCATCAGAGCACCTGAGTTTGTTGGTATAAAATCACTCTCAGAGCAATCTGAGTATTTTGAATTTTTCGTCTCCAATCTCGCCCGGAATGAACTTTGTAGCGTCAGAGCGCCCGAGTTTGTTGGTACAAAATTGATCTCAGAGCAATCTGAGCAGTTTTAATTGTTGTCACCTCCAAATGTCGCCGAGATTCAGTTACAAGCTTTGCAACAGACGATCTTGTTGGTATAAAAGCACTCTAAGAGCAAGCTGAGTATTTTGAATTTTTCGTCTCCAATGTCGCCCAGAATGAACTTTGTAGCATCAGAGCTACCGAATTTGTTGGTACAAAATGAATCTCAGAGCAATCTGAGCAGTTTTAATTTTTGTCACCTCCAAATGTCCCAGAGATTCACTTATGAGCTTTGCAACAGCCGATTTTGTTGGTACAAAATCTCTCTCAAAGCAATCTGAGTTATTTTTAAATGTTTCGTCTCCAATCTCGCCCAGAATGAACTTTGTAGCATCAGATCGCCCGAGTTTGTGGGTACAAAATGAATCTCAGAGCAATCTGAGCAGTTTTAATTTTTGTCACCTCCAAATGTCCCAGAGATTCACTTATGAGCTTTGCAACAGCCGATTTTGTTGGTACAAAATCTCTCTCAAAGCAATCTGAGTTATTTTTAAATGTTTCGTCTCCAATCTCGCCCAGAATGAACTTTGTAGCATCAGATCGCCCGAGTTTGTGGGTACAAAATTGCTCTCAGAGCAATCTGAGCAGTTTTAATTTTTGTGACCTCCAATGACGCCGAGATTCAGTTACGAGTTTTGGCAAGAGCCGATTTTGTTGGTACAAAATCACTGTCAAAGCAGTCTGAGTATTTTGAATTTTTTCGTCTCCAATCTCGCCCGGAATGAACTTTGTAGCATCAAAGCGCCCGAGTTTGTTTGTACAAAATTGATTTAAGAGCAATCTGAGCGGTTTTAATTGTTGTCACCGCCATTGTCGCCGAGATTCAGTTAAGAACTTTGCAAGAGCCGATTTTGTTGGTATAAAATCACTCTCAGAGCAATCTGAGTATTTTGAAATTTTTCGTCTCCAATCTCGCCCGGAATGATTTTTGTAGCATCAGAGCGCCCGAGTTTGCTTGTACAAAATTGATCTTAGAGCAATCTGAGCAGTTTTTATTTGTGTGACCTCCAATGTTGCCGAGATTCAGTAACGAGCTTTACAAGAACCGATTTTGTTGGTACAAAATCACTGTCAAAGCACTCTGAGTATTTTGAAATTTGTCGTCTCCAATCTCGCCCGGAATGATTTTTGTAGCATCAGAGCGCCCGAGTCTGTTGGTACAAAAATGATCTGATAGCAATCTGAGCACTTTTAATTTTTGTGACCTCCAATGTCGCCCAGATTCAGTTAAGAGCTTTGCAAGAACCGATTTTGTTGCTACAAAAGCACTCTCAGAGCAATCTGAGTTTTTTGAATTTTTCGTCTCCAATCTCGCCGGAAATGAACTTTCAGAGCACCCGAATTTGTTGGTACAAAATGAATCTCAGAGCAATCTGAGCACTTTTAATTTTTGTCACCTCCAAATGTCCCAGAGATTCACTTATGAGCTTTGCAAGAGCCGATTTTGTTGGTACAAAATCACTCTCAAAGCAATCTGAGTATTTTTGAATTTTTCGTCTCCAATCTCGCCCAGAATGAACTTTGTAGCATCAGATCGCCCGAGTTTGTTTGTACAAAATGAATCTCAGAGCAATCTGAGCACTTTTAATTTTTGTGACCTCCAATGTTGCCGAGATTCAGTAACGAGCTTTGCAAGAGCCGATTTTGTTGGTACAAAATCACTCTCAGAGCAATCTGAGGTTTTTTTACAAAATGAATCTCAGAGCAATCTGAGCAGTTTTAATTTTTGTCACCTCCAAATGTCGCCGACATTCACTTACAAGCTTTGCAACAGCCAAGTTTGTTGGTACAAAATCACTCTCAGAGCAATCTTAGTATTTTGAAATTTTTCGTCTCCAATCTCGCCCAGAATGAACTTTGTAGCATCAGAGCACCCGAATTTGTTGGTACAAAATGAATCTCAGAGCAATCTGAGCAGTTTTAATTTTTGTCACCTCCAAATGTCCCAGAGATTCAGTTACAAGCTTTGCAACAGCCGATTTTGTTGGTATAAAAGCACTCTAAGAGCAAGCTGAGTATTTTGAATTTTTCGTCTCCAATGTCGCCCAGAATGAACTTTGTAGCAACAGAGCACCCGAATTTGTTGGTACAAAATGAATCTCAGAGCAATCTGAGCAGTTTTATTTTTTGTCACCTCCAAATGTCCCAGAGATTCACTTATGAGCTTTGCAACAGCCGATTTTGTTGGTACAAAATCTCTCTCAAAGCAATCTGAGTTATTTTTAAATGTTTCGTCTCCAATCTCGCCCAGAATGAACTTTGTAGCATCAGATCGCCCGAGTTTGTGGGTACAAAATGAATCTCAGAGCAACCTGAGCAGTTTTAATTTTTGTCACCTCCAATGTTGCCGAGATTCAGTAACGAGCTTTGCAAGAGCCGATTTTGTTGGTACAAAATCACTCTCAGAGCAATCTGAGTTTTTTTTTACAAAATGAATCTCAGAGCAATCTGAGCAGTTTTAATTTTTGTCACCTTCAAATGTCGCCGACATTCACTTACCAGCTTTGCAACAGCCAAGTTTGTTGGTACAAAATCACTCTCAGAGCAATCTTAGTATTTTGAAATTTTTCGTCTCCAATCTCGCCCAGAATGAACTTTGTAGCATCAGAGCTACCGAATTTGTTGGTACAAAATGAATTTCAGAGCAATCTGAGCAGTTTTAATTGTTGTCACCGCCATTGTCGCCCAGATTCAGTTAAGAGCTTTGCAAGAGCCGATTTTGTTGGTACAACATCACTCTCAGAGCAATCTGAGTTTTTTGAATTTTTCGTCTCCAATCTCGCCCGGAATGAACTTTGTAGCATCAGAGCGCCCGAGTTGGCTGGTACAAAATTGCTCTCAGAGCAATCTGAGCAGTTTTAATTTTTGTGACCTCCAAATGACGCCGAGATTCAGTTACGAGCTTTGGCAAGAGCCGATTTTGTTGGTACAAAATCACTGTCAAAGCAGTCTGAGTATTTTGAATTTTTTCGTCTCCAATCTCGCCCGGAATGAACTTTGTAGCATCAAAGAGCCCGAGTTTGTTTGTACAAAATTGATCTTAGAGCAATCTGAGCAGTTTTAATTGTTGTCACCGCCATTGTCGCCCAGATTCAGTTAAGAACTTTGCAAGAGCCGATTTTGTTGGTATAAAATCACTCTCAGAGCAATCTGAGTATTTTGAAATTTTTCGTCTCCAATCTCGCCCGGAATGAACTTTGTAGCATCAAAGTGCCCGAGTTTGTTTGTACAAAATTGATCTTAGAGCAATCTGAGCAGTTTTAATTTTTGTGACCTCCAATGACGCCGAGATTCAGTTACGAGCTTTGGCAAGAGCCGATTTTGTTGGTACAAAATCACTGTCAAAGCAGTCTGAGTATTTTGAATTTTTTCGTCTCCAATCTCGCCCGGAATGAACTTTGTAGCATCAAAGTGCCCGAGTTTGTTTGTACAAAATTGATCTTAGAGCAATCTGAGCAGTTTTAATTGTTGTCACCGCCATTGTCGCCGAGATTCAGTTAAGAACTTTGCAAGAGCCGATTTTGTTGGTACAAAATCACTCTCAGAGCAATCTGAGTATTTTGAAATTTTTCGTCTCCAATCTCGCCCGGAATGATTTTTGTAGCATCAGAGCGCCCGAGTTTGCTTGTACAAAATTGATCTTAGAGCAATCTGAGCAGTTTTTATTTGTGTGACCTCCAATGTTGCCGAGATTCAGTAACGAGCTTTACAAGAACCGATTTTGTTTGTACAAAATCAATCTCAGAGCAATCTGAGTATTTCGAAATTTCTCGTCTCCAATCTCGCCCAGAATGAACTTTGTAGCATCAGAGCGCCCGAGTTTGTTGGTAAAAAATTGATCTGAAAGCAATCTCAGCAGTTTTAATTTTTGTGACCTCCAATGACGCCGAGATTCAGTTACGAGCTTTGGCAAGAGCCGATTTTGTTGGTACAAAATCACTGTCAAAGCACTCTGAGTATTTTGAAATTTTTCGTCTCCAATCTCGCCCGGAATGATTTTTGTAGCATCAGAGCGCCCGAGTCTGTTGGTACAAAATTGATCTGATAGCAATCTGAGCACTTTTAATTTTTGTGACCTCCAATGTCGCCCAGATTCAGTTAAGAGCTTTGCAAGAACCGATTTTGTTGCTACAAAAGCACTCTCAGAGCAATCTGAGTTTTTTGAATTTTTCGTCTCCAATCTCGCCGGAAATGAACTTTCAGAGCACCCGAATTTGTTGGTACAAAATGAATCTCAGAGCAATCTGAGCACTTTTAATTTTTGTCACCTCCAAATGTCCCAGAGATTCACTTATCAGCTTTGCAAGAGCCGATTTTGTTGGTACAAAATCACTCTCAAAGCAATCTGAGTATTTTTGAATTTTTCGTCTCCAATCTCGCCCAGAATGAACTTTGTAGCATCAGATCGCCCGAGTTTGTTTGTACAAAATGAATCTCAGAGCAATCTGAGCACTTTTAATTTTTGTGACCTCCAATGTTGCCGAGATTCAGTAACGAGCTTTGCAAGAGCCGATTTTGTTGGTACAAAATCACTCTCAGAGCAATCTGAGGTTTTTTTACAAAATGAATCTCAGAGCAATCTGAGCAGTTTTAATTTTTGTCACCTCCAAATGTCGTCGACATTCAGTTACAAGCTTTGCAACAGCCAAGTTTGTTGGTACAAAATCACTCTCAGAGCAATCTTAGTATTTTGAAATTTTTCGTCTCCAATCTCGCACAGAATGAACTTTGTAGCATCAGAGCTACCGAATTTGTTGGTACAAAATGAATCTCAGAGCAATCTGAGCAGTTTTAATGTTTGTCACCTCCAAATGTCCCAGAGATTCACTTATCAGCTTTGCACAGCCGATTTTGTTGGTACAAAATCACTCTCAAAGCAATCTGAGTATTTTTAAATGTTTCGTCTCCAATCTCACTCAGAATGAACTTTGTAGCATCAGTGCGCCCGAGTTTGCTTGTACAAAATGAATCTCAAAGCAATCTGAGCAGTTTTAATTTTTGTCACCTCCAAATGTCGCCGAGATTCAGTTACAAGCTTTGCAACAGCCGATTTTGTTGGTATAAAAGCACTCTAAGAGCAAGCTGAGTATTTTGAATTTTTCGTCTCCAATGTCGCCCAGAATGAACTTTGTAGCATCAGAGCACCCGAATTTGTTGGTACAAAATGAATCTCAGAGCAATCTGAGCAGTTTTAATTTTTGTCACCTCCAAATGTCCCAGAGATTCACTTATGAGCTTTGCAACAGCCGATTTTGTTGGTACAAAATCTCTCTCAAAGCAATCTGAGTTATTTTTAAATGTTTCGTCTCCAATCTCGCCCAGAATGAACTTTGTAGCATCAGATCGCCCGAGTTTGTGGGTACAAAATGAATCTCAGAGCAACCTGAGCAGTTTTAATTTTTGTCACCTCCAATGTTGCCGAGATTCAGTAACGAGGTTTGCAAGAGCCGATTTTGTTGGTACAAAATCACTCTCAGAGCAATCTGAGTATTTCGAAATTTCTCGTCTCCAATCTCGCCCGGAATGAACTTTGTAGCATCAGAGCGCCCGAGTTTGTTGGTAAAAAATTGATCTGAAAGCAATCTCAGCAGTTTTAATTTTTGTGACCTCCAATGACGCCGAGATTCAGTTACGAGCTTTGGCAAGAGCCGATTTTGTTGGTACAAAATCACTGTCAAAGCACTCTGAGTATTTTGAAATTTGTCGTCTCCAATCTCGCCCGGAATGATTTTTGTAGCATCAGAGCGCCCGAGTTTGTTGGTAAAAAATTGATCTGATAGCAATCTGAGCACTTTAATTTTTGTGACCTCCAATGTCGCCCAGATTCAGTTAAGAGCTTTGCAAGAGCCGATTTTGTTGGTACAACATCACTCTCAGAGCAATCTGAGTTTTTTGAATTTTTCGTCTCCAATCTCGCCGGAAATGAACTTTGTAGTATCAGAGCGCCCGAGTTTGTTGGTACAAAATTGATCTGAAAGCAATCTGAGCAGTTTTATTTTTTGTCACCTCCAAATGTCCCACAGATTCACTTATGAGCTTTGCAACAGCCGATTTTGTTGGTACAAAATCACACTCAAAGCAATCTGAGTATTTTAAAATGTTTCGTCTCCAATCTCGCCCAGAATGAACTTTGTAGCATCAAATTGCCCGAGTTTGTGGGTACAAAATGAATCTCAGAGCAACCTGAGCAGTTTTAATTTTTGTCACCTCCAAATGTCCCCGAGATTCAGTTACGAGCTTTGCAACAGCCGATTTTGTTGGTACAAAATCACTCTCAGAGCAATCTGAGGTTTTTTTTCAAAATGAATCTCAGAGCAATCTGAGCAGTTTTAATTTTTGTCACCTCCAAATGTCGCCAACATTCACTTACAAGCTTTGCAACAGCCAAGTTTATTGGTACAAAATCACTCTCAGAGCAATCTTAGTATTTTGAAATTTTTCGTCTCCAATCTCGCACAGAATGAACTTTGTAGCATCAGAGCTACCGAATTTGTTGGTACAAAATGATTCTCAGAGCAATCTGAGCAGTTTTAATTTTTGTCACCTCCAAATGTCCCAGAGATTCACTTATCAGCTTTGCACAGCCGATTTTGTTGGTACAAAATCACTCTCAAAGCAATCTGAGTATTTTTAAATGTTTCGTCTCCAATCTCGCTCAAAATGAACTTTGTAGCATCAGTGCGCCCGAGTTTGCTTGTACAAAATGAATCTCAAAGCAATCTGAGCAGTTTTAATTTTTGTCACCTCCAATGTCGCCGAGAATCACTTACCAGCTTTTAAAACAACCGAGTTTGTTCTGCAATCTCGCCCAGAATGAACTAGAAGCATCAGAGCACCTGAGTTTGTTGGTACAAAATCACTCTCAGAGCAATCTGAGTATTTTGAAATTTTCGTCTCCAATTTCGCCCGGAATGAACTGTGTAGCATCAGAGCGCCCTGAGTTTGTTTGTAAAAAATTGATCTTAGAGCAATCTGAGCAGTTTTAATTGTTGTCACTGCCATTGTCGCCGAGATTCAGTTAAGAGCTTTGCAAGAGCCGATTTTGTTGGTATAAAATCACTCTCAGAGCAATCTGAGTATTTTGAAATTTTTCGTCTCCAATCTCGCCCGGAATGAACTTTGTAGCATCAGAGCGCCCGAGTTTGTTGGTACAAAATTGATCTGATAGCAATCTGAGCACTTTTAATTTTTGTGACCTCCAATACCGCCCAGATTCAGTAACGAGCTTTGCAAGAGCCGATTTTGTTGGTACAAAATCACTCTCAGAGCAATCTGAGTTTTTTTTACAAAATGAATCTCAGAGCAATCTGAGCAGTTTTAATTTTTGTCACCTCCAAATGTCGCCGACATTCACTTACAAGCTTTGCAACAGCCAAGTTTGTACGGTACAAAATCACTCTCAGAGCAATCTTAGTATTTTGAAATTTTTCGTCTCCAATCTCGCCCAGAATGAACTTTGCAGCATCAGAGCACCTGAGTTTGTTGGTACAAAATCACTCTCAGAGCAATCTGAGTATTTTGAAATTTTCGTCTCCAATCTCGCCCGGAATGAACTTTGTAGCATCAGAGCGCCTGAGTTTGTTTGTACAAAATTGATATTAGAGCAATCTGAGCAGTTTTAATTTTTGTCACCGCCAATGTCGCCGAGATTCAGTTAAGAGCTTTGCAAGAGCCGATTTTGTTGGTATAAAATCACTCTCAGAGCAATCTGAGTTTTTTGAATTTTTCGTCTCCAATCTCGCCCAGAATGAACTTTTGTAGCATCACATCGCCCGAGTTTGTGGGTACAAAATGAATCTCAGAGCAACCTGAGCAGTTTTAATTTTTGTCACCTCCAATGTTGCCGAGATTCAGTAACGAGCTTTGCAAGAGCCGATTTTGTTGGTACAAAATCACTCTCAGAGCAATCTGAGGTTTTTTTACAAAATGAATCTCAGAGCAATCTGAGCAGTTTTAATTTTTGTCACCTCCAAATGTCACCGACATTCACTTACAAGCTTTGCAACAGCCAAGTTTGTTGGCATAAAATCACTCTCAGAGCAATCTGAGTATTTTGAAATTTTTCGTCTCCAATCTCGCCCGGAATGAACTTTGTAGCATCAGAGCGCCCGAGTTTGTTGGTACAAAATTGATCTGATAGCAATCTGAGCACTTTTAATTTTTGTGACCTCCAATACCGCCCAGATTCAGTAACGAGCTTTGCAAGAGCCGATTTTGTTGGTACAAAATCACTCTCAGAGCAATCTGAGTTTTTTTTACAAAATGAATCTCAGAGCAATCTGAGCAGTTTTAATTTTTGTCACCTCCAAATGTCGCCGACATTCACTTACAAGCTTTGCAACAGCCAAGTTTGTATGGTACAAAATCACTCTCAGAGCAATCTTAGTATTTTGAAATTTTTCGTCTCCAATCTCGCCCAGAATGAACTTTGTAGCATCAGAGCGCCTGAGTTTGTTTATACAAAATTGATCTTAGAGCAATCTGAGCAGTTTTAATTTTTGTCACCGCCAATGTCGCCGAGATTCAGTTAAGAGCTTTGCAAGAGCCGATTTTGTTGGTATAAAATCACTCTCAGAGCAATCTGAGTTTTTTGAATTTTTCGTCTCCAATCTCGCCCAGAATGAACTTTTGTAGCATCACATCGCCCGAGTTTGTGGGTACAAAATGAATTTCAGAGCAACCTGAGCAGTTTTAATTTTTGTCACCTCCAATGTTGCCGAGATTCAGTAACGAGCTTTGCAAGAGCCGATTTTGTTGGTACAAAATCACTCTCAGAGCAATCTGAGGTTTTTTTACAAAATGAATCTCAGAGCAATCTGAGCAGTTTTAATTTTTGTCACCTCCCAATGTCGCCGACATTCACTTACAAGCTTTGCAACAGCCAAGTTTGTTGGTACAAAATCACTCTCAGAGCAATCTTAGTATTTTGAAATTTTTCGTCTCCAATCTCGCCCAGAATGAACTTTGTAGCATCAGAGCTACCGAATTTGTTGGTACAAAATGAATCTCAGAGCAATCTGAGCAGTTTTAATTTTTGTCACCTCCAAATGACCCAGAGATTCACTTATCAGCTTTGCACAGCCAATTTTCTTGGTACAAAATCACTCTCAAAGCAATCTGAGTATTTTTAAATGTTTCGTCTCCAAACTCGCTCAGAATGAACTTTGTAGCATCAGTGCGCCCGAGTTTGCTTGTACAAAATGAATCTTAAAGCAACCTGAGCAGTTTGAGTTATTTTTAAATGTTTCGTCTCCAATCTCGCCCAGAATGAACTTTGTAGCATCAGATCGCCCGAGTTTGTGGGTACAAAATGAATCTCAGAGCAACCTGAGCAGTTTTAATTTTTGTCACCTCCAATGTTGCCGAGATTCAGTAACGAGCTTTGCAAGAGCCGATTTTGTTGGTACAAAATCACTCTCAGAGCAATCTGAGTTTTCTTTTACAAAATGAATCTCAGAGCAATCTGAGCAGTTTTAATTTTTGTCACCTCCAAATGTCGCCGACATTCACTTACAAGCTTTGCAACAGCCAAGTTTGTTGGTACAAAATCACTCTCAGAGCAATCTTAGTATTTTGAAATTTTTCGTCTCCAATCTCGCCCAGAATGAACTTTGTAGCATCAGAGCTACCGAATTTGTTGGTACAAAATGAATTTCAGAGCAATCTGAGCAGTTTTAATTGTTGTCACCGCCATTGTCGCCCAGATTCAGTTAAGAGCTTTGCAAGAGCCGATTTTGTTGGTACAACATCACTCTCAGAGCAATCTGAGTTTTTTGAATTTTTCGTCTCCAATCTCGCCCGGAATGAACTTTGTAGCATCAGAGCGCCCGAGTTGGCTGGTACAAAATTGATCTTAAAGCAATCTGAGCAGTTTTAATTTTTGTGACCTCCAATGACGCCGAGATTCAGTTACGAGCTTTGGCAAGAGCCGATTTTGTTGGTACAAAATCACTGTCAAAGCAGTCTGAGTATTTTGAATTTTTTCGTCTCCAATCTCGCCCGGAATGAACTTTGTAGCATCAAAGCGCCCGAGTTTGTTTGTACAAAATTGATCTTAGAGCAATCTGAGCAGTTTTAATTGTTGTCACCGCCATTGTCGCCGAGATTCAGTTAAGAACTTTGCAAGAACCGATTTTGTTGGTATAAAATCACTCTCAGAGCAATCTGAGTTTTTTGAAATTTTCGTCTCCAATCTCGCCCAGAATGAACTTTTGTAGCATCACATCGCCCGAGTTTGTGGGTACAAAATGAATCTCAGAGCAACCTGAGCAAATTTAATTTTTGTCACCTGCAATGTTGCCGAGATTCAGTAACGAGCTTTGCAAGAGCCGATTTTGTTGGTACAAAATCACTCTCAGAGCAATCTGAGGTTTTTTTACAAAATGAATCTCAGAGCAATCTGAGCAGTTTTAATTTTTGTCACCTCCAAATGTCGCCGACATTCACTTACAAGCTTTGCAACAGCCAAATTTGTTGGTACAAAATCACTCTCAGAGCAATCTTAGTATTTTGAAATTTTTCGTCTCCAATCTCGCCCAGAATGAACTTTGTAGCATCAGAGCTACCGAATTTGTTGGTACAAAATGAATCTCAGAGCAATCTGAGCAGTTTTAATTTTTGTCACCTCCAAATGTCCCAGAGATTCACTTATCAGCTTTGCACAGCCGATTTTGTTGGTACAAAATCACTCTCAAAGCAATCTGAGTATTTTTAAATGTTTCGTCTCCAATCTCGCTCAGAATGAACTTTGTAGCATCAGTGCGCCCGAGTTTGCTTGTACAAAATGAATCTCAAAGCAATCTGAGCAGTTTTAATTTTTGTCACCTCCAAATGTCCCAGAGATTCAGTTACAAGCTTTGCAACAGCCGATTTTGTTGGTACAAAATCTCTCTCAAAGCAATCTGAGTTATTTTTAAATGTTTCGTCTCCAATCTCGCCCAGAATGAACTTTGTAGCATCAGATCGCCCGAGTTTGTGGGTACAAAATGAATCTCAGAGCAACCTGAGCAGTTTTAATTTTTGTCACCTCCAATGTTGCCGAGATTCAGTAACGAGGTTTGCAAGAGCCGATTTTGTTGGTACAAAATCACTCTCAGAGCAATCTGAGTATTTCGAAATTTCTCGTCTCCAATCTCGCCCAGAATGAACTTTGTAGCATCAGAGCGCCCGAGTTTGTTGGTAAAAAATTGATCTGAAAGCAATCTCAGCAGTTTTAATTTTTGTGACCTCCAATGACGCCGAGATTCAGTTACGAGCTTTGGCAAGGGCCGATTTTGTTGGTACAAAATCACTGTCAAAGCACTATGAGTATTTTGAAATTTGTCGTCTCCAATCTCGCCCGGAATGATTTTTGTAGCATCAGAGCGCCCGAGTTTGTTGGTACAAAATTGATCTGATAGCAATCTGAGCACTTTTAATTTTTGTGACCTCCAATGTCGCCCAGATTCAGTTAAGAGCTTTGCAAGAGCCGATTTTGTTGGTACAACATCACTCTCAGAGCAATCTGAGTTTTTTGAATTTTTCGTCTCCAATCTCGGCCGGAATGAACTTTGTAGCATCAGAGCGCCCGAGTTTGTTTGTACAAAATTGATCTTAGAGCAATCTGAGCAGTTTTAATTTTTGTCACCTCCAAATGTCGCCGAGATTCAGTTACAAGCTTTGCAACAGCCGATTTTGTTGGTATAAAAGCACTCTAAGAGCAAGCTGAGTATTTTGAATTTTTCGTCTCCAATGTCGCCCAGAATGAACTTTGTAGCATCAGAGCACCCGAATTTGTTGGTACAAAATGAATCTCAGAGCAATCTGAGCAGTTTTAATTTTTGTCACCTCCAAATGTCCCAGAGATTCACTTATGTCCCAGAGATTCACAACAGCCGATTTTGTTGGTACAAAATCTCTCTCAAAGCAATCTGAGTTATTTTTAAATGTTTCGTCTCCAATCTCGCCCAGAATGAACTTTGTAGCATCAGATCGCCCGAGTTTGTGGGTACAAAATGAATCTCAGAGCAACCTGAGCAGTTTTAATTTTTGTCACCTCCAATGTTGCCGAGATTCAGTAACGAGCTTTGCAAGAGCCGATTTTGTTGGTACAAAATCACTCTCAGAGCAATCTGAGTTTTTTTTTACAAAATGAATCTCAGAGCAATCTGAGCAGTTTTCATTTTTGTCACCTTCAAATGTCGCCGACATTCACTTACAAGCTTTGCAACAGCCAAGTTTGTTGGTACAAAATCACTCTCAGAGCAATCTTAGTATTTTGAAATTTTTCGTCTCCAATCTCGCCCAGAATGAACTTTGTAGCATCAGAGCTACCGAATTTGTTGGTACAACATCACTCTCAGAGCAATCTGAGTTTTTTGAATTTTTCGTCTCCAATCTCGCCCGGAATGAACTTTGTAGCATCAGAGCGCCCGAGTTGGCTGGTACAAAATTGATCTTAGAGCAATCTGAGCAGTTTTAATTTTTGTGACCTCCAATGACGCCGAGATTCAGTTACGAGCTTTGGCAAGAGCCGATTTTGTTGGTACAAAATCACTGTCAAAGCAGTCTGAGTATTTTGAATTTTTTCGTCTCCAATCTCGCCCGGAATGAACTTTGTAGCATCAAAGCGCCCGAGTTTGTTTGTACAAAATTGATCTTAGAGCAATCTGAGCAGTTTTAATTGTTGTCACCGCCATTGTCGCCGATATTCAGTTAAGAACTTTGCAAGAACCGATTTTGTTGGTATAAAATCACTCTCAGAGCAATCTGAGTTTTTTGAAATTTTCGTCTCCAATCTCGCCCAGAATGAACTTTTGTAGCATCACATCGCCCGAGTTTGTGGGTACAAAATGAATTTCAGAGCAACCTGAGCAGTTTTAATTTTTGTCACCTCCAATGTTGCCGAGATTCAGTAACGAGCTTTGCAAGAGCCGATTTTGTTGGTACAAAATCACTCTCAGAGCAATCTGAGGTTTTTTTACAAAATGAATCTCAGAGCAATCTGAGCAGTTTTAATTTTTGTCACCTCCAAATGTCGCCGACATTCACTTACAAGCTTTGCAACAGCCAAATTTGTTGGTACAAAATCACTCTCAGAGCAATCTTAGTATTTTGAAATTTTTCGTCTCCAATCTCGCCCAGAATGAACTTTGTAGCATCAGAGCTACCGAATTTGTTGGTACAAAATGAATCTCAGAGCAATCTGAGCAGTTTTAATTTTTGTCACCTCCAAATGACCCAGAGATTCACTTATCAGCTTTGCACAGCCGATTTTGTTGGTACAAAATCACTCTCAAAGCAATCTGAGTATTTTTAAATGTTTCGTCTCCAAACTCGCTCAGAATGAACTTTGTAGCATCAGTGCGCCCGAGTTTGCTTGTACAAAATGAATCTTAAAGCAATCTGAGCAGTTTGAATTTTTGTCACCTCCAATGTCGCCGAGAATCACTTACGAGCTTTTAAAACAACCGAGTTTGTTCTGCAATCTCGCCCAGAATGAACTAGAAGCATCAGAGCACCTGATTTTGTTGGTACAAAATCACTCTCAGAGCAATCTGAGTATTTTGAAATTTTCGTCTCCAATCTCGCCCGGAATGAACTTTGTAGCATCAGAGCGCCTGAGTTTGTTTGTAAAAAATTGATCTTAGAGCAATCTGAGCAGTTTTAATTGTTGTCACCGCCATTGTCGCAGAGATTCAGTTAAGAGCTTTGCAAGAGCCGATTTTGTTGGTATAAAATCACTCTCAGAGCAATCTGAGTATTTTGAATTTTTCGTCTCCAATCTCGCCCGGAATGAACTTTGTAGCATCAGAGCGCCCGAGTTCGTGGGTACAAAATGAATCTCAGAGCAATCTGAGCAGTTTTAATTTTTGTCACCTCCAATGTCGCCGAGAATCACTTACGAGCTTTTAAAACAACCGAGTTTGTTCTGCAATCTCGCCCAGCATGAACTAGAAGCATCAGAGCACCTGAGTTTGTTGGTACAAAATCACTCTCAGAGCAATCTGAGTATTTTCAAATTTTCGTCTCCAATCTCGCCCGGAATGAACTTTGTAGTATCAGAGCGCCCGAGTTGGCTGGTACAAAATTGATCTTAGAGCAATCTGAGCAGTTTTAATTTTTGTCACCTCCAAATGTCGCCGAGATTCAGTTACGAGCTTTGCAACAGCCGATTTTGTTGGTATAAAAGCACTCTAAGAGCAACCTGAGTATTTTTAAATTTTTCTTCTCCAATCTCGCCCGGAATGAACTTTGTAGCATCAGAGCGCCCGAGTTTGTTGGTACAAAATTTTTCTGATAGCAATCTGAGCACTTTTAATTTTTGTGACCTCCAATACCGCCCAGATTCAGTTTAGAGCTTTGCAAGAGCCGATTTTGTTGGTACAAAATCACTCTCAGAGCAAGCTGAGTATTTTGAATTTTTCGTCTCCAATGTCGCCCAGAATGAACTTTGTAGCATCAGATCGCCCGAGTTTGTGGGTAAAAAATGAATCTCAAAGCAATCGGAGTATTTTTAAATGGTTCGTCTCCAAACTCGCTCAGAATGAACTTTGTAGCATCAGTGCGCCCGAGTTTGCTTGTACAAAATGAATCTCAAAGCAATCTGAGCAGTTTTAATTTTTGTCACCTCCAATGTCGCCGAGAATCACTTACGAGCTTTTAAAACAACCGAGTTTGTTCTGCAATCTCGCCCAGAATGAACTAGAAGCATCAGAGCACCTGAGTTTGTTGGTACAAAATCACTTTCAGAGCAATCTGAGTGTTTTGAAATTTTAGTCTCCAATCTCGCCCGGAATGAACTTTGTAGCATCAGAGCGCCTGAGTTTGTTTGTACAAAATTGATCTTAGAGCAATCTGAGCAGTTTTAATTGTTGTCACCTCCAAATGTCGCCGAGATTCAGTTACAAGCTTTGCAAGAGCCGATTTTGTTGGTATAAAAGCACTCTAAGAGCAAGCTGAGTATTTTGAATTTTTCGTCTCCAATGTCGCCCAGAATGAACTTTGTAGCATCAGAGCACCCGAATTTGTTGGTACAAAATGAATCTCAGAGCAATCTGAGCAGTTTTAATTTTTGTCACCTCCAATGTCGCCGAGAATCACTTACGAGCTTTTAAAACAACCGAGTTTGTTCTGCAATCTCGCCCAGAATGAACTAGAAGCATCAGAGCACCTGAGTTTGTTGGTACAAAATCACTTTCAGAGCAATCTGAGTATTTTGAAATTTTAGTCTCCAATCTCGCCCGGAATGAACTTGGTAGCATCAGAGCGCCTGAGTTTGTTTGTACAAAATTGATCTTAGAGCAATCTGAGCAGTTTTAATTGTTGTCACCTCCAAATGTCGCCGAGATTCAGTTACAAGCTTTGCAAGAGCCGATTTTGTTGGTATAAAATCACTCTCAGAGCAAGCTGAGTATTTTGAATTTTTCGTCTCCAATGTCGCCCAGAATGAACTTTTGTAGCATCACATCGCCCGAGTTTGTTGGTACAAAATGAATCTCAGAGCAATCTGAGCAGTTTTAATTTTTGTCACCTCCAAATGTCCCAGAGATTCACTTATGAGCTTTGCAACAGCCGATTTTGTTGGTACAAAATCTCTCTCAAAGCAATCTGAGTTATTTTTAAATGTTTCGTCTTCAATCTCGCCCAGAATGAACTTTGTAGCATCAGAGCTACCGAATTTGTTGGTACAAAATGAATCTCAGAGCATTCTGAGCAGTTTTAATTGTTTTCACCGCCATTGTCGCCCAGATTCAGTTAAGAGCTTTGCAAGAGCCGATTTTGTTGGTACAACATCACTCTCAGAGCAATCTGAGTATTTTGAATTTGTTCGTCTCCAATCTCGCCCAGAATAAACTTTGTAGCATCAAAGCGCCCGAGTTTGTTTGTACAAAATTGATCTTAGAGCAATCTGAGCAGTTTTAATTGTTGTCACCGCCATTGTCGCCGAGATTCAGTTAAGAACTTTGCAAGAGCCGATTTTGTTGGTATAAAATCACTCTCAGAGCAATCTGAGTATTTTGAAATTTTTCGTCTCCAATCTCGCCCGGAATGATTTTTGTAGCATCAGAGCGCCCGAGTTTGCTTGTACAAAATTGATCTTAGAGCAATCTGAGCAGTTTTTATTTGTGTGACCTCCAATGTTGCCGAGATTCAGTAACGAGCTTTACAAGAACCGATTTTGTTTGTACAAAATCAATCTCAGAGCAATCTGAGTATTTCGAAATTTCTCGTCTCCAATCTCGCCCGGAATGAACTTTGTAGCATCAGAGCGCCCGAGTTGGCTGGTACAAAATTGATCTTAGAGCAATCTGAGCAGTTTTAATTTTTGTGACCTCCAATGACGCCGAGATTCAGTTACGAGCTTTGGCAAGAGCCGATTTTGTTGGTACAAAATCTCTCTCAAAGCAATCTGAGTATTTTTGAATTTTTCGTCTCCAATCTCGCCGGAAATGAACTTTGTAGCATCAGATCGCCCGAGTTTGTGGGTAAAAAATGAATCTCAGAGCAATCTGAGCACTTTTAACTTTTGTCACCTCCAAATGTCGCCGACATTCACTTACAAGCTTTGCAAACAGCCAAGTTTGTTGGTACAAAATCACTCTCAGAGCAATCTTAGTATTTTGAAATTTTTCGTCTCCAATCTCGCCCAGAATGAACTTTGTAGCATCAGAGCTACCGAATTTGTTGGTACAAAATGAATCTCAGAGCAATCTGAGCAGTTTTAATTTTTGTCACCTCCAAATGTCCCAGAGATTCACTTATCAGCTTTGCACAGCCGATTTTGTTGGTACAAAATCACTCTCAAAGCAATCTGAGTATTTTTAAATGTTTCGTCTCCAATCTCGCTCAGAATGAACTTTGTAGCATCAGATCGCCCGAGTTTGCTTGTACAAAATGAATCTCAAAGCAATCTGAGCAGTTTTAATTTTTGTCACCTCCAAATGTCGCCGAGATTCAGTTACAAGCTTTGCAACAGCCGATTTTGTTGGTATAAAAGCACTCTAAGAGCAAGCTGAGTATTTTGAATTTTTCGTCTCCAATGTCGCCCAGAATGAACTTTGTAGCATCAGATCGCCCGAGTTTGTGGGTACAAAATGAATCTCAGAGCAACCTGAGCAGTTTTAATTTTTGTCACCTCCAATGTTGCCGAGATTCAGTAACGAGGTTTGCAAGAGCCGATTTTGTTGGTACAAAATCACTCTCAGAGCAATCTGAGTATTTCGAAATTTCTCGTCTCCAATCTCGCCCGGAATGAACTTTGTAGCATCAGAGCGCCCGAGTTTGTTGGTAGAAAATTGATCTGATAGCAATCTGAGCACTTTTAATTTTTGTGACCTCCAATGTCGCCCAGATTCTGTTAAGAGCTTTGCAAGAGCCGATTTTGTTGGTACAACATCACTCTCAGAGCAATCTGAGTTTTTTGAATTTTTCGTCTCCAATCTCGCCCGGAATGAACTTTGTAGCATCAGAGCGCCCGAGTTTGTTTGTACAAAATTGATCTTAGAGCAATCTGAGCAGTTTTAATTTTTGTCACCTCCAAATGTCGCCGAGATTCAGTTACAAGCTTTGCAACAGCCGATTTTGTTGGTATAAAAGCACTCTAAGAGCAAGCTGAGTATTTTGAATTTTTCGTCTCCAATGTCGCCCAGAATGAACTTTGTAGCATCAGAGCACCCGAATTTGTTGGTACAAAATGAATCTCAGAGCAATCTGAGCAGTTTTAATTTTTGTCACCTCCAAATGTCCCAGAGATTCACTTATGAGCTTTGCAACAGCCGATTTTGTTGGTACAAAATCTCTCTCAAAGCAATCTGAGTTATTTTTAAATGTTTCGTCTCCAATCTCGCCCAGAATGAACTTTGTAGCATCAGATCGCCCGAGTTTGTGGGTACAAAATGAATCTCAGAGCAACCTGAGCACTTTTAATTTTTGTCACCTCCGAATGTCGCCGACATTCACTTACGAGCTTTGCAACAGCCAAGTTTGTTGGTACAAAATCACTCTCAGAGCAATCTGAGGTTTTTTTACAAAATGAAATTTCAGAGCAATCTGAGTATTTTTAAATGTTTCGTCTCCAAACTCGCTCAGAATGAACTTTGTAGCATCAGTGCGCCCGAGTTTGCTTGTACAAAATGAATCTTAAAGCAATCTGAGCAGTTTGAATTTTTGTCACCTCCAATGTCGCCGAGAATCACTTACGAGCTTTTAAAACAACCGAGTTTGTTCTGCAATCTCGCCCAGAATGAACTAGAAGCATCAGAGCACCTGATTTTGTTGGTACAAAATCACTCTCAAAGCAATCTGAGTATTTTGAAATTTTCGTCTCCAATCTCGCCCGGAATGAACTTTGTAGCATCAGAGCGCCTGAGTTTGTTTGTAAAAAATTGATCTTAGAGCAATCTGAGCAGTTTTAATTGTTGTCACCGCCATTGTCGCAGAGATTCAGTTAAGAGCTTTGCAAGAGCCGATTTTGTTGGTATAAAATCACTCTCAGAGCAATCTGAGTATTTTGAATTTTTCGTCTCCAATCTCGCCCGGAATGAACTTTGTAGCATCAGAGCGCCCGAGTTCGTGGGTACAAAATGAATCTCAGAGCAATCTGAGCAGTTTTAATTTTTGTCACCTCCAATGTCGCCGAGAATCACTTACGAGCTTTTAAAACAACCGAGTTTGTTCTGCAATCTCGCCCAGCATGAACTAGAAGCATCAGAGCACCTGAGTTTGTTGGTACAAAATCACTCTCAGAGCAATCTGAGTATTTTCAAATTTTCGTCTCCAATCTCGCCCGGAATGAACTTTGTAGTATCAGAGCGCCCGAGTTGGCTGGTACAAAATTGATCTTAGAGCAATCTGAGCAGTTTTAATTTTTGTCACCTCCAAATGTCGCCGAGATTCAGTTACGAGCTTTGCAACAGCCGATTTTGTTGGTATAAAAGCACTCTAAGAGCAACCTGAGTATTTTTAAATTTTTCTTCTCCAATCTCGCCCGGAATGAACTTTGTAGCATCAGAGCGCCCGAGTTTGTTGGTACAAAATTTTTCTGATAGCAATCTGAGCACTTTTAATTTTTGTGACCTCCAATACCGCCCAGATTCAGTTTAGAGCTTTGCAAGAGCCGATTTTGTTTGTACAAAATCACTCTCAGAGCAAGCTGAGTATTTTGAATTTTTCGTCTCCAATGTCGCCCAGAATGAACTTTGTAGCATCAGAGCACCCGAATTTGTTCGTACAAACTGAATCTCAGAGCAATCTGAGCAGTTTTAATTGTTGTCACCTCCAAATGTCCCAGAGATTCAGTTAAGAGCTTTGCAACAGCCGATTTTGTTGGTACAAAATCTCTCTCAAAGCAATCTGAGTATTTTTAAATGTTTCGTCTCCAATCTCGCCCAGAATGAACTTTGTAGCATCAGATCGCCCGAGTTTGTGGGTAAAAAATGAATCTCAAAGCAATCGGAGTATTTTTAAATGGTTCGTCTCCAAACTCGCTCAGAATGAACTTTGTAGCATCAGTGCGCCCGAGTTTGCTTGTACAAAATGAATCTCAAAGCAATCTGAGCAGTTTTAATTTTTGTCACCTCCAATGTCGCCGAGAATCACTTACGAGCTTTTAAAACAACCGAGTTTGTTCTGCAATCTCGCCCAGAATGAACTAGAAGCATCAGAGCACCTGAGTTTGTTGGTACAAAATCACTTTCAGAGCAATCTGAGTGTTTTGAAATTTTAGTCTCCAATCTCGCCCGGAATGAACTTTGTAGCATCAGAGCGCCTGAGTTTGTTTGTACAAAATTGATCTTAGAGCAATCTGAGCAGTTTTAATTTTTGTCACCTCCAAATGTCGCCGAGATTCAGTTACAAGCTTTGCAAGAGCCGATTTTGTTGGTATAAAAGCACTCTAAGAGCAAGCTGAGTATTTTGAATTTTTCGTCTCCAATGTCGCCCAGAATGAACTTTGTAGCATCAGAGCACCCGAATTTGTTGGTACAAAATGAATCTCAGAGCAATCTGAGCAGTTTTAATTTTTGTCACCTCCAATGTCGCCGAGAATCACTTACGAGCTTTTAAAACAACCGAGTTTGTTCTGCAATCTCGCCCAGAATGAACTAGAAGCATCGGAGCACCTGAGTTTGTTGGTACAAAATCACTTTCAGAGCAATCTGAGTGTTTTGAAATTTTAGTCTCCAATCTCGCCCGGAATGAACTTTGTAGCATCAGAGCGCCTGAGTTTGTTTGTACAAAATTGATCTTAGAGCAATCTGAGCAGTTTTAATTGTTGTCACCTCCAAATGTCGCCGAGATTCAGTTACAAGCTTTGCAAGAGCCGATTTTGTTGGTATAAAAGCACTCTAAGAGCAAGCTGAGTATTTTGAATTTTTCGTCTCCAATGTCGCCCAGAATGAACTTTGTAGCATCAGAGCACCCGAATTTGTTGGTACAAAATGAATCTCAGAGCAATCTGAGCAGTTTTAATTTTTGTCACCTCCAAATGTCCCAGAGATTCACTTATGAGCTTTGCAACAGCCGATTTTGTTGGTACAAAATCTCTCTCAAAGCAATCTGAGTTATTTTTAAATGTTTCGTCTTCAATCTCGCCCAGAATGAACTTTGTAGCATCAGAGCTACCGAATTTGTTGGTACAAAATGAATCTCAGAGCATTCTGAGCAGTTTTAATTGTTTTCACCGCCATTGTCGCCCAGATTCAGTTAAGAGCTTTGCAAGAGCCGATTTTGTTGGTACAACATCACTCTCAGAGCAATCTGAGTATTTTGAATTTTTTCGTCTCCAATCTCGCCCGGAATGAACTTTGTAGCATCAAAGCGCCCGAGTTTGTTTGTACAAAATTGATCTTAGAGCAATCTGAGCAGTTTTAATTGTTGTCACCGCCATTGTCGCCGAGATTCAGTTAAGAACTTTGCAAGAGCCGATTTTGTTGGTATAAAATCACTCTCAGAGCAATCTGAGTATTTTGAAATTTTTCGTCTCCAATCTCGCCCGGAATGATTTTTGTAGCATCAGAGCGCCCGAGTTTGCTTGTACAAAATTGATCTTAGAGCAATCTGAGCAGTTTTTATTTGTGTGACCTCCAATGTTGCCGAGATTCAGTAACGAGCTTTACAAGAACCGATTTTGTTTGTACAAAATCAATCTCAGAGCAATCTGAGTATTTCGAAATTTCTCGTCTCCAATCTCGCCCGGAATGAACTTTGTAGCATCAGAGCGCCCGAGTTTGTTGGTAAAAAATTGATCTGAAAGCAATCTCAGCAGTTTTAATTTTTGTGACCTCCAATGACGCCGAGATTCAGTTACGAGCTTTGGCAAGAGCCGATTTTGTTGGTACAAAATCTCTCTCAAAGCAATCTGAGTATTTTTGAATTTTTCGTCTCCAATCTCGCCGGAAATGAACTTTGTAGCATCAGATCGCCCGAGTTTGTGGGTAAAAAATGAATCTCAGAGCAATCTGAGCACTTTTAACTTTTGTCACCTCCAAATGTCGCCGACATTCACTTACAAGCTTTGCAAACAGCCAAGTTTGTTGGTACAAAATCACTCTCAGAGCAATCTTAGTATTTTGAAAATTTTCGTCTCCAATCTCGCCCAGAATGAACTTTGTAGCATCAGAGCTACCGAATTTGTTGGTACAAAATGAATCTCAGAGCAATCTGAGCAGTTTTATTTTTTGTCACCTCCAAATGTCCCAGAGATTCACTTATCAGCTTTGCACAGCCGATTTTGTTGGTACAAAATCACTCTCAAAGCAATCTGAGTATTTTTAAATGTTTCGTCTCCAATCTCGCTCAGAATGAACTTTGTAGCATCAGATCGCCCGAGTTTGCTTGTACAAAATGAATCTCAAAGCAATCTGAGCAGTTTTAATTTTTGTCACCTCCAAATGTCGCCGAGATTCAGTTACAAGCTTTGCAACAGCCGATTTTGTTGGTATAAAAGCACTCTAAGAGCAAGCTGAGTATTTTGAATTTTTCGTCTCCAATGTCGCCCAGAATGAACTTTGTAGCATCAGATCGCCCGAGTTTGTGGGTACAAAATGAATCTCAGAGCAACCTGAGCAGTTTTAATTTTTGTCACCTCCAATGTTGCCGAGATTCAGTAACGAGGTTTGCAAGAGCCGATTTTGTTGGTACAAAATCACTCTCAGAGCAATCTGAGTATTTCGAAATTTCTCGTCTCCAATCTCGCCCGGAATGAACTTTGTAGCATCAGAGCGCCCGAGTTTGTTGGTACAAAATTGATCTGATAGCAATCTGAGCACTTTTAATTTTTGTGACCTCCAATGTCGCCCAGATTCTGTTAAGAGCTTTGCAAGAGCCGATTTTGTTGGTACAACATCACTCTCAGAGCAATCTGAGTTTTTTGAATTTTTCGTCTCCAATCTCGCCCGGAATGAACTTTGTAGCATCAGAGCGCCCGAGTTTGTTTGTACAAAATTGATCTTAGAGCAATCTGAGCAGTTTTAATTTTTGTCACCTCCAAATGTCGCCGAGATTCAGTTACAAGCTTTGCAACAGCCGATTTTGTTGGTATAAAAGCACTCTAAGAGCAAGCTGAGTATTTTGAATTTTTCGTCTCCAATGTCGCCCAGAATGAACTTTGTAGCATCAGAGCACCCGAATTTGTTGGTACAAAATGAATCTCAGAGCAATCTGAGCAGTTTTAATTTTTGTCACCTCCAAATGTCCCAGAGATTCACTTATGAGCTTTGCAAGAGCCGATTTTGTTGGTACAAAAACTCTCTCAAAGCAATCTGAGTTATTTTTAAATGTTTCGTCTCCAATCTCGCCCAGAATGAACTTTGTAGCATCAGATCGCCCGAGTTTGTGGGTACAAAATGAATCTCAGAGCAACCTGAGCACTTTTAATTTTTGTCACCTCCGAATGTCGCCGACATTCACTTACGAGCTTTGCAACAGCCAAGTTTGTTGGTACAAAATCACTCTCAGAGCAATCTGAGGTTTTTTTACAAAATGAAATTTCAGAGCAATCTGAGCAGTTTTAATTTTTGTCACCTCCAAATGTCGCCGACATTCACTTACAAGCTTTGCAACAGCCAAATTTGTTGGTACAAAATCACTCTCAAAGCAATCTGAGTATTTTTAAATGTTTCGTCTCCAAACTCGCTCAGAATGAACTTTGTAGCATCAGTGCGCCCGAGTTTGCTTGTACAAAATGAATCTTAAAGCAATCTGAGCAGTTTGAATTTTTGTCACCTCCAATGTCGCCGAGAATCACTTACGAGCTTTTAAAACAACCGAGTTTGTTCTGCAATCTCGCCCAGAATGAACTAGAAGCATCAGAGCACCTGATTTTGTTGGTACAAAATCACTCTCAGAGCAATCTGAGTATTTTGAAATTTTCGTCTCCAATCTCGCCCGGAATGAACTTTGTAGCATCAGAGCGCCTGAGTTTGTTTGTAAAAAATTGATCTTAGAGCAATCTGAGGAGTTTTAATTGTTGTCACCGCCATTGTCGCAGAGATTCAGTTAAGAGCTTTGCAAGAGCCGATTTTGTTGGTATAAAATCACTCTCAGAGCAATCTGAGTATTTTGAATTTTTCGTCTCCAATCTCGCCCGGAATGAACTTTGTAGCATCAGAGCGCCCGAGTTCGTGGGTACAAAATGAATCTCAGAGCAATCTGAGCAGTTTTAATTTTTGTCACCTCCAATGTCGCCGAGAATCACTTACGAGCTTTTAAAACAACCGAGTTTGTTCTGCAATCTCGCCCAGCATGAACTAGAAGCATCAGAGCACCTGAGTTTGTTGGTACAAAATCACTCTCAGAGCAATCTGAGTATTTTCAAATTTTTGTCTCCAATCTCGCCCGGAATGAACTTTGTAGTATCAGAGCGCCCGAGTTGGCTGGTACAAAATTGATCTTAGAGCAATCTGAGCAGTTTTAATTTTTGTCACCTCCAAATGTCGCCGAGATTCAGTTACGAGCTTTGCAACAGCCGATTTTGTTGGTATAAAAGCACTCTAAGAGCAACCTGAGTATTTTTAAATTTTTCTTCTCCAATCTCGCCCGGAATGAACTTTGTAGCATCAGAGCGCCCGAGTTTGTTGGTACAAAATTTTTCTGATAGCAATCTGAGCACTTTTAATTTTTGTGACCTCCAATACCGCCCAGATTCAGTTTAGAGCTTTGCAAGAGCCGATTTTGTTGGTACAAAATCACTCTCAGAGCAAGCTGAGTATTTTGAATTTTTCGTCTCCAATGTCGCCCAGAATGAACTTTGTAGCATCAGAGCACCCGAATTTGTTCGTACAAACTGAATCTCAGAGCAATCTGAGCAGTTTTAATTGTTGTCACCTCCAAATGTCCCAGAGATTCAGTTAAGAGCTTTGCAACAGCCGATTTTGTTGGTACAAAATCTCTCTCAAAGCAATCTGAGTATTTTTAAATGTTTCGTCTCCAATCTCGCCCAGAATGAACTTTGTAGCATCAGATCGCCCGAGTTTGTGGGTACAAAATGAATCACAAAGCAATCTGAGCAGTTTTAATTTTTGTCACCTCCAATGTCGCCGAGAATCACTTACGAGCTTTTAAAACAACCGAGTTTGTTCTGCAATCTCGCCCAGAATGAACTAGAAGCATCAGAGCACCTGAGTTTGTTGGTACAAAATCACTTTCAGAGCAATCTGAGTGTTTTGAAATTTTCGTCTCCAATCTCGCCCGGAATGAACTTTGTAGCATCAGAGCGCCTGAGTTTGTTTGTACAAAATTGATCTTAGAGCAATCTGAGCAGTTTTAATTGTTGTCACCTCCAAATGTCGCCGAGATTCAGTTACAAGCTTTGCAACAGCCGATTTTGTTGGTATAAAAGCACTCTAAGAGCAAGCTGAGTATTTTGAATTTTTCGTCTCCAATGTCGCCCAGAATGAACTTTGTAGCATCAGAGCACCCGAATTTGTTGGTACAAAATGAATCTCAGAGCAATCTGAGCAGTTTTAATTTTTGTCACCTCCAAATGTCCCAGAGATTCACTTATGAGCTTTGCAACAGCCGATTTTGTTGGTACAAAATCTCTCTCAAAGCAATCTGAGTTATTTTTAAATGTTTCGTCTCCAATCTCGCCCAGAATGAACTTTGTAGCATCAGATCGCCCGAGTTTGTGGGTACAAAATGAATCTCAGAGCAACCTGAGCACTTTTAATTTTTGTCACCTCCGAATGTCGCCGACATTCACTTACGAGCTTTGCAACAGCCAAGTTTGTTGGTACAAAATCACTCTCAGAGCAATCTTAGTATTTTGAAATTTTTCGTCTCCAATCTCGCCCAGAATGAACTTTGTAGCATCAGAGCTACCGAATTTGTTGGTACAAAATGAATCTCAGAGCAATCTGAGCAGTTTTAATTGTTGTCACCGCCATTGTCGCCCAGATTCAGTTAAGAGCTTTGCAAGAGCCGATTTTGTTGGTACAACATCACTCTCAGAGCAATCTGAGTATTTTGAATTTTTTCGTCTCCAATCTCGCCCGGAATGAACTTTGTAGCATCAAAGCGCCCGAGTTTGTTTGTACAAAATTGATCTTAGAGCATTCTGAGCAGTTTTAATTGTTGTCACCGCCATTGTCGCCGAGATTCAGTTAAGAACTTTGCAAGAGCCGATTTTGTTGGTATAAAATCACTCTCAGAGCAATCTGAGTATTTTGAAATTTTTCGTCTCCAATCTCGCCCGGAATGATTTTTGTAGCATCAGAGCGCCCGAGTTTGCTTGTACAAAATTGATCTTAGAGCAATCTGAGCAGTTTTTATTTGTGTGACCTCCAATGTTGCCGAGATTCAGTAACGAGCTTTACAAGAACCGATTTTGTTTGTACAAAATCAATCTCAGAGCAATCTGAGTATTTCGAAATTTCTCGTCTCCAATCTCGCCCGGAATGAACTTTGTAGCATCAGAGCGCCCGAGTTTGTTGGTAAAAAATTGATCTGAAAGCAATCTCAGCAGTTTTAATTTTTGTGACCTCCAATGACGCCGAGATTCAGTTACGAGCTTTGGCAAGAGCCGATTTTGTTGGTACAAAATCTCTCTCAAAGCAATTTGAGTATTTTTGAATTTTTCGTCTCCAATCTCGCCGGAAATGAACTTTGTAGCATCAGATCGCCCGAGTTTGTGGGTACAAAATGAATCTCAGAGCAATCTGAGCACTTTTAATTTTTGTCACCTCCAAATGTCGCCGACAATCACTTACAAGCTTTGCAAACAGCCAAGTTTGTTGGTACAAAATCACTCTCAGAGCAATCTTAGTATTTTGAAATTTTTCGTCTCCAATCTCGCCCAGAATGAACTTTGTAGCATCAGAGCTACCGAATTTGTTGGTACAAAATGAATCTCAGAGCAATCTGAGCAGTTTTAATTTTTGTCACCTCCAAATGACCCAGAGATTCACTTATCAGCTTTGCACAGCCGATTTTGTTGGTACAAAATCACTCTCAAAGCAATCTGAGTATTTTTAAATGTTTCGTCTCCAATCTCGCTCAGAATGAACTTTGTATCATCAATGCGCCCGAGTTTGCTTGTACAAAATGAATCTCAAAGCAATCTGAGCAGTTTGAATTTTTGTCACCTCCAATGTCGCCGAGAATCACTTACGAGCTTTTAAAACAACCGAGTTTGTTCTGCAATCTCGCCAAGAATGAACTAGAAGCATCAGAGCACCTGAGTTTGTTGGTATAAAATCACTCTAAGAGCAAGCTGAGTATTTTGAATTTTTCGTCTCCAATGTCGCCCAGAATGAACTTTGTAGCATCAGAGCACCCGAATTTGTTGGTACAAAATGAATCTCAGAGCAATCTGAGCAGTTTTAATTTTTGTCACCTCCAAATGTCCCAGAGATTCACTTATGAGCTTTGCAACAGCCGATTTTGTTGGTACAAAATCTCTCTCAAAGCAATCTGAGTTATTTTTAAATGTTTCGTCTCCAATCTCGCCCAGAATGAACTTTGTAGCATCAGATCGCCCGAGTTTGTGGGTACAAAATGAATCTCAGAGCAACCTGAGCACTTTTAATTTTTGTCACCTCCGAATGTCGCCGACATTCACTTACGAGCTTTGCAACAGCCAAGTTTGTTGGTACAAAATCACTCTCAGAGCAATCTTAGTATTTTGAAATTTTTCGTCTCCAATCTCGCCCAGAATGAACTTTGTAGCATCAGAGCTACCGAATTTGTTGGTACAAAATGAATCTCAGAGCAATCTGAGCAGTTTTAATTGTTGTCACCGCCATTGTCGCCCAGATTCAGTTAAGAGCTTTGCAAGAGCCGATTTTGTTGGTACAACATCACTCTCAGAGCAATCTGAGTATTTTGAATTTTTTCGTCTCCAATCTCGCCCGGAATGAACTTTGTAGCATCAAAGCGCCCGAGTTTGTTTGTACAAAATTGATCTTAGAGCAATCTGAGCAGTTTTAATTGTTGTCACCGCCATTGTCGCCGAGATTCAGTTAAGAACTTTGCAAGAGCCGATTTTGTTGGTATAAAATCACTCTCAGAGCAATCTGAGTATTTTGAAATTTTTCGTCTCCAATCTCGCCCGGAATGATTTTTGTAGCATCAGAGCGCCCGAGTTTGCTTGTACAAAATTGATCTTAGAGCAATCTGAGCAGTTTTTATTTGTGTGACCTCCAATGTTGCCGAGATTCAGTAACGAGCTTTACAAGAACCGATTTTGTTGGTACAAAATCAATCTCAGAGCAATCTGAGTATTTCGAAATTTCTCGTCTCCAATCTCGCCCGGAATGAACTTTGTAGCATCAGAGCGCCCGAGTTTGTTGGTAAAAAATTGATCTGAAAGCAATCTCAGCAGTTTTAATTTTTGTGACCTCCAATGACGCCGAGATTCAGTTACGAGCTTTGGCAAGAGCCGATTTTGTTGGTACAAAATCTCTCTCAAAGCAATTTGAGTATTTTTGAATTTTTCGTCTCCAATCTCGCCGGAAATGAACTTTGTAGCATCAGATCGCCCGAGTTTGTGGGTACAAAATGAATCTCAGAGCAATCTGAGCACTTTTAATTTTTGTCACCTCCAAATGTCGCCGACAATCACTTACAAGCTTTGCAAACAGCCAAGTTTGTTGGTACAAAATCACTCTCAGAGCAATCTTAGTATTTTGAAATTTTTCGTCTCCAATCTCGCCCAGAATGAACTTTGTAGCATCAGAGCTACCGAATTTGTTGGTACAAAATGAATCTCAGAGCAATCTGAGCAGTTTTAATTTTTGTCACCTCCAAATGACCCAGAGATTCACTTATCAGCTTTGCACAGCCGATTTTGTTGGTACAAAATCACTCTCAAAGCAATCTGAGTATTTTTAAATGTTTCGTCTCCAATCTCGCTCAGAATGAACTTTGTATCATCAATGCGCCCGAGTTTGCTTGTACAAAATGAATCTCAAAGCAATCTGAGCAGTTTGAATTTTTGTCACCTCCAATGTCGCCGAGAATCACTTACGAGCTTTTAAAACAACCGAGTTTGTTCTGCAATCTCGCCAAGAATGAACTAGAAGCATCAGAGCACCTGAGTTTGTTGGTATAAAATCACTCTCAGAGCAATCTGAGTATTTTGAATTTTTCGTCTCCAATCTCGCCCGGAATGAACTTTGTAGCATCAAAGCGCCCGAGTTGGTTGGTACAAAATTGATCTTAGAGCAATCTGAGCAGTTTTAATTTTTGTCACCTCCAAATGTCGCCGAGATTCAGTTACAAGCTTTGCAACAGCCGATTTTGTTGGTATAAAAGCACTCTAAGAGCAAGCTGAGTATTTTGAATTTTTCGTCTCCAATGTCGCCCAGAATGAACTTTGTAGCATCAGAGCACCCGAATTTGTTGGTACAAAATGAATCTCAGAGCAATCTGAGTAGTTTTAATTTTTGTCACCTCCAAATGTCCCAGAGATTCACTTATGAGCTTTGCAACAGCTGATTTTGTTGGTACAAAATCTCTCTCAAAGCAATCTGAGTTATTTTTAAATGTTTCGTCTCCAATCTCGCCCAGAATGAACTTTGTAGCATCAGATCGCCCGAGTTTGTGGGTACAAAATGAATCTCAGAGCAACCTGAGCAGTTTTAATTTTTGTCAACTCCAATGTTGCCGAGATTCAGTAACGAGCTTTGCAAGAGCCGATTTTGTTGGTACAAAATCACTCTCAGAGCAATCTGAGTTTTTTTTTACAAAATGAATCTCAGAGCAATCTGAGCAGTTTTAATTGTTGTCACCTCCAAATGTCGCCGACATTCACTTACAAGCTTTGCAACAGCCAAGTTTGTTGGTACAAAATCACTCTCAGAGCAATCTTAGTATTTTGAAATTTTTCGTCTCCAATCTCGCCCAGAATGAACTTTGTAGCATCAGAGCTACCGAATTTGTTGGTACAAAATGAATTTCAGAGCAATCTGAGCAGTTTTAATTGTTGTCACCGCCATTGTCGCCCAGATTCAGTTAAGAGCTTTGCAAGAGCCGATTTTGTTGGTACAACATCACTCTCAGAGCAATCTGAGTTTTTTGAATTTTTCGTCTCCAATCTCGCCCGGAATGAACTTTGTAGCATCAGAGCGCCCGAGTTGGCTGGTACAAAATTGCTCTCAGAGCAATCTGAGCAGTTTTAATTTTTGTGACCTCCAATGACGCCCAGATTCAGTTACGAGCTTTGGCAAGAGCCGATTTTGTTGGTACAAAATCACTGTCAAAGCAGTCTGAGTATTTTGAATTTTTTCGTCTCCAATCTCGCCCGGAATGAACTTTGTAGCATCAAAGCGCCCGAGTTTGTTTGTACAAAATTGATCTTAGAGCAATCTGAGCAGTTTTAATTGTTGTCACCGCCATTGTCGCCGAGATTCAGTTAAGAACTTTGCAAGAGCCGATTTTGTTGGTATAAAATCACTCTCAGAGCAATCTGAGTATTTTGAAATTTTTCGTCTCCAATCTCGCCCGGAATGATTTTTGTAGCATCAGAGCGCCCGAGTTTGCTTGTACAAAATTGATCTTAGAGCAATCTGAGCAGTTTTTATTTGTGTGACCTCCAATGTTGCCGAGATTCAGTAACGAGCTTTACAAGAACCGATTTTGTTTGTACAAAATCAATCTCAGAGCAATCTGAGTATTTCGAAATTTTTCGTCTCCAATCTCGCCCGGAATGATTTTTGTAGCATCAGAGCGCCCGAGTTTATTGGTAAAAAATTGATCTGAAAGCAATCTCAGCAGTTTTAATTTTTGTGACCTCCAATGACGCCGAGATTCAGTTACGAGCTTTGGCAAGAGCCGATTTTGTTGGTACAAAATCACTCTCAGAGCACTCTGAGTATTTTGAAATTTGTCGTCTCCAATCTCGCCCGGAATGATTTTTGTAGCATCAGAGCGCCCGAGTCTGTTGGTACAAAATTGATCTGATAGCAATCTGAGCACTTTTAATTTTTGTGACCTCCAATGTCGCCCAGATTCAGTTAAGAGCTTTGCAAGAACCGATTTTGTTGCTACAAAAGCACTCTCAGAGCAATCTGAGTTTTTTGAATTTTTCGTCTCCAATCTCGCCGGAAATGAACTTTCAGAGCACCCGAATTTGTTGGTACAAAATGAATCTCAGAGCAATCTGAGCACTTTTAATTTTTGTCACCTCCAAATGTCCCAGAGATTCACTTATGAGCTTTGCAAGAGCCGATTTTGTTGGTACAAAATCACTCTCAAAGCAATCTGAGTATTTTTGAATTTTTCGTCTCCAATCTCGCCCAGAATGAACTTTGTAGCATCAGATCGCCCGAGTTTGTTTGTACAAAATGAATCTCAGAGCAATCTGAGCACTTTTAATTTTTGTGACCTCCAATGTTGCCGAGATTCAGTAACGAGCTTTGCAAGAGCCGATTTTGTTGGTACAAAATCACTCTCAGAGCAATCTGAGGTTTTTTTACAAAATGAATCTCAGAGCAATCTGAGCAGTTTTAATTGTTGTCACCTCCAAATGTCGCCGACATTCACTTACAAGCTTTGCAACAGCCAAGTTTGTTGGTACAAAATCACTCTCAGAGCAATCTTAGTATTTTGAAATTTTTCGTCTCCAATCTCGCACAGAATGAACTTTGTAGCATCAGAGCTACCGAATTTGTTGGTACAAAATGAATCTCAGAGCAATCTGAGCAGTTTTAATTTTTGTCACCGCCAATGTTGCCGAGATTCAGTTAAGAGCTTTGCAAGAGCCGATTTTGTTGGTATAAAATCACTCTCAGAGCAATCTGAGTTTTTTGAATTTTTCGTCTCCAATCTCGCCCAGAATGAACTTTTGTAGCATCAGAGCGCCCGAGTTTGTGGGTACAAAATGAATCTCAGAGCAATCTGAGCAGTTTTAATTTTTGTCACCTCCAATGTCGCCGAGAATCACTTACGAGCTTTTAAAACAACCGAGTTTGTTCTGCAATCTCGCCCAGAATGAACTAGAAGCATCAGAGCACCTGAGTTTGTTTGTACAAAATTGATCTTAGAGCGATCTGAGCAGTTTTAATTGTTGTCACTGGCCATTGTCGCCGAGATTCAGTTAAGAGCTTTGCAAGAGCCGATTTTGTTGGTATAAAATCACTCCCAGAGCAATCTGAGTATTTTGAATTTTTCGTCTCCAATCTCGCCCGGAATGAACTTTGTAGCATCAGAGCGCCCGAGTTTGTTTGTACAAAATTGATCTTTGAGCAATCTGAGCAGTTTTAATTTTTGTCACCGCCAATGTTGCCGAGATTCAGTTAAGAGCTTTGCAAGAGCCGATTTTGTTGGTATAAAATCACTCTCAGAGCAATCTGAGTTTTTTGAATTTTTCGTCTCCAATCTCGCCCAGAATGAACTTTTGTAGCATCAGAGCGCCCGAGTTTGTGGGTACAAAATGAATCTCAGAGCAATCTGAGCAGTTTTAATTTTTGTCACCTCCAATGTCGCCAAGAATCACTTACGAGCTTTTAAAACAACCGAGTTTGTTCTGCAATCTCGCCCAGAATGAACTAGAAGCATCCGAGCACCTGAGTTTGTTGGTACAAAATCACTCTCAGAGCAATCTGAGTATTTTGAAATTTTCGTCTCCAATCTCGCCCGGAATGAACTTTGTAGCATCAGAGCGCCCGAGTTTGCTGGTACAAAATTGATCTTAGAGCAATCTGAGCAGTTTTAATTTTTGTGACCTCCAATGACGCCGAGATTCAGTTACAAGCTTTGGCAAGAGCCGATTTTGTTGGTACAAAATCACTCCCAGAGCAATCTGAGTATTTTGAAATTTTCGTGTCCAATCTCGCCCGGAATGAACTTTGTAGCATCAGAGCGCCCGAGTTTGTTGGTTCAAAACGATCTCAGAGCAATTTGAGCAGTTTTAATTTTTGTCACCTCCAAATGTCGCCGAGATTAACTTATCAGCTTTGCAAGAGCCGAGTTTTTTGGTTCAAAATCGATCTTAGAGCAATCTGAGCAGTTTTAATTTTTGTCAACTCTAAATGTCGCCGAGATTCACTTACGAGCTTTGCAACAGCCAATTTTGTTGGTACAAAATCACTCTCAAAGCAATCTGAGTATTTTTGAATTTTTCGTCTCCAATCTCGCCGGAAATGAACTTTGTAGCAGCAGATCGCCCGAGTTTGTTTGTACAAAATAAATCTCAGAGCAATCTGAGCACTTTTAATTTTTGTGACCTCCAATGTTGCCGAGATTCAGTAACGAGCTTTGCAAGAGCCGATTTTGTTGGTACAAAATCACTCTCAGAGCAATCTGAGGTTTTTTTACAAAATGAATCTCAGAGCAATCTGAGCAGTTTTAATTTTTGTCACCTCCAAATGTCGCCGACATTCACTTACAAGCTTTGCAACAGCCAAGTTTGTTGGTACAAAATCACTCTCAGAGCAATCTTAGTATTTTGAAATTTTTCGTCTCCAATCTCGCACAGAATGAACTTTGTAGCATCAGAGCTACCGAATTTGTTGGTACAAAATGAATCTCAGAGCAATCTGAGCAGTTTTAATTTTTGTCACATCCAAATGTCCCAGAGATTCACTTATCAGCTTTGCACAGCCGATTTTGTTGGTACAACATCACTCTCAAAGCAATCTGAGTATTTTTAAATGTTTCGTCTCCAATCTCGCTCAGAATGAACTTTGTAGCATCAGTGCGCCCGAGTTTGCTTGTACAAAATGAATCTCAAAGCAATCTGAGCAGTTTGAATTTTTGTCACCTCCAATGTCGCCGAGAATCACTTACGAGCTTTTAAAACAACCGAGTTTGTTCTGCAATCTCGCCCAGAATGAACTAGAAGCATCAGAGCACCTGAGTTTGTTGGTACAAAATCACTTTCAGAGCAATCTGAGTATTTTGAAATTTTCGTCTCCAATCTCGCCTAGAATGAACTTTGTAGCATCAGAGCGCCTGAGTTTGTTTGTACAAAATTGATCTTTGAGCAATCTGAGCAGTTTTAATTGTTGTCACCGCCAATGTCGCCGAGATTCAGTTAAGAGCTTTGCAAGAGCCGATTTTGTTGGTATAAAATCACTCTCAGAGCAATCTGAGTATTTTGAATTTTTCGTCTCCAATCTCGCCCGGAATGAACTTTGTAGCATCAGAGCGCCCGAGTTTGTTTGTACAAAATTGATCTTTGAGCAATCTGAGCAGTTTTAATTTTTGTCACCGCCAATGTTGCCGAGATTCAGTTAAGAGCTTTGCAAGAGCCGATTTTGTTGGTATAAAATCACTCTCAGAGCAATCTGAGTTTTTTGAATTTTTCGTCTCCAATCTCGCCCAGAATGAACTTTTGTAGCATCAGAGCGCCCGAGTTTGTGGGTACAAAATGAATCTCAGAGCAATCTGAGCAGTTTTAATTTTTGTCACCTCCAATGTCGCCGAGAATCACTTACGAGCTTTTAAAACAACCGAGTTTGTTCTGCAATCTCGCCCAGAATGAACTAGAAGCATCAGAGCACCTGAGTTTGTTGGTACAAAATCACTCTCAGAGCAATCTGAGTATTTTGAAATTTTCGTCTCCAATCTCGCCCGGAATGAACTTTGTAGCATCAGAGCGCCCGAGTTTGCTGGTACAAAATTGATCTTAGAGCAATCTGAGCAGTTTTAATTTTTGTGACCTCCAATGACGCCGAGATTCAGTTACAAGCTTTGGCAAGAGCCGATTTTGTTGGTACAAAATCACTCCCAGAGCAATCTGAGTATTTTGAAATTTTCGTGTCCAATCTCGCCCGGAATGAACTTTGTAGCATCAGAGCGCCCGAGTTTGTTGGTTCAAAACGATCTCAGAGCAATTTGAGCAGTTTTAATTTTTGTCACCTCCAAATGTCGCCGAGATTAACTTATCAGCTTTGCAAGAGCCGAGTTTTTTGGTTCAAAATCGATCTTAGAGCAATCTGAGCAGTTTTAATTTTTGTCAACTCTAAATGTCGCCGAGATTCACTTACGAGCTTTGCAACAGCCAAGTTTGTTGGTACAAAATCACTCTCAGAGCATTCTTAGTAGTTTGTAATTTTTCGTCTCCAATCTCGCCCAGAATGAAATTTGTAAGTATCAGAATACAGATTTTGTACCAACAAACTCGTTGGTAAAAAATCAATCTTAGAGCAGTCTGAGCAGTTTTAATTTTTGACACCTCCAATGTCGCCGAGATTCAATTAGGAGCTTTGATACACCTGAGTTTGTTGGTACAAAATCACCCTAAGAGTAGTTTGTAATTTTTCGTCTTCAATCTCGCCCAGAATGAAACTGCGAGCATCAGAGCACACGTGTTTGTTGTTGACAAAATTGATCTGAGCAATCTGAGCAGTTATAATTTTGTTGTCACCTCCAATGTCGCCGAGATTCACTTACGAGCATTGCAACAATCGAGTTTGTTTGTACAAAATCACTCTCAGAGCATTCTTAGTAGTTGGTACAGTCTGAGAGCAACCTGAGAATTTTTTTATTTTTTTGGTCAACTCTAATGTCGCCGAGATTCACTTAGTAGCTTTACAACACCCGAGTTTGTTGGTACAAAATCAATCTTAGAGCAATCTGAGCAGTTTTAATTTTTTAAACTTTTTTTTTTTTGCGGCACTTTCTGGACTGTGATGGTGAGATTTCCCATCCTCGTTCCCAGGGGTTATCGATCTCGCCGCGCCATTTTGTTTCCGGTGTGCCTTGCTGGATTATTACCAATGGATTTGGCTCATTAAATGGTGCTAATATCTGGCACATTTTGATTAGGTCTGTGGCCGATCCACTTCACGTGCGCGCTCAAGTATGTTTGCCGCAAAAGAAGCATCAATGTCATAGAGCGTTGATCTTTTCACACGTCTTATTGTATGCAGTTCAAGGTGACCGTTTAACCGTTGACTAGAGAGCGAACTCTCTATTGTATATGCACAACCCATAGATATAGAATACAAAACATAGAAACCTCTATGATAAGAAATGAGTTCAAATTGTGTGTTTATATAAACTATGCTGCCCCTTCCTTGAGGTTTATGCTGACAGTTCATGAATTATGCGATACTCAGTTTGAATTGCTTGACCATTATTCACACAAACTGCATTAAAAATTGGCTTGGCCTTGCGATCCATGGTACTACTCCTGCCTTTATTCACAGTTTGGAAGGCCTCGCCTTCCCCAGGCTTTCTGATATTTACTTGGAGTCCCACACTTTGGCGTACGCAAGGTGTATGGTTAAAGGGGCACACCGGCTTCGTTGGGCTATTTGGGCTACAAAATAGGCTAACATATGACTTCAAAGGTCTTTCAGGAATGGAGAAGAATGGTTCCTAAAAGAAACCATCAAATTCTGCCGTTTTCGAGCATTTTTCAAAAAACGATTTATCCGAACAAAAAAGTGGTTCGGATAAATCACGTGATCTTCGGAGTTAGTTTTACTTCCAGCCGTATAAAAGTAAATTACTGAACCAAATTGTAATCCTTTTTTTACAATTATTCATGAGTATTTGACAAAAAGACTTATGTATTCAGATTATTGATACAATTTGTAAATAATGATGAAAAATCGATCGTAATATTCACATTCAGAGGTGTCCGTGCAACCGAAGCGTGCCTTACGGCGCACCAGCGACCAGCGTGGGAGCTAGCGGAACGTAAACCTTGGGGCATATCCCGTACAGCCGGTGCCGTGTCTCGTGGGGCCAGAGAGACAAACCCCGGGGCATGAACTCCCCAGCTTGCCGTTCAGTCTAGCCATAAGCGTGGGAGCTTGTCGGACAAGTAGGGAGCCAGACCAACAATTACGTTTTTTACGAGGGTTTTAGTCTGTACCCCTAGCTATTATCCCCTAACTATTGTAACGTGTTGCCTGCGCTACGCACACGAGCGACTACGATGGGGAATGTTTATCCCATACAGCTGATCTATCTACTTCTATGATAGCTGCATAATGTCCACCCCCCCCCCCCCCCCCAATCGCCACAACAAAAAACCGGTGGCGGTGGCTGCGGCCGGCCAGTGAAGTCATCGCCCGAAAAACGGGAGAATGCCTTCGCTAAAGCTGCCAGGATTGGCAATCCGTTTGCAGCGAAAGCGGGAGGCTCACTTGGCACACGATTGTTATTGGCCAAGCCAATGTGAAACTGGTCCAAGATTAGGGACACTACCATTAGTTTTTAGACTGCAGCAGGCTGGTCACGATGAGAATAAGAAGGATGTGGTCTTTGCCATAATTTTGATGGACAGGTTTGTGTCATAGAACTGTATTGTGAATATGCCTGCGTATATTTTAATTCATGAAAACTCACATTTTGACAATATTTATGGTCCACCATGTCTGTGATGTCCACATTATGTCAAGCTTATTCTCTCCCTTTCTACATTTGAACACGACCTGACAACACAGATTAGTCCTGGACCCAACTGGCATTCGTCCAAGCAATTTTTTACAACATAGGGCCTACTTGCGATATAATGAAGAAACGTTCTCCATTGCAAGTAAGTTCGTCCAGTTCGTCGTACACAGAATACACTGTCTGTTTTGTCTGTTTTTTATTTACACGTGAATTTGTGCTGGATGGATATGAAGTCTGGATCCTCATGCCTCGTCATTGTAATAATTCATACATAAACAGAGACCCAGTCTACTTACAACATTGCACAACATTGGCACGTAAACTTGACAGTTGCAAGGGCTGGAAAAGCGTATAAGCTGACCTTTGACCGTGTTTTTTTTTTCTTCACATTTTTCGTTAATTACGTGATATTTTGATGATTTTTTTTAAGAACAACCATTTAAAAATTATTGTCTGTCATTCCACATCACTAAATTAGGTAAACAGTAAGCCAGTGTTACCTTTAAGGCCGATTCGCGGGTCACCCATGCACTCCAGTGTAAATTGGATCGCGAGTCTCGTTGGGTTAGAAAAATTGGCAAAATGGGATCGAGGAAATGGCACCAAATTTACACTGCTGCTTCCCTTAAACTCGAACAGCTAACCTGGTCAAAGCTCAAGACTGAGTTAAAAAATATAATTCATGACGCTCGGCTGAATTTTTGGCGTAATTATATGAACCCTCTTGTTCAGCAAGGAAATTTACTGAAGCTTATGCATGTTGAATCTCTGGACCTCACTTGGAGATCACTTATATACAACCTACCTAGAAGGGTCTTGAGTTTTGCAGTTCGGGCCTCCATAGATTTCTTGCCCACACTTGGGGTAAACGAACTACTGCAAATTGAAGTTATGTGGCAATAGGGAGACACTTAACCATGTTTTGAATTCTTGCCCAGTGTCTCTTGAACAAGGCCGTCTAACTTGGCGTCACAATTCAATCATATCTCAGAGAGTGGGATCATACAAATCTAAATTTGAATCAACTGTTTACTGTGATATTCCAGACTATTCAGTCGCAGGTGGCACAATTCCCCCAAACATCCTGGTCACTAATTTAAAGCCCGACATGGTCGCCGTACAAAACGATAAGACTATTTCTGTGACCTGGGTCGTGGGTACATTCTTTTATCAATTGTTTTTAATGAATAAAGAATGAATTAAAAAAAAACAAACTTACTGGCCCTTGAACAAAACTAGTTTAGAATACTGGCTTCTGATTTTGCTTCCCTGTAGTTCTTCTTTGACCCTCTTGCCAAAGTCATACGATCGGATGCGTAGATACTGGTGAGCAACTAGGCGCATTAGTAGGATGCCATGCCCGGCCTCACCAACAGGTGCATCTGACGAGTGCTCTGTGGACAAGAACGCACCACTTCCAATCAACTCTTGTGCCGTGCGGCATTCCATTGTGGCCATCAGCTTAGCCATGGGAGATGGTCGACGATCGTTGAATATACGAACGATCACAGTATCCTCTGATGGATATATCAGCCCTCCATTTTCCTTCAGCCGAATAAGATGAAGCTGGGGAGCAAGTGCCCTGTTCTCAGCCGGGTGCCGGACGAGAGCTTCCAAGCATTCTGGGCACTTGACTGACTTCATTAACTTCCTGACCACACAACCAGCAATATAAGTGACAACATGGCAGTTGTATTCACTGAGGGGTGGAAGCACACATGGGGCTATACCCACATCAGGGTGAGGATGAGGAAGTGTGAGGAGCCTAGTGCTGTCTTGTAACGTGGCGTTGGTGTTCGACGAGGGGGATATGTGGCACTTAAGAAGCTGTCTGTAAGCTCTCCTGAAACACATAAAACAATTTATTGGAAACAATATATTCTCTTTGTGTAGCTTTTTATCCTATTACTTGTAAAGGTTTCAACTCTGCATTATACACTACAAACACCTGAGCCGAGTCTTACCTGAACTGTGTCACGGAAGGATTATTGTTGTGTCCTCCCCTGCCTCTGATAGCCCCAAAAACAATTCCAAATGGTCCTGGCTGAGTTTATAGGTGAGCAGATATCTGCGGATGACAATGTACAACTTGTGTTTTATATCTGTCATGATATTCCAATGACATTTTTTTAAAACACATTAAGGTTATTTATAAACATACTTAAATCTAGGCCGTGGACCTTCGCATAGGTCTTCAAAGATTCCATTGATGGACTGGATGTCAGCAAGAAAGCCAATCAGCGTGGTCTTCCTACGCGTGATACATCAAGAGGTTGCCAGTTGCATCCCTCAAGTTCACCAGGTACTGTCGAGCTCTTCTGATAAAAGGACGCCATGAAAGTATGTTCTCCACTTTCAAAGGTGCTTTGAATCCTTTTGCGTATGGATTTCTTGAGTTACAGAAATCAAACAGCCTGCAAGAGATATTCGAAGAATTCTTAGCACATAATACTAGATTTGAACTACATGCACGTTGTCACTTGGTACTTTGCATTTGAGCATCGAACATGCTGAAATTTTGAAAGACATACCAGTCAACAATTTTCAGAAAATTGACGGTTGCCTCACAACCTTGAAATTCGGTCCACCCCAGGTCGCTCATAAACTCTAAGCCTTTAGCTACTGAGTTGCTGATTGTTTGTGCAGCGAGTGTCACCTTCATTTTCTGCCTATGCCATTGCACATGTCTGGAGCGTAGTTTGTTGGCAGCTCGGAGTCCTTCCTTCTGTTGCGCCTGTTCAAGATTTTGGATGTACTGCCAAATATTTAATTGATTAACCAAATAATAACAATCAATCAATGAAATAAAGTTATTTATTTATTTACGTTTGATTTAGTAAGTTAGTTAGTTACGTTACTCAGTTAATTAGTTTATTCATTCATGTACTTGTCTATATCATAGTGTAAGGTATCAAGAGTATTCGACAAGACTAAACCAACTTACTAAATGAGCCGGTCTCCCCATCCAGCAGAACTTTCCAGGTCGCAAGAAGATTCCTCATCAACTTCAGCATATGGCAGGCATCTAGTATAAACCAGATTTTTGACGTAGGGTCACATGGGTGTTCAAAACAAGTTTGCATGCTATACGGCTGATCCAAGGTAACGCCAAGGAGTTTGGCAGTTGCCATGTTTGCACTCAACCCACCACCTACCAAAAAACATACATTTTTCTCGGGTAAATTTTTCATTGACATTATTTCTGGCAATTCCTTGTATCACTTTTCTTATCAATTGGTTTGTGCTTGATTTTGTTGTTTTAAATAAAATAAAGGGAATATTAATTGCTACATACCAGTCAGTGACACGACTGTCACCCAGGCATGCAACTCTTCCGCGGAAACGCGGATTTCCGCGTTTTTGAAAAAAAACCCGCCATTCATGAAAAATCCGCGTTTAGAAAATAAATCCCGCTGAATTAAAAATTACTTAAAAAAATACAATTATCACGCGAGTCAGAAAAAAACACATACAAGTCATGTACGTGATATTGGATAAAGTCTGGCTCCGCGGTAGTTTACATGTGCAAAGGCATTACACAGTCTAGACACAGACACATTGCTCCTTGTACAGCATACATTCTTCAGAACATGTGCAGAGACTGGTTCCAGAGTTTTTCTCTCAATGCTTCACGTGTTGGGATGCGGCGGGAAACAGACGCCTTGAGACTACTATTTGTATCGCTGCTATCGTAGAGGGCGAATGATAAATATCATTCGCGATTCTGGCGGCACCGCAGCTGGGTGTACTATATAGGTCTGTCTCCGGATAACATGGGAACTAAAAGGAAACTAGAGTTTCTTGGCTTTCGGTTTGTGATCGCTAACATGGTGAGGTTGTTCTATTTTGTTAGCATTTTGCATCCCTGAGTTTTAGAGTTTATTTCCTTTATTTTGTTCCTAAATTGTTGAGCAGGAACGACCCTTTTGTATGGGATGCCGGTTTTTAATGTTGTTCAAGGGAACCCCAGGGAAGAGACCCATGATGTTGAATAGGCATTGGGCCTTATTTTCTAGAGGGTTTTTATCACAGGGAGAGATATAAATGCTGTAAGTTTCAAGATCCGTAAGTTTAGGTTCAGCCATGTTTGGGGAAACACTTTTTAGTGGCGAGCCCCCATTTAAACGGGGTGTTGGCAGAGCACGGCAATGTATACCGGCCAGCCATGCTCGAGCGAGTGCGGTCTAAGGGCCATAATGATTTCTCTTTAGACTTTTGCTCCAGTCCCTTGCACCTAAACAAAGGTGAATAATAGTCTTTATGTCGCAAGAGAGCGGAAGCGCCATTGCGTGAGGTTAGCCGAACGGTTCGGTGGTGCATGGTGTTCAGTGGCTATCTGAATGTGAATATTACGTTCGATTTTTCATCATTATTTACAAATTGTATCAATAATCTGAATACATAAGTCTTTTTTGTCAAATACTCATGAATAATTGTAAAAAAAAGGATTTAAATTTGGTTCAGTAATTTATTTTTATACGGCTGGAAGTAAAACTAACTCCGAAGATCACATGATTTATCCGAACCACTTTTTTGGTTCGGATAAATCGTTTTTTGAAAAATGCTCAAAAACTGCAAAATTTTATGGTTTCTTTTAGGAACCGTTCTTCTCCATTCCTGAAAGACCTTTGAAGTCATATGTTAGCCTATTTTGTAGCCCAAATAGCCCAACGAAGCCGGTGTGCGCCTTTAAAATACCGTAGAAAAAGGACCCCACATACACTTAACACGTATCTCAGATAGAAGTGACCTTTGTTATTCTTGCGGCGTCTGGAACACAGATACCATGCTGAACTTGATGCTGAGTATTCCCAACATAGTACATGTACATTACAGAGCACGAGGAGGGTCTGTACTACGCCGATCACACACAACTTTCGTGTGAAACAGCCTGCGACCTAACATGCATAATGCATAATGCATAATGCAAGTAACTGACCAATCGGGACGCTTCGCTGTAGCTCCTTATTGAGCGTGTGGTACGGAAAAAAAAATCGCGGGCCGGTGTCGCATGCAATTATGTCCTCTATGCGATACTATCCGGCGGACATTATTGCATATGCAATACCGTCCGCCGGACGATTTTGCATATGCAATTGTGTCCGCCCGGACGCTGCTGCATAATGCAATTGTGTCCGCCCAGACACATTTGCATATGCAATCGTGTCCGCCACCGTGCAAAACGGTCCTCGAAGCCTGTGTTCAAATATTCGGCGAAAACAAGCCCCAGGCACGGTTGGCCCGTAGAAATTTTGCTTGTCCATGACACCCCCGGGTTATGTTTATAAATATGTCAAAAGATTTAAAACAGAAAAAAAACTAAAGCGCTGAAACCGTTGCAGTAAGCTGCAATCATAATACATGAATATTCATGCCGCACATGTGCATACATACGTTCAGTGCATGCACGCTCGCTGACGCACAATGTACATGTACGTCGGACGGTTTTGCATAGCCCCGGACACGATTGCATATGCAAAAGTGTCCGGAGCGGACAGTATTGCATGGCGGACACAATTGCATCTGACACCGGCACCATAGAGAAAGCTCCGTGGCCGGCACTGACAAGAAATAACAATTTAGACTGTATAAAAAAATTAAGAAATTAATATAAATAAATGTATATCGTAAATCTTAGTCAGTAGGCTAAAATGTCTCTTTTATAAATAAGGGCCTAAAAAATAAGAAGTCCAAAAAATCGTCACGGCACGTCCGTACGTTCAAACGCACGAGACGTACAACACGAGCGCCTGCAGTACTTGATACGCGTGCGCTGTGGTTAAATCACGCACATTAACTGATTGCGCGTCTTATTTATGGCATGTGAGTCCTTAACGCACGAAAAAAGGAATAAAGCAGTGGTATGCAAATAGCTGTAACCCAGCCGTACAAGATTTCAAGTTTCCATATTGTACACAAACATGGATGCGCCCCGACGGCTTCAACGTACGAACAATGCTAGCGCTCTAGTCAATGCTCTATGGTAAAACTATAGATATAGAATACATGTATAAAGACTAGATCGGACGCACGTGCACGCGCACCATTGCATTGTGCACAAAACGTTTTGGTTCACGATGGACGCAGTAAAAAGTCACGTGAAAAAGGCAACGCGCTAAAAAACTTCTCTTTAGTCAGATCACAGAAAGAGATAATTGAGCCAGTTCTGTGGTACGGTGAGCGTAAAAAAATGATGGGGCCTATCCAAGACTGTCCTCCGGGGAACTGTTAAGGAAATATCACTATTATATGGTGGCCCTGAAGGGACATCGCACATCGCAAACGTGTGCGCATACGTATGCGATGTCGTGAAACAAATCGCGAATAAAATGTGCGCACACGTATGCGATGTCGTGAAACAAATCGCGAATATGTGCGCACACGTATGCAATGTCGTAGAATAAATCGCGAATATGTGCGCACACGTATGCAATGTCGTGAACCAAATCGCGAATGTGTGCGCACACGTATGCAATGTCGTGAACCAAATCGCGAATGTGTGCGCACACGTATGCAATGTCGTGAAACAAATCGCGAATGTGTGCGCACACGGTATGCAATGTCGTGAACCAAATCGCGAATATGTGCGCACTCGTCTGCGAATATATTCGCGATGTCGTGAATGTTATTGCATACCTTTGTCGCATACCTTTGGGGTGATGTCATAGTTGCGGACAATGTGTTAGTGAACTAGGGAGTATGCAAGTGGCCCTGGTCCCATTTGTATACCAAAGACATTCAATGCAGGAGCTTGGGTACCAGGCAGGTACATTGTGTATATGCCTGTACGTCTTGATTCCAGACTTGGTGCTTCAACCCCCCAGATCAATAGACATTTTATTCAAAGGTATGCGACAATGGTATGCAATAAAATTCACGACATCGCGAATATATTCGCAGACGAGTGCGCACATATTCGCAATTTGGTTCACGACATTGCATACGTGTGCGCACACATTCAGGATTTGTTTCACGACATTGCATACGTGTGCGCACATATTCGCGATTTGGTTCACGACATTGCATACGTGTGCGCACACATTCGCGATTTGTTTCGCGACATTGCATACGTGTGCGCATATATTCGCGATTTGGTTCACGACATTGCATACGTGTGCGCACACATTCGCGAATTGTTTCACGACATTGCATACGTGTGCGCACACGTATGCGATGTGCGATGTCCCTTCAGGGCCACCATACTATTATCAGAAGGGTAGACAGAGAAAGATGGACCAACCGTTGCTGAGTAGACTGGAATGAGCTTTTAAAACCCACGCACTTGCAGTGCTTACAACCGCGTCAAACTGAGGCTAAAATGGTGCGGCCGTCTACTATGCAGTGCCCTGTATAAGATACCCAAAGTCACGACAGTAAGTTATAAGATTTAAGAGTCTTGTTTTCAAAACAATTCAAGAAAACATTTATTCCATACTCTGTAAAATTCACAACATTTATAAAGATACGATATTCAATCAGTAGTACAAACCAACCAACCAACAAAAAACACATTTACAAACAAACAGCAACAATATCACATTAACAAAATCATAAAAACAGGCAATAACTAAACGAAAACGGACAACGGAAAAAGGACAACACAGAGACGGTTAAAATAAGAGCTTGAAGAAAAAGAAAATACACACACCAAAGAACAATCAATTCCGCATGCTCGGGAAAGCAAGAATTGAAAACAGGTAAGATGTTTTCTTTTTCAAGTGCTCGACTGGTTTAGTGGCATAAATCTGTTATGAAAAATGGGGGATGATTCTCGGAAATTTTGGTATGAACTGCCACTGTGAACAGAAAACATGCACGCCATTGTTTGTCTATAGGCAAAGCTAGGGTATGGTAAAGTGTTCGTAATATTTTGAAACAAGAAATTTTCATCATTGCTTGCTTACTTTTTATGAATTAGTGAAATAATAAGCACATTTTTTCACCACTTGGCAAAATCTTGGGGTGATCCATGGGACATCTCCCCTCTCCAAAAAGTGGGGGTACATATCTCCCACTCCCCAGGACTTACGCCCGTGGTGTCTTTGCGCTTCTGAGTGAGTCTAACCAATTGGATTGACCGCATACAAAATTGAGTGTTTTCCCGTACGAGTCTTCAAAAAAGTGGTCTGTGTTCTGATCCTCCTTCATGACTCTTCCTCTTCCGACGGCTGTGACAAGCAGCCGCGGCGCAGTTGTAAACCATTTCTTGTTAGGGCACCACAACACCCTGCTGTATCTTGATACCCACGAGCAATAAACGACGAAAATTCGTTACCAAATGCAAAACTTATACAATTTCACACTCCCCGCCGAAGAAGCGTTCGTCACGTTGCGAGCAGTGCGCGTTTAAACTTTTTGCCTTTTGCACGTGACTTATGGCGGCGCCCAGTCAGAACCTGCGTATTGTACGCGCGACCAATCTAGTCTTTATATTCTATATCTATGGGTAAAACACCATTCATTTGAAGTGGAATCGAGTTAAGATACTTGCATTTTGAAACGCGCGTACCATGCGCGTACTAAGCGGGCCATACAAGCGCCCCACAGGCGCCAACAAGTTTTTAAAGGGCGCGCACGCAAATCAGTCACTTTTGGGAGCCAATCAGCGTTGTTTTGCAGCACATCAAATCCAGGGGCTGGGGATTCCCCTATTATAGACCTTATCCACATGACGTCATTTGAGTAGGGCGCCCCAGCCTAGAGGTCAAAATGAGGTTGTTCATTGGCCAATCCTCTGCACCGCGCATACAAATCTCTGCGTTTCCATTGTTACATCATCGATTTACCTCTAAGATGGCGGCGTGATGACGTCAATGCATAAGGTCTATTAGGTAAGTCACGCGCAAGTGCACAACTGATGTACTTAAAAAGTATAGATCCTACTTTTCGTTTTAATGTAAAATATTCTGCCTGGTTGTTGATTCCACAATATTTTTTGATTTAATTAAAAAAAAAATGTGAGGCAAGTCGCCAGCAGAGACACACGCCAGTAAGGCCAGTAAGTCACTCGAGGTGTGGGCTACAAATCAATTGTTTCCCCAGGGGCTATTGCCACTATACCCCTGGGGCTGAAACAGGGTTACCATCCATCCATCAGAAGCGTGGCTGGTAGAGCAGAAAGCTCTACCTCCCCAACTTTTACGAAGCAATTATGGTTAAGTGTGCGTTGCTCATGGAAACAAGTGTCATAAGTGCTTTTAACGGCTGATTTTGTCTTAACTCTTGGAGCAGCTCCAAAAATCAACAACTTCGCTGGATCCAGGAGGATAAAATTTCGTCCACCCTGTCTTTAAGGTCAATAACCCACTCTGCAAGCCCAAAGCCGTTATAAATCACTGTGGGGTGAATTGGAGTGCCAGTCTTATACTTGTGTTATTCAAGATCCACGTGCCGCACAAGCTGTTTTCACAAATTGCATACCGCCCTGTGCCAAGGATCCTTAGCCACAAGGTCAATCAATTACTACACTGAGACAGGTGGCTGCTGTCTTTCAACACTTCTTACTCTGCAGTGGTTAGGGTCTGGCCAATGGGAGTCTACAGGCTTGTGGGGTATAACCAGGGGTGATGATTACCTGGAATCCTGGCCTTATTGGCCCATTAAAACAAAATAATGACCATGTAAAAATTTGATTATTTTTTTTCTCCCCGCTGATGCGAGGGGCGTGTTTAACAGATTTTCTATTTCATAGCCTCCGTTAAACACGATTCGCGGTAAGCAACAAAAAAGCAGCCTTAAACACTCGTTCCTGTGCTTAAACAAGTCTTGTTGTGTAAAAATGGCCGCTATAATTAGGAGGAGAGTCACAATATTGTCATGATAATCAAATTTGAGCCTCAGTGAAATTGGGCCCCGGTCATGACACTTGTGTCCTTGAGCACAGGCACTTTAACGCTATCAGGACCGGGAGGGGGCACATAGTGCCCCCTTCGTATTTTCCAAAGCGTTCGACTGATTTTGATGGAACTTGTCGCAAATGTTCATTTCACCGAGTTCTACATGATAAAGTAATTTTTTTCCCAAAATCGTAATTAGAGGGCGTTTTTGACTGTTTTTTGTCCATTTTTGGTCAAAAATCGTGTTTTCCCCATAACTTCTGTATTTTTTGTCCGACTGTTTTGAAACTTGGCAAACTTGCACATTTTATAAGATCAATATATTTCGAACCTAATTCAATTACTGGAGTCACCTTGGGTGCGTTATAATCCATTAATTTATCCCATTTTGGGGGGAAAACGTTGTTGTGCGTTTTTTCACTTAAAATCAAAATGGCTGCTGCCAAGGGCCCTGGGAGAAATAATAATGCTTGGTTGACAAATCCAAATATTTTAGGGATCTGAAAAGTAAGAAATTACCATGTTGAAAATATTCTATTGTTAAAAAACTTGATACAACAGGCTGAAAACACATTATCCAAGATGGCGCCAAAAATGGCGGCCATTTTTAACTCCCAAAACCATTTCAGACTATCACGTGACCCATCACTATCACTTTTCTGGCAAAGAAATAAAAAATAACTGGAAATTATGTTCAAAAAGTAAAAAAAAAAATCACTAAAAAAACGTAAAATCGTAAGACCCAAGGTCAAACAAATGATTGCCATGGCAACAGCTAACCCCCGGTATCAAGTATTTTTTGCCAATAAGATCCTAGATATATTTTAAGAAAAGTCAGAAAATTTTGCGGTGATCGGAGTAAGTGTTAAAAAGTTACGGGAAACAAATTGGTAGGGGGCACATTGTGTTCCCCGGTCCTGATAGGTTTAACCATCATTGCTTCGTAAAAGTTAATTAAAAAAAATAGTGTGGAACCAAAAAGCAGGCAGAATATTTTACAGTAAAGAGAAAAATAAGGATCTATACATTGTAAGTACATTAGTTAGTAGTCTTACCTAATATAGGGAAATCCCAAAGCACAATCGGAAACCCCTCCAGCACAATCCGGAAGACGACGCATAAAAAAAAAAAGTCGCCGCCCCCCCCAAAAAAAACAACAACAAATCGTTGCCTAAAAAAAAAAAATCGCCGCCAGAAAACAAAAGTCGCCGCCAGAAAACAAAAGTCGCCACATGAAGAAAAAAAAGTCGCCGTGTAAGTGTCCATTATAGAACACCATATTTTAGTTGGTGGAATCGTTTGGCCTAAGTTTTTCTATAGTAATTATCGCGCAAGATGTTTGGTTTTACCTACCTACTAACAGCAGGCGCACTTCCACGCAGCCATTTTGCGTTTCATGTTTACACACAGAGTGTTTTATCTTCCTTTTATAGTGTCTTTTAAAGATGAATATTATGCTATAACTATCATCTCAATCATCATTTATGTCTTTTACATGTTTTCTTTTATGTGAATTTGCCCTTATATAGGCCTACTTGTCGCTCATCTTCCTTTGACTTGTATATCCTTCTTGAACGTTGCCTGCTTCATTTCACCTACCTGACGCGTGATGGCGCCCTTCAAGTCTGCTGCTATCTTTATGTCTGTGGCTGCTATCTCTTTGCCCACACACGTAAAAATGAGACAGTCCTAGGTACTTATGACATGTATGAGACGCTGTATTTACCAAAACTAGTAGAGTCATAGAGCTGTATATAAAGCTCTATGAGTAGAGTACGGCTAGAACTATACTTTTGTATTAGTTACAAGTATTTTTGGCAGAGTAAAGACAGGTGAAACAATGGCAAGGGTAAGTGTTACTCTGATGAATAGACGTTAATGTAGGCCTATCTAGCTTTACTAACTGACCATGAACTGACTAAATAACACAAATCGTATGCCCCCCACACGACGGTCCTTGACTACTGCCACTGCCAGTGCATGCATTGATGGGACTGGGAGTGCTGGTGCTGGTGCATCAATAGCTAGGCTACATAAATTATGTTAATATTTTTTGTAGGCCTGCGCCCCCCTCTCATTCACTATGTGTGGTAAATTCTTCTTTGCCAAACAATTTAATACAATAACATTCAGTCTTTTTTGGACCCTGTACTGATTTATATGAATGATTTTAATGAAAATATGAACACAACAACCATATGATCAAATAAAATTATAAACGATGAACAACAACATACCAGAAACATCAAAATGACATATTCCATGAATATTGTGTAATATAATCATTTCCACCGGAAAACAGCACACCTGGAAATGCGCGAGGTCATTTATGAGGTCATTCAGAGTAGCGGTTTGACATGCGCTGGCGCATCATTGTCTGAAAGAGTTTGGAATGAAAGAGTTCATGATCATCGCTCGCGCAGTGCATTAAAAGTTGAATGCCTGCATACTATAAGGTCTATAACACAGTTTTTCACTTCAACTTCTGGTTTAAACCGGAAGACAAGGTCAAACTGGGATCATATTTCTGTTGCGTTTGTTCATTTTATAAAGACCTTTCCGATGATGTAGGGTAGGCTATACATGTAGATCGAAATATGGTTCAGGACTCAGGAGTTATGCTGTAAAAAAATTTACCCAAGGCCAAACATAATTTACATACTTGTACTGTAGGCCTATTTTTGTTTGTTAGCCCCATGAATAGGGCCGGCTCAATAGGCCCTATGTACATTGTATCCTTGGCCCTAGCTGTAGCACCATTGCAATCCAATCTGAAAGGTAATTGTGGTGTCCTATATCTGTGTCAAAGTTTGAGCAAGTTGAAAGGTCTACAATCTGATGTTAAAATTGTGATTAGCCTATAATGAAAAGTAGTTTGGGATGTGAATTTTTGAAATTGTCATTGCCTAGTTTGAACTGGAAGACAAGGTCAAATTGGGGTCACTTGTGTGAGGCGTTTACTTGTATTTGAAGACCTTTTCGATGTTTTTGGCCCAAAAGGCCTGGATCGAAAAATTCATTGTGTGGTTCAGGAATTAAATTTTAATATTAAACTTTGATTTAATGTAATTTGATAATAGATGACGTCATCATTACACGGGTGTCATCCTCATACAGTCGACTCTCGTTAATACGAGCTCGGATGTTACAAGGTTCCAGTTTATACGAGGTATTTTGCCGGTCCTGAACTACCATGTGCGTGTTTTAATGCATTTAAATACGGATGATACGAGCACGGTCATAACGAGAACACGGTTAATACGAGGTATTCTTGCGGCCCTGTAACGAGCAAATGTATTGTTTGTCTTACTTTTATAGCGAGTTTGGGAAATGAATTGTTGGGCATCGATAGTTTACCTTCATTGAGGTGAATTCATTGAAATTTACGTCCCAGCCTTTGAAAACATGTGCTACCGCTCCGTTGATCATGATCAATTTGACAATCACTGACAATAGAGGTGCTATTTGAGCGCTGGCAATGGTACCAGTCTATTGAATGGTAGTACAACGCAGATGAGAGGTGGACACCAGACCGTTTATTGTTCGCTGGTTATTCCGCCTTAGCAATGAGCTATCTCGCATTACTGTGACCTTACTAAGGTGTGAAACCAATGAAAATCAACATTCAACTTGTCATGTTGGCCGTTGCGACCGAAACTTGGCTGCCAAGAACGGCAAGTTAAAGTCATATCCGCTCTTTTTTTAGTCATGAAAATTGTAAATTGTTTTCATAAATTGACTTTCGAAATAAATTAATTAAATCAAAACAGTTTTATTTGCCCCAAAATGTTGTATGTTTGCATGGTACATGTACATGTATATGATCACAGTTATGCAGTGTCCATTGCAGTACGGGTGCATTTATACACGTGCGTCCATTATGTCATGCTCTGTGCGTTGTTAATATTGCGCTCGGATAATACGAGGTTCGGTTAATAATTATGAGAAAAATGGGCCAGTCCGGCGGACCTCGTATTAACGAGAGTCGACTGTATTTGCCCAATGAGTTTCGAGGTTCAATTCAGTTTCAATATTGAGTTATCTGGTAGAGAGGAGTCGAGGGGAAGAAGAAGAAAATGGAGAAGGAAAAACCCCAGAACAAGAGTTGTTCGTGCTCATATTGCACGAACACTTAATAGACAAACTGGCTAATAGAACTATAGTTCTTCATGTTCAAAAGGGCATGGCAATAACTGCCTTGCTTTATCTAGAATTTGAAGGTCATAGCACTTGCAGCAATTTTGTAAGTGTAAAAAGGACAATTTTGTGTAATTTTGGGGGGCACCATGTCAAACCCTAAACTTAACACGACTTTACGCAATATGACTCAATGCTGCCCTTCGTGGTGAAAGTGACACAAATTTCATTAATCACTCTTTGTCGATCGCACATACATGTGGCATGAGCCATTGTTACATCGACAACAAACGACGGGCCATGTGAGGGAAACTTGCTATGAACACACACTGAGTGCCACTTTATTCGGGACTTGTCACGCAGGGTTCCACCTCAGTGGTGGCCCTCTGGCCAAATGCCAGTTGAAATGGTGGAGGACCAGCTGGAACTCCTTGCCAAGTGGTTCGGCGGACCAGTCAAATAATCCCCAACAGTATATTACATAAATCCGACGATTTATTTTAAAAAAAAATTCTCTGAGGAGGGCACCCTTTTAAAATAAAATTACAAGTAAATTATGATCGATAACCAATTTTCAACATGCGGAATGCTTGAGTTTCTCCCGTGGTGGCAGTGCACGCAGTACACTGCAAATCCAGCCAAAGGGAAAATTTGTTACTCACTTTGTACGATTGTAACAGTCAATAGAAAAACTCATTTTGCGCTATGTAAATTAGACTGTCTAGTCCGTGTCTGGTTTTGACCTTAATAGATAGATCGCCTATATATGCACTGTACAGTATGGCTATGCCGACTTAATGTGTAGGCAAAATGAACTGGTTTGCAACCAGACTGCATGACTGAGCAATACCATGACTGAGTGACGGTGATTTGGGGTTTTGCGACTAAAGCGGTGCCTCTCGCTTGAAATAACTGTGGTCTGGATACAAATCTGCAGTTTGTATTAAATCTGTTTTTTTTTTAATTTCCGCCCGCCACTTCTGATGAAAAGCACTGCTTCCAACCGGCACTAATTTCACAGAAAAAAACTGCTTTAAACGTAACTATTTGTGAAGAAAAGTAGTACAAGTTTACATTCATTCTGTCTTTATTCTTGTTTTATTTGCAATTGTACAGGAAACATGTTTTCAATTTGAGAATAAATACATAATTTTTTCTATTTGTCGAGTATTGTTGTCTACATGTGAGTATGTTACGATTCATGGAAGCTGCCATATTGAATTTACCGATGTATACGTTACATGTACATGCATTACATAGAGATAGCGGCACAGGCTCGTTCGATCACTATTCTAGAAAATGTTTATTTCACTGGCGTAAATAAAAATTTTCATTAATTTTCCAGAACAAATAAATTTGAGTACGATAAAATATATAGTTAATTTTTTCCACTGTAAAACTTATTCAATAATGTTAGGCCTACTAAAAGTATAGATATTTTTTTATTGATTGAGTTGGAGCCATGAATCGTCGCATGCATGTTTTTGATTGGCCTTAATGCATGATATGCACACGTTACATGTGTGATCGTGAGCTAGCGTTAGCGCAGCAGTCAGGATTGGGATTTAAATGCCATAATTTTACACAGTGCTGATTCGAAGAGAATCTTACATCTCTGGTTTCAGTGTCAATAGTGTGCATTGTTGTTTGAAATTACGGTGCCAAGAAAGAAAAGTGAACAACCTAAACTTGAATAGTTTTGTGGAAAACACAAGAGGGAATTGGATGGAATAGTTTGGCTTAAGTCTGTACAAGAAACAACATTGTCAGCAAACTTACTGGAACTACTCTACGGTCAACCGCCTTAGCCCTCTGCTACTCAGCTGCTGAGTATGCATGCCCGGTTTCTGAAAGATCAGCCCATGCTGGGAAAATTTACCCAGCCATCACTGCTACCTGTGGCCTTGTCACTGGTTGTCTAAGACCGACACAACTAGACAGCCTATACATCCTATCGGGTGTAGCGCCACCAGAGATTCGACGCAGTGCAGCAAGCAGTAGAGAACGCCAGCGCCAGTCCACAGATGAGCGACATCCCCTATTCGGCCACGAACCAGCAAAGATACGGCTCAAATCCAGGAAAAACTTCCTCAACGAGGTTGAACCCAGTGGAGCCAAAAGTACCAGAGCTGTCTTATGGGAAGAGAGGCTTGCCCACCTTCCAACAACTACAACCATGTCCATAAGTGCCAAAGAAGAACTCCCACCTGGTGCAGAATACACTTACAATACAGGTTAAGATCTGGTACTGGTTGCTGTAAGGCGACCCTAAAGAAATGGGGATATATAAACACAGAAGATGTGGCCTGTGAGTGTGGTATTGAACCACAAACCATGGAGCACCTTCTTAGATGTCCCCTACTGGAACAGGAATGCACTGTTGAAGATCTTGCAGAAGCCAACGATTGTGCCAAACATTGTGTTCAACTTTGGCTGAAACACAACATCTAGTGTGTGTGGATCCGATAAGAACTTACTCCGGTTGTGTGTGGGGGGTGTCTATTAGAACATTGTGTTTCATAATGCAAATAATGTACATTATGGCTGTGATCCTTTTTTTCAAGGGCACATGTAAGGGCTGGTTTATAATAGTGGGTCGAGCGATGATACATGTAATCACTGGACGCTGTGAATGCTGGACGCTGAGCCTTTTCACTGCAGTCTATGGTCGCTGAGGCATTAGTGTCGACTTTAAACAGCATTGCTTGTCAATTTTACTGATGTGTAACCATCAACGACCCACTATTAACCAGCCTTTATGTTGTGCACCAAATCTAATAAAGGCAACACAGCGAGAACGAAGTTAAAGTGACTGAAACCCTACATGATACTAGTTTTGCACATTTATCTAGCAGTAAGCCTCCGTCTAAAGAGTACATTTCAGGAGTGTCGTGGCCGAGCGGTCTATTCTGCCAAACTTGGTTTCTGTAGCTTACAGAATGTGGGTTCGAATCCCGGCCTGGCCAGTTGCGACACTTGTGTCCTTGAGCAAGACACTTTACCATAATTGCTTTGTCCTTTGGATGGGACGTTAAGCCTTAGGTCCCGTGTACTAGTATGAGTAGTGCACGTAAAAGAACCGAGAACACTTATCGTGAAAGAGTAGGGGTTTACCCCGATGTTTCTGGCTCAGAAAGCAAGCATCCTTATCTACAGGTTTCCTCAGGCTTTCAGGCTACAGTGATTAAGTTCGCTTTTGAGGCATCCTTGGTTTCATTACCAGAAATTAATAATAACATGATTCAAATGTTCAAATTTGTTTTATTTAACAAATTTCACCTGAATCCACAGCAGATAACATGTGTACAAAATAATTAAAAGAGTATTTAAAACCACAGGGGATATGTAAAAGGACTTTTAGCTTCAAACATCAGGAAAAATTAAGGAAAAACAACTCATGCAATTTTGATATGTATATAGTTTTTTTTGCATCAGGGATAAAGAGTATTATTTGTAATTTTTACCCAGTCATCGGTGTATGGGTAGAAATTGTAAATAATATTCATGCAATTTTGTTTGCATTGTAGAGAAACTTTATATCAAGGACATCAGTGGCAGTGCAATGGAGACGGACATTTTACCAGAGCTAACTTCTGGCCCTAATGATCAAACTAGAATTGTGGTGGCTGTGCCTCCGCCCAAATTTCCAGTGTCCCCCAAGTGCCCCCCCCCCTAAAAAAGAACAAGACATACACAAGAAACAAAGAAAGAGGGGGTGGGGATGGCAAAGACAAATAACGAAACAGTGAAACAGCAAAAAATCTACAGCTTTAGGAATACATAAATAATGAAATCAACAATTTTAATAAATATAATAACTTCCATCAGTGACCTCATTTCCATGCAAAGATTTTTTCAAGGGGGTGCACAGGGGGCCATGGCTTTTCAATGGGGGGGGGGGGGGGTCCAGCAGCCATGGTTTTTAATGAATTTCATTTTTGTAAAGTTTGTGTATGTCTGCATTTCTTTTCACCCTTTATAATTTCTGTATTTGTGAATGTGTTTATATCTGTGATTATTTTAGTATAAAACTTCTTGATATCTGCACGTAAGTTGTTTATTCTTGATTTTGGTATGTCTATTGTTTCTTTTTAGGTGTTCGGACTCGAGTCCGAAGACCTATTGTTTTTGTTCATTTTTTTTTCAGGTGTTTGGGCATTCAGCCGGAACATCTCTTGATTTTGTTAGATTTTTTTTCTCTACTTCTTCTTCTTAGGTGTTTGACTTTCAGCCAATGACCTATTGTTATTGTTAAGTTTTTAGGTGTTCGGATTCAAGTCCGATGACCTCTTGTTTTTGTACGTTTTTTAGGTGTTCAGACTCGAGTCCGAAGACCTCTTGTTTTTGTATGTTTTTTTTTTTTTTTTAGGTGTTCGGACTCGGGTCTGAAGACCTCTTGTTTTTGTACATTAATAATAAGATTATATTGATTTTTTGTATGTACAAAAATTTGTAGAATCGTCGAAGGGCCTTAAAATCAGGTTAATGCACAAATTTACGTTATTTCAGAATTTTTACATAAAAAACTACTACTTCCGATTTCGACCGGCGGTAAAGGTCAAATGGGGTCACACTCTGTGTAAGATATTTTCAGTACTTCAAGACCTTTCATATGGTGTAAAGAACGTGTAGCATGTATTATTCTTAAGATATGATTATTTTAGTATAAAACTTCAATTTAATGTTATGACATCATCGATGACGTCATCATTCCAAAACGTTTGCTCTGTCATGTACACGCTATGGTCTAGGTATAAAGTAAGATTTGTTACTTTAACTTCTGGTTTCTACCGGAAGTAAAGGTCAAATAAGGTCACAGTGTGCATACAATTTGTCCAACATTACAAGACCTTTCATATGCACTAAGAATTTTGAATGTAGCACTTGCCGTTCTTGAGTTATGAATTTTTGGAATTATTTCACGTTTATTTAACGTTATGACGTCATCAGTGACGTCATCATTTCAAAAAAGTTTCGGTATCATCTACTCACTAATATCTTTATGCATGGTAAGTTTCAAGTTCATACAAGCTTTCCTTTTTGAGAAAATTGACAGACAAGTTTGAGGGGGAAGAATACCCAGAAAAACTAGAAATTTAGAGTTTGTGAACAAACTCACGGTGTTCGGCTTAATTACGTAATTGAAAATTTTAAGGTCAATATTGTGTGCAAGTTTTTTGTTTATTTGTGCTATGCTGACGGGCGAAATATTTATTTGTACTTTTTTATCGTTATGCATGAAGGTTTGTCATATGAAACTTCAACTTCCGGTTTGACAGGAACTAAAGGTCAAATGGGGTCACACCTTGTGCATGGTATCTATAATTGTCAGAGAGCTTTAAATTGATGTCACGATTATTAATGTACCATGTTTCGTTACTAAATACATATGTTTGTTGTACAAACTTATACTTCCGGTTTCGACCGGAAGTGAAGGTCAAATGAGGTCACACGTTGTAAATATTTGTAGAATCGTTGAGGGGCTTTAAAATGAAGTTATTATATTAATACACAAAATTACGTTATTCAGAGATCATTTTTATGTAAAAAACTACTACTTCCGGTTTCGACCGGAAGTGAAGGTCAAATGGGGTCACACCCTGTGTAAGATTTATTTAATACTTTATGACCTTTCATATGGTGTAAAGATCATGTATGTAGCATATCTGATTCTGGAGATATGAGTATTTTAATATAAAACTTCAATTTAATGTAATGACGTCATCGATGACGTCATCATTCCAAAAAATTTTTTTTGTCATGTACACACTGTGGTCTAGGTAAGTAGTAAGTTTCAAGTCCGTACATGCTTTAGTTTTTGAGATAGCAAAATATTTTTTTTTCTCCCTTGTGTACCAATTTCGTTGTGACGTACATGTAGCTATGACGTCATATATCACATTTCTAGAATGCCCTTGGGCTAAATAAAATATTATTCATTAAAAGTTTGTTGATATTTTTACTCACTTAGGCTCTAGAGCCCCAAATAACATGATTTGTTACTTGAACTTCCGGTTTCTACCAGAAGTAAAGGTCAACTGAGGTCACGGTGTGCATACAATTTATCCAACATTACAAGACCTTTCATATGCACCAAAGATTTTAAATGTAGCATTTGCCGTTCTTGAGTTATGAATTTTTTAAATTATTTAACGTTTATTTAGCATAATGACGTCATCAATGACGTCATCATTCCAAAAAAGTTGCGGGTTCATCTACTCACTAAGATCATTGTACATGGTAAGTTTCAAGTTCATAGGAGCTTTACTTTTTGAGAAACTTTGCAGACAAGGTTCAGGGGGAAGAATACCCAGAAAAACTAGAAATTTAGAGTTTGTGGACAAACTCACGGTGTTCGGCTTAATTACGTAATTTTAAGGTCAATATTGTGTGCAGGTTTTTTGTCTATTTGTGCTATGCTGACGGGCGAAATATTTTTTTAATACTTTTTTATCTTTATGCATGAAGGTTTGTCATATGAAACTCCAACTTCCGGTTTGACAGGAACTAAAGGTCAAATGGGGTCACACCTTGTGCATGGTATCTAGAATTGTCAGAAAGCTTTAAATTGATGTAAGGATTATTAATGTACCATGTTTCATTAATGAGATACATATTTTTGTTGTACAAACTTATACTTCCGGTTTCGACCGGAAGTGAAGGTCAAATGAGGTGTAAACATATGTAGAATCGTCGAGGGGCTTTAAAATTAAGTTATTATATTAATGCACAAATTTACGTAATTCAGAAACGATTTTTCATAACAAAACTACTACTTCCGGTTTCGACCGGAAGTGAAGGTCAAATGGGGTCACACCCTGTGTAAAGACCATCTATGTAGCATGTATTATTCTTAAGAAATGATTATTTTAGTATAAAACTTCAATTTAATGTAATGACGTCATCGATGACGTCATCATTCCAAAAATTTTGTTTTGTCATATACACACTGTGGTCTAGGTATATAGTAAGTGTCAAGTCCGTACATGCTTTATTTTTTGAGATAGCAAAATAATTTTTTTTTCGACCTCGTGTATCAATTTCGTTGTGACGTAGCTATGACGTCATATATCACATTTCTAGAATGCTCTTGAGCTAAAGAAAATATTATTCTTTAAAAGTTTGTTCATATCTTTATTCACTTAGGCTCTAGAGCCCCAAATAACATGATTTGTTACTTTAACTTCCGGTTTTTACCGGAAGTAAAGGTCAAATGGGGTCATGATGTGCATACAATTTGTTCAACATTACAAGACCTTTCATATGCACCAAAGATTTTGAATGTAGCCTTTGCCGTTCTTGAGTTATGAATTTTTTTAATTATTTAACGTTTATTTAACATAATGACGTCATCAATGACGTCATCATTCCCAAAAATTTACGGTTTCATCTACTCACTAAGATCATTGTACATGGTAAGTTTCAGGTTCATACAAGCTTTACTTTTTGAGAAAATTTGAAGACAAGGTTCAGGGGGAAGAATACCCAGAAAAAAACAAAAACAAAAAAAAACAAACTTAACAATAACAATAGTTGTTCGGCTGATGGCCGAACACCTAAAAACAAAAAAAAACATAACAATAACAATAGTTGTTCGGCTGATGGCCGAACACCTAAAAAAAAAAAAAAAAAAAAAAAAAAAAAAAAAGAACAATAACAATAGGTTTTCGGCTGCTGGCCGAACACCTAAAAAAACGAACAAAAACAAGAGGTCTTCGGACCAGAGTCCGAACACCTAATTACATGAATTAGCTGAGTTATAATGACAGGAATATTTAATTAGGCAATTTTGAAACCACTGTATCTCAAAAAGTATACGTCAAATCATCAATTTTGTTCAGTTATATGGTATACTGTAGATGTGTTTGTTGGCCTAAAATGATATGACATCATTTAAAAAGGGATGAGATTTGTCCAGATTTTTATGGGTTTCTGGATTTGTTACAAATCTTGTTGTCCAGATTTTTCTAACCTATCTGTCATACAATCTTTTTTTTCTTCAATGATTTGCGGTATGTGCACATGGCACACTATCCACGCAACCCCAAAAACCCAATCACATCGTTTCTGGTAGTCTCCGATATATCGCTACTTATCAGGCTACATGTACATGTACATTAAAGGTAAGAAACTGTGAACACTAGAGGGTGCTTTCAGAACAGTGCAAAAGATGGATAGCACAAGCCCTCTGTTGGTGAAATATACCAGATACAATTTACATGTAGCATACAAAAAAAAGAAAAGGTTTTACACGTGTAACCGACTGTTTAAGAAACGATACACATTTACAAAAATATCTGTAGACGCTGACGCCTCATGGCCTTGCCTAAATTCCGGACAATGACACGCTCCCCAAAATCCATACAAGCATTTTTTTACCCCAACATTTGTCCAGAAGTTTTAAGTTTCGCCCACTCTCATCCCTGATTTTTAGCATGTTTTGTATATGTACAAAATCTTGTTATGACTCGTTATGGTCACAGTATTAAACTAGTCTATTCAATGATTCGAAAATTCAATTCCAAAAGGGCTTCTGGACCAAGAGAATTATGTAGAAGATTTTGGTGAGAAAACACGTACGGGCATACGGATATTAAGTTTTTAAATTCCAACCTGGGCCGACGTACTTGTATAATACATGAATTTTGTTCAGGTCATTGCTATTTAGATTCAGAAGATTGAGAGGTCTGCGCAGCATGATTTGGTGAAGTCCTAATCCTGTGTGCGACCAATAGTACTGCGTTTTCAGTGCACTAGACAAAGATTTCACAGTTGCAGACTAAAACAAGTGTATTATTTATTTAAGCTTGGGCGATACTGCTTTTTTTCATCCACTGTGATATATCGTCAGAAATGTATCGTCAGAGAATATTAATTCACTAGTCAACACAAATCACCACTCAAGAGCCGACAAACACAATAATGCACTCAGGGCACTCACGAAGTGCAGCGCATGTGCCCAATAAACAAGAATAAAATGGATACAAACCGTGAGAGAGAATCCCATGATTGTAGATAAACCTGACCCAAAGAGAACTAGTGCCGAAGCTGCTGTCATGATTAGCTGTTCCGACTTAGCAGTCGGAACAGGTTTTGTTTTTCTTGGGATTATTATTTTTATTAGCTGTTCCGACTTAGCAGTCGGAACAGGTTTTGTTTTTCTTGGGATTATTAGCTGTAAATTGTTCATTAATTAGCCGAGTTATAATGGCATGAATATTTAATTAGGCAATCTTTTAAACACCATATCTCAAGAAGTATACGTCCGATCGTCAATTTTTTTTCAGTTCTAAACTTACTTTATAATGTAGATGTGCACTGTAGCATATTTGTGTATGTCACGTCATCATGACGTCATTTATAACAGATTTAATATTTGTGTACAAAACACATGAAACAATTTTCTAAATTTGATCAAGTCCTAACACTTTCTCTGCGACCGACGTATTGTGTTTTCTGTAAAGGCGGGGGCTTTTTATGGTAACAGACTTATGAAAGTCTAATCAGGCAAGATTTCGATCGAGTATTAACATTTGATTCCTAACGGACTTCCGGGCCCACGTTATTGCAACGAAGATTTCTCGTCGTTGATAAGTTCGAGATGGTTCTAGACTACGGAAAATAATGTTTCTAAATTCCAACCGGTCTTCCGGGCCAACGTATTTGTATAGGCGGGGTAGCGCTATCTCTTAGCGTTTAAAACTTCATATGGTGTTCTCAGATGTTAGTTTGGCTTTTATTGTGACTGCTCATTATGCTATAGCGCCCTCTATCGGTAGATGTTTTTCTACATGAAACTTGCTGAATCTTTGATTTTTTAGGGTTTTTGTTCAAAGGCATCGCATAGAAATAAACTTTATACCATCTTGTAAATAACAAAAAATCATAGTAAGGCTAACATGTTTTCGTCATCGTGACGTCACCAGGTATCAAGTTACATTAATTCAAAGTTTAATAGTAAAAAAATCATATCTCCCGAAGTACATGTCGTAGAATCATAATCTTTGCGCCATTTTAAAGCTTAGAGCACGAGTGACATTTTACTTTGACATATGACCCCAATTTGACCTTTCCTTCCGGTCCAAACAGGATGTTCAAAAGTTTAAAACGTCATATCTCTTGAAGTAAATTCCATAAAGTCGTAATCTTTGTGTTGTTATATAGCTTACAGCATATGTCACATTTGATTTACAGGCGTGACCCCACTTTGACCTTTACTTCCGGTCCAAACAGGAAGTTCAAAATTTCAAAATGTCACATCTTATGTGCAAAATGTCGTAGAGTCATAATCTTTATTCCATTTGTAGCTTACGTCATATGTGACATTTGGTTATTAGCATGACCCCACTTTGACCTTTACTTTCGGCCCAAACAGGAAGCTCTAAATTTAAAAAATGCATATCTCCTGTGCCAAATGTCCTAGAGACATAATCTTTGAACCATTTGTGGCTTACATCACATGTGACATTTTGCTATTAAGCATGACCACACTATGACCTTTACTTCCGTTTGAAACAGGATACTCATAATTAAAGTCTGACGAACGATCTGCATACTTGCAATGAAGGTTGCATTCAGAAACTGTAACATAGCCAAATCAAGTGACAAGGTACAAAGTACAAGATACAAAGACGAAACAACCGGAACAGCTATGATTTTGTCCTAGAGACAAAATCTTAATGTCTAGTTTTTTATTGGTCCATGAACGGCCGTTCGTCAGTCAGTGCTGTCGAATAATATTGACAACCCAAGTCCCGACGACCAATGAGATTCGTTGTCTGTTTTGGGCAAGTTTTTGAAGAGGAAAATTTGCAGGCAATCACGAACGTTTTATGTGCCAACGTCGAGAATTTGTATGCCAAAGACCGCCCAATATTTTGCCCAGTCAGACATCAGTCCTGACCACGTATGGATTACTGAGCATAGGAATTCCCCATGAATGTAAACTCGCTCCCACTGGCAACACCTGTTTGGACATACTCTTAGAAAAAAACATGTTGGGTACGACTACATTCGGGAATTAATGTGGGCAGGCAGGTTGAGTTGATGTGAGCGCGTACCACTGTTTGTCGATGCCATTATTTGCATAAATTTAAATATGCACAAATCACAAAATAATAAAATGTTGAGAAGGATAAGTAACTGAAAAAGGTCTAAATCATGTTTTTGTCTTGTTCATTATAATTATGATTGGTATATGAAACATTACGCACTTAAACATGGACGTGCTCGCCCTGCTTTTTAACCCTTTGCGGTGACCACACCATGGCTAGAAAGTGAAGCAAAAACATCTGTTTCACATTGTCCTTTTTACATTATCTATCAATATTCATTCTTCAAGGCGGAATGATTGGTTGACAATAATTTACACGTGAATATTTATGAAACTTGACGATGACCGCTGGCGGCTGAACCCCGACATCACAGAGATAATCCGTCTCGTCAACATCTGTGGTCAAGTGGGTTCACTGTTATCAGATAGGTTACAGTCTGGTCCATCTCAAAGAGGTTTTTTTACGCCCAAGCGATTTGAAGGTTTGTAATTCTTCTATCCTGATGCCAAGCTCTGTTTATCAGGAGTCATGTCCGGATGATTGTTTTAACATATACAGCGATACTTAATCGTCATTGCGAAATGACGATACTTCGATGTAACATCAATCCTCGCGATATCGGAATCGGATGTAAATTTAAATCGCAATTGTCGATTGTATCGATGATATCGCCCAAGCTTAGTGTATTGATATAGAATATTTGAGTGTTCTACGTAGCGGCTTATAACCGTGTGGGCAACTGTGCACAAAATATTAATGTTGCCAAGGTATGGGATGTTTAGTATGGGGTAGACCATACATGTAGGTGTTTTAGCCGGACAGTTTTTGTCGAAACACAGATTTTGGAATTAGAGATCACAAAGCAGTTTACATTTAACAATATTTACACTAACCTACCATGATCGAGCAAACATTATAGTGTATTAAAATACAAGCACATGTAGGTGTCATGGTTTAAATAAAAAGACATAAAAAAACAAACCCTGTTCATTTTGAATGGTTCCGTAATTTTCAGAATAATAGCCATGGCTTATGATTGGCTTTTCATGCTGACAATGATCTCCACGACGTAAATTTTAGGTGTTTCTCACTGACATGAGAAATAAGCTTTGAGATTTTTGACTAAAATTAAAACAGTCAGAATTCATTCGATTTCAAGGTAATTACCTACATTTACAAATAGTCTGGGGATGATAGCTTCATTCCAGTTCTGTACTTGCTTGTGCAACATGTTAATGTTTAATGTTACAGAGCTAATGCTACAAACAGATGGCAATGACCTGATACAGCGCTAGTGTGATTGCGTTTTCAACTCAGTGTTCTGGTTCGTTATTGCAACATATCAAGCATGTTCTACAAAAATGGCTCCACATTTTGAATCACTAGTTCGCACAAAGACCATTAATTTTGTGGACTAAAGACCAATATTAACCGGTACTCGTGCTCAAAAACATGTGTTCAGGACCTGGCAATATCGGCTGGGATAGTCAACAAATGGTCCTAGTGCAAACTCGGGCAAGGACACATTTTGTGGAAATTTTGATGCATGAGTAAAACACTGGCGTAATGGAAAATGCTTTGGCACATCGTCTAAATTTTGGAAACTTTTTATGGGAAGTCAAATGCTTTTTCGGGCAGTCATTAGTTATCATTTTATTTCTAAAAACTAAAATGATTGGTTTTTGTTTAGTTACATTTTTAAATGGTTTTCAGTCTTCAAAGTCCAAGCCGTTAAAAGTCGAGTGTAATTTTAATGCACCAAGCGAAACACAGGATTTCCATGTGCTGTATTTGTGTTTTTTCCCTGTTACGGACGAGGTTTCGGACTACCTTAAGCGTCTTAGTAGTCTATACAAAATCATGCCAGCTTTTTTTTGTTTTAACTGAATATAATCCTGAAAGTAATATTGTAGATGTACATACATGTACTGTGCGTCCATGGTCTGTTTGAGAAAGTTTAATAATTGTATAATAAAGGAATTATCGTGGTTTATAATTTTGTGTTTGAAAGCATTTGAAATACACAACTACATACATGTAGGCCTACAATGTCTGTAATGTCATTTATTTTCAAAGCAAACCCAAATCCTGCAAAATGTGTTTTAATACATGTATATATTTTTTTGTATTAAAATCCAGAAACTTAGCAAAATTGTAAATAGAGGTCATGAACGTCTTCTGTATCAAGCACAATGGGGAGGCGCTGGGGCCATGGTTTTTTTATGAATTACATGTACATGTATCTTGATTTTTTTTCAGGGGGCATACCAAGACCCCCCTCCCAGTGGCTATGCTGCTGATGAGACATGTTTTTGCTTGTTCCACACACACCAGTCTGTGGATTGTGAGCCCGGCAAATAGTACACACACACACATTGTATGTGCTGTTTGATTTCAGTAGTTATATTCATGTATTGTTACTTAATGTCTCTTGCCGTGTTTGTTTGGTTATTTCAAACTTCATGTTGGAATGTCTGCAATACTCCAAATGAAACGGGAATACATGTATCTCATAAAATTTGGTCAATAAAGAATTGAAATTCATCTTGCCTTACAACTACTGTAAGACCTCTAGAGGCCTATATTTACAGTATGAAGTATAAACTGTGGCACACATTATTTTGTTGCTGCCTTTAAAATTGTATCAAAATACATTGTAGATGTTCTCTTTTTCATTCTTCATGTGCTGGTGACTTAAAACTTGTCAGCTGTCTTTGTGTCGAACTGAGTAGTGTATATTTTAAATTTAAAGAAATTCTTACAAAAACTTTTGAGATAGTGTTCATTTCAACTTAAGGTGTGTTTCCACAGTGAAGTAGTAATAATTAATATACATGTAGTCATCAATCATACACAGTAGATATGGCCGTATTTCAAAGGTTATTTCATCCACTGAAACCATGTTCAAACTCCATACTACTTTTGCTCCAAAAATGCTGTTTAATTAGAGCTAGCGTTGTAAATGTGACTTTTACTTGGCTGTGTTTTAAGAATTGTTTTCTTACACTGTCACTATTATAGGCATGGGTGCATCCCCACTGTGTGAACACAGTAATTAACTGGTGTAAAAAATGTGTGAAACCTTGACTGAAAATACATGTCTGTCCTAAAGTTACACACCTCTAATTTTTTGTAAAGTACATATTAATGTCTCAAGAAATTCATCAAGATATGTGAAATTTGGGGGAACAAAAGTCATACCTATCGAGAAATATAGTGACTTTGCAGTTGCCATCTTTGGTGTGAGGTTACATGCTGATTATGAGAAGTCAGGGCACCTGGCTGCAAAATACTGGAATGGCCATCTTATTATGCATTTGATGACATCATGCAGTTACCTCAAACAGACCACATCATTGAAATGACTAATTAGCCAGTGAGTGCTTGAGCAACTGCTAGAGTAGGAAAGTCACATTTAGGCCTGTACATGTAGGGTTTGATTGAAGGAAACTATTGATGCATTACCATAACACTCGGGCACGGCCCTTTTAAATGAAGGTCTCGGAACCTTGTTTTGTTTTTTGCTAACATCACACAACTGGAAAGATTCATGACTAAGTTGTATTGCAGCTAGGAGAGAAAAATTGTATTCCTAGAAGTATGAGGTTGATGTTGGGGTTTAGGTAACCTTTTTGGCCCAAATACCCCCCCCATGTACAGTACAGTATGTGTACATGTAGGTAAGTCTAAAGCTGCACAAGAGTTGATGTCCATCACAAAGTGCCTGTTAGAAGTGTGTTCCTTGAAATCAAATTTTGCCCAAATCAAGTTCTATTTTCTCTCTATTCTCATTGTTGGGGGCTGACAAAATATCCAACCCACAAACTTGAGTGCACAAAAAATTGCATCTAACGTGTCATGATCAATTGGCTCCTTGCGCCACTGCCATCTAACACTCCTTCATGACTCTAACATACTTTGAAAATGTTAATTCAATTAAAGAGGCACCATGTTTCCCATGTTATAACCTTTAATTATATGTTTTTGCCTCATGCAACGCAATCCTTGTAGATCCTTTTGAAAAATTGTTTTTTGACTAATTAAAAAATTACAAATTTAATATGTTTTATTTTTCAGACCCAGAAAATGAAAGCTGTGCGTTGTCCTACTGATGAACTTTCCTTCTCAAATTGTGCTATTATTTCTTCTGTTGATTTTGAGGGAACAAGGTAAGGTATCATCTACCTAAGCTCGGCATAACATTGATGAATTGCAGTATTATATTACAGCAGTTGCCACAAGTTCATGAATCACAGGTACAGCAGCACTCTCATCCATGTCGAGCCTGCCACGCTTGGGTGAAAATGAGCTCACCCCACCACGCTTTAACCTTCTCCACCACACTGAAGATTTTGCTGCCACTCCTTAAAATTACCAAAGTCCAGGTCATCTGTGACACAGCTAAACATAGCTCTTCTCTCTGAATATCTTTGCATTTCAAAGATCATCTAAAGCCTGGGCAAAATACATGTAGTGGTCTTTTGGATTCATATTTAATTAGCTTATTCACGAAAGAAGTATGAAATCTGTAACTTCTTACGGGAGATACAATGAAAATCCATTCATAAATACCTGAGACAGTTTATCCATTCTGATTGGCCGAGAGGGCATCACGTGGCCATGTTTAAACGGGTGATATAAACACGGTAAAAAGTGTTTAAAACCGGCTAGCTTGCGAACGAAAAATATAGCCCCTGTATCAAAATAAAGAAGTTTCCAGCTGTTGGGTTTCTGATTGGCTGAGAGGGAATCAAGCGCCTATAACAGCTGCAGAGACATGAAGATTGACATTCCGTTCAAGGAATTGGCTCGTAAATATGGATAGAAATTTAACGCAGAGTCGAGCTGAGAAACTGTCAGATTTGTTCCCAATTTTTGAAGGTTTTTGCATGTTTTTGACAGAAAGGCATTTATGAATGGGAATAAAGGTGTGCTGAATCAGTTTTTAATAATTGATTAAAACCTCTGAGGGGCCTGGTGGCTGATAATTGCCCTCGCCTTCACGGTTAACAATAGTTAACAATAGGTAACAATAGTTAAAAACCTCTTCATCACACCTTTATTTCCTTATCGAAAAGCAGTTGAGTAGTTGACATGTCAAGTGTGTGTAGCAACATGGCCTGTACAGTGCTCTACATGTCGTGTGCGTGTTCATCAGAAAGCCACATAGCGAGACCACAGCACATGCGGGAGATCAATTTTGCTTGTTATACCATGGTATTAGATTGTGAATTTTTATTGGTCGAGAACCAATCACGTGACATAATACATAATCGTCGTTGAGTTTTTTTTGTTATGAGTAAGAAACATTTGGCGAGGAGCCAATTAGTCCTTAACGGGGAGAAATTCTTCTCTCCGGGACAGTCCGTATCCAGTCGCCGAGTCCTCGGGCCCCCATCCAGTTTGCGGAGCCGCTGAAGGCTCCGGGCGCCGGAAGTCCTGTTGACCTAGCCGAGGGCGCCATCCAGCCCCCTGCCCCGGCCAAAGGTTCTGGGACAAGCCAATGTAGGATCCACTCTGGGAAGGTTAAATCTAAAACTTCCTCATTGGCCGGAGCAGGCTCCAGTAATAGGGGTGATCGGTCAATGCGGGTGCCGGGTCCGTCTAGCTACTTAACCGCTTCGCTGACCCCAAACATACTGATCACCGGTAGCCCGGTTGGCCCAGTCCCCACACGCCCGCCTGGCCCTGTGGCTTTGGCCACGGACCGCAGGACAGCTTGCTGCCCATTCATGTGCAGCAGCCCGGGGACAACAGGCCTCGTTCTGTCAAGTATGTCGAAGTTTGGCCCATGTTTTTGTATCCCCATGCCACAGATTTCCTCTGACTCTTCGGGCTTACATATCTCACGTTCGAAGAAATAGAAGAAATCTAAGAGGAAGTGTCGAGCTCAATCATCGTCGGGCTCGAGCTCTTCCTCCTCTGGGCGGTCACATCGAGGCAAACGGTGCCGTGATCACGGTGCCATTTCTGCGGCTTTATGCAGGCTTTTCAGTCTATCAATACCCATGGCCTTGGCCCGCCGCCCACCAGTCCAACCAGGGCTCAACATTAGCGGTTGCCCGGTCGCCAAATGCGAGTCAAAACAGCGGCGGGCGAGTCAAAACCCTTACCTTTGTAGTCCGACGGGCGAGTCAATTTTTGTGAACAAGTTAAAGGGACACACCGGCTTACTGTTTACCTAATTTAGTGATGTGGAATGACAGACAATAATTTTTAAATGGTTGTTCTTAAAAAAAAATCATCAAAATATCATGTAATTAACGAAAAATGTGAAATAAACAAAACACGGTCAAAGGTCAGCTTATACGCTTTTCCAGCCGTTGCAACTGTCAAGTGTACGTGACAATGTTGCGCAATGTTGTAAGTAGACTGGTGTTCTGTTTTGTATGAATTATTACAATGACGAGGCATGAGGATCCAGACTTCATATCCATCCAGCACAAATTCACGTGTAAATAAAAAACAGACATTAACGGACAGTGTATTCTGTATACGACGAACTGGACGAACTGGACGAACTTACTTGCAATGGAGAACGTTTCTTCATTATATCACAAGTAGGCCCTATGTTGTAAAAAAATACTTGGACGAATGCCAGTTGGGTCCAGGGCTGTGAAGGTCAAATGGGGTCACATTCTGTGTAAGATTTGTTTAGTACTTCAAGACCTTTCATATGGTGTAAAGATCATGTATGTAGCATGTATTATTCTTAAGATATGATTATTTTAGTATAAAACTTCAATTTAATGTAATGACGTCATCGATAACGTCATCGTTCCCAAAATTTTGCTTTGTCATATACACACTGTGGTCTAGGTATATAGTAAGTATCAAGTCCGTACATGCTTTAGTTTTTGAGATAGCAAAATATTTTTTTTTTCGACCTCGTGTGTCAATTTCGTTGTGACGTAGCTATGACGTCATACATTACATTTTTAGAATGCTCATGAGCTAACAAAAATATTATGCATTGAAAGTTTGTTCATATCTTTATTCACTTAGGCTCTAGAGCCCCAAATAACATAAATTTTAACTTTAACTTCCGGTTTTGACCGGAAGTAAAGGTCAAATGGGGTCACGGTGTGCATACAATTTGTCCCATATCACAAGACCTTTCATATGCACCAAAGATTTTGAATGTAGCATTTGCCGTTCTTGAATTATTAAATTTTTGAATTATTTAACGTTTACTTAACCTAATGACGTCATCAATGACGTCATCATTCCAAAAAAGTTTCGATATCATCCACTCACTAATATCTTTGTACATGGTAAGTTTCAAGTTCATACAAGCTTCACTTTTTGAGAAAATTTGCGGACAAGGTTCAGAAGGAAGAATGCGCAGAAAAAAAAAAACTTAACAGTAACAATAGTTGTTCGGCTGTTGGCCGAACACCTAAAAAAACAGAACAATAACAATAGGTTTTCGGCTGCTGGCCGAACACCTAAAAAACAAAAAAAACTAGACATAAATTTTTGTTCCAAGAACAAAAACTGGGTGTTCGGATAGAGTTGTTATTTGATATAAATACAGTTAACACAACTAAAATAATTTGAAAATAGAAACATTGCTAAAAGTTATGAAATAATATCTGATTAGGACTTGAAGAACATCAGTCATGTTCCTACATTTATTTACCTTTAAATGAGGAGAACAATGAAGGACCTCCCCTCACGTTAGTTTTGGGTGAGAGAATCTTGTTCCTACATCTAACCATTTTTAAATGAGGAGCTACTTCCGGTTTGAACGGAATTAGAGGTCAAAGAGGTCACGCAATGTACAACAGAGAAGGGCCTTCCTTAACCTTGGTAATTGGTGAAAGAATCATGTTCCTAGCTCTTAGCATTTTTAAATGAAGAACTACTTCCGGTTTGACCGGAATAGAGGTCACAAAGGTCATTTAATGTTTCACAAAGAAAGGCCTTCCCTTAGTTTGATATTTTTAGGAACAATCATGTTCCTACTTCTATTTACTTTTAAATGAGGGGCTACTTCCGGTTCGACCGGAAGTAGAGGTCAAAGGGGTCAAACAATGTGCAAGGGAATGTCTTCCATATCCTTGGTAATGGTGAAAAAATCATGTTCCAAGCACTTAGCATTATTCTAATAAAGAGATATTTCTGGTTTGACCGGAAGTAGATGACACAGAGGTCACTCAATGGGTCACAAAGAAAGACCCTCCCTAACCTTTACATTTGTCGAAGAATTAAGTTCATATCTCAAACGGTTGATTTTTTGTTGATTTTTTAAAGGTTTAAATAAGCTATGTGTAAAAGACTAACAAAGCGTGGAGTGCGTGCCTTGAGAAGAGACTATGAACAACGTGCGGTTTATTGTATCATACAGTAGCACATGTACATGTACTGTTTCAACGGCACTTAGCCACACACGCACACACCCACCCGGACGTGTACATGTATAATGGCATTGGATTGTTGTATAGCATTGCCGATCACGCTTGAACGCACATACACAAAAGAATGCATTAAATGTCCGTTTTGAACCACAAGTATAGGTCAAAATGGTGTGACCTCAATGCAAAAGTTGGAGAGGACTGAATTCTCTACGATCTGATGTAAGATTTGTGATCATGTGATATATACTTCATAAAATACGAATTTTTGAAGTTTTCAACTTCAGGTTTGAACCGGAAGACAAGGTCAAATTGGGGTCATGTTTGTGGAGCGATTACGTAGTTTTGGATGACCTTTCCGATGATGTATAGATTGTAAAAATCCATTGTGTACTTTAAGAGTTATGATTTTTTGAAATAATAAACTTTGATTTAATGTAATTCGACACCGGGTGACGTCATCATGACATCACTCAAATGGTTTCTGTCTTAATGAATATCTAACTATGTGTGAAGTTTCAAGTTCATACAAGCTTAGGAAGTGTGCTTCTGTTAGCGGACAATCTTCAGGCATAAGAAGAAGAAGGAGAATTAAAGACAGGCGTGTCGTGGCCGGGCGGATAAAAGCACCGGACTCAAGTTCTGGTGTCTTTGATCAGCAGAGTGTGGGTTCGAGTCCCGGTCATGACACTTGTGTCCTTAAGCAAGACACTTAACCATTATTGCTTCGTCCTTCGGATGGGACGTAAAGCCGTTGGTCCCGTGTGTTGTGTAATGCACGTAAAAGAACCCAGTGCACTTATCGCAAAGAGAAGGGGTTCGCCCCGGTGTTTCTGGTTTGATCGGCTGCAGATTGCACCACAGCATCTTGTGAACCATTACATGGTGATATGTAAAGGAACAGGTCTCATACTTCAAAAACGTAACTCATCATACCTCGAGGAAGAAAAATACTGAGCGCTCTGAGACGCCCATACGGTGTGATAAAGCGCTATATAAAAACTGTGTATTATTATTATTATTATTATAAAAAAAAAAAAAAACGAACAAAAACAAAGGGTCTTCGGACTTGTGTCCGAACACCCAAAAATAAAATATATATAAAACTAGTAGGGTTGATGGCCTTAGTTTTCGATCCAAACCGGACCTTCGTCAAAGGCAAAAACAAGTACAAACATAAAAACGGATCCTATTATAGAAAAACCTTGGGATTAAAATAGATGGAGAGTATCCAAAATAGGCGGGAAAGATAACCAATCAAAGTTAATTAAATACAGACAAAGAGATTGTTGATGACCAATCAAAATACAGCAGGGTGGAAAATAGGATGTCCAGTGGTCTGTCAGTACAAAAAGGAAATTAGTGAACAAAGGAGGAAAGCTGCATGGTGGGTAATGTGGCTGACATGAAAGGACAGGATTATCTACTCAGATGAGGGAGGTGATTAAGGGTAATCTTCCTAAATATAGCAGTAGAAGTGTAAACATTTAATAATAGAGAGGAGGCTGTAATGAGAAGACTGTAATGATAATGTAAAAACATGGAAATATAATAGTTATTTGCCAAAAGGAACAACCGGAAAGAGAAAATAGTAAATTAAGTTCCAAAGGCATAAAAATAAAAAGATGAAGGGGAGGTAAAATCCTGGAGGTAGAAACAGTGATTATTTAACACCTGTTTATGTTTAATATATATATATATAAATAAATAATTACAACAAAATCTTAATTGACAAAACTAGTGGCTGTTGGGTCGAAACCCCTATAGAACAGTTTAAAAGGTCTGACTTTGATATGATGATTGAAACACTGCCGTAAAATAAACATCTGATTCCAAATTGATCCCCAATGTTGGTGTTTCTTTCTGGTTTGACCTTATTTTATAGCCACATCGAAGTGAAAACTGCACCAAGCTCTAGATATGTTTTCAGTGTCTTAACACACCACAGCATCCAAGCTGGAACCGTAGGGTTCAGTCTTCCACAGGTAAATACCACACAAGTTGTTTGTTATTGTTAGTAACCAGTTGGCGCTGGATGGCATGTATACAAGACAGTAAAGTCGGCAAACAAGTGATGTGAGGTTTATATTTGTGTGTGGAATTTGAAACTCAAACCAAAGGTGATCTCGACTATTTGTGTCAGAGCATGCATTCACTGTGATGCTTCCTTTTACCCACACAAAGAAGACAGAGTCAAATATTTGGCCGATTTTTGCCCATTGTTGTGCAATCCCTGGTTCTAATGTTTGCAATTCACAGTGCATGAATTTGACATTTTCTCGATAAAGAAACCATCAATCCTGGTGCTTCAAAGAGAATCTTTGTTGTCTTAGTCAAGATTTCTTTATGCCAGTGGTACTCTCAAAGAAAATTTATTCTGTGAACTCTGAGAAAATAAATTCGTCAGGTTGGATGTGAAAAAATGGATGATTCCTGACACATGTACTGGTTAAAAAGCATGGCAGAAAAAGCACGAGATACTGCTTTCCTCCACCCTTCATTTACCAAACATGCTTAATATTTTGTTACACAAAACAAATAATTATAAAAGAATTTAACAAGTGACTACTGTTTTTGCCACTTTGAGAACCACTTCTGCCTTCAGTCATCAGTGTCTCAATCCTTGCCGAGCTCTCAAGGTGGTCACTGTAATCGAACTGTCTCCAGTGGGGATGATGCACATCATAGTGGTCGGAAGAATTGATGTGACTACATTTTTAGTTTTTATCTTCATGGGGCTGCCATAGATGTCACCACTCACCGGATCATTCCACAGCGCTCCTTTTACCGGGTTTTCATGAACTTTCAGCCATGATAGCTTCATTTGTCCCAAAGCCAGCCGTGTCTGCTCCCCTGGATCTGAATCCACTCCAGATCGGAGCCAGGGGATACTATTTTGATTTTTGTGCAGGGTGGTTTTTCTGATGATGAGGCAGGGGTAGAAATAGACATCCGACATACCGGGGCCAATTTTAGCCCCTGGGTGAGCAAAAAAGGACCGGCCCAGGGGCTGTCCTCCTGGGACTAGGGGCTTTTCCCAAATTACACATTTCCCAAATTTCTCTCTCTCTGACCTTTTCCCTCTCTGTGGTCATTTAAGTTACAATTTTGACAAATAAGATCAATTGTTTTCAGTCAAATTTATACGACAAAAGAAACCAAATCATTTATTTACAATGCATTTTGAAATAATCACAGGTTCAGTCGTATTAAAAACCACTCCATCCATCACCTTTAGTTTGGAGCTCCTTCTCTCCATTAAGTAACTTTCGCACAGTCTGTTCACCAAAAGTAATGTCAGTGAAGAATCTGTTCATCCAAAGAGAAAGTTATGGCACCCCCATGCTGTCAAAAATATGTGCCATTGCCTCGTTAGATATTGTTGGATGGCCAGTTGGGAGGGACCTGCCGCTTTTGTGGCCTTAGTGTCAATAACATGTTGTCTAACTAACATACAGTCGACTCTCGTTAACATGAGGTCCGCCGGACTGGCCCGTTTTTCTCGTATTAACCGAACCTCGTATTATCCGAGCGCGGTATTAACAATGCACAGTGCATGACGTAATGGACGCACGTGTATAAATGCACCCGTACTGTACATGTACCATGCAAACATACAACATTTTGGGGCAAATAAAACTGTTTTGATTTAATTAATTTATTTCGAAAGTCAACTTATGAAAACAATTTACATTTTTCATGACTGAGAAAGAGCGCATATGACTTTAACTTGCCGTTCTTGGCGGCCAAGTTTCGGTCGCAACGGCCAACATGACAAGTTGAATGTTGATTTTCATTGGTTTTCACACCTTAGTAAGGTCACAATATGAGATAGCTCATTGCTAAGGCGGGATACCAGCGAACAATAAACGGTCTGGTGTCCACCTCTCATCTGCGTTGTACTACCATTCAATAGACTGGTACCCTTGCCAACGCTCAAATAGCACCTCTATTGATCATGATCAACGGAGCGGTAGCACATGTTTTCAAAGGCTGGGACGTCAATTTTTCACCTCAATGAAGGTAAACTTTCGATGCCCAACAATTCATTCCCCAAACTCGCTATAAAAGTAAGACAAACAATACATTTGCTCGTTACGGGGCTGCAAGAATACCTCGTATTATCCGTGTTCTCGTTATGACCGTGCTCGTATCATCCGTATTTAAATGCATTAAAACACGCACGGGGCAGTCCGGGACCGGCAAAATACCTCGTATAAACCGGAACCTCGTAACATCCTAGCTCGTATTAACGAGAGTCGACTGTATATTGTTACCAAATTTATCCTGATCTTTCTGCTATACTATCTATTGATCTCTCTTTTGAGTCCCAATTGGCAATAAGTATATTAACAAAAATTATTCAAAAACTGGATAGTATTTTTGAGGTTTTATTTTATAGTTAAGTGCCAAAAGCCCTGAAAATGCACTTTAAGATATGACTTTGCCAGTTTAAGATGAATTTTGATTTTGAATCGTAGCATGGTGTTTTTGTCATCGATGTCATCATTAGCACTAATATTCCAAACACCTAGTGTTTGTTGCAACAAAACTCGAGCTCTAGTTATTTCTATTAATATTTAATGTATATTATTTATTGGTGACATTTTTTTCAGAGGAAATGGGCAGTACTTTCTATCAACCAAGATATTGAAGGTAATGTTATTATTTTTTTTCCCCCTTGAATTAGAGCTGTTGTTTGGAAAAAAAGCTCTAAACAAACACCCTCTCCACAACAAACAAAACCTTATTTATAGCTTAGGCATCTTACCGCATATAGCCACATTTATTAATAAATGTTACTTGTTTATGTTTCAAAGCATTTGTATTTAATTATATTATGTTTGGGGATTGTATAAATGTTTTGTTTGTGTGTTTGAGAGTCAGTAGGTAGTAGTATTCTTGTCTGTATTAGAGTAAGTATGCCTGCAATTACTGCTTGTTCGGTAGATTTACTGAAGCAGGTTATATTCCAATGGCTGAGTCTGCTTTGTTTTCCATTTTGCTAATGCTATTATTAAGCATTTCCCACGTTTCGCAGTACAGCGGGAAATGATTGTCTTAGGATCTTGGGCAACAGAGAGAGAGAGAGTGTACCAGTATAAAAGCAGTTAACAGGTGATTAATGAGGGGTGTTATGTAATAAGGGTACAGAATGTAATAAGGTTTACCAGTCTGTGCCAGCTGATACGTATCCATGAAAATATGTTTGAGCCAGCAAATGGGTGACATTAAAACTAACCATTGTGCAAAATCAGAATACTGGAATAATGGTCGTCCGAATATTCCACTGCTGAGCATGCACAGATGATGCACACGTTGCCTAAGGCTTCGTTTCACCCTTACAAACAGGCACACGGCGCTTGATATTTCCCCAGTTTTTGGCTATTAAGCAGGCATTATTGTATAATCTTTTGACCTTTTGACCTTTTGTTAAAAAAAGAGGATTACGAGACATAGGCTTCCACCATTGTTGGTTCATTGTATTTTGGCTCCATAAAGGTGTCAGAGTGAACCGGGGATCTAGCCTTGGTTCCATTGGTAGGTCGTGGCACAAGGTTTTGCTTTTCATGCTGCTTGAATTTGAATTTTCTTGATAGAGAAAACTAAAATTCACATTTCAATAAAGAGAATCTTTGTACTCGTAGATTTGTCAATTCAAGGATTCTTTGTGCCAGTGGTATTCTTAAAGAAAAATGATTGTGGCAGTTCCGCGAAAATAATCCCATCAGGCTGGGTGGAAAAAAATAAAGGAATCCCAGTGGCAACTGGTTAGCAAAGTAAGTTTATCTTAATATAATTCATGTAATAAGGCCAAAAAAAAAAAGTGTTCTGTTTCCGGTTACCCGACCGACCCTAATTTTAGGGCGCGACCCTAAACTTTTTATTCAACTTTTTCCTTTTTCGGCGGCTTAAAATAATGAATTAATTAAAATGAAAAAAAATAAATAAATAAAATCACAAATAAATACATAAAATGGAGATCGACCTCGTCACTCTGAAATGAACATGAAAATAAAGTGGTCATAGTTCGTGCGTCGACACCGTGGTCGGTAAAACATCAACCCAAGCCATAAAACGAATCTAGCTCCTCGTCCGTAGCGTTTACTGTGCTGCGACCGACAGTGACACATTAGTCGCTACGATGAGTCCCTCTCATTCACTCTGCGTGTGGCAAATTTTTCTTTGCCAAATAACATTTATTACAATCACATTCAGTCTTTTTTGCACCCTGTACTGAATTCTATGACATCATCAAGCAACAACATGAACAAATAAAGGATAGAAAACATACCTGAAACATCGCAATGATTTATTTCTTATTAAAAATAGCCATCAGAAAAATAAATAAATTTAAAAGCACACCGAAAGCTCGGTGCGCAGGGGCCGGTTACTTGCTTCATGTCTTTCAGTTTTACAATGACGTCAGCACTTGAACGCCTGAAAGATTTGGACGTGCAGTTGATGATCATTGCTCACTGCGGGAGCGAACTGCACTTCCAAACAAATCCAGCGCGCACTGTTGTTGCACGTGCTTCGTGTGTGGAGCACGCGTCACGTGTTATCTTTGCAGCATCGTTTTCAAAATAATCGGTCCCCGCTCGTTGTTCAAACGAGGCAAGTTCGTGTAGCGGCAGACAAAGCTGCTGTCTATGTGGAATCGTCCACGTTCTGCCGAAGGTTTTTAAAGAATTTTCAGAGCATAGGTGAACGATTTTCTGTGTCTATTTTTTGTTTATTGTGAACGAAATTCAAATGACAAGGATCTATTTGTGAGCTATATAAACAATATGGTATGCATTTCGTTCGGGCATTGTCGCTGAATATCACTCGATGAAATCTGGCTTTTCCATTTTACTCAGCTTGTATTGCTTCGCCTCGTGCTGAAATGGAAAAATCTAGATTTTGCATTGCGTTTTTTCCCCAAACTTACTCTTTTATTTAGTGGCGGCCTGAACAGGAATTGCACGGCACGTGTACTTTAGTATAGGGGGTTAAATAAATAAATAAGGCATTAACCTACATGTATTGTACTGTATTGTATTTTAAATCAATATTACCAAAATAAAAAACAAACTGTAAAAAAAAAAAAAATTCCCGACCTACCGACCCTATTTTGAAATGGCATGTAATCGGAAACAGAACATTTTTTTGGGGGGCCTAATGAATGTACATATGTATGTATCCATAAAATGCTCTCTCATTTTTCATCTTGAGGTTGTAAAAGTAACATTGAGCATAGATGATGATCCGGGATGTGTTATTGTCAGCCTATACCCAAGATTCTATTTAGGGAGGCAGTCTTTAACCAACCCCCAATACAGTCGACTCTTGTTAATACCAGGTCCGCCGGACTGGCCCTTTTTCTCGTATTAACCGAACCTCGTATTATCCGAGCGCGGTATTAACAATGCACAGTGCATGACGTAATGGACGCACGTGTATAAATGCACGCGGACTGCAATGGACACTGCATAACTGTGATCATATGTACCATACTAACATACAACATTTTGGGCAAATAAAACTGTTTTGATTTAATTAATTTATTTCGAAAGTCAATTTATGAAAACAATTTACATTTTTCATGACTGGTAAAGAAATGATGGCGCTGTCCAATTCAGTGACATTTGATGACTGTTAACTTGTATTGCATAAAATTGTTAAATAAACAATTTCACATGTTTTATGAGTGAGGTCTACGTCTATGTAACTTTGTTCACTTTTTGTCGTATTGACTGTGGTATGTGTGGCAAACAAAGTGGGTGACCGGAGGAGCCATTTTGACAGAATGCGTCTGAAATTTTTTTTGCATGGTGTGAGGCCGCGAGGACATTTTTTCAAATCCTCAGGTGTAGCAATAACATGTTTTCATGCCTCTATTTCGGGCAATCATCAGTTGCGGGTGTGGGTGATTCTATCAGAATCTATAGGTCTCATGTCTCACTCTGGAGACATAAAGTTTGTTTTCGCTATAGTTCAAAGTGAAGATTGTGAATCCGAATGCGGATATTTTTCAAGAGTGAAACCCTGGTCATTGGTGAATTGTTCTTCCAATAAGGAGATTAGGATGTTAAGTGTTTCTTCTGGATCATCAATAAATCCAGAGTCGTGAGGGATAGTAGTGAGCTGTTGAGAGGATGAGTCAGTTGGACTCTGGTTGAGTTGAGCTCTGATCAACTTTTCCGGTATGTTTTGATCTTTTTTGTAGGCAACGAAAGGAGGTTTTGGGAAAATACCCGAGAGTGTTTCGCTGCGTTGTATATAAGACCAACATTTGTTCATCGCCTTGTTGATGTCACCATGGTTGATGTATGGGTTATATGTCGTACTGAAGACTAGTGGAGTCTTGGTTTTCTGATTGTTTGGTTTTTGTTGAATCAGTTGGGCTCTTTCATTGTGTGATACTTTTCCCGTGATTTTGTTTATTTCCGACGCTTTATAACCTCTTGTTATTAATTTGTCGGAAAAATTGTGGACCTTGATAAGAAAATCATCTTCATTGTTTGTGTTCCTTGCATAACGGAGTGTTTCTCCATAGATGAATGCTTTGAACACGTGAGGGGGGTGTGATGATGTGTTATGTAGGTACTGGTAGGTTTCGGTGGGTTTGGTATATACTTTTGTGTCAAAAATACCTGTTTCACCGAACCTTTTACCCTTGAAAATTGTCAAGTCAAGGTAGTTGATGGAAGTATCTGAGGCCTCAAAAGTAAATTTGAGGGTTGGGTGTAACTGATTCATACTGTGGATAAGGCTCTTGAAATTTTCAAGAGTGTTATAGATGACGAGAATGTCGTCTCTATAGCGCCACCAAGTTAAGATGTGATCAGCTTTTTCAAGAATTTGTTTTTCCAGATCGTGTAGTGTAATATCACAAATTTCTGGGCTCGCTGTTGAGCCCATGGCGCACCCAATTTTTTGAAGATAATAATTGTTACCGAATTGGAAGCAATTTCTTCCTATAATCAGTTCCAATAATCTTCGGATGTAGTCGGAGGATGGTTTTGTGATGGAGTAATTGTGGTTGTTTCGGTCTAAGGCATTGCAGACACTGTTTATTGCCTCGGTTTGGCGAACATTAGTGTACATCGAAACGACATCTATGCTTGTTATCAGAAATTGGGGTGGGAAAGTTGTTCCTTCTAGTTTCCGTAGTATGTCCGCTGTGTCGCGTACATATGTAGGTTGGGCGGTAACTATTGGGAGAAGAAAGTGGTCTACAAATTCTGATATTTTAGCTGTTGGGCTTGAACATCCACCCATGATTGGTCTCCCCACAAATGGTATGCCCGGGGGTGGTGTTTTGTGTATTTTCGGGAGAAAATACATTGTAGGGCATTGGCATGGTTGGGAGAGTGGATCGAGGTAGGCCAAGGTTTGTTTGTTGATGTGGTTGTTACGATGTAAATCGAGAAGTAAGTTGTGAACCAAGGTAGTGGTTTGTGGTGTCATATCTTGGTCCAGCTTTTTGTAGTGCTTGGATTCAAGATGGCGGTATCCCACTTGTAAATAGTCGGTTCGGTTTAGAACGCAAATGCCTCTTCCTTTATTGTAGGGTTTGATTACGATGTCTGGATTATTTTTGACCTTGAGTATGGCTGATAGCTCTTGTTTTGTCATGTTTGTTTTTTGATTTCTCAGTCTGACATGAGCAAATTGGTTAAATACCAATTTGCTTCCAAGTAATTCTCGAGCGTCGCACATTGTGTTGTGATTGGAAGCCACTTAGATGGTGGTTTGAAAGGTTGAGCCTTGTTAGGTTTATTGTGCATCAGAAAAGCAATTCTCATTCTTCGTTGGAAGACATTGAAATCACTCAGAAGTTTTCTCCGGGTTGGTTTAGCGGGAGTGGGAATGAAGTTGAGTCCTTTTCCTAAGGCTATTTTCTCTATGTCAGAAAGTTTAGCCTTGGATAGGTTGGTTATGAAACGTTCGCTGTTTAATGCTAATTGTGTTTGGAGATTCTTCTTATTGAACCGTTTGTGGTTAGAGCACTTGTGTGAAAAGCGATTGGCTTTTTGTTGGGATTGAGAATGGCAAGTTCGCTTGGTAATTTTCCGTTTGGTCATTGTGAGATAAGGCAGATTTATCAAAGTTTGTTTATAAGAAATAATAGTATATACTTGGAATTGCCGTAGTATATAAATATTATTAATAAATAAGTAATATTGACAAAGCAGTTTATAATATCTCTCTTTGGAAAAAGTGGTGGTCCTGAAAAGGACCGGTTGGTTTGTTAAGCGAAGTGGTGTGTTACTTGCTGTTGTCACGTTTTCTCTTTACGCCTTTGGTGGGTTGGGGTCTTGGTCTCGTGAAGAATCCGAAGAGGTGAACTGCTGTTCGTAGTTCTGCCCCGTTGAAATGGTCCACCAACCTCTGTCTAGATTGCTTGTTAGTGTCTCCCAGTCTTGTAGTGACTTCCTTGGCTTGGTGCTTATACTCTTCTAGGGCTAGTTTTGTGAACAGCAGTGAGGCCTTCGTATTGAGCCTCTCCCAATTGTCCTTAAAGGACGCTTGGAAGGTAACTCCTGGGTGTGGATGTGGAGGCCTCACTGTGTTTTTTAAGTATGGCGGGGGTTGATTCGCTGAGATGGCTTTCTCGAAAACTGAGATTTGTTTCGTGATGTGTGTCTTGGCAGATGTCAATTTGTTGACAGATTCTGCCAGAGACTTCACTAAATTGAAATCAGTTTCCGAGAGAACTACTCGGGGAGTAGGTGTTTCCCCAGCGAATTCTTCCCGGACGTCTAGTGAAGTAATAAGCGATTCCTCTAGCTGGTCTATGAGGAGAACTTGGCCGCACTGGAGGTCGCTTGAACTGGAAGATGAAGCCGGAGACACGGGAGAGGAAGTGTGTAGGACTGGAGGCTGTGGGGTGCTCTTGGTGTGGCGCTTGAGAAAAGACTTGCTTAGTTTGGTAGACATATTGAAAGGATGTGGCCTCAAAAAAGGATGCGGGCAGGGACGATCAACTGGTATTTTTTTTTATTTGGCCTAATAAAATAGTTGAACATGAAATAAAGTAAAGTGAATATTGCAATACTAATGATAACTATAAACAAAGTAAAACAGAGGTAAATGTGAAAATGCACATCAAATGAAGGGAACATACCTGTAAATGAGCAAAGAGGTGCACACCATGAGTTAAGTTGCACAAGAAGATTTGCTGGGGTTTATTGGATCGCTGCTCGTCAAGTAATGATTCCAAAACAGCAGTCCAATCTTAAATACAGGTACAGGTTGCATTATCTTCTGGGTGCGTTAGCCAATCAGAGGCAAGTGACCATGGCATGTGGTCATCACCAACCAATCAACTGTAAAGGCTAGTGCCACATGGACACATCCTGTTAGAGGAAGCTCTTATTTTTTTAGGGGGTGGAATTTTCCTTAATTAGCTGTTCCGACTATCAGTCGGAAAAGGACCGGTTGAAAACCAGTCGGAACAGCTATTGTTTCTGTCGAGATTTTTTATAAATTTTTATTATTATTATTATTATTCTTTATTTCCCCCAAAACCCTATTGACTTAACACATGACTTTTCTGCGCACAAAATGCTGTTCTTTGAATTATCATTATAAGTTAAATTCTATATCATGTTAAAGCTTGTGTCTTGACTTAGCTAAACGATATCATAAAATTATAATTATTAATTAATTAACCATAAGACAGCAGTTTGAATAATTAATCAAGCATTCTTGTCTCCAGCTTATCTCAGGAAGCCTACAGCCGATCTTAATTTTCTTTTCAGTTATAGACTTGTTGAATATTGTAGATGTGCAATTTGGATTATTTGTGTCTGTCACGTCATCATGACGTCATTTATGGCACGTTTTGTGTCTGTACAAAAGGCACGGCTCAAAAAGTGTAACTATTTGGTAGGTCAAAAACCACAATTTTTCAAAATATATTGAATTTTAGATTGCTATATTACAAAGATCGTTTAGAAAACATGATTGCTTTTACCAAGAGTTGTCCCAGACCATAAAAATTCATCAAAGCACAACGTATTTCACTTTAATTAACCGTTAATTGTTCAATCTGAGCACCATTAGTACAACGCTGTGTGGATTGCGCCGCTTTTCGCCGCTCCAAGTTGATAGCAAAGTTGTACACAAGTACGCACTCGCCTGTTTTTCACACGTTAATCCAATGATGTTCCTCAGTGTTGCGAACCTGTACAGGTTTTTGGTGGGAAAACCGCAAACATGAATGCGGCGGGGTAGCGCTAATTTTTTTAGCGTTTTAAACTTGATTTGTGTTATCAGATGTTAGTTTGGCTTTTAATAACTAATATAATGACTTCACATATGCTATAGCGCCCTCTATTGGTAGATGTTTTTCTACATAAAACTTGCAGAATCTTTGCATTTTTAGGGTTTTCGTTCAAAGGCTTCGCATAGGAATAAAAGTTATACCACCTTGTAAATAACAAAAAATCATAGTAAGGCAAACTTGTTTTCGTCATCGTGACGTCATCAGGTATCAAGTTACATTAATTCAACGTTTAATAATGAAAAAATCATATCTCCCAAAGCACACATCGTAGAGTCATAATCTTTGTGCCATTTTAAAGCTTAGAGCACATGTGGCATTTTATTTAAACATATGACCCCGATTTGACCTTTCCTTCCGGTCCAAACAGGAAGTTCAAAACTTTAAAGAGTCTCATCTCCTGAACTAAATTTCATAAATTTGTAATCTTTATGTTGTTTTGTAGCTTACATCATATCGGACATTTTGTTTAGAGGCGTGACCCCACTTTGACCTTTACTTCCGGTCCAAACAGGAAGCTATAAATTTCATAACAGCATATCTCATGTGCCAAATGTCCTAGAGTCATAATCTTTGTTCCATTTGTAGCTTACATCATGTGTGACATTTGGTTATTAGAATGACCCCACTTTGACCTTTACTTCCGGTCCAAACAGGAAGCTCTAAATTTCAAAAAGCATATCTCCTGTGTCAAATGTACTAGTCATTATCTTTGTACCATTTGTAGTTTACATCACATGTGACATTTGGTTACTAGGCAAGACCTCACTTTGACCTTTACTTCCGATCCAGACAGGAAGCTCTAAATTAAAAAAACATATATCATGTGCCAAATGTCGTAGAGTTATAATCTTTGTACATTTGTAGCTCACATCGAAGGTGACATTTTGATATCACGCATGACCCCACTTTGACCTTTACTTCCGGTCGAAAAAAGAAGCTCTCAATTAAAAAAAAATCATATGTCCTGCGCCAATTGTCAAAGTCATTATCGTTGTACCGTGTAGGACCATTATCAAGGTCTTGAGTATTTAATCAAAGGACAAACAACTTGGGAACAGCTACGTGTTTGTCCACAAACACATAATGTCTAGTCTTTTCTTGGACCTCTGGGAGGGGCCCTACATTTATACATCTGTATGTTACATATTATAACATTAAGAGGTCTTGCATCATTTCACATTAAATGCACACCTTTTTACAAATGACATGAGCTCTACACATTTTGCATTATCATGATTTGAGGAAATAGTACATTATAGACATAAATTCATTTCTCCAGAATAATTAAAGGTAGTTGCACATAATGCATTAATAAAGTATTTTACAAAAGTATGTGTACTTACAGTCAGCATATGGTTATGATGTTGCCTGGATGTTAAGCAATCAGGGAAGATTTGTCTCATTTTCACAGCAAACATGCAGAACAAAATTATCTGCATTAATTGCAGCTCACAGAAAGTTTTTTTTTTTTGGGGGGGGGGGCAGTATGACACCTCCATTATTTTGCTTCAGTCAGCATTTGAAGCTTCAGTCGGCAAATGAACCATCAGATGAAACATGCAAGAGATGATCAGGCCCTTTAAGAAAGAACAGCTAACTGAAAGTCGATTGTATTTCTGTCTTAAAGCAGAGTAACTTCAGGACCAAACTTAAGGCTGTAGGTAAACCCAGTAATTTCTTGTTGCTATGCTCTATATGTCTTAAGAACAAAAGGTAAATGAGTGTTCCAATCAGTCTGATCACTTTTACTGTACATACTCAACATTAAATGCCCTTCTATCCATCAGACTGGGTGTGGTATGTCATAGTTCTAGTCTTGTCCATGTCTTTGAGGGGGCCCTTGTAGAGGCAGCATCATGGAGTTTTTAGCTCTGTCAAGTTTTGTCGTTTTTATCAATTTTTCTGCATTTTTTTAGTCTTGTGTGTCTACAATTGTGAACTGTGATCATTTGTAAGTACTTTCGACCAGATTTACTACCATTTTGTATATGGAATGTGCCATTGGAATGTGTCATTTTAACAGTATTTTGTTGCAACAGACAATAACTGATTTACAACTGATTTTATCACTACCTGGGAAAAGTGGCACCAGACATCTAGCAGAACAAGTTCTGTTAGCCAACTAGTCTGGTTCGTTTGGCATGATGCTATGTGCTGTGCATTGATGGAGCCATCGTTCTTATTCTGAGAGCTTACAGTATACCCAGTGCTATTTGACACATGGAGAGGTTGACGTATCGCCCTAGCTATCTAAGAAGCCTCAACTGTGAAAGCTTGATCCCAAATCAAGACACAAGACATTCTGACTGCAAAAGAACAAAACAAGGTTGCAGTGCTGGCAGATTTCTACAAAGAAAAATTGCTGTAGTTGAGGGAAATCGACCTGTTAAATGCAACCCCTACCTGCGTCTTCCACCTGTGCTGACTTATCTCCAAGAGAAACCAACTGTTCGCACAAATTGTGGGAAGACAAGTTACCTCCCTGGCTTTTTCCTCACTAACATTCGCTCAGTCATGAATAAAATTGACGAGCTTGGTGTGATTTTAAAACAACAAGATCCATCCTCCATTGACATTGCTCTACTTACTCAAACTTGGCAACCAGACATTGGTGATGACCACCTAGCAGTGGATGGCTTCAACGTCTTCACAAAAGCAAGAACTAATAAAAGTGGTGGTGGAATTGCGATTTACGTGAGAGACATTCCTGCTTCTATTCCGACTGACATCATTATCACTGTTCCCAAAGAACTTGAATGCCTATGGCTACATGTTCTACTTCATCAACTTCCTCGTCAAGTGTCAAGTATAGTGTTATGTGCAGTTTACATTCCTCCTAGATCCCTGCATCAACAGACTCTGGTTGAGCATATTGTTAGCACGCTTGACCTACTGAAAGCTGACCACCCAGATTTGGGCATTGTGATAAAGGGAGATGTAAATAGAACAGATATTAAACCCATATGTAGAGCTCACTCCGTGAAGCAGGTAGTCGACAACCTACAAGAGACAATGCAATCCTGGATATTATAATAACCAACATTAAGAACCTATACAATTCAGTCGACTCTCGTTAATACGAGCTCGGATGTTACGAGGTTCCGGTTTATACAAGGTATTTTGCCGGTCCCGAACTACCCCGTGCGTGTGTTAATGCATTTAAATATGGATGATACGAGTTCGGTCATAACGAGAACACGGTTAATACGAGGTATTCTTGCGGCCCTGTAACGAGCAAATGTATTGTTGGTCTTACTTTTATAGCGAGTTTGGGGAATGAATTGTTGGGCATCGATAGTTTACCTTCATTGAGGTGAAAAATTGACTTCCCAGCCTTTCAAAACATGTGCTACCGCTCCGTTGATTATGATCAATAGAGGTGCTATTTGAGCGCTGGCAGTCTATTGAATGGTAGTACAACGCAGATGAGAGGTGGACACCAGACCGTTTATTGTTCGCTGGTATCCCGCCTTAGCAATGAGCTATCTCGCATTACTGTGACCTTACTAAGGTGTGAAAACCAATAAAAATCAACATTCAACTTGTCATGTTGGCCGTTGCGATCGAAACTTGGCTGCCAAGAACGGCAAGTTGAAGTCATATGCGCTCTTTTTTCAATCATGTAAAATGTAAATTGTTTTCATAAATTGACTTTCGAAATAAATTATTTAAATCAAAACAGTTTTATTTGCCCAAAATGTTGTATGTTAGTATGGTACATGATCACAGTTATGCAGTGTCCATTGCAGTCCGTGTGCATTTATACACGTGCGTCCAATACGTCATGCACTGTGCATTTAATACCGTGCTCGGATAATACGAGGTTTGGTTAATACGAGAAAAACGGGCCAGTCCGGCGGACCTCGTATTAACAAGAGCCGACTGTACTCCAGTTGTAAGCGCTCCAGTTGGTCGTAGTGACCATAACACTATATGTTGGTCACCCAGTGGTAAAAAGACAGCGGCTTGTGTTCAACTTAGATCTTTTAAGCCACTACCTAAACCGAATATGCACGAATTTGGGAGATGGATCACGGTTCACCGAGGGATTGAGGTTCTGGATGCTCCTAGTACCATTGAGAGATCTGGGGCTTTTTACTCGACCATCAACAAAGCCATGGACATGTATCCATTTCCCCACGAGATTGGTCAAACTTCACACCAACGACAAACCATGGGTCACTCCTGAAATCAAAGACCTCATGAAAAGACGTCAAGCTGCATTTGTTGAGAGGAAAATGATCCTCTGGCATTATCTCCGCAACAAAATTATTCATGCTATTGGTCATGCTGGATATCAGCTCATGTGACTCTTATTTTTGAAAAAGGAGACAATCACAATCCATTCAACTAGCGACCCATTTCCCTTACTTCAATTGTGTGCAAAACATCATCCACAGCCAGATTTTTAAACATCTCGACAAACATGGCCATGAAGTGATGAATCGGTTGACTCTGTATTCATGAAGCAACGTACAGTGTATGCATTGGTTTGTACACAACATTCTGTGTGCACGTCATGGTTTTGGGTTTTCACAAATTGATGTTTGTGTTAGGAATTATCATCAAAACAGTTGCATGAATGAAAATACATAGACAGTTCTGGAAGAATGAAGAAGTCAACTTCATTTTAGTATTTAAACAAAGTTTGAAAAATACTAAGCAGTCTCCGAAACAGCAGTTTGAAAAATTATTTCACTTCAACAGCAGTTTGAAAAATAGTTGAACTTCAACCGCGACATTCTCCAAATGCAGAACTTTGGCTGTGGAGCACCATACTTCGGTTTGTGGCACGACTGACGAATTGTGTTTCCTTCCAAGACCCAAAGTATTAAATTCCCTTAAAGATAATTTAAAAAAAATGCAAGAGTCTATATACATGTATGTTTCAGAAAATATTTAAATATGTCCTTTTACAAAAATACCTTGATTGATTTGTATTATTTAATATTTTGTTTTACGTAAGCCTACTTTTTTTTATTGATACAACTTTTGCCAATAATGTCTCTTTACCTACAGTATCTCTATAGCTGCTGCCCAGTTTTAGCTGTTCCGACCTTTCAGTCGGAACAGCTATTGTTTCTGTCGAAATTTTTATTATTATTATTATTATTATTATTCTTTATTTCCCCCAAAACCCTATTGACTTAACACATGACTTTTCTGTGCACAAAATGCTGTTCTTTGAATTATCATCATAAGATAAATCCTATACCATGTTAAAGCTTGTGTCTTGACTTAGCTAAATGATATCATAAAATTATAAGTATTAATTAATTAACCATAAGACAGCAGTGTGAATAATTAATCTGGCATTCTTGTCTCCAGCTTATCTCAGGAAGCCTACAACCGATCTTAATTTTCTTTTTAGTTATAGACTTGTTGAATATTGTAGATGTGCAATTTGGATTGTTTGTGTCTGTCACGTCATCATGACGTCATTTATGGCACGTTTTGTGTCTGTGTACAAAAGGCACGGCTCAAAAAGTGTAACTATTTGGTAGGTCAAAAACCACAATTTTTCTAAATATATTGAATTTTAGATCGTGCTATATTACAAAGATCGTTTAGAAAACGTGAATGCTTTTACCAAGAGTTGTCTCAGACCATAAAAATTCATCAAAGCACAACGTATTTCACTTTAATTAACCATTAATTGTTCAATCTGAGCACCATTGGTACAACGCTGTGTGGATTGCGCCGCTTTTCGCCGCTCAGAGTTGATAGCAAAGTTGTACTCGCCTGTTTTTCCCACATTAAACCAATGAGGATTTTCAGTGTTGCGAACCTATACAGGTTTTTGGTGGGAAAACCGCAAACATGAATGCGGCGGGGTAGCGCTGGTTTTTAGCATTTAAAACTTCATATTGTGCTCTCAGATGTTAATTTGGCTTTCATTAACTAATTATTTAGACTTCTCATATGCTATAGCGCCCTCTATCGGTAGATGTTTTTCTACATGAAACTTGCAGAATCTTTGCATTTTAGGGTTTTCGTTCAAAGGCATCGCATAGGAATAAATGTTATACCACCTTGTAAATAACAAAAAATCATAGTAAGGCAAACATGTTTTCGTCATCGTGATGTCATCAGGTGTCAAGTTACATTAATTCAAAGTTTAATAATGAAAAAATATCCCCCGAAGCACATATTGTAGAGTCATAATCTTTGTGCCATTTTAAAGCTTAGAGCACGGGTGACATTTTAGTTAACATATGATTCCAAATTGACCTTTCCTTCCGGTTCAAACAGGAAGTTCAAAACTTTAAAACGTCCTGAACTAATTTCCATAAAGTCCTTAATCTTTGTGTTGTTATGTAGTTTACATCATATGTCACATTTGATTTACAGGCGTGACTCCCATTTGACCTTTTCTTCTGTTCCAAACAGGAAGTTCAAAATTTCAAAAAATCACACCTTATGTGCAAAATTTCGTAGAGTCATGATCTTTGTTCCCTTTGCAACTTACATCACATGTGACATTTGTTTATTAGCATGACCCCACTTTGACCTTTACTTCCGGTCGAAACAGGAAGTTCAAAATTTCAAAAAATCACATCTCCTGAGCCAATTCTTATAGAGTCATAATCTTTGTACCATTTGTAGCTCACATAAAATGTGACATTTGGATATTACGCATGACCCCACTTTGACCTTTACTTCTGGTCGAAATTAGCTTTAAATTAAAAAAAAATATATCCAATTGTCTAAAAGTCATAAACTTTTTACCATGTAGGCCCATTTTCAAAGTCTGGAATGTTTAATCAAAGGATAAACAACTTCAGAACAGTGTGTTTGTCCACAAACACATAATGTCTAGTTCTGTTTTGTCCTGTTAGTGTTTGTCTGTGTCTTTTCTTGTGTAACTATAGTTTGTGTTCCTTCAAATATATTTCAGTTTTTTCTTTACATTGTTCTTTCATCATGTTCATATGTATACACACATGTACGTGTACATGTGTGTGTACAAATTCTCGGGGACTCCACTCTACAAGCTTGCTTTTACAAGACCTCCATCACTCCATCTTTAATGTATTTTTTTCCTGTACTCTTATATTTTGTCATTTTAAATGATTGAGTGGAAAATAAACTTCACTGAACTGAAGTATATCAAAATACTTCATTTTTCTACAAGATTCATAACAAAATGGGTATAGTTGTTGGTTTTGTTTGTTATGTCAAGTCTTTGCGGCAGGATACATTCATGACAGCTGCACTACAAAGGTTTTGACTTCTACCATGTGCAGTTTGCACCAAGGGTCCAAGGAGTACTTTTTGCAATACAGTAGAGTCACTGTATGGGAGTAAACCATATTGAGGAGCTTGAATGTTAAACCCTAAAGGTGTGAAAGTCTTCTTAATATGGTATAGTTTTTGTTATCGTTTTGTATGGAACACCGCTTTGTCTGTTTTCATTTCAATTTGTAAAATTGCTTTAATACTTCATGATGTCACATACTTAACATAAAAGCTGATGACATCTATACATCTCAATAACTTTTAACTTGACAAGATCCCCTTGTTAGGTGTTAGGCCACCAGCCGAAAACCTATTGTTATTGTACTGTTTTTTTTTCTTCGTTTTTTTTTTCGTGTTCTTATCTTCTCAATGTAAGTTCTCAGCAGGGTTTTGCATGCTAAACAAGCTTGGAAAGACTTGAAACTTAACATGTACCTAGACCTTAACTTGTAGATTTTCCTAAAAGTAAATATTTTATGATGACATTGATGACGTCATAACATTAAATCAATGTTTAATATTTCATAAATTCATATCTGAAGAACCGTAAATGTTACATATAAGATTTTTGCACCATGTGAAACCTTTTCAATTACTCTTTAAATCTCACACAATAAAAGATTGAGTGACCTCATTTGACCTTTACTTCTGGTCGAAACCGGAAATTGAAATTTCATTTTTCAAAAAATTCATAACTCAATAACAATACAGGGTATAATAATAATAATCATTACTTTATCTGAAAGCACTTTCATAAGGTGTGACCTCATTTGACCTTGACTTCCAGTCGAAACGGGAAGTTGAAGTTTACATTTAATAAATTCATAGTTCATTAATCAAACATGTACAGACTTGAAACTTACTATTACCTTAGACCTTACTGTGCAGTTGAAATTGCAACTTTTACGGGATGATGTCATTACATTAAATCAATGCTTAATAATCAGAAAATTCATAGTTGGTACTTACTTGAAACTTAACATGTACTTAACAAGTAGTTACACCTTAACTTGGAGATGTACCCAAAAGAAAAAAATTCACGATGACGCCATCCATGATGTCTTTACATTAAATCTTCGTTTAATAATTAGAAACTTCATATCTCGAAAAACTATAAGTGGTAACCAGAAAATAAACAACACAGTCCATGAGTTCACATGTCACCTTTACTGATAACTGACTCATTCATTCACTCCGGAAATCCGAACACCTAGAGATTGTTGTTCCTAGTTGTATACATGATATATGTAATGGAGCACTGGAGTGTATGGAAGAGAGGAGACAATTTGCACAGGATCATTTCTTTATGGCAAGATTTTGCCTTGTAATATTTAGACCTAATGCAAGTCATTGTAATTTCCTTTTCCTGCAGTGTCACCTTATGTTTTTGACAGAAATACTCAGCTTATTGGAAGCATCAAATTTGAAGTGGATTTCTTGCAGAAAAAGAAGTAAGTTTTCTTGATAAAGTAAACACTCGCCAGTTGTTACCCTAGGTTATTAGCTTATGTAGGTTTCATCTCCTATTACCCATCCACATCGTTAAATACACACATTTTTTGGTAGTGTCGGTGAGGATTTGTTTTTTCCAGGCGGGAGTGTCTCTCCTAAATCACGCAAAAAATGTGAGTCTCTCGCCTGGGGGTGGGAGGTATGTGAAGCCCTGGGAGTGACAGTTGCAAAGGAGCCCATGACTTCTAATGTTGTCTGCAACCTATTGAAGGAACTTACCCTGGAAGGAAATGTGGAATGTAAATTACTCTTGTGATGGTTGTTACTGACGCACTTAAGCCTTCTTTTTAACTTAATGAGCATCAAAAGCCGTGTGTGATGAAGGATAACTATGATATATTTGGACCTGAAAGTGGTGGTGCATCTGCAAGGTAGACCTCGATGTTCAAATGCATACCTGGCTGCAATATCAATAAGCCTAATATTGTCAGCCACCAAGTCACATTGATTTGGCTGATGTAACAACATCTTCCACCACACTGTTGCCTCAATTTTTTTCCCCCAAAACCTTTTGCTTCATGTATTTACTAATGTACATGTACAAGAAAGCTTCATCTGAGGGTCTTGTTCATTACTGCATTTTGTTGGTGAGATCGATAAGTGTTTCTGTTTCCATATCCTTTTTGTTCAAAAACATTCATTACACATTTGAACGCATCCCAAAAAGCAGTGACCAAAGAAAGTAATCTAGAAGAGTATTATGAGGAAGAATCAAAAGATCTCTTAAGTAAAATGGACGAATTTCAATATAGGGGCTCTGGGTGGATCATCTAAAAAGTTACTTTTATTAAACTTATTTTGAGCAAGTATACACCCCTAAAAGCTAACCCTTATATCCCTCTACCCCAGGAGATACATGTAAGTACCAAATGCGCCTTCATCAACGTACAAACAAATGATCAAGAATGCCTACGGTGGGCCCTGAGATCGGCTCTGTTTCCTATGGACAATCATCCCAAAAGAGCATCGTCCTACCCTAAAGAGGATAATCTAAATTTTTAATGGTGTAGACTTTCCAACACCGGTAAATACCCAAAGTTGAACGTCACAACAATTTGGCTATCAATGTAACAGGGTTGGACAATAAAAATACGGTTTACCCATTGCAAATTTCTAAATGAGACAAATCTATCCCCCGAATCAATTTGCTCTTGTTTTCGAAAGACACCAACAATCACTACTTTTGGATCAACAAATTTTTGAGACTTTGTCATAACCAATTGAGTAAGCACAAGATGGAAATATAGTTTTTTTTCTTTTTTTCCCAACGTTTTAGTAGACTTTCAATCGGTCAGAGCTGAATTACCAGAACCCGGGTTTAAAAACCACCATAAAAAAGTTCCGTTCCGTTTGTGATCTACGCCAACTTTGAAAGTATACTGATACTTGGTAGGATGTCCTACCAAGATTTTTCAATGGTACGTAGCTTGTGGGTACTCATATTTGATACTTTGGTGAGTTTGCCGCGGGAGACGCAAATTGAGAAGTATAAATAAACACTGACAGAATCTGCATGGTTCAACGATTTCATTTCAAACAATCAGACGGAGTTCCGACAACTTCAGAATCAGAACAAGAACTAACAACGTAAAGTTCAGCTACTTTTCATACCATCACAACATGTTTTTACTAAGAATAAGGAACAAAACATTCCATCAAAACATTTACAATAAAACCATCAATTAATGTACCGTTTAGCATGTAGCCTGGCAAAACAACATGGCGTACTCCGCCAAAAGAGGGCGCTAGCATGGCCAAACAAGCTCGCACTGTTTACATGCGATTCTAATTTACGCTCACAGCAAATGCAATTAAAATGTACAGTGCACGAGAGCGTACGGTGTTGCTGACTGCGCGGATTGCAGTGTGCGTTATCAGCAGGTACTGATTAACCAAATATAAGTAATCAATAACTAATAATTAATACACAATAACTGTCCTGTAATTTTACAACAGTACTGCTATTCGGTAACCATTACGAGTTTAAAACGCATCGAGGACCCAACGCGGTAAAACATTTTTTAGTCTTTGCAACAGATGCAAAAAGTGATCAACGATGTATTTAATTATCAGAAACCTATGAAAATTACTAAAACTGATGAACAAAAACACGCAAGGGCCAAAATGTGTTGGTTTTGTCCCACAGGACTCGAAAGCACTGAGTATACAGTACTTATCACACATCGGTGTAAGGCAAATTGAAATTTATATTCATTCCCCCGATGCAAATATTGACATCTATCAAATTGTTTGTGGTACCTGCCGCCAATGATACTGGATTCGAACTGGCCCCTCGTCACCGGGCGTACTCGGTGGTCAAGTGGTTAAGACATCTGCTCTAGTCATGCAGGAGTCGTGGGTTCGAATCCCACCCGAGTTGCCTGTGGATTTTTTTTCCAACAGGACTCGAAAGCACTGAGTATACAGTGTTTATCACAGATCGGTGAAAGGCAAATTGAAATTTATAAAAAACACTTCTCGAAAAAAATGTTCGCAATCACTGTTATACCACTGGTAAATATTGAGGCGCAGCCCAGTCAAAGTGTAACATCCAACAAAAAAAAGAACCATACATAACGTAAATCTTAATCTTTTTTTCACAATCAGAAGGTACGATGATCATCTAATTGTGCAAAGTACAGCCAAAACGAAATGGTCAATCAAGTGATTCCCAAGATGGATGAAAACTACATTTCATGGGCGATCAACTTTAATTTTTAGATTCCATCAAGTTTTATAGAATGTGGGTTAGACCAACACGTAAAGGCAATGCCTATGGATGAATTCAAACACATTGAATTACTTGAGTTGACTCCGGATCAATGTAAATTGGCTTTTCAAAAAGGCGTCTACCCCTAAGAGTACGTAGACTCTTTCAATCGATTTACCAAAACCGAGTTACCCACCAGAGACAAGTTTTATTTGAGTCTTTCGGATTCAAATATCGTCGATGAACAATATGGACGAGCTCAAATTATTTGATGCGCTTTTAATTGTAAAACTCTTGGTGACCTCAAGATGGATGTCTTACTCTTGGCGGACGTTTTTGAATGTTTTAGAAAAAAATGTTTGAAGGTATACGACTTGGACCCGGCTCACAGTTATATGGCACCGGGACTATTCTTGGACGCTCTAATAAAAAAAGACAGACATAAAATTAGAACTACTCACAGACGATGACCAACACTTGTTTTTGAACGCGCCAAATAATAACGGGGGAATATTATTGGTAGGTGAACTCAGGTATGCCGAGGCCAACAATAAACATCTACCGGATTATAACCCCAAAAGAGAATTGTCCTATTTAATGTTTCTCGATGGGAACAATTTGTACGGATGGCCCATTAGCCAATATCTACCAATTGGAGGATTCCAATGGTAAAGAAAAAAACAGTCGCGAAAATAACTGAAGAAGATATCATGACGCTGCCCAAAGACTCTGACGTTGGTTTCTTTTTTGAAGTTCATTTGGAGTGCCCTCCAGAACTTCAATGCACAGTAAACTTTAACGGTGATGGTAATGGTGACGGTGACGGAAGATCAGGGGTGATCGGCCTCTAGGCAAAGAACCCAAACCCATCATTTCTCTGGGAATTATGTGGTTTATTACAGAAATTTACAATATTATCTATTGCACGGTGTGAAATTGGTAAAAATAAACATGATCATACAATTTAATCAATCGCCTAGGATGAAACCGTATACAGACCTCAACACCGACTTATATCCCAAAGCATTGTCCGATTTTGAAAAAGACCTTTTTAAACGAGCCAACAATTCCGTGTTTGGAAGGACCATGGAAAATAAGTCAACCGAGTAGACATCAAGATACATATACTTCGTTCATCCGAAGAGGCAAAACTATTAAAGTTGATAGTCAAACTGACGTTCGATAGAACGGTCCTCTTTCAAAGCGACCTCATAGCCGTACATAATTTTAATACTAAACTCATATACGAGTGTATTAGAATTATCAAAGGTGTTAATGTGCGAATTTTATTACGATTACCTAAAAACAAAATAAGCCAACAAATGTGAGTTGGTATACACAAATTGTTTAAAGTTTGACCGGCAGACATTGAGAAGCTCAGCATCGAAGACAGCGCAAAATGAGTAGTTACCCTAAGTGGAGGCATGATGACCCAGACATGGTTAGTAAAGCTGGGTGGGTTAGTGGACCCCCCCCCCCCCCAATGGGGGAAATGCCATTGAAAAGGTGGAGGGACCAAATGCCAAACCATCTAAGGTGAAAGAGGTCAATGGCATCCACGAACTCACCAAGCCACACCCGACCAGCGTGGCGAGTATTGGTATCAAAACCTTTCAAACAAAAATGACTGTACAAACAAAGCCAAGTCCCCCAGTCCCCAGCGGCTCTGGACCGTTAAACAAAGGCAACTGTGTGACAAGTGAAGGAGCAGGGGGTGCGAAGAATCTCTGGGTTAATGATAACAGTTGCCAATAAAGAATCAATGTCTGCACCTATAACACAAGATCAATTGTAGGAGAAGACAGGCTAACAGAACTAGAAAAGGAACTAGATCTCATGAAATCGGATATAGTTGGACTAAGTGAAGTAAGGAGGGGTGAGGAACTAATAGAGCTTCGAAGTGGTTCAATGTTCTACTGCAAAGGATGGGATAATGACAGCAACAGCGGAGTGGGATTCTTGGTGAACAAAAAAATCAAGAACAAGGTCATAAAATACAGCAACTTGGGTGATAGAATTGCCAAGATAATTATACAAGTTTCAGAAAGATTCAGGCTGCAGATAGTACAGGTGTATGCACCAACCAGCACACATGATGAGGATGAAGTTGTAGAACTCTATGGAGGAGGAAAATACACATTTAAAATTGTCATGGGAGACTTCAATGCACAAGTTGGGAGCAAGGAAGATGAAAAAGAAACATCAGTGGGTGAACTTTGGATACAAGAACCGAAACGAACAAGGTGACCTACTCATAGAATTTGCAGAAGCAAACCAACTGAAAAAAGCAAACACCTTCTTCCAAAAAAAAGGCAGTCACAAATGGACATGGTTAAGCCCAAATGGCCTGCGCAAAAATGAAATAGACTACATGTACATCCTATGCGATAAAAAAAAGTCACTGTTAGACAACTCAGTCCTGAACAGATTCACAACAGGAAGCGACCATAGATTGGTCAGATGCAAAACATCATTCAACGTGGGCAAAGAACCTCATGAAAGAAACTCATGGACAAGAAAAAAATGCTAGATCTAAACAAACTAAAGGACAAAAAACATTCCTTTAAACTGGAGTTAAAAAACTGATTTGTGGGCCTGGAGTTGGAAGATTGTGTTGAGAACATCAACAATAACATATTATGTGAAACACACCACAGCACAAAAGATTGCTGGCTACAAGAAGAAAGAAAACACAGACAAAATTTGCCAAGAAACCAAATCTCTGCTAAGAAAAAGGAGGGAAATCTGCAACACACTCGAATACTAAGAGCTTTGTAAAAAAGTAAGAAAGAAGATGAAAGCGGACATCTGTACCTATAACACAAAGTGAGTAAGAACGGAACTGGAGAACAACAGGAGTGTGAAGAAAATAAAGAGAAAGCTAACCATAGGGAAAAACCAGATCATTCAAATTAAGGAGGAAGATGCCATCATCATCAGTGACAGAGACAGAATAGTTAGAATGGAAGAGTTCTATCAAGATCTACACAGTAGCAAGGTGACAGTACTGGGTGTGGATCTAGATCTAGACCAGGAGGAGGAAACATCATGGAAGTTGGACAAGATGAAGTAAAGATAGCCTTGAAATTAATTGAAAGATGGTAAATCACCAGGACCAGACAACATCACAGCAGTACTTAAATGTGGAGGAGAAACTGTTACTAGAGAAATAGCTAAACTGTTCAATAAATGCCTAAGAACCAGCACTATACCGTCTAGCTGGAAAAGTGCTAACATCAATATTCTCCATAAGGAGGGCAACAGGAAAGACCTTAGAATCTATCAACCAATCAGCCTGCTCTCTCATACGTACAAACTTTTCACCAAAGTCATCACAAATAGACTTACCAAGAAACTTGATGAAAGCCAACCAGTTGAACAAGCCAGATTTAGGCGGAATTTTTCTACAATAGACCACCTACAGACAGTGAGTCAAATCAGAAAAATCAAGGGAATATCAATTGTCTCTATGCTTAGCATTTATAGACTATGAAAAAGCATTGACTCTGTGGAAATAAATGCTGTCATCCAGTCTTTGAAAAACCAAGGCATAGAAACAACATACATCAAGATCATCAACGAAATATACAACAATGCTGAAGCTATAATACAACTCCACCAAGACAGTAACTCATTATCATCAGACGTAAAGTTCGACAAAGAGATGCCATATCGCCCAAGCTCTTTGTGGCAGCTCTTGAAGATATTTTCAAGGAGATGAATTGGGAAGACAGGGGGATCAACATCAGTGGACAGAAACTAAACCACCTACGTTTTGCAAATGATTTTTTAATCATCTCAGAGACAGCAGAAGAACTGGAAGAAATGTTGTCAGATCTCAACAGGGAGAGCAAGAAGGTGGGTCTGAAGAATGCAGATAACAAGGAAATCAAAATTGGATTTGAAATATTGGAATCAAAATATTGGAATCGGTAGCAAAATACATATACTTAGGACAAAAAAGAATAAAAAGCGGGATGAGCAGCCTTCAGCAAACTCAAAGATATTCTGACAAAGAAGGCATTACCAAACTGTCTAAAAAGGAAACTTATCAACCAGTGTGTTTTGCCATCCATGACATATGGAAGCGAAACATGGTCCTTGACTAAGGAAATGGAAAGAAAGATCCAAACAGGCCAAAGAAGCATGGAATGCATGATGCTTGGATATATACAAGAAGAGACCGCAAAACAAATGCTTGGACCAGGGAGCAAACAAAAAATCAACGATACATTAGTAACAGCAAACAGGATAAAATGGAGATGGGCTGGACACCTAGGCAGAATGAAAGATGACAGATGGAGCAAAATCACCACAGAATGGCAACCTCTCTCCGGAAAAAAAACCGTGGCAGACCTGGAGAGACGAGATAGTCAGCCATGTGGGATCAACAGCCTGGCAAAGACATGTATATACAGTCGACTCTCGTTAATACGAGGTCCACCGGACTGGCCCGTTTTTCTCGTATTAACCGAACCTCGTATTATCCGAGCGCGGTATTAACAATGCACATTGCATGCATAAATGGACGCACGTGTATAAATGCACCCGTACTGCAATAGAAACTGCATAACTGTGATGATTTGCAGGTACATGTACCATACAAACATACAACATTTTTGGCAAATAAAACTGTTTTGATTTAATTAATTTATTTCGAAAGTCAATTTATGAAACAATTTACATTTTTCATGACTGAAAAGGAACGCATATGACTTTAACTTGCCGTTCTTGGCAGCCAAGTTTCGGTCGCAACGGCCTACATGACAAGTTGAATGTTGATTTTCATTGGTTGTCACACCATACCTTAGTAAGTAATGCGAGATAGCTCATAGCCAAGGCGGGATACCAGCGAACAATAAACGGTCTGGTGTCCACCTCTCATTTGCGTTGTACAAATACTATCATTTAATAGACTGGTACCATTGCCAACGCTCAAATAGCACCTCTATTGATCATGATCAACTGAGCGGTAGCACATGTTTTGAAAGACTGGGACGTCAATTTTTCACCTCCATGAAGGTAAACTATCGATGCCCAACAATTGATTCCCCAAACTTGCTATAAAAGTAAGACAAACAATACATTTGCTTGTTACGGGGCCGCAAGAATACCTCGTTTTATCCGTGCTCTCGTTATGATCGTGCTGGTATCATCCATATTTAAATGCATTAAAACACGCACAGGGCAGATCAGGACCGGCAAAATACCTCGTATAAACCGGCATCTCGTAACATCCGAGCTCGTATTAACGAGAGTCGACTGTACAAAACAGAAATACTTGGTTCAGTTTGGGAGAGGCCTTTGCCCAGCAGTGGGATGATATGGGCTGATGATGATGATGATGAAGTCACCTTGCCATTGTGTTGTTTGCCAAAAAAGGTTTTTGGGACTTATATATTAGTGAAGATTCACTGACTGATGTAGTTGACTAAAGTAAGCTGTAGTTTTAAAGCAAAGGCAGCCACACTATAATTTCCCACGAAGTCCGGATCAAAGACAGTGTCAAATTTCACAAAGCTTTTTGGCATGTTATGACAAAGAAAGCCCGTAGAGGCGCTCATAAATCAGAGTTTATCTTAACGGCTAGCACAAACTAACAACAATTATGGTACCAAAATGAAGAGGACATTATGAGGATGTTGCCAGTAAAAAAATTCAGGTTGGAATCTATGGGACTCTTTACCTTTTTTTATGTTTTGTTTACCCCCCCCCCCTGTTTTCTATGTTTTTTACAATTTCTACCCTTTAATTGTACTAATCTAAATTGCAGATTTTTTTAAAACCCAACATTTTTTAAGTATAAATTATGGACGGTAGATATACAAATTAAAGTAAATGTTGTTTTCTTCTAAAATATCATGATCATGTCTTAACCCTTACTATTCAATCAAACTTTAACAGCAGGTTTTATTGAATTTTGTTGGACTGAGGACTGCATGGTAAACTGATTATGCTTTACATGGGTTCAGGCATACCACCATAATCAGAGCACCACAGTTTGGGTGTTGAGTAACCCAGGTGTTGGAATTTGTTAGAGTGGGGAAGGATCCTAGTAGATCACTCAGGAGAGTTAGGGTTAAAGAATTAAAGCGTGTATAGCATTGGTTATCTCTGGTTTGTACGCTAAAGCCTTTGACTACATGGTAGGCGATGCATAGTTCCTCAGAAAGTTGAGCTTGTTTACTAAAAACTACACAATGTGTGGGTTTTATTTCAATAAAATGATAACATGTAGGATACCCTGGACAAATAAAATGATTATTTTACTGTGGAAATGTAAGTTTTTTTTTCTTTTTTCCTTTCTTGTGGGGCAGTTTTCATTGCACATATACATGTTCATGTAGTACATGTGTAACGTTTTGTCCATTTCTATTCTGATTGAATGCTATTAGTTTCTAGAACATCTATCAAGAATTTCAGTACGGCGGACCTCTGCTCCCATTATCATTCTTACATGTATGTACTTTTTCCGCTTTTATTTTCACAGACAAAATTGTTGGGACAGTGTATACCGCACCCCTGTACCCACATTTCAATGTTGTCAACATGCTGCAAATGCTCAAGCAACTGTAATCAAAAGTGGTCAACACTAAATCTGGGGTTGGAGGTGTCCCAATTTTGAAATTTGTCTCGGATT